>JBAJHW010000003.1:156218265-157418265 GCA_037013535.1 Intellagama lesueurii | reverse complement strand
TAATCATGGTTTTCAATTTATATACTTAGATTTCTTAACAGTAATCCAAAGTTATTGGCAGAACCCCTGTTCCTTAGTGTAGTAAGTTGTATTAGAGTAGGCCTATTGAATTATTGAGGATTTGATGAATCAACTTCTTTGTTAAGTTCTATTGATTCAAATGGGCCTACTCTAGTTGTGATTTAGTACACAAAATTAAATCACAAGTAGAGTAGGCCCATTTTAATTGATGAAACGTACAGAGGGCTTGACTTATCAAATCCCAGTGATTCAGTGGGCCTCGTCTAGTGACCTACTACACTGAGAGACAGGGTTTCAGCCATTGTGTGTTTGCTCGGGAACATGTTTACCCAGCATTCACAGTGTGCTGGAATAGTCACAAAAATATGCAAAAGGAGCCCTGTTTTCATCTGTGGGTCATTGCCCTTGAACATAGATGGGCAAGCTGCTGTCCTTCGGGGTCTTGGCTGCAACTCCTATATATAGGTGATGTCTGGGGGGCTGCTAATTGCCCATCTCTGCCTGAGAGAGATGGAAAAACATGGACACTTGTTATAACATGTATGAAGCTGTGGATGAGGGTTAAAGGTAAATTAAGAGTCTAAAAATATTGAAGGCAACTAACCTGACTTTAATAACCTGGTCACAATGTAGGTTCTGCTACTGGAATGTAAGGTTCATAGATTCAGATTGATAGTTTAGAAATTAGAATGGCAAAAGCCCAGATAAATAGAAATATTTCTCTGGTGTCCCAGGTTTGGGTTAGAAATGCTGATCTAACATTGTAACTCAAGCTTTTTTCTTTGAAAATGCTGCTCAGTCATTATATTATTTCAAGTACTGGGGATGGGATGGGAAACCAATGCTATACAGGTCAGATGTTGTCCATAACACCTTTCTGACTAGCTTCAGTCCTCCCATCCAGGAATTAATCTTGAATACAGATGCAATAGGAACAATTTTTAAATGGCTAGCTTTAGTAGATTTGAGGAGTACTGAAGTTGGAGAGGGATGAGTTAACTCCCTTGAATTGTGACCATGGTGAAAGTGAGCTAGGTCTGTAGTACAATTAAGTTTTTTTTTTATTTTAAAAGCCCAAATCACCAAACCCCATCCCCAACTTCAGTTGGAGGTATTTTAAAAATCTAATTCCTACACAGAGGGGGCAGGAGTTTGGGGGAATATGCTGTATGGGTGGACCTACCTGCTCCTGGCCTGTGGCATACAGAAGGTGCCTGTGAGAAAATGGATCCCTCGGGATGAGAAAGCTTCCCTGCTCCTTTTCTAAGCCATGTCTGGTTCGTGAGACTCGTCAAAACGTTTAAGGTGATGATCATAAAGAAAGTACATCTTCCATATTAGATAGTCAAAAGAAATTCAGGTGTTTTTAAGTTTAATATACTGTGAACTGAAATATTTTAGTATTGACAATAATTAGTTTACTAATTGGTTTAAGCCAATTGTGTAATTGGCTGGAAATTGCTACTAAAATCCTATCTGGAGATAAACAGTGAAATATTGCTTCTTTCCTGTGGCTTATGTTTGAGATTTTAAAAATTACTATTATTATTTGGAGCTCATTCATAGGCGCACTACATGACTGCCACTGGGCATGATACTATTCTTCCAAGAGGGTGAATCAGAACAGAGAGTGGAAGAAACTTTAGCTTCCTACATAAATTAATGCAAATTGCTTTAAAAATGAAAAAAAAACACACACCAAAAACACACACACCCTAAGATAAAGAAAAAACAAGAATGACTGATGCGAGATCATGGACTGTTTCAAAATGGTAATGCTGGTCTGTTCACTTTTAGAAGGAGGTTTAAAAAACAAAACATATAAATGTAACCTGTATAGTTTCCAGTGCAACATCCACTGACCAACCATCACAAGACTGATAAGATGCTCTGTTCCTCAACTAGAGAAATATGCTTATATTGATGTTCATATAACTGGAGAAGTCCTAATAGTTTGAGTAAATAATTTGAAAGTGACACGCGAACAGGCCATGTGTCTTCTAAAAATTTCTGCACACGTTGAACTGAATGTTTTAGATAGGTTTTTTTTCATTCAGTTTCTGCTGGAATGTTGTTAAGTCTGATTTATACAGAAGTGGTAGGTGGAGACATAAGATAGCACATAGTTGTGCAATTCTCACAGCTACAACTTTGCTTTATTTGCTTTATTCTTTATACAAAGAAATTAGTAGTTTATGCCAGTGGTTTACTATATGCTTTGCCCAATACCACTGTCGAGAGCTGACATAACAATAGGAAAGAAGAGAGGGATGAAGGGCAGGAAGAGCTTGGGTGGAGACTCTGCTCCCACCTTTTTTGGCAGCCTCTTTTTTTGTTATGATGATTATTCACTGATACTGCAGTGCTATTTCTCAGTCCTTCCACTTTTCCAAAAGCTCAGGGCCCTTATTTGTGCCTTTCACCTAAATAGACAATGTGCAGTGGCAATTATAAGGTAAAAAGTGTGGTTTTCTGCATCTCCTTGGGTAGGACTAGCTTTTGGTGCAACACATCTGATGAGGGAATGTGTTTTCAGGGGAAGAGTTTGAGCAGCACATCAACAGTAGCATGCAGGACCTGCCTTTTTTAGGAAACAGGCTTGAATAGCAGCTTCCTTCACTTTGTGAGACGATGTGATAGAACTTCAGACGTAGCTGGCTTAAAAATTACTGGATCTCCTTTCTAAAAGTGATGTTCAATATTGATGTTGACTGTTTATTTTGTTACTTATATAGTAACCCTTGTTATTGATACAGTAGCTGTTACATTTTATTCTCTTACCTCAAATTGTTTACTAAAGACAGATTTCCTTTTTCAACATTGATGTCTGTATGATTTCACAGTTCAAAAAACAAAACAAAACAGGGACAATAAGAAAGTAACTTGGGTTTCAAAGGATATGATTGAAGTTATACCCAAGGAAAATGCAAGAAGTGAACTCTGCTTTTTGATTCCCTGAAAAAGATAAACCATCTGCTTGTCTGAGACTAATCCAATTGAATACATGGATTAGTTGGTCTGGACTAGTAAAGATTATGTAAGTGCTGCATTTATGTTATTAGTAAATATTGACTTAATTAAAACTTGTGTTTAATTTCATCTCTGCAGTGATATACTATATAAGGAGTAGAGTGATAAGTGAGATTGTGATGTAGTGTTTGCTTGGGATGAATGTTAAGGTACAAAAAGGGTGCATCAGTGTGGCCATGTTTTAGTGTTTTGTGTGAAGGGAGTTGATCTATGACCTAACTTTCTTTGCTCTTTGGGGTGTAGTTTCGACCATAAGTTTTCACTTTAAATTGATGTGGATTTTTTTTCCTCCTAGGGAATTTAACCTGTGCATCACCAAAACTCAGTATAGGTGTCTTGGATCCCAAGATACATTGACTTAAGGATGTTATCTGAAACTGAGTTACTTTTTCTGCAGTTCTGGGACTTGTACTGCAAAAAAGTAACTTCTCCAGGCTCTGGTGACAACTCTCAGTGCACTGTACCCTTCTGAGCTTTTCTTCAGTTCCATACAACTGCACCTCATTCTGTATCTTTACTAACCAGATATGTGCAGTGGTTGCTAAGCCTATAGAGACAAAGAAAGGAAACAGTGTCTATGATTCAAGCAGACTGTTAACCAATCATTTGTATCCAATATATTTCCCCCTTTCCTATTTGTACTGATTGCTCAGCATATACATTTATTCAGGAAGACGGAGACAGCCTGGTTTGCTGCAGGAGGGAGTTCCAGAGTCTAGGAATAGCGACAGAGAAGGCCTTCTCATGTGTCTCCACCAAGAGGGTGGCCTCTTCTGATTATCTTAATAGCCAAGTAGGCTCATGCAGGGAGATACAGTATTCTGTGATGGTGGTGGGACCTTAGGGTAAAGCTGCAGAAGGTGCTTATCTCCTGTGCTTTTAACAATTACAGCTGAATCCCTGAACCCCATTTTAGCAGATGATTTAAATCTTTTTCATGTTTTAATCTTTCAGTTTTATTTTAAATCATATATTGTTTAATTTGTCTTTTAATATTTAACTTATTCTGTTTTTAATTGTGTGAATTTTAATGTTGTGAGCTGCTGCTTTGAGTCCCTTGTTGGGAGAAATGCGGCATATAAATATAACTAATAATAATAATAATAATATTTCTGCATTTAGAAGAAAAGCTGCCTTAATTGCAAAGAATGTTTGTCTTAACACTGAACAATTTTCATTTCTACATTTCGCAAACTAGCTTGCTTTGTTTTGGCATTGGTCATCAGGAGGTAAATATATTATAAGTCTGACGGCGCACAGGAAAAATTAGAGAACTTCACTACTGTTAGAGAATTTCACTACTGGGGGACAAATTGTTATATCAGCTTCTGATTATGAGCTCAGTGTGTCTTGCAGTTTCTGTAAGAAATAGGAAAACTCAAAAGTTGGAAATTTCTCCTTTCCTCAATTTTTAATAGTTATTCTGCTTGCTGGCACAGGTTCTCCAAAACAAGGAGATGAGCTTACGTAGATGTGGGACATTGTTGCAGAGGTCAAGTTTAAACATGTGTTCTTGCCATGACAGACATTATATGACTTTTTGGTACGTGTGATGAGCCACCAACCTTCCTTCTAAATTTCAAGCTGTAGGGATGGGCAGAGATCCTCCTGGCAGTTGCAGAGCGATTGCCCTCAAATTTTCAGTTCCTTGAAAGGGAGACTGGGAATTTGCAGCAGCTGTGAAATGCTTTGGCAAGATAAGGCCCAACAGCAGTCCTCCCTTCCCCCATGCACAATCCCAGCTGATGTTTTCTACTCTGAAACAGGAACTGAATGCCTTGGGTATCCATATCTGATGGTGCTTGGGGCAGTTTCAAAAATTAATATCCAAGTTGGTGTATAGATATTGGCCACACCCCAGTGGAGGCTGATGACTTTGCTTTTCATGAATCTGCTCAGCATTGAATCTGAAATTTAAGGAGCTATCCAGAATGAAAGAGAGTAAGGCAGGGCTGCAGATTTCCTAAAAGAGACAGTTGTACTGCCTTTGTTGAAAAAGCCCTCCCTGAACCCCATTGCGCTGGAGAATTATTGACCAGTCTCAAATACTCCATTTTTGGGCAAGGTTCTAGAATGTGGGATGGTTTCTCAGTTCCAGGTGTTCTTGGATGATATTGATCATCTAGATCCATTTCAATCTGGCTTCAAGCTTGGCAGAAACTGCTTTGGCTGCCTTAGTGAATGATCCATGTTGGTAACTGAACAATGGAGTGTGTCCCTGTTGGTTCTGCTGGACTTCTCAGTGGCTTTTGATATCATTGACTATGCTATCTCTTTGGGTATTCTCTCTGGAATGGGTCTTGGAGGCACTTTTTTGCAATGGCTCTGGGCCTTCCTGGAGCAGCAGACTCAAGAATTACTGCTGGGAGCTGTGTTCTGTTCGCTTTGCAGTTTAATATATACACAAAATCACTGGGAGAGTTTATCCAACATTTAGGGGTTCAAAGCCTCCAATATGTGGAGGATGCCCAACTTTATTTCTACTTTCCATCCAATTCTAGGGAAGCTGTTTCAGTCCTAAAACATTGTCTAAGATGAGAAACGGACAGGAGAAAAAGAAGGTGAATGAACTGAGGCTCAATCCAGATAAGATAGAGTTGTTCCTGGTTAGTCAAAAGGCAGGTGAGGGAATAAGGACTCAAACAGCTGCTGGCTGGGACTACATTCCTTTAGAAAACCTAAGTTTTCTGCTTGGGTGTGCTCCTGGATTTATAACTGGGCCTTGATACCTGTATCTCAGCAGTGGTCAGGGTGTATTTGCCATTAAAACTAGTGTGCCAGCTATATCTATTCTTTGAGAAGTCTGATCTGATGATGGTGACACATGCCTCAGTTATATCCCATTTGGGATGGGGCTTCTTTTGAAAAATGTTCAACCAGGGTCTGGGTTCCAGCAGCTAGACGCCTTGTCTTTTTAATGTTTTCAAATGTGTTTGCAAATTACTTTACAGGGATTTTATTTTGTACATTTTAATAATGAATATGTTTAATTCTGTTTTAATAGCATAATTTATTGCTTTTGTAATTGTTTTAATATTTGGTTTTCAAACTATTTGTAAAGTACCTCTACAGAGAATAAGGTTGAGTAGAAAATAAAATAAAATAAAAACCAAGAAAGAATGCTGAATCTACTTTGGGGTTAGAGTTCAGCACCTTGGATAGCTCATGTAATGTGCATACTAAAACCTAGAGTGAATTCACTGATCCCTTGAAATTGGAGTCACCAATCTGAAACTGAAATAGGAAGCTCTTTGCAAACCAAGTAGAAAATATCCCATCTGTAGTACCTCACCTCCTCACCTAGTTATTCTTGAGGGTCAGTGATGAATTAGAAACCTTGAAATATTAAATTCTATTCTGAGAAATGACAATCTTATTCTTACCCACATTTTAAAACATTATTTTGTATTCATTTGTTTTCAGACATTTTTGTGCAATCCAAAAGGTCTTAAAAGGTATATTAGACCTAAATTATTTTCATAAGCATTCAGGCTGCACAAATGTTGTATTATGACCAAGGACGTAACATTTCCACTTCTCATGTTTATATATAGCTGGATGAGAAACAGGATCAGTGGGAGGAATCCCCTTTGTCCCAATAAATATGCTAAAATATTAAAATATTTGTTGTTGTTTAGTCGTTAAGTCGTGTCCGACTCTTCGTGACCCCATGGACCAGAGCACGCCAGGCCCTCCTGTCTTCCACGGCCTCCAGGAGTTGGGTCAAATTCATTTTGGTAGCTTCGATGACACTGTCCAACCATCTCGTCCTCTGTCGTCCCCTTCTCCTCTTGCCTTCACACTTCCCCAACATCAGGGTCTTTTCCAGGGAGTCTTCTCTTCTCATGAGATGGCCAAAGTATTGGAGCCTCAGTTTCAGGATCTGTCCTTCCAGTGAGCACTCAGGGTTCATTTCCTTCAAAATGGATAGGTTTGTTCTCTTTGCAGTCCAGGGGACTCTCAAGAGTCCCCTGGACTGCAAATAAAAATATAGCACTAAAATATAGCTAACTGCTTTTGTTATTATTTTACAGATTTGGGCATTTTCATTTGACACACCTGTATACTAAAAGTTTTATCTAATGATTCTTATTTCTATACTGGCAGTAACAATTGGGTTCTGTACGAACTGTATGGAATGTCATAAACTGTTGCTTCCCATTGCATAAATGATCATGTTTTCAGAACCTCACAGATGGCTTTCCCTGAAGGCATTGTGGCCTCCTCATGCAGAGAGAGCAATGCTTTGACCTTGCACTTAGCAACACTTCGTTTAATTGTTGTTACATACATTGTTTACTCCATCAAGCAGCATTTGTGGCTGTATTTCCCAATGCAAATGTGAATTACCTCAGGTGTGCTTCTCTTTGTTGTGCTGAAATCTTTCTGTAACACATCTTACAGTCATGTGAGAGTTACAAATACATGTAGTTTAATAGATTGAAGTGAGGAGGCTTTTGCTTTTTTGTATGTATATGTTCATTATGAGGAAAATCAAGATTCAATTTGTTTACAATTTGTTCTTTAATTTTTATATTCTTGTCAGGATCTGTTTTGGAGTAGCCAAGATGGACATCCCAAGCAACAATATTAAAATCTGTACCTCAACACCTTTAACACGCTTAGAGTGCCAACAAGGTCCAAGGAATGTATTGGACTCTGCTGACAGTCTACTGAGAGCAGGACATGTTATGTTGTAAGACAGATATTATGGAATCAGCCTATATAATAAGGCCACTAAGTAGTCACCAGCTTGGGGGGGGGGGCACAAACGAAGATTGTGTTGTGATGAAAGTAACACATTTCTCTTCCCTCCCACTCTTGTCTGTCATTTTCCTTTGCTCCCCTCCCCCTGTTTCCCCCAATATTTGTCAGAGCACCATATTAAAGGGTTTAATGGGTCAAGCCTGAATGTACATCCCTGGGTTAGGCAAGACAGGCCACTGAAGTGAGGACACTCAGTGGATGGTCTGGAAATATAACATCTTCCAGATGATAATTAATAATAATGTGCATGAAGTCATTTCTGACTTATGATGACTGTCATAGGGTTTTCTATGTATGAAGAATTCAGAAGAGGTTTGTCAGACTCTCCTTCTGATGGAACTGTGCAAGCCACACAGTGCCAGGGCACATAACCTTATCAGCCACATGTGCTTCAGGTGATCTCAGCTTCCCCTCTCCAGTGGACACAGTAGAGATCCAAACTCTTAGCCCCTGGCTCCACAGCCAGCTGCTCCAACCTGTTGAGCTATACCAGCTCCAAACAGCACAGGCAAAACTAGCAAGGAAATAATCAGACTACAGACACGGAGCAAGGTGCAAGATTGAAATTTTGGGAGTCAGCAGCCAGTCATTAAACAGACGATCAACGCTGTGCTCACTTCTGAAAACTAGACAATCAGTATTAAAAAGAAAAGAAAAGTGACAACATTAAAACCTTTAATGGCATTTACTGTATTTCCAGTCAGATGAGAAAAAAGTTGTAGACCTTAACTTGAGTATCAGTTTTTCCATGATTTGCTTTACTACTGAAGAATGCCTGTTTCTATATGTAACTGGCTATCTAAAGTTATTTTTGGATCATCTGTGAATGACGTGAATGCTGTAGAAAGCAATATAATTTAGCCTAATGAATAACTCTGAAGTCAGCACACCACATGTAATATGGTACTAAGCTCATAGAACAGCTAATTCTGTTCCCAGTTCAGCTGTTGCCTGAAGTGTCATGTGGATATAACTGATGAAAGTGATAGATAAGCAGCAGAGGAGATACTATAAATTGAAGTTGAATTAAAATTTTTTTTGTTGTGGCTGAAGGTTTTCCATAAAATTTGGGATTGTTCCAAATGGGAATAGCCATGATTTGTTGATTAATTTTTGCCCCCAAGACATCTACACATCATTGTATTCTTCTCCCGATTGCCGTTCTTCATTTTCCCCAAGCAGCTTCTGTCTTTTCTCTTCGCCTACCACAAATCAGACTGAGACACATTTTCTACCCAAGCCCAACTCTAAGAATTTAGATGTGGCAAAAGCAAATGATGTCTGTGGAGAAAATAACAACATCAGAATTACTCCACCTGAAGCTCTTATTCTAAACCACAGTGTGTTAATTAATCCTTGCTTAGAGTCTCAGATACATCCTAGCTCCGACTGTAATACCTCAGTTTCACCTGACTGTTCATCTCCTACAGGCTTGACAAAACCTGAAGATCTTCCTTCTCTTCCCTTTGGATCACAGCAAACTTTAATTCCATCATCACCGTTACTTATGGATCAGCCCCATCTCTCAGCAACAAGTTCAATGCCTGATCTAGAATCTTCAATGAAATACCCTATCTCAAATTGACAATCTAGGAGCCAGAGTGAGCAATGTCTAAAATGTATTTCATGGAATGTGTCTGGCTGGTCGAACAAAAATCAAAATCCATTATTTCTACAATTTATGAAAAGCTTTGATATTATCTGTATCCAGGAGACGTGGTCATTAACTGAGCTGATATTAAATGGGTTCACCTCATATACTCTTATTGCCACTTCCCCTGCAGCTAGAGGCCGCCCAAATGGAGGGCTGGCTTGTATGATATCTACCTCAGTGGTCTGTACGGCTCTATTGTTACCACCCTTAAGACCTATTGCAATGACTGTTCTTCTGACCTTTAAAGATTGGGAAATCTTGATTGTGGATGTCTATATTATCCCCTATTCATCCCCTTTCTATTATGAACATTGTTGGTATGACTTGGAAATGTATATATATATGATCTTGAAACAAAATTTCCTCGAGCCCAAACAATATTACTTGGAGATTTTAATGCACATTTGGGCAATGGCTATTTTAGATCTATTTATGCTGACCACATTGGTGATTTCTATAATCAGCTAAGAAATACAAAAGACCCTCACCTGAATAATTCTGGGGAAAAACTCTGGTAGCTGATTGATAAGCTTAATTTGGTTATATTGAATGGAAATTTTCAAGGTGATGAATTAGGAGAGTTCACATATTTCAGTCAAAATGGAGCTAGTTTAATCGATTACTTAGCCATCACCCCTTCCTTATTAGATAATATTTTATATTTTACAGTAGGTACACAGCCAGAAAGCGACCATCAGCCTCTTATATTTCATGTGTATACCCCCAAATCCCCACTAAAAAGGGGGTGGGGTGGACAACCCTCTTCCGATGGATCAAGTGCTGGTGTCAGCGGATATTAGGCTGAAGTGGTCACCTACTCTGCAGAAAGAAATGCAACAAATTCTGTATAGTACCCCAATACTTCAACTGAAAGGAGAAATTGGGACAGCCCAAAATATTAAGTCTGCTTTGACAGGATATGGCAAACTAATTGATACTCTGAGACCCTTCCTAACTAAGAATGTAAAAATACCGTCTAGAAGCTGCCCAACTAATATTACCTGGTTTGATAAAGAGTGTGAAACTATGAAGCATCAATTAAACAGAGCCCTCAGGTTGCATAAACAAAGCCGGTCTATGAGTTTATCCAGATCCTTTTTTGATCTACGTAATAAGTATAAACAACTCCTTAAAAAGAAAAAACAAGCCTCAATTAAAGATTCCTATCGAGAACTCACCCTGGTCTTGTCTCAGAAAGATATGACGAAATTCTGGCAACTCCTGGCCTCAGCAGAAGGAAGGCTTCATCATGATTTTGACTCTTACGTACCTGCTGAATGCTGGGAAGAGTACTACTTTAAATTTTTTAATGATACAGCCCCTAATAGTGAAACTGTTCTACCTTTAGTATCATTTTCCGGTGACTTAACTAGTTGGCCGCCAGTTACAACTAAAGAAATAATATCGCTGATTTCATCAATCAAGAGCAATAAAGCCCCTGGGGAAAATTACATCCCTCCTGATTTACTTAAATCTTTTCAGGACTGGTGGGCCCCAATTTTAGCCACTCTCTTTACCTATATAGATATGGAGGGTAGTATCCCGAAGGAATGGACCTCCTCAATTGTTGTGCCCATTTTCAAGAAAGGAGAGCGAAAGGATCCAGCTAATTATAGACCTATAAGTTTACTTGATGTCATAGGCAAATGTTACGCACGACATCTTCTCCTTAAACTGGAAGTCTGGGTAACAGAAAATAATCTTGTATCTCCCGAAGAGATCGGATTTAGGGAGGGTCACTCCACGTCGGATCATATTTTTTTGTTAAACCACCTAATTAACAAATATACTATAGTACTCTCAGGACAATTATATGTGGCCTTCATCGACCTCAAAGCCGCTTTTGATTCCATTCCAAGAGGACGACTATGGGAAAAACTTACAAACCTCGGAATAGATCCTAGATTGCTAGCAAGAATTAAAGATCTGCATACTGACTCCTCCCTAAAGGTCAGAGTCGGTGTTTCTGGCCAACTATCCAATATAGTTAAAATATCTAAGGGTGTCCGCCAAGGTTGCATCCTGGCTCCATTGTTCTTTAACTTATATGTCAACGACATGGTGGATAGGTTAACGGGACTACATTTCTTTCCCACAAGAGTAGGTGGAAAGGCTATTTCAATACTACTCTATGCAGATGATACCCTGTTAATATCTCATACTCAAATAGGACTTAGAAGATTATTGAAACAATTTAGTAACTATTGTAAGGAAAATTCCCTTAATATCAACTATGAGAAAACCAAAATTATGGTTTTCAACAGAACTCAGGCTCATAAATGGTCAATGGATGGGAGAATATTAGAACAGGTAACTCATTATAAATATTTGGGCGTGATGTTCCACCAGTCGCGTTCCTGGGTGGCCCAGATTGACTTTGCAAAGCAGAAATTTGAAAAAGCCATGTTTGGTATACTTAGATTCTATAGAACTAAAGGAGGGCATTTGGTCCCACCCATCCATGAAATTTATAAAATCAAGCTACTTCCCCAGATCCTGTATGGTGCTGAAATATGGGGAACTGGAAACCTAATCTCCTTAGAAGTAATCCAAAATAAATTTGCTCGATTACTCCTGGCAGTCCCCCCTTCAACCCCCTCAGCATTTCTTAGACTAGAACTGGTACTAATGTCAATAATGACATTAGTCTACAAGTTAATAATTAATTACTGGCTGAAAATTCTGTTCATCACTCAGTCAGAATTTTTAATAGCATCATATGAGGAGATGAGTTTTGGATCGTGGAAACTTTTTTCATTGCAACTAGTTGCTAAACTTGGATTCTCAGAAGAGTATGTGAGACACCTTGGACCCGCTGCAAAACATTTACTGAAACAGAGATTGTCCGACCACTGGGTTCAAACGGAGTTAGGTCTGTTAGGCACCCTAAAAATGGGCCCTTTATTTAAGAACATTCTATCCTTGCCTTTGAATCTTCCATCTTATTTTGCTGATCTAATGAGTTCTGATTATAGAAAAGCTTTTACTCGGGCACGTTTTGATATGTTACCACTAGCCAGTTTATTAGGCCGCTATACACAAATTCCGTATCACGAGAGAGTTTGCTCTTGTGATAAAAAATCAGTGGAGAATTTGGCACATGTGGTGCTCTATTGTCCACTATTAGACACCTATCGCGAAAGACTCCTTAACCCTATTTTACAAAAACACTCTAGTAATTCTGAACAAGAAAAACTCAAGATTCTACTTTCTGACAGAGACAAATTTGTCACTTTCCAAATGGCACGCTTTATCTCTACATTGATAAAAATGAAATCTGTATCCCCCGCCTCTACCAATTAAGTCAATACTTAAGTAACTACATCTTTGGGGTTATTCCCCCCGCGATAGGTGCTTGCTGCTGGCATTGGTTAATGTTTTCCATCTGTCTTTGTCCTCTCCTTAGATGTCAAAATTTTGTGCTGTAATAGAAATCAACCTCATTCTAAATGGCTTTTAATATTATATTGTTTATACCGTTTTATTTTATCCAATGTATGTTGCAATGGCCTGTGTGCCATGCAATAAACTTATTTTGCTTGCTTGCTTTCTCAGAGTGCAAAATAAGTAGCTTTTAACATAAGAATGGAAGAGAAGCATGGTCTCTAGAGGTGTGATAATTGTTAGTGCTATTTTTCCATCTTTTAAAAAGAAACATGGTTTGACATGTTCGGTGATATAATGAATGAACTTACCATCATATATCTACACTCCCACGTACCGTCACTGTTATGTGTTCAGTGACTACCATTTTTGCCTCTGGTTTTTAAATTTGGCTTTTAATTTGTAGGAAGTTTAGCCTATGCAGTCAAAAAAATACATAATGGGATGTAAAAAAAAACCTTTAAAATTTATACTAAAATATTTTTATAAGTTGGTATTTTATCACTCAATACATTTCTGCCATTTTTATTTTATTTTATTATTTTTTCTAGTTGTTTAATATCAAATGAGTGCTTTAGCACACAGGTGTTTTTGTGTTTTTTTTAAAAAAGACTATTCTCATACTCTTAGAAGTGCAGAGCTGGAAAGGACTCTATGGATCAGGAAGGGCTCAGAAGACCCGATCCTTCCCTAACCACATGGCTGTGTCACATCCCCTAGTCTTGGACAGAATCTAGAAGGATAGACATACTATAGAAGGCATTTTGATCCCATTGTGTTGAAAATCAGTTGTAATTCTACATGCGGTTTACAGCAGTGATTTACCTTGATGGGGTACCTTGATTTTTCAGGGTCCCACAGTGTGTGAAGAAACTCCATGTGTATCCAAAGCTTTCCTCTTTAGGCTGTTACTGTCTCTATGATGAAAGTAATAGGCAGGAGCTGGGGCTAGAATTTTTTCCCTTATGCATTTGGATTATTCCTTTTCTGAACATCTGAATAGGTCTTAGATCCATGCTCATTTGCTGATCTACCCCTCTTCTCAAATTTGCAGGTGGCTGAGGCATTATGAGCCCCATTTAGCATCACTGATTTATATGGTGCTTCACAGAGTAATAAAGGGAAAGGGTTCCTTCTCCAGACAGCTTACAATTTAAGTTTTGAGAAAGAAGGGAATAAACTGAGGGGAGAAAAGAAAAGTGGGTGCAAATCTGGTAAAACAGAGAAAGGGAAGGGGTGGGAGAGGGAACAATAATAACGTATGCAGCTACATTTACTCAGATGTAGTTTTCCTTAGGGAATGGCATTAAATCTCCCTGTTACTTGGATTTCTAAAATGATGGTGTCCACTGGTGTTTTCATTTCCAGTGGCAGCTGCAGGTGCACTGCAGGCAGCTTTCTGTGTCGCACTTTCATCCAGGCTGAATGTCCTATTGCCCTGTCGAACCATGTGCAACCCTTGTGGACAATGCAGACATTCTG
Organism: Intellagama lesueurii; assembly: GCA_037013535.1. Classification (NCBI taxonomy): domain Eukaryota; kingdom Metazoa; phylum Chordata; class Lepidosauria; order Squamata; family Agamidae; genus Intellagama; species Intellagama lesueurii. The sequence continues at coordinate 157,403,927 of JBAJHW010000003.1, read as the reverse complement.
GTAGTTGCATTCTGAAAGGCTGGAGAGGTCACTTTTCTTGTTTTGTTTTAACAATATGTAAGATTCTTCCCACAAGACATTGTAGTGTGTTGCGTTAACTGTGTAAAACTGTGTTACCGTTTTGCTTGACATTGACACCAATTAAAAAGTAAGCTGTTCTGTAAGTAAATGTATAGAAAGAAACTTTTAATAAAGCATACAAAGTTTCTTTTTGCAGGTCACCTTTAAATATTCGATGCATCCTTCTATTTAGGAAGATAATATAATTTTTGCCCTACTAAATGTAGGTTGACTTGCTCCCGTTTTGCCTTTCAAGTCTGGATTTTAAAAGTCCTTGCTATAAATCGTGTGCTTGAGGGAAGAAGTGATTCTCTCCCCGTGAAATTTCTCATCTGAGTCACAAATCCCATCAAGAGGCCTGAACATCTCTCTGTGTGTCTTTATTTTCCTGGATCTTTGGTTTTGGTGGAAAAGTATGCACAGAAGAGAGGGGGAGATTTGTGATTCAAGGTAGATTTTTGGTAGGTATACAGAGAATGAAAAAGATAGCCTTAGGATACCAACTATCTGTCAACAGTATATACAGCTCTGTAATATAATTGCCCTACCTTACAATGTGTGAATTCTGAGATAATTATGCAAAGCTTTGAAATTTCTGTGGGTCAAACCCTGAGCCTTTACTTAAATTGTGTAAATTATGTCCATCTCCAAATGATTTGTGATATTGTACAATAATTAAATATAAGTAAGTCTAATGTAAATATGTAGTCAGCTGCATGATTATCCTCTGTTACAGAGACTATGTGGGATGGGAAGAGAATTTGTATTTTGGGATAAGGAAAGTAACCTAATGTGATGGTGCTACCTCTTCTGTTTCAATTCCCCATTGGTTTTATGACTGAAGAAATGAAACTGCCTTTTTGAAGCCTAGTTTTTGCTGATTATCTTCCTAAATAGCAGTACTAGTAGATATTTAGATGTCCAGGATTCGATATAAAGAACAAGGAAGGGAGCAATCATTTGACATGTCTCTCAGTGAAGGTATGCATGGAAGACATTCCTAAGATATTCTTCTGGAAATTTTGAAAGGGTGATGTGTTGCATAATCATTTGTTTTAAAATATACTGTTGATTGGGTGCATTCTGAAGTCTTTTCAGGACCAATTTTTCAATATGCTTAATAGTTGTTTTTGTTTTGTGCTGTCAAATTGCCTCCAACCTGTGGTGACCCTATGGATGAGTGACTTCCAAAATGCCCTGTCTTCAAGAACCCTGATCAGCTCTTGCTGACTCAAGCCTTTGGCTTCCTTTATGGAATCAATCAATCTCATATTTGGTCTTCTTCTTTTCCTGCTGCCCTTAATCTTTTCCAGTATTATTGTCTTTTCCAGAGACTCTTGCCTTCTCATGATGTGCCCAAAGTATGATATCCTAGTCACACAATTTTTGCCTCCAGAGACAGTTCAGGCTTGATTTGCTCTAGGATCCATTCGTTTGTGTTTCTAGCAGTCCAGGGTATTGGCAAAGCTCTCTTCCAGTATCATATTTTAGATGAATCAATTTTCTTCCTGTCAGCTTTCTTTACAGTCCAGCTTTCACACCCATACATAGTAATTGGGAATACAATAGTGTGGATTATCTTGGCCTTGGTCTCCAGTGACACATAGCAGTGAAAGAGATCAAGTAGATTAAAGAAAAAAATTAATTAATTGATAAATCAGTAGGGCTGTCAATTGATTACATATTTTTAATTAAGTGATAACCTGACTTAACTCAGTGAACTGAATTTAAGTAAATAACCTTAAGACTCCATGGGATTCTAGCACCAGGATGTTGGCTAGTTACTGTGTGCTGTCACCATGGCAGCTGGCTAGGTTGCTGTCTCTATGCTGCAGCACTGCCTCTCTTGCAAATAGACAGAGGGAATATTGTAGGTTGTTATAGCTGCCAGGGCTCAGGTGAATTAAGAAGCTAATAGTCTTTCACCTTGGTCTACACAGCTACTGTCTCTTGCCTGACTCCAGGAACTTATTACTTAAGGGCAAACTGGCCTGTTCCTGGACTGCCTATTTGTGTTTGTGCCTTCCTTGCCTCTTGTGTGCTTCCAGAATATAAGTCTTAACATTATGCATATTACCCAAGCCAGAAGTAGTTAATGCTTAATGAAAAGAGATACCTGCATCTTCCCCCCCCCCCCCGCGTTCTTCACTATGTATTACAGTAATGTACCAAAACCCAAATAGCGCAAACAAATAACTAGGAGCACCTTTTCACTTATAGCTTCTCTTGTTACACATTAGTCTTAACAACTAAGGCCCATATTCAATTGTTAGTGCAAACTAGATGACAGCTATTAAGTCAATGGGGCTTACGGAATTGACTTAACAGGTTCCATTCATTTAGTAAGCCTGTTCTAGTTCCAACTAATAATTGGATTTAACGTCGTGTTTGTTTGAAAGCTGGCTGGATACCCAAGTGAGTTAGGTATCTGGCTGCAAAGCCAGACATTAGAAGGTTTTTTTTCCCTCCCATTGTGCCTTCTGCAAGAGCCAGCCTATGTAGCCTTTGACAAGCTGCACAGTCGTTGAACATCCCCAGAAGAAGACAAATTGTGAACAACTTCCAATGAAGTATTCTCAAAGGCTTTCACGGCCAGGATCCGATGGTTGTTGTAGGTTTTTTGGGCTGTTTGGCTGTGTTCTGGAGGTTTTTCTTCCTAACGGTTCACCAGTCTCTGTGGCCGGCCACAGAGACTGGCGAAACATTAGGAAGAAAAGCCTCCAGAACACGGCCAAACAGCCCCAAAAAACTACAACTAACTTCCAACAACTCTATACCTAGAAAACCCTGGAATGGGCATTTATAAATTGATATTGACAGCATATACTAGTAACTATTATTGCTGGATATACAGAAGTGAACCTGTTAAACCTTGTTACCCTAAGAAGGCTGTTACTTTGATAAAATGGGAACATTTCCTTAGGGTATGTAGCTGGTTGTTGCATATCTCTTTCCTTTGGGATATGTTGAATACTTTTTCCATGGCTCTTTCTGGAAGTTAGAGATGCTGCTAAGCTTTAGGAAATACTGGATCCTACCTTTTGTTTCATTCCTCTGATTTCTAGAGAGCAGGATGATTAGGTGGAAACTAAAAGGGAAACATTGGCCTGCCATGTGTAACTAATGTTTCCCTGCACATTACTTCTCATTCTCTGTGCACTTGTACTCAAGATATAATCACTGCTTCTGTGAAATATCCTCATTGATATCAAGCAGAATTGAATTGCTGTTGAGAGCTCCGCTGGTGCTTTGCAGTCTTGATGGCGGGTAACGCCTTGAACTGTGTGGAAAGGATATAAAAATGTCACAATCTTGTGCTTAATGCACTATCCTGAGGGGGAAATTGTCTTTTAAAACAGTTTCACAAAAAGGAAAGGAAACATGAAGTATCTTGTTGATAGAATTATAAAATCTCAAGCTATATTCAAGGATTACATCTATACTGGTTGTTCGTGCATGGAGACAGAGATTACTTACTTGGGCTACAATTCTGTACAGACTTACTTGGGAATAAATGTCTTTGAACTCAATAACTTAAATCCTGTTGCTTAATGTGCTAAGTTGCAGTTGAATTAGGCCCATTCTGGATTGCTCAGTGGTTTAGGAGCCAGATGTTGGGAGTTCGATTCCTGATTGTGCCTCCTTGATAGGGGCAGGACTTGATGGTCCATAGAGTTCCTTCCAGCCCTGCAGTTCTAAGATTACTGTTATTGTTACTGTTAATAATACTGTTGTTATTATCATCATTATCATCATCATAAATGGAACTTACAGGGGAGCTGACTTACTGAATCCCCACTGAGTCAGTGGGCCTACTCTAGTTCTGACTTACTATGCTAAGCCAGAGGATTTTAGCTATTGAGACTTAATTCTGAGTAGACAAGGATAGAATTGCATTGTTAATATATTTTCTATGGGCTTTAGGAAGCACACTTGTGGCCAGCGTAGACATGGTGGCAAATACAGCATTGATTCTCTCTGTTTTCTTTTTATTTCTCTTAAAGATAAGTGTAGCGGAGGAGTACAGGTTCAGATTCTCTGGTATGTGTTCCAAAAGTTGGGAAATGTCTATTTGGAGCATTTGTAACATTAATTTAGATTCTCCACCATCCTATGTGAATTTTAATATTGACCAGACTTCACTGTAATATGTGTGCTGAATGAGAATTTATTAATGGTGCCGTAACTGTATGAATCACCTAACCTTCTGTTGGGAACCTTCTTGGATACTGAGTTTCTCACGAGTAGTATAGAGGGGAATAGGATATTGCAAAAACAAATGCTTCCCAAATTTTGAAGTTGCAGACTTTGTAAAGAAGAATCAGTGCATTTGGTATCTTCTGCTGTTCTGTTATTTATTTAAATTTCTGAATTTTGTATAGAGTGCAGTGTGCTGCTGCTTTCACGTTCATCAGTTAATTTGCATCTCCACTCCCTCATGAATACATTAATACTTTAGCATAGTTTCATTTGAAACCTATGCTGAAGTATTATTCAAATGATTGCTTTAAGATTCTTCTTGTACAGTGTTTTATCTGTGCAGTGCTTAGTAAAAAAACACCCTCCCCCCCAAAAAAACAGCTGTTTGGAAATGTCTTGCTCTAATCAGTCATACAATCCCATCAGAATTCCTTCTCTCTACAGTTCTATCAGTATACAAGTGCACTGGGATTTCTGAAGGCAAAGCCTAGTCTCCTTATTTTCTGAACCACAATGGCACCATCACTGCAGGTGCTAGAGTGTTGTCTGTGTTTTCTGGTACATTAGAAATCAGGTGGCAAAATGTGATAATATGGTCCTATGTGGTTCTCTAGAGTTTCTGATTCTGCCGTGGCTCCTTGGACCAATCATCCTACTACCATTGGCAGTCTGTCAGCTTATATACATAATATTAAGGCTGTGGCTGAATGTGTTGCATGTTTGTACATTATTGGTTTTATTGAAATGCACTCTGGTGTAGACTTCAATATAAATAATAATCTCTCAGCCACTATCCTGACTGTCCACTCTATACTATATTGTCCTGAGAGTCCTGTATTAGCTACAGCAGATGAGCATATAATTCAAAATAAGACTTATTACTGGACCTCACTATTGACAGAAAAGAGCTTTGTACTTACTGGTTTTGTTCAGCAGCAAACCTTCATGTTTCATTACTTCTCCCAGATTGCAGATGTTTGGGGAGGGGCAATGTTAATTCCTTTTCGTTTCTTTGCAGCTTTTCTTTTCTATTAAATCATAAATAAATGGTGTATCAAGCCTGAAAATGGACATGCAGTTTATCAACCCATCATTTAGGTACCTTGAATGCTATTGTTAGTAGTGAAAGTCTACCTAAACTTTCATTTCTCTGTGAAAGTGTGCATGGCTGATACAATAAAGCAGAATATGCTCCAAGGGTGACCCTTCTATTCCTGTGGTTTCCTGTCTGTGTTTTAAGGATCTTCATCAGTTTCTGTTTTCATGCTGTGGTTGCAGGCTGACTGGACAGGTTGGAGGGCCATTAGGACTGCATGTAAAGAACATAGCTGTATGGTGAGGATTTTAAATTTTTCCCATAACCTTCAGGGAGAGAGATTTCAAGGGTATTTTGAAGCTGCTCTAAGAAACCATCCCAAGATTAAATATTTAGCACAACTGTACAAAAATCCAATTATATTTAATATGCAGGAATGCTACTGAGTGAATTCAGAATCAGTGTATTATGTGCAACAACAGGGATTGAGGGTTATCTAGCAGTGGTTATAGAATAATAATATTATGTCTGTCTCCTGAGCTTTCCTTATTCATAAGAGAGAAGAGGGCCAAAATAATTACATTTTTAGACTCAAGCCAATATTCTTCTGCTGCATAAAACTGCTATGACTTCTTACAGAATTGTCCAATCCCAGGGATAAATGTCCTTGAATTGAGGATCACCATCTGGTTTACTTGTCTTTTGCAGACCTCCACATAGTCTTATCTTACTGCCGCTATAAGGGAGGAGGTTGGAAATGCGGCTTTCCTTCTGCTAGCAAGGCAAACTGCCATTCAATGTACATTTTAGAATTCACATTAGAAAGTGTATTTACTTAATAGTATTCATTAGAAATCCAAAGAAGCATTTAGTTCTTCTATATTCTGTTATTTTTATTGTGTCCTTAGTCCTAAAACCAGTGGTGCTCCTAAGATGCTTTTAAGAATTACTAATCAAAACAAGGATAGTTTTCTGTGCAGGATAATATTTACTGATAACATGCAAAACTAGAATGGGTACCAGACACTGAATAATAAACATCTTTCAAGCTTACTCAGGTACAAGTGTAGTGGCACTAAATGAGCTCATTCTTACATTATGGCTTTAGATGTATATCTAAAAATATACTGTGTGAATCAGAGAAATAAGACACTCATCTGCGATTCAAGATTGGCTGTAGCTCTCTAGTGGCTGCATGCTTGTTTATGCCCCTCATTTCTGGCTACGTTTTTGTTTTTCACCATATAAAGTAGCAAAGGCTCCAGGATGAGTTAGGCTAACTGTATGATCAATATTTGAAATTAAGCCTAGATTTGTGCAATTTCTTATTACAGTCCCCTCCATACTGCCTTCAAATGTAAAATAAATATTGCCCCAAATCCTATATGAATGGCATAACGTTTTGAAGCAGATTGCCCCAAATAAAGAAATCACTGTAGACATTATCCGTTGCATGTTTAGTTATCAGTATGCAACGGATATTGTCTATAAGGATTTCTTAACTTGAGGCAGTTAATTTCCAGAAGTTATGTTGTCTGTGCTGTGTCAGTATCACTAAATACAAGGGTTTGAGCCAATGTCAGCAACTTGTCATATGTGTAATAAAATTCATTACATGCCTTTTAAAAGTAGAGTAAATTATAATCAAATAATGGGCATGGCCACTATTTCTAAGCAATAGTTTAGCTTTCTTAACTTTGACAAAACTCAGGAACATTTTCACTTTTCAGAGAATTGTGTGTTATGAAAATTAGGAATGGCTGTGTCTTAATAATTAATCCTAGAAGCAGATTGTCTCCTTAGGTTGAGTGCTGCTGACAACGAAATGATCTGGTTACTGAATGTCTTCAATTAGCATTGTCTTACAATACAGCTAATCTTTTGTCTTTCATTTATTGCTACACAGAAGCATTCTTGTTCTTCAGCTTTTATTGTGGCAGGATTTCTTAATTTGTATCTTGCCACTTGACCTCATTTAAGCTGCCAGAGCCTCAGTGATTATCACAAACACTAACTGTATATTGTCTCCATGCTGGGAAAATATAATTGTGATTTTGGATTGTGATGCTGCTGTTAAAGCCCACTGCCTTGATGCTGCATCTTTTATTTTCTGCAGTTTTAAAAATTCTAGATATCGTTCATTAAATAGATTGAAGCTAGCAAAAAGCACTCCATACTAAAGAGGAGTGTTCAGAAGGAACTGTAAACAACAACAACAACAAAGACACAGAAGAATGGTACCCTGAAGCCCTCCCAAATTGTCTTTTTAAAAGAAGTGCACCTTCAGCCAGAATTAGCAGAATACCATCTCCCTAAATTAGAGGACCAAATGTCACAGGATCTCTGTCTTGTCAGCACTAACGAAGCTTCAGTTTGTTGGTCCATATCTAACCATGAGCAAGTACAAGCGGATACTAGTTCCGTATTGCCACAATCCCAGATGATAAAAGGAAAATGCAAACAAGTTGCCTTGATTTTGTTTTACATCTTGTGTATAATTGCCATGTTACTCAGTTGGCTGGGATTTGCCTGGGTTTTAGACATTCCACCCAGTGTCTGTTTAGTCAATCAGCAGGCCTGGATTTTAAGCTTACATTTTTCTCAAAAGTAGTCATCCACAGTTTCACATGAGCTCACAGATGTATAAATTAAAGATTCTAGGTAAAAGTTACAGTTGTAATTGCCTGCAAACACTGAATAGAAAGCAGATAATTATACCTGTGAGTGCCCGCTGGCGAATTATGGCAGTTGTAGTCCAAAAAGGAAGTTTCACAAGCTTTAGTATTATGCATTGTGCTGTATTACCTGCTTTAGCAGAAGAGTTGGGATTCAATGGCCAGAATCCTGTTACACAACTTTATATTGCACAACTGTGATGTATTGGTCTTGAGAATATTGTATGGCTCTTTGAACTGCTTATTTCAGTATATGTTGGATTAAATGGGTCTTACACCTCAGCAAATCTATGTAGGAAATAAACATATTTGTACATATTAAGAAAGAGATAATAGTGAAGTTATTTTCTTGGATTATGCATCTCCCAGAACCTCACAGCCAACATTGTCAGTGACTATTCTGGTGGAGGGATTCTAGATGGTGTAGCCCAAAAAGTTAATTTTTCAAGCTGTGCTGTGAAGCTCGCTCTCTACTACAGAAGAGCCCATAGCAGTGAAACAAAACAACAGCTAATGGAAGAAGAGATTTAGAAAGGGGTACCATATTGGAGGGGCATTTGCTAATACGTGTGTCTGTAAAGCAAAATATGTCAAAGAAAACTAAGGATATTTTGCAGTTATAATATGGGATTTGATGTGTAGCTCTGAAGGAAATGACAATTTCTGTTTTCTGATTTCTGCCATTTGATTTCACTGCCCCCCTGCATTTTTTCCCTTTTGGATCAGATGACAGTGTGTCACTTGTTGGGATCCCTGTGGTGTTTTCATGGATTTGTAGGGGTTCTGTGCAATCAATGTCTGATGGCAAAAGCAACAGCCATTTCACGAGAATATCAACAAAAGCCCATCTGTGGCAAAATGTCATTCTTTATTTATATTCACCAGAAATGTGCATAGCTATTGTAAGTGGTGCTGCTGGTTTATGCCATAAACCACCCTGTAATTAGGGTTGGCTAAGTGACTAACTTAAGAACACCATGCGAATTTTGTGACTAATCCCTACTCCAAGTCCATTACCAGCCATTACACTATATTGGCTCTTTCAGATCAGTTATATAAATGATGCCAAGATGAAATATACTGGTAAGAAAGCAATGCATCAATTAATGTGCTTAATTTTTATAATATTCAAAATACCATATTAATTTGTATAATATGGACATTTGTATATTATCCAAATGAGGGTGTCTAATAAAAATTTGCACAATATGCAGATTAGGCTGCCCAGGTTTGGAGAACTGGAATACAACCACCTTAATTCTGTAGGATTAAAAGATAGCAATTTCCTACTTCAGAGTGTATGTATGTCTATATGCATAGTGAATTTTGTGGAGGAAGCACTGGGAAACAATAGAAGCATAGTAACGGTTACAGAATTTAGCTTCTGTAAACACCTTTTCTTTGAATGGAAGTTTCTAGTTCTTAAAGTTGTGAAATTACTCTGAGGAGTGTAGGTATTGATTAGTAAAAGAGTTGCTGAATAAGTGCAACTTCACAGCAAAAAACATGGGAAATACTACAGGTTTGGGATGGGCTGATTTGCATTTTTCCCATTGATCCCATGACACAACAGGAAGCGTGAATCAACCTGAAGTCTCACAGCCCTGATCTGGAGCTTTAGCTCCTCACCAGAGACACTTCTACTTTTTACAAGTCAGATTCATTCACTTTGGTTCAAAGTGTGTGATTGCTTTGCACCCATGCAGAAAACTAGCACACACACAGCAGTGCTTTGGCAAAGTGCCTTCTCCCTCACCTCCTGCCTCATGAGGGAAGACTAGGAGAGCACCCTAATACCGACACACAAGCGACACCAGCAGTCAGTTCTCCCTGCAAAGCTTATCTCCCAAGACACTCCTTTTTTTTTTTTCTAATCAGCTTCTCCTCCATTATTTTTTACAGTTTAAGGAGCTCTACCTGTCAAGACAGATTAAAGAAAGTAGTGATTAAGGAAGGAATCAATTACTTGTTTCTTTGTTAAGGCAGTTCCTTTGAATCATGCCACCTACAGGCACTTCAAATAAAACTGCAGTTAGAAGGGATTTTTCTCCTCTGCCTGTTTGGCCACTTACATTGAAGAGAAGCAAATGCCCCCGTGCAACTTCACAGGGAGAGAAAGAGAGAATGTGAGTTAATTTGCATTTCCCTCCCAGTGTAGTCGCATCCTAAATTTCACACTGGTGAGAAGGTAGACCTCCAGTCCCCACTGTAATCCCCTGCTTTCTCCTTGTCCATCAGAAGCAGAAGATTTTAAGCAACTTAAGAAAAGTTGTGTAAATTTGTATAATATTTGAAAACCACAGAATCTAGTCTTTCTTGTAGCAGAATGTGATTCAGCTACAAAACGTTGACTTTCTTTTAAAGACTTAACAAGATCAATTATATGAATATTTAAATTAATAATATTATACAGTTATGAATGCAAATGGTATGGATAGTATCTTTCTTGTCCTCTTTGAAAACTGCAATTTATGTTGTACTTTAAAAAAAAAAAACCCAAGCATTTAGAACACTTGGAAACGAGTTTAGTACCAATGATCTTTAAGAGTTTCCTTTAAACATACAACAGGAGCCCTAAAACCTTGTCAACCTATCATTCCTTTCTTGGTCCTGACTTCTTGACAAGGCTAATGTGATCTCAAAGGGAAGCCTGACAAGCCCAGTCAGAATTTCTGGAATAGACAGATAGGCAGAACTGTATTTAGCAGAAAAGCAGAAAACTCCCTTAAGGAATTTCATCTTATCAAAACTCTCCTTTCCCTTGACACTTTTCAGATATTTCACTTGAACCAATTCTAGATTTGTTTCACATTTCACTTTAGATGATAGAGGTACCATGGTACTCTGCCATGCTTAGGTTTTTGATGCAAATATTATTCCTTTGGTGTGGAACAGTGTTCACATCTGAGTTTGCCCATCTTGTCAGCATTGCATTTTGTTCAGTCTAATTTGTAATATCGATTTATCCCATCCACAAGAAGTGCAGTTAATCAACAGCCATTTTGGCTTAGTGTTATAGTATGTGACTGCTCTGTCTGGTGGAGGAGGGACCTCAAGAACCTCTAATGTCTTGTGCAGGTGTGCAACAGATAACTGATATTGGATTGAGGCAATGCAAACCAACCAACCAACCTGTGGACATAGGGGATAATGTAGGGATATATGGGATTGGCACATTCACAAAGAAATTCTGGTAATCTTATCAAAACTGTTTCCCCATTACTAGAATGAAAAGAATACTCACTATACTCTCTGTTCTGATTGATTTAAGTTATGTCGAGGTGAGGAGGCTCCTCAATGAGGAATTTTCAAGGCTCCAGATGAGAGCAAGACAGAGGATTTTCTCTCTCACACAAAGTCTGTATTTTTCCTCATCAAGTCCCATGTTGTCCATTCTCCTTTGAGAAGTAAAACTTCACAGTCCTTCTGCCATCTTGGTGTTACTTTTTTTTTTAAGTCATAGGGGTTGAAAGCTTGAGAAAGAGCAAGCAAGGTGTCACCTATATAATGTAATTCTAGGATCGCTTTATGCTTGCTTTTTTGTTTCACATGGATTTTAAAAATTGTGCAGAGAAAACCTATCTGGCTAAAAATGTTTCTGACCACATTTTGGGTAGTTTGTTTGGTCTGAAGCCTTTTCATCATTTGCTTGATTTTTGCTGTTGCCTATGACACTTTTTCTGCCGTTTCCTATGGCATCATATGATGTCATAGTTTGCACTTTGTTCCTTATTTTACAGTACTGTATTCTGTCATTAGGTGCTGCTGTTTGAGTCGTTTGCCTTTAAGGGCTGTTTATGTGTCTGTAAAGATAACACAGAACAGTTCACAAATTCTTACAGTTTCATTGCAGAGTTTATATTGTTGCTCCTGTCTGTCTGTCTGTCTCTCTCTCTCTCTCTCTTTCCTCATGTGTTTTACATGCTAATAGGAAATTGTTTTGTCTTCCAAAACAAGTTTTCAAATATTTATATGTGATATTTGTCTGCTGGCCAATTTAGAAAAAAAATACAAACGTTCTCTATAACTGTGGATGGCATTACCAATTTAGCAGCATCCTTTTTTCTGAGTTCTCAGTGTCAAAATGCCAGATGCATGAGATGTCATGTGGTGTGCCCTTGTGATGTCACAAAAGGCAGACCCTTCAACAGCAGTTGTAAGCGATCTGTGTGGCAGACCTATGAAGTTGTGAGCACAGTGATTAAAGGTCAAAAGAATAATACTGCCAAGCATTTCTTTCTCAGAGGTTGTTGGGAGATAACTTAGAAGCTGAAGTGCATTGCTGGGAGGAAAAAGGCGAACCAAATGTAAACTAAAGGTGAGATAAGAGTAAATTGGATGTATTGATAGATCTATCGATGATCTGAAAAATGGCAGGATGGACCCTCAAACCAGATCAGGATTGTCTGATCGGCCTTCTGTTGTTATCCTGTTGCATCACTATTCAGGTATCACTTTCCACCAGACTTTGGAAATAAAATGGGAGGGATATTTTTAAGACCAGTGTAATGTAAGCCTGATGCTTCCAATCAGTTTTTTTGGATGTGAAATAAAATATAGGAGTGGCATGGAGCCTATGTTAGCATAAAGTGAGAGACTGCTTCATTTCCAAGTCATTTATGTTTTTTGAAGAACTTGTGGCAAGAAGGGGTGGGATGAGTGCCCCTCGTTTGACTTTTAGAGGTAAATGGTCACCAGAGAGATCACATTTAGGGACCTCTGTCAAAAAGTGTATACAGAGGTGGGGATATGATGGTTAGGAAAACATCTTCAATTAATCCCAGATACCTATCCAAAAGTTGCATGAATGTACTAAAGCAGGGCTGGATAACTTTTTGATGTCTGTGCACCATATCCAGCCCTCCAGTCTTGGGGGATTATCCCCAACACTCCCCACATCTTTTCCACCTAAAAATACCCCTTGCATCCTCTAAGGCAGCGATTCTCAACAGGGGCCATATGGCTCCCTGGGAGGCCCTGGCACATTTGAAGGGGGCTGGAAAAGAATTGTTACAGACTGGAGACAATTCTTCACACACCACCTTATAAGGTTCGTTATGTGGCATATACATTCCTGATTCAGCCTATCTTTCTTTCATATTGTGTTTATGGCTGTGGCCGAAACAAGGTTAAGAATAGCTGCTATAAGGCATGTAGGAGCAATGTTGCCATGTTTTTGTTCACCTGACCTGGTCTAGACCATGGGGATGGGGCCTTGGGGAAAAGACCCACCAGGCCTAAAACATGCACTTGGGGAGAAACATGGCAAAATTGTACCCTACACTTCTATGGTTTTCTTTTTTTGTTTTCTTTTGGTAAAAAATATGAGGCATGAATTGATGGTATAGGACAGTGATGGCGAACCTATTGCACGCATGCCACAGCTGGCACGCGGAGCCCTTTCTTCTGGCACACGAGCCATAGATCGCTACTCCCCCGGCCCCCCCCCCGCCGCCCCCTGCGCAGCCAAACCTCATGAGGCAGCTGCAGCCGGGATTCCCCCTTCCGCCGCCACTTCTGGGTCCTCCAGGTCCGTCGCCATGATTCCCCCTTAAACCGCCACTTCCAGTTCCGGGTCCGTCGGCATGATTCCCCCTTAAACTGCCACTTCTGGTTCCGGGTCCTCCAGGTCCGTCGCCATGATTCCCCCTTAAACCGCCACTTCCAGTTCCGGGTCCGTCGGCATGATTCCCCCTTAAACTGCCACTTCTGGTTCCGGGTCCTCCAGGTCCGTCGCCATGATTTCCCCTTAAACCGCCGGGTCCGGGTCCGCCGCCGCTGCTATCGCGGCGGCGGCACGCCACCCGCTGTCCCCCCCCCCATTTTGGGCACGCGAGCCCAGAAAGGTTTGCCGCCACTGGTATAGGAGGAGTTCCTCAGGCACACATGCCTGTATGCCATACTTCATTCATCCCTGTGCTGAACTGAAGTTTCTCAGGATAGCGTTTATAGCTTTCCAAAATGTCACATCTCTGATGAGCTGGGAATAAAATCAGACAAGATCATCTAGGACCAAACTAGATACAGTTCAGTTAACATGTCCTTAGAAGCAGAGTTTCCTTATGAGGAAATCTGTCTGTTCTAACTCAAGTCTACCTCAATCTTCAATTGGCAAATTATCTATGTTTGTCTTGTAAATTGGTGTGAAGGACAGAAGGCTAGTGTGCCGTCCTCAAACCAAAATGTACAGGAGGAAGCGTATGGATGTGTAGAGGGAGTGCTTATAGAGATAGAGGAGGAAGAAGCGAAAGAGAAGAAGGCGTTAGAAGTGTGTCTGGCAGAGGATAAAGGGGAGGAGCAAGATTTGATAGTGTGGGAGGAGGTTATAAAGGAGTGGGGTGATGCGCGGGAGTTCAGAGTGGAAACAGACCAGACACAGAGACATACGAGAGATTGCGCGGTTCAGACAGAAGGGAGTGAGGTTGCTTCTAATGAGGTCTGTGATTTGTCAAAAGATTTCCCTAACCTGAAGACCGGTGGAGGATTGCTCCCGGATCCAGGCTTACCGAGACAGGAGGGCAAGGGGGCTAGACCACTAGAATGGACGGTGGTGGTCTACCCCCGCAACCAAGGTGGAGGGAGGAAAGCGATTCGTCCCAGTTCCTCTTTCAACAATCCACCTCTCGAAGGGGACTGGGCGAGACATCCCTGTTGCGGGACAGTGTGCACGGTAAGGAGTACCCCCTTGAGGGTGATATCCGATCGTGAGCGTTTTGGTCCAGCCCCAATGTAAGAAGCGACTTCTTCACGCCAGCAGCTAAGATCCTAAGTTACAAGACTTTACCCGAATTGAGTTGTTTTGATCCGTTTAATTTAGTTGAAACAGAAGTTGATGTAAATAAAGTTGAACCTGTTGGATTTTTAAAACCGCCTCCGTCTCTTATTCCCGCCAAAATGAGGGAACCGTCACCAGCTTTTGAAGAACCTGATCACAATTGGTCATTTGGGAGTTGGCATGGCTTCATTTGCATATCCGATGTCTCAGGCACATATCACTGAAAGATTTTGTATGCCTGTAGGGATAACGTTGTTAAGAGGAGTAATATGCATTTGCTTGAATTGGTAATCAGACTGTCCAGAATTCTTTGCAACACTTCCTTCAACAGTCTTGTATTGTTCTCCCAAGAAACCTGTAAAAAGCAAAATAATGGCCAGAATTCTGTTGGTGATCTATGCATGTACACGTTGAATTGTGTAATTCACTGTGACAAATTTCCACTAACAAATGAAGTGCCAGTTGCACTACTGTGCCTGCACCTGTTACATAATCATGCGTGCACCTTGTAACACAGTCAGCACCTCATTAATTTGTGGCAGTTCACTGTGATGAGTTATATTGTTTAATTTACACTCACATGAACTGCCAACAGGATTCTAGCTCTTAAAATGGTGGAGGTGGTGATGTGATCATAATCATCATTAAGGCAGCTACTGGGTGGTGTTGGAAGCTGTGTAATTTGTGTTTAGCCTGATAATAATGTATATTTCCTTCATAAACAGTCCTCCATTTAAATTGATATACCAGACTTTTAGACACCAGCTCCTGGCACACACATAATAATTTACAAGTCTGTTGAGGATTAAATTCTTTAAGAAGGATGCAGGGAATCAGTTTGGTAGGTCAAGTCAAAGATCTTGTATAAGCTTAGTCTAAATGCTGATTGCCCTCTACATGCCTGAGAGAAGAATAGACAAAATGAACACAATGCAATGCCATTTTTGGATCTGCCTCAACTTGTAATTATCCTTGAGGGTTACCATTGGTATTTTTAATTATATTCCATTACAGCCCAATATACAATGAGGTTAAAAAAAAGGAGTATTGAGCAGATATTATCAGTGAATAGAAGAACAGAAGTACGAAACTTTATTCTCAATAATCTACAGAGAATAATGCACACCAAAGCTGCAAGAGACATTCATTTACCCCACTTTGCAAAAATATGTTTGCTGCTATAGCACATGGATTCAAATTGTGCTAATCTTTTATTGATTCTGACATAATCCTTGGAGAATTGCACCTTAGATATTCACTACATATAAAATTCCATTAATTATTTTGTGTGTGTGTGTGTGTGTGTGTGTGTGTGTGTGTGTCTGTGTGTGTGTGTGTGTGTGTGTGTGTGTAAGGGAAGGGCATCAGTAGCATCCTATGCATTTATGTACACAATTCAACAGAGTCCTTCTATTATATCTCTCTTTTAATTTCTAGTCTGGCCATGTGATGTACAGTGGTGCCTTGACTTACGAACTTAATCCGTCCCAGAAGATGTTCGTAAGTCAAAACGTTCGTAAGTCAAATCAGCATTTCCCATAGGAATGCATTGAAAACCGATTAATCCGTTCCGGCTGTTTTTTGTTCTTATGTCGAGGCGCCGTTTGTAAGTCAAAGCCGGTTAATCCGTCCTCTACCACTAGGGGGCGAATTTTTTAAAAAACCTAAGATGACTTAGGTTAAAAAAAAGGGCAGGAAAGGAGGGAGGGAGGGAACGAACACCTTTTAAACAGAACACCTTTAAAACCAAGCAGCTTTAAACCAAACCAAGCACCTTTTAAACCAATTTTTACATTTTAAAGTTACAGTCCCAGGCAGTCCCAGGCAGTCCAAAGTCCATTTCCCGCTTTCCCCGCGGTTTTTTTTGTTCGTAAGTCAAAGCTCCGTTCGCAAGTCAAAGCAAAATTTTGCGAACGGAGCTGTTCGTAAGTCGAAATGTTCGTATGTCGGGGCGTTCGTAAGTCAAGGCACCACTGTAATGGCTATAACAATTGTTGAGGCAAGGTGGATTTATACTTTTATGAACTCACTGTTTCTCACCCTAACTTAGGCTGTAGTCACACCAGCAAAATGTTTCTAAGTTACCCCTTGTGAATTTTGACCCTGTTTTTTTGTTTCAGATTACTCAAGGGCCATTATTGATTCTTTTGTTCCCCCTCTGTGCCATCTCCACACCAAATCCAGCCTGCTGGGAGGCTACTATTATATTTGTACCACGTTTCATCGCACAGTGAAACTGACATCCCATTGAGAGTGTACTCCAAAACCGATTCATTGCCTATACATCTGGTGTGCAGTCCCACCTTGCCCACCTGTTGTCGTTTGACTCCCTTAATTTTTTTAAAATTCATTTTCAAATGGGAATGTTGGCGCGTTGGTATAGTTCTGTCA
The DNA here is from genome assembly GCA_037013535.1 of Intellagama lesueurii. Taxonomy (NCBI): domain Eukaryota; kingdom Metazoa; phylum Chordata; class Lepidosauria; order Squamata; family Agamidae; genus Intellagama; species Intellagama lesueurii. The sequence continues at coordinate 157,386,790 of JBAJHW010000003.1, read as the reverse complement.
AATACAGATCATCGGTATTTGTCTACTGTCTTTTGACTGCCACTGCAGTGCGCTGTGGGTTCTCCTCCATAGAGGGTGTAGCGGTTACCCCAGTCGTCACCTGTCCATCACAGTGGAACCTTGGCAGGAGAGCCAATGAGGAAGATGGAAGGCGGAGTCAGGAAAGAAGGAGGGGTACAAAAGGAGGAGTCTAAAGGGAGAACAAAAAAAAGAGAGGTTTGAGAAGGAGAGTGATTGAGATAGATGAGAGATCAGAGGTTTGAGAAGGAGAGTGATTGAGATAGATGAGAGATCAGAGATAGGAAAGAGAATGATTAGAGATATAGATTGATGGACTAGAAATAAGAGCTGAGCGTTGAGATAGAGCTGCAGAAGGGGAGATTTGGAAATAGATTGAATTAATAGAAGGAAGGAATTAAATAAACCCAAGTTAATATAAGTGAGTTACTTCCTGTGATTGACACTGTTATTTCCAACCAATCATTAACCCCACCCTGATCAATAAACTGAATGCGTTTGATAACTTGTGTGTCCCAGAATTGATTGATGTTTAATCAAAAACATCTGGTGGCAGCGTGAGGAGGAAGAAGCAGCTTGGGTCTTTGTGAGGACCTAGAATAAAATTAAAGCCTCAAAGACGGAGCCGCAACAGAGGGTAACAAAGCATGGAAATGGGAAGAAATGGCCCAGATCAGTACATGGCCAGCAAGGGTGTTTTGCCAGCACAGCAATGTCCCTACACATATTTTTTAAAGAGAAAGGGGAAGAGAAAGGCACAAGAAAAGGAAGGAGATATATCCTGTTCAAGGGGTGTAGACGGACACATCTAATTCACCCCCCAAAAAAGCAGAATGGTTAAAAAATGTATGAACCACTATCACAGGATATATGCCACGTGACTTAATTTTTCAGACATGGCTTCTCCATTTGGCTTAATTTTGTAAAATAAACAATGACACAGTGTAATATGTCATGTGTTGTTGTTCATCTGAGGTTGTATTTACCTAATTATCAGACCTGTTAAGGACCAGATGATTTTTTATTATGTCCTGATATGTAAAATCACAGAATTCAAAGAGGGTGTACTTTCTTTTTCACATGATTGTAGGTGTGAAAAGAAAGAAAAACCTAAGGTTAAGTTATGCACTTTAAGAAGTTGGCTCTGTTCACTTAAGGCCTGGTAGAGTTGCTAAGTCTCAGGATGTTAGCTGACTTTTCAGAGAACTGCTTTGCTTCTCCAGGCAGAGAGACAAATCTCAGGATGAACAGTAGTGAAAGAAGAGGTGGTTTGATTACCACCAGCGTGAGGTGGCTGTAAAGTCAGGCCATTCATCTTTACCCATTGCCTGTCGGTTCAGAGCATATTGGCTGAGCAAGAGTGTATTTCTAGGTTGCTGTGAAATGCATAATAATTACATACACACATCTACTTTCTGTCTAATCTGTTCTCCTCCTGCCTGGCTTTTTGGTGTTCCGGTGCTGAACCCATTACACCATTTGGAGAATGTCAGAGACTGGAGTCCCAGCAGCAATGGCAAAAGCTTGAGGGGAAAAACTTCTCCCAACTCTTGCCTAGTCTCCATTTGGGAATTCTCAAGAGCTTGCCCCGTGATCTCAGGTTTTAGCCCAGAAATGTTGGGGAAACAGGATGCTGCTATCCTGATAAGATTTGGATGTGAAACAAACCACAAACCTGGGCCTTCTTATTGCCCCTAGGAACAGGCCCATCTGATCTGCTTTAGTCTTCCAGTCTCTTTCATTTCTGCATGCATGGACACATACTGATTCCTCTGCCTATGTTTTGATTCGCTCTGTGAAAAGAAGAGAGGCTGGTTCTTGACATGCCAGCTACATGCTTGAATAACCATTAATCAATTTCTTGAGTTGGTTGTTGCTGAAAGCTGACTGCCCAGTCTGTGTTTTCATATCTTAGGCAGTCTCTGGGAATGACATTGCATACTGTTTGCAGGTGATGCTGCATGCGGATGCAGAGACAGGGATGTTGAGGCTGAGGCAAGGGAACAAAGTGAAAGAAGTGCTGCAAAGCCTTGCTTTTGAAAATGGAGGAACCTGGCTGAAAAATACTGACGAGTTACACACTTTTAGTGTGCTAATCAACTTTTTTGTTGCAAGGGCATAGATAGAATGGAACATTAGTGAAATATTGATTTCTGTAAACAGGATAATTGGAAAGCTTTTATTCCTGTGACAGACAAACATTACTAGTTGTGCATGACTGCACCTAAAAAATTGTTCAGAACAGTGTGAACCCAGTTAGGTTTCTTAACTGAGAACTCTTTTACACAGGAAAAAGATGTGTCTATGATCTGAAACCCTGTGTCTCATTAGTTCACAGTAAACTGCAGTCCTTTTTTCCTTCACATTTTGTCCTGAAACCATCTATTGCTTGCACTTGAGTATGGATGGAAATAAACCTCCAGTTTCATTATGAGATGGATTGATGGATGAAGTGAAATAAGTATGAACGATTCAGTTAAGATATTGAACCCATTTGGATGACTTCAAAGCTTGAAGTTTGTGAGGCCCTATCTCTAGCCTACCTCTCCAGTGAGATAAGGCTCTCTCTGGTTCTGCTCTATTTGTATATAGAGTTCCCAGGATCTCGGGGAACCTACTTGCATAGACGTCCATCTGCATATGTTTGAAGATGCTGATGTTAACGTATGAACAGTAAGGTGAGGGCCTAGAGGCACATACCAGCTTTGTACCTTCATATGTGATGTGTCAGTGTGGTAGGAAATACATCAAGCTGATGTCTAGATAGAAAAAAGATATGTTTTAATTGTAGAAGTATGTGCATGTGTGTGAGAACATGTAAAACTGCCTTGTATGAGGACATTGACTCATGTAACCTGTGTTAACCAGAGATGTGTCAGATGGAACCACATATGCCCAAGTTCTTTGATTCTTGATAGAGTTGTTAAGCTAGTGATATGATCAAAACTTTTTTGCCCCGGTGGTTCTTCAATAGGGATGCAGTATGGTAGAATATAGCAAAAGGAAATAAATGTATATCCTCTTGATACATTGAGTTTCCATTAAAAGTCTGATGTTACCCTCATAAAGGCATAATTGAAGTCATGGGTGTGTAGTGTGTTTTTCCCTGGTAGGTGAGAACAGGACCAAAAGGTTAACACTGAGGTCTTACACTCCTTCTCAGAGCCTCCTCTCCTTCTGAGAGATTCAAGAAGTTTGTCAGAGGAATAGGAGCAATGTCAAGTCTAGAAGGGAAAGAATGGTATATTCTATCTACATGACTAAAGTGGTGGCCCCTTGCTCTTAATTGACCAAAGCAAAGAACTCTTGCCACAGAATATGCCTAGATAAGGCAGCTGTATTCAGGGAAAAAAGATCTGAGTATCTGTTTCTGCTATTTAGCCACTTTGAGTGTGGTGATTGCCTGTCCATATGACTGGAAATCCCATATTCTCTTTCCAAAGAAATTATGAAATGACAGAGATGAAACGAATTAAATGGCTATCCATAGCTGCTAATTTTCTCCCCAGCACATAACCCAATACTATGTACTCTGACTGGCAGTACCTCTTCAAAAGCTCAGCTCTCAGGTATTTTCCATCACCTGCTATCTGATGTTTGAACTGGAAGTGGTGCTGGTTGAACTTGGGATCTTTTTTGTACACAACATATGCTATGACTGCCATGGTTTATGGCTTCCTCTCAAATCTGTAATATGTTACTCAAGCAACAGTTGAATGGCAAGGCTATATATGTAGAGACTGGAAAGTTCTCAAAAGGCTATCCCACAACTTTGGAATGATTATCACACTGAAATCTAGAAGACAGGGAAAGTTCCATTATGGAAAGTTTCCTTTATAACGGTGGAATGTTTCACCCACTAAATCTTCTCATAATCTACATCTGATAAAGATATAGATATGTTACAGGGGAAAACAATGGCAATCCATATGTACTATTCGAGAGATTTAAGTTTGCTTTACATTTAAAATTGAGATTGTTCATATGAGAACTGCTGGATAATTCAATGGTTCAGGTATCTGGCTATGGAGCCAGAGATTGGGAGTTCAGTTCCCCACTGTGCCTCCTTGACAGGGCCTAGACCCGATGATCCATAGGGCCCTTCCAGTTCTGCAGTTCTCAGATTATTGTTGTTATTATTAAAAGTTGGAATATTCTATTTCATTCTGCATAATATGCTGGTTTCATTTGGTACTTACATGAAATTTCTGATTAGACCATGAAATTGTGCATAAAACTATAATTTATTGGAATACTTCAGGAGATACAGGACAGTTTGACTAAATTATCAGACAAGCTGATAATGGACAGTGACACATCACAGATAATCTAAGGTTCATTTTCATACCTGCACTCTTTGAATATACCAGCCTAAAGGTTACTGGTGTTTTTGGACTGTTATCACAAGGCAAAGTACACTGTCACTTTGTGAAGGACACTGTACAGAATTTATTCTCTCTCCTATAGCAGGGTTTGTTCATCTTTCTGTCCAAAGAGTGAAATGGTCAAAGGTTGGAAGAAGAAAGGATGCCATCAGCCAGTTACAGACAGCATTGTGTGAAGCAGGCAAAACCTGATTTCCTGATATGGCATCTGTGGACCAGAGCTGAGCCAGAGGCAACCAGTATTAGCTGTGTGATCAAAAGAAAGGATAGAGTTCCAGATGCAGAGTGTGTGGAGAGCATGTCATTCAGTATATTCTGCTAAGAGACAAATTACTCAGAGTGAAGGACAAGCCCTGAAGCTGAAGCTTTGAAGATCTATGCCAAATCACACTGGTATCCCTGGTCATTTTTATGCTCAGGGAGTTAGATTTCTGGCTGCGGAGCCAGAGATTGGGAGTTCAGTTCCCCACTGTGCATCCCAGAAGAACCAACCTATATGGCCTTTGGCAAGCCGCACAGGCCCAGGGTTCCCCAAGAAGAAGGGAATGGTAACCCACGCCTGAATATTCTCTACCTAGAAAAACATGAAAAGGGATGCCATAAGTCAGAATGAACTTGATGGCACACTGTTATCATAGAAACATCTACAGATATAGAAAATGCATTGAAAAGGAATATAGGGAAATATATTTGAACTGCTTATCATATGTCTAATGCATATGCTATTCCACATAGTGTTGTTGGATGTATTGAAAGTGTGTGTATTTATGGATTTTCCCTTAGTTTCTCATAATGCAAGCACACCAGAAACCTGTCATTGAGTAAGAAGAGAATACTGGCCAGGAATCTTACGGGGATTTCTCTGCTGATTGGTGAAGTGGATGATGCTTTCCATCTGGTTTCTGATTAACTGTATAGGAGCTCTTTTTGTTGTTGAGTAAAAATAGATGATGACATTTTTGTGAAGCATTTCTAACAATACTGTCATAGTTATAATACTTGAAGAATCTATATTTGGTACCAGGGAAGACTTAACTAATGAGGAAATTGAGTAGTGAGTATTCAGGGAGAGAAATGTCATTGTGACTTGAAACTAATAGTACTACTGAGTAGGGACAGTCATTCTTCTATTAACAGGGCACTAATTGGGCATTCCAAATGAATTAGTCTTACTTTTATTTTGATGAGAGGTGAGGGAATCAGGTAAAGCAGTTGAGACTGAAAAAAAGGCTTAATCTACGTGTCAGGAATCTTTGTCATGGCGAATGTACTGAGCAGATGAATTCCTGTGTAAGCTGCAATGCAAAATAATTGTTTTGAAACTTTTATTTCGGTAGCATTTATCAGTTTAGGAATCAAACTGTCTCTCAGACATTCGGTGCAACTCTTTAAAGAATCTGATACATGAAATGAAGACTCAGTTTTATCATGAGTGTAAACGTTGTACCTAAGGATTGTGAATGTGGGGAACAGTTTTAATCCCCTTGAAAACTTAAATTAGCCTCCCCCAACCTGGTGTCTGCTAGATACGTTAGTGGCACCTCCCATCATCTGGAAGGTACTAGGTTGGAAAGGTTTATTGCTCTGCTGAAGTTCTGAATTGTTCACCAAGAGGAGGAACCTTTGATGTCGTCATATTCTTTTAAACTGCAGCTTGATCATACTGCTGCCACCACTGTTCTTGACAAGGGAACATAGAAAAATAGAAGGCTGCTTTATAGTGACTCTTACTCTCAGTCCATCTAGCCCTGTATTGTCAACACCGACTAGAAATGGCTATTCAGGCTTTTTGCTATAAGTTTTTCCAGCCCTGTTTGGAGAAGCCAGGGACTGAGCCTGAGACCTGAGTGGAAAATCTGCACCTAATCCTCTGAGTTCTGTCCTTTCCCAATGAAATCTTCTCATTGTACTAAATTCTAATGTTCAGTTATGTTATATTTATCCCATTGAGAGGAGCAGCCCTACTGTCATCCCACCTAAGTTCAGTGTATTCTGATTCAGGCATACTGCTAATTTCCTCTCCTGCATCCATCTTGTTTGAAACGTTCATGTTGTCATTTGCAAATGTGTTTAGGGGGTGCAGATGTGAGATCCAAGCTGCATCTTTGGGTAATTACTTATAAGTGTGTGGCAACAGGACACATATTCCCATTTGAATAGCAGAGTTCCTGTTCCTGCCCAGGGAAGTTGAAAAATCCACTTTGTTGTAATGTGTAATATTCTTCTGGGTAGCCCAGAAATGGCAGCCTTTTAGATATGTCAAAATAAATTTGAAGTGGACTTAACATCTGAAAACCTTGTTGGAAGTGTGACTAGCAAGTTTATCATCATATGTGACACGTCCAATGATTATAAATAACAACATGGACCTAGAAGGCTTGTTTTACATCACTGTAATATTATGATGGTAGTGTTTTGGTTGTTCTTTATTAAAATGAAATATATTTAGCGTATCTGGTATTATTTTTGCATAAATGTTTTTTCTGCAAAAGTCAACATTAACAAAATGGAAATGGCTCTTTGTATAAGGATTTTGGTTGGGATAATTTTGTTTAGCTGTTCATAGTACTAAGCATATTTATTTATTTATTTATTTATTTATTTATTTATTTATTTATTTATTTATTTATTTATTTATTCAATTTATACCCTGCCCATTTAGACAACGTCTACTCTGGGCGGCTTACAATAAAATAGCATAAAAACAATTAATACAACAATTTAAACAACAATAATAATATCGTTCAAGATGGGAAGATAAAACTCAAATGAAAAAGTAAAGACAGGAAAATAAAAATAGAGAAGTAAAGATCAGGTAGTGACAGGAGGGAAGGCCTGCCTAAAGAGCCAGGTCTTAAGTTGGCTCTTAAAAACACCCAGCGAGGGAGCCAGGCGAATCTCTGACGGGAGACTATTCCAGAGTCGAGGGGCCACTGCCGAGAAGGCCCGGTTTCTTGTTCTTTCTTTCCGGGCCTCCCTCGGCATTAGGCCCCTCAGCCGTCTTTCCTGGCTATAGCATTCACATATGCATGGTTGTGACTTGATTACTGAAAGATCAAGTAATGACTTACTTGCATGGGGAAGTTTTCCCATACAAATATAAACAAATAAACAAATAACAACTTGAATGCAATGCTTTTCAATGGATTCAGTTTATATAGTCCAGTGGTCAGAGAACAGGGATAAATTACCCCAAATGGGATAAAAATGAAAATCCTGGGGGTAATGAGCAGAGTGCTACCCCCCACCCCCCCACTCCCACCCCCTGCAGCTGAACCTCAAACTGGAAGCCACCTCTCCCTGCTACCTTCTTTGATTGAGGCACTTGTAAATCCGTTCTCTCAGAGATCCGAGATAAGGCTGCTTGATTGGTTACAGCTGTAGAACAGCCCCGGGCAGTCAATCTGGCTTGTGAATGACTGCTTCCGCCGGAGGTGACTGCAAGCAGGAGGAGGGAAAGCTCCAATTAGGAGGGAAAGCTCCAATTAAGGCAGGAAGAAAGGTGCGAGAGAGGGACGGGTGGCTTCATCAGCTTGTTTAAATGTATGTAGAAAATGGAGGGAGGCAGGGTCGGTGGGTGGGTGTATGTGTGTATGAGAGAGAGAGAGACTGACTCAAAACTATGAAAAAAGGAACAGGCAAACAGGACGGAAGGCTTGAATTAAGGGAGAAAAGGGTGGCTTCATCAAGCTTGTTTAAATGTAATGAGAGGAAATGGACATACTGAACTGAAGCAACTAATTGTTGAAAACTGATGGAGGAAGGGTTTGTGTGTATGTGTGTGAGAGAGAGAGACACACAGAGAGAGACTTGACTCTTTCATAAAACCATGAAAAAAGGAACCTTCTAAAATTTAATCTCCACTGCATTTAGCTCTGCAGTTTCTGCTGAGAACAGCAGAAGTCTGAAGTGTGTAGCAATCACACTGTGTGTGGCCATGATCTTAGTTTTTTTGATGTTGCGCTTCAGACCATTTTTTGCACTCTCCTCTTTCACCCTCATTAAGAGGTTCTTTAATTCCTCCTCACTTTCTGCCATCAGAGTGGTATCGTCTGCATATCTGAGGCTGTTGATATTTCTTCCATCAATCTTAATTCCAGTTTGGGATTCCTCCAGTCCTGCCTTTTGCATGATATAGTCTGCATATGAGTTAAATAAGCAGGGAGACAATATACAGCCTTGTCGTACTCCTTTCCCAATTTTGAACCAATCAGTTGTTCCATATCCAGTTCTAACTGTTGCTTTCTGTCCCACATATAGATTTCTCAGGAGGTAGATAAGGTGGTCAGACACTCCCATTTCTTTAAGAACTTGCCATAGTTTGCTGTGGTCCACACAATCAAGGCTTTTGCGTAGTCAATGAAGCAGAAGTAGATGTTTTTCTGGAACCCTCTGGCTTTCTCCATAATCCAGCGCATGTTAGCAATTTGGTCTCTAGCTCCTCTGCCCCTTCGAAACCCAGCTTGTACTTCTGGGAGTTCTCGGTCCACATACTGCTGAAGCCTACCTTGTAGGATTTTGAGCATAACCTTGATAGCGTGTGAAATGAGTGCAATTGTACAGTAGTTGGAGCATTCTTTGGCACTTCCTTTCTTTGGGATTGGGATGTAGACTGATCTTTTCCAATCCTCTGGCCACTGCTGAGTTTTCCATTGATGCTGATAAAAAAAAAGCGCACTGGTCCTTTGCTATTGGGCTGTGGCACCAGGGTGGGTGACATGACCTTTAGCCTGGTTTGTTCCTTTTTGCACACCACACACAGAATGATTAAAGTGGTAGGAAAACCCCCCCCCCCACTCTGTGTTGGCTGTCTCTAGCAAGCATGTCATTGCTAGCACCACTCTGGCAGCCATTGATGATGATTAAATCCTCTGTGAGCTAGCAAAAATTTAATGCAACTTGCTAGGCACGTTGGACACCTTACTACACCCTATACCACCCCATGACTGGAGTGAAATGTGTTCCAGAAAAAATAGTGCACATCTTTATTAAATTTGGTGCATCCTGCTAGTTTGGTACATAACCTGGCAGCCATTGATATTGATGATATATCCTGCTAGTTCGGTACACAGCCTGTGTAAATTCAATAATATTTTTAATTCAAATAATGTATGATTTCCTTCCTTTCAAATCAGGGGGGTAATGTCGGCGTATATAGATTTTTTGGGGGTAAAAGGTAAAAAAGTTCCCTGACCCCTGATATAGTCAAATGAGGAGACATTACAATCTTAAGTTATACTCAAACCATTCCATGGTCCCCTTGATTATCATAGCACAATTTTGGCTTGAGTTTTAGTCATGCTCCATAGCTTTGGTTTGATTTTATTATTCACATTAAACCAGACCTGCATTTAAGAAGGAACCACCAAGGTTACATATGGAACTAGTTTTCTCTTGGGTCATTGACTGATATCCTGCTTTGTAGCTACTCCTGTGTAACTTGGAATTGTGCAAGTGGTAGCAAAATTCGTCTCAAGATGGAAGTAATAGCCAGCAAGCAGTTCCAAAGGAATGTTGTGCAACTAGTTGCCCAGTGAACTGCACAATCAGTTGTTCAATAAGGCATACAATGCAGACTGCCTGAGCATAACTCCCTGCACGTAACTTATCAGCTACAGTAGGATTTCAGCCAGTGTAATCTCTGGACAAGTATTTAGGACTGAATCTCATCACTATAGCATGGTCTTCAGTTAGAATAAATGAGAATTTCATTTCAGTTTTTATTTTATAATAATGTATTAATATCTGCAGATGTATTCATCTTAGGTTTAGGAAAAAAAGAGGTATTGCAAATCTGAATGTAGGAGAAACCAAAACTAATAGATTCTTCAGTTCAAGTCCAGAGCAGTCCTGCAACTCTGTTTTTGAATCACTGTGTATTCAACCAAGATAGCATTGCCACCACTTTTTCTTCTGAAGTTCTCCTCATAATTAACATATATACGACAGGCATCTGTGTGTGCTGAGAATTGGTGAGTCTCATGAATTCGAACAGAACAGGAGGTAAGAATTTGGCTTCAGCCCATTTTTGAACAATTTACCAGCATTTATATATGCTCTTACCTTTAGGATAGAAAGAACATGAGGTTTAGAATATTGGAATGGAAGAGAAAACAAAAGTGAGAGATTTTCACAACCCTGTTCTTGAATATATTTTGTAGAAGTGCCTCATCATTGTTTTAAATAGGATTTATTTGTAGCAAATTATGGCTAGATTATGCCTGTTGAGTGGGACTTTGTTTAAAGGAGCTGAGTTGCGTACTGAGGAGGAGCCTCTGTTAAGTATACATGATTGTTGGGAGAAGGTCCAGATGTGATTGTAGGTCTTTTTAGTGGCTGCTCCCAGTTAACTTGATCATTATGTTACCTGACAGACAGCCAAATCTTATTTGAAAGCTACTATTGTGAAAACTAGAGGAAGTGTGATAGCTTGGAGTACTGTCTTTCACTTTTTTTCACTTAGAGAGGCCAGCAACGAGGAGGTGCTATAAAGATGCAACAGAGACACTTATTCGTTCAGTGTGAATAAAACTGAAGGAACTGACACCTCCCAACCACTACACAATCTAGTATGCATGTCTCTTAAGTTTTTCAGTTCCTCAACTTTATAAAGTGCTAAACTACACACATGGAGATGGTTATGTAGGGAAATGTATACCACCACCAGGAACCCTATGGATCATCAAGGAGGTACAGTGGGGAATTGAACTCCCAACCTCTGGCTCTGCAGCCAGATACCTAACTACTGAACTATCCAGTAGCTTGTTAGAGAAAATTTTGTACAGAAATCCATATTTTTGCTTGTAAAATGTGTATGTATGCCTTGTCTTTGTGAATATAAACATTCACGTGAAAAAATACAATTTTTTGTGAAGATAGTTGGTCTGATTGGATGTAGACCTAAGTGTTTTGAGTAGGTTTACAAGAGTGCTTAGAGCTGTGCAAAGAGTAAATTCCATTATTATTTCAGCTTGCTAGAGTAGCCTACATGCGTTGAAAACAAATGTCCTTCCTGTTTTGCAATCGCACCATACTTGATCACCCAAAGCAAGCTTTTTCAGCTTCAACCTCAGTGTGATGAGGTTCTTCTTTGATGGGTTTCTGTGGATCCAGTTCTAAACTAACAACTGGAGACAGTTCCTTCTTAAATGGAAAACCTTTATTGGACACAACAGGTATCTTCTCTACAACAACCTCAAATAGTTCCATTTCCAACAATCCATCATAACCCATCACACCTATAGGATCTTTCTTTTCCCACTCTGTAGGACCTAGAGTGGTTATCCTTCAGCCCCCCCTTCTTCAAGCCTTAGATGACCATGCAACCCATTGCACTGACTCCCACAACAGGGATGGAGGGCCCATTTCCCATCCTACCCCACCCCGGGAGGTCTCCTTCAGGGCTTCTGCCTGACTCCAGGCATCTTCTCTCAGGGGCTGGCTATTGGGACAAAAGTTCACTCTTGCTCAGCCTCTTTGCTAGCTTTTCCCTGTCTTCTCATTTCCTTTCTTTCTCTCCCCAGTAGGACAGCTTTTTAGGGAATTGATGGGAGTGCCTGAGGGCTGCCTCCCAAGCAGGGAACTTCCAAAGCACTTCTTCCCTGGTCATTGGATTTATCTGTATAACCCACTCCCATCCCTCTGGAAGCTCATTGGGGTCCTCAGCTGAGAGGGTCTTAGGATCTTGGGTCTCTTTACTTTCCTCAGCCTCTACTCCCTCTCCCCAGTTATCATCTTTGGACCCCTTTCCCTCCTGCTCTGTCACCTCTGTTTCTTCCTTCTCTTCCTCACAGCCATTCTCCCCCCCATCTTTTCCTTTCTTTTTATTCATCCCCCCTGGCCTAACCCCTCCCCTCCTGGGTCCTCCCTTCCCATGTTGTTGATGTGTGTAGTCTCTGTTGTCTTGGCAGGATCCTCGATTGACAGCTTCACCACTTCCCCCTCTACCTTCACTGTAGCTATTTTGCAACCCTCTGACGTTAGGGGCAGGGATGGCATACTGACGGGGGGGGGGGGAGGATTAACCACCCTCTCCCCCTCACACTCAGTCCCAGAAAAAATATGTGAAGATCCATAAATTTGAACAAGTGAAAGTTAAGGGCAACAAGAATCTACAGGATATCCAGGCTCCACCCTCTCATGTAAGCAACTTGCTCTTTTAAGATGGTTTGGCAGTCCTTGTCTTGTACTCTCTGAGCAAAAGAGAGATACTAGCATTAAAGGGACATGGTACCCTACTAGATGAAAATTAAATAAATCCATGCAAGAAGCTGCAGCTCAGCAATAGCTTCATTTTTCTCTCAAGAAAAAAAAGTGTAATCAAGAGAGCACTTCCAAACAAAAATAGAATTAAATGATACCATCTAATAACACTAGCTTTCTGATCAAATTATGCTTGAAAATTATGTTCTTGAAATAAGACTGGAGGCCATTAACTTTACTTTTTGAGTGTTATCAGATGGCTGTTGTCTTGTGGCTTCTACTCGTATGGAAATATTAAGCAAGAGAAGAATATATTAGTGTCCTGACTTTCTAGAAATTGGGGGTGTCAAAAATGTAGCCTGCAAATGGCAGGGGGTTCCCTAGTGCCCCAAATTTAGGTCCCAGACAGCCTGCTGAACAAACAGTACATTGCTTTCATTTACTTTTTATTTTGTCCTGGTGAGATAAGAAGGTCCACTCTTGATCTTTCAGCATTCATGATCTTAGTGTACATATCCATCTCATTACTTGGATTCTATGAAAGAGATCTCCTGTTTTTCCATTTCTGTTGTTCTTCCCTTCCCCAAAATTGTTATTATATTAGTTCTCTTTATTCCTGTTTGCAGGTTGCTGAGAAACTGCATTTAGGACCCTGTTTCTGTTGGCTTTTGCTTTGGCTTCTCTTCTGTCATTAACAAATTTAAGAGTTTCATTAGTCATCACTCAAGGCTAGCCTTTTGTTTTGACTACAGGAACAGTCATTTTGCATTTTTCACAGATAATAAGTCTGGTTTCAATGCACAACTCTTCTGGTTCATGGTCAATTGAATTTAGTAAGGCAAATCTGTTCTTTCATGATACTGAAATTATTCAGGAATGTTATTTAAATTGTATTTAGGTACTATAATTGCTTTACTGTCCTTCAGCTTCACTCCATTTTTAAACTTTAACGTCATGTCTATACCATAGTTCTTGTTTTTTGCAGAGACCGATAATAAAGCTTTCCTATCTTCTGCTTCCAATTACACAGTCTATTTAATTCCTCTTTTGGTTATCCATTGATATGCGTCTGTGTAATCTTTTGTTAGGCTGCTTAAAACATATATTTGAAATAAACAAATTGTTAGTCTCACATGCTTCTATGAGTCACTCTCCTGCTTCATTTCTGACTTCTAGGTCAAACTTAGAGACAGTATTTGGTTCACATTTACTTCTGACTTCTGTTTTCTAGTCACAATTATCAGCACAGTCTGTTCTGATGTTTGATAAGTTTCTACCTTTACACTTGAAAGACTTTTAGTTTCTTCTTCACCATCTGTAGTTGGAGCACAGACTTGAATGATAGTTGTGCTGATAGGCTTTCTGTGACATCTTATTGATGTTATCGCCCATGACCACTTTGCTGCATCTTGTTGCATGATCAGAGCTGCACATTTTTTTCTGAATTCATTGTTTCCAGAGTATAAATACCAGTAAACTTTAGCTTGCCCACACCAAGTAGTACAAAGCTGAAATGTTCCATTTCTTGATTCATGATTTTGAGCTGTCATTGATTCATACTCCTCACATAGCATCTTCTTGTTATATGTCTCATGCAACACTGAGTTGCAACCTCAGTGTTGCATAAGACATGCAACATTTTGTCTCTGTGCATGTCGGTAGCTAGTCCTTTTTAGTTTAATCCAGTTGCTTCATTAACAGCAATGCTATTGTTATCATTAGGTTTTCCCCTTAAGTTATTTTTTCTGACCTGGGAACTTTTGGTCTGTCTTTAATTCTTTGTCTGTTCTTGCCAGTCACTTGTGAGTGAAGTGATTTGTGATCTGCTTTCTACAGACACGTTACATCAAAACTCTGATAGAATTGCATACTTTCCTCTGGTAAATATCTCATGGTGCCTGAATTAATTTAGCTGTGGCACTTAAAAATAATATGCTATGAAGCAGAAAGCTAGTAATATACAGGAAATTGTAACCTGTATATTGCTTTAAAATTGTCGTCTCCTTGTGCCAAGTCTTTTTCATGCTGTGGCTTGCACTATGAACATTCTCCAGAGTGTGATATATCTCCTCTTGGTGAGCTTACCATTTATCAGTTTTTGCCCTACAAGAAATTCTTTAATAAGGCCTCAGTGTAGAGACCATCTTTTGTATACTGAACTTGAGTGAGCTCTGCTTGAGAGTTAGTTCACAGGGAGTATATCTGTGAAGATTCTCAGTCATCCAGGCGACGTTATCTGGAAGTTGGTCTCCACCCTGTTGAGTGAGGGACTTTTCTATATGCACATGTATCCTCCCCAAACCACCTATCTTCCCGGTCCAAAATGCGTACATCTTTGTCATCAAATGAGTGTCCTTAACAGGGGTGGAGGCCTTAGATACAATCTGTCTCCTATTTATCATGCTGCCCTTCCATCCGTCCCCAGAAAAATCAGGACCACACCCACTAGAAAGACCACTGTTAACGACTGTTAATGACCCATGACAATGGGTGGAGAAGGACTGCAGAAGTGGGATTTTCACTCATCCCCCCCCATCCTTTGTACATCTAAAGAGCCTATTCAGACCAGGGGGAAGTGAAATCAACTTGGAAGATATCAGGGGTCTCCTACCAACTCTCCTCAGATTGAAGAAGCTACTTGGATGCACAGCGAAACTTTTCAACCTAATAAGAAATAAGTCCAGTTGCCGTGACTCAAATTCCAGATTCACAGGGAGTGATGCTTCTTAATTCTTTGCCCCATGCTATAGCTTTAGGAACATATTTTTCCCCATCTGGGATGCAAGTATGTGGAGATATCACTGATATGCATCAGGGCCTATCCATGGCTAGTTTTATAAGTGGATGGGATTTATTTTGAAGCCATGGTTCTTTATGACATATTCTTGTTAAGGAAATTATAGCAGCCACCCTATATTACCTGAGTGCTGGCTCACATTAAGAAGGTTGCCACATAACTGGTGGAAAGTGAGTCATAGTGGCTTCTGACACAATTTACCTGTAGACCTTCATCTTTTGTGAGCAGGTTTGTGAGTGTTCATTAGGTCATAGCCTATGCCAACTTCATCCAGAGTAAAAGCAATCAGCAGCTTGTGGGGAATTCAGCAAAGCAGGACAAGCAGATAGGGGGTGTGGGGTATTGTTCATTCTCTAAGATAAGGAGAGCTTTACCTGGTTTTGTGTGGCTCTTTTATTTTCTTTTTGTTCCAATTAATCTCTACCTTCCACAGTATCTTTCTTCTTTTGGAAATATGAAGAAGAGAAATTAGGGCTGTAGTTATTCTGAATTCTATAAAATTCCATCTGTAAAAGTCTTTAAAAGCAAGGTTAGAAGTTGACAGCTCTGTGAAGATGTAGTAGAATTTTGTATTATTAATACAGTGTTCCAAATTTTATTCTTTGCTATAGACTTTGTAATAGCTTCACTGCAAATTGTGGATAGTGCTCACAGAGATTCAATTTAAATAGTGTCAGGCAAGACTGATTTCTAGTATTGCTTGCAAGGTTCCCTCCCCTTTCCTCTGTACAGAGATAAGTTTTGATTTCAATAACCTGGATTTTAAAATGATTTTGGTAGAGAAGACACAGACAAATGCCTTCCTAGTTCTTGTTTGTCGAGCCCTTTCCCTCTGACGGAAGTGGATACTATTGTTTGATTTTTTATTAGATACAGCTCTAAAATAACATTTTATCCTAATTGGCCAACGTGTGCCTCAGCAATTTTTACAGTTGAAGGATGAAGTTTCTTGCTTCAACTGATTTGTGAAGTGAATGTAAAGCTTAGACTAACTGGAATGCTCACTTGATTACAAAATGTACCTTTGGACATTTGCCATGATCAAACATTCACAAAAATATTGCGAGAGAAAAGCAGAGGCAGAATTTAAAGAGATTTTTGTGTCCTTCTGTTTGTAATGTGAACATAAGCCTACAATAGATAGAAAACACATTTACTTTACATGTGCCTCTCTGCTGCCTTCTCCAACAACTGTAGTGAGCGATTTTTGTAAACAGTGTGAGAGAGACTCAAAAGCAAGCCCTCAACATGATAATGTTCACAGCCAGATGTGTATTATGTAGACTTGTGGTTTCCAAATCGTGCTCGACATAGACATTTAAGATTAATAAAAATGAGTTGATTCCTTTGAAACATAATGTGAAACAGTATCCAGTAGTTGGTTGTTATGTACAGTAATCAAACTGGATTGTCTTATTAGGAAGATAAATGAGCCATTTCCAAATGCTCCACCCCTCCATCAACATGAGTATATGGTGCATTTAAAGTTTTAAAAGTTCAAGGCTATAGTTACTTTAAATAGTTCTTTAAAATAAGTGGAATTTAGATGCAACTGGTTCTTTATTATCTAAGTTGAGGATGATATTGAATGTAAGGTCTGTGGACTGCGTTGGGCTGCTTAAAGCTTTTCTTGATTGTGCTGCCACCATGTGGCAACTCACCTATAGGAGGAACTTCAAAGGGACATAAGAAGATCTCTGCTGGATCAGACCAAATGCCTTTCGTAAGCCATTGTGTTTCTTGCAGGGGTTCTGTGGATGCCCAAGAGAAGCCCTTGGATAGGACACAGGTGCAGTAATAACAACCTACTGCTCTTATACCCAGGCGCTGGGTTTCTGAGACCTTCCGCCTCTGATACTGGTGACAATATATAGGTGTTGTGAGTAGTATCTGTTGAAAAGCTTGATGGCAGAATATGAAAAACTTGGGATGCAACATTAAGGAAGCATATGTTCAATACTCTTCATTTCTTTGCTTTCACTGATATTGAATCTATCTGAGGCTAAGTTCTGTTCCATGGCTTTCAATGGGATATAATCATGCACCTAACTTTTACTTGGAAGGTGCCCAAAGGCTTCGCTCCATCTGCATTAATGAGCCATTTGATTAAGATGCCATCTGGTTAATGTGCCATTTAGCCCAACTACTAGATGTGGGGATCCAGGCCAAGAAAAAAGGACCGCAAATGCATCTTGACTCTGCCAGCATTCACATTGATAATTTTATCACCAATGACACTTCATCATCGTTTGTTTTACCCTTTCCATAGCTTAAAATCACAAGAGCTTAGTCTTGTCCACACATATTCTTTGTTTTTCTTTCACATGAACATGCACACATGTATATGCATGCACATAAACATACTATTTTAAAGAACTTTTAAAAGTAAATATAGCCTTGTACATACAATAGAAGCTTCTAAAGAAAAGCACAGACTAGTTAGAGAAAGCAGGGCAGGACTGTCATGTGGTATTTTCTAAACAGAAGATTTCTGAGCAATGCATCAGCTATTACATAACCAGTGAAGGGAATTCCGAGGATCTGACCCAAGGGAACATCTTGAAAAGACAGCGAAACTACTGCAGTGTACTGTGTTCTAAAAATAAATCATATTTACTGTTTGAGAACCGGTGAGGAAAGACTCATGGAAAGGCTTCAATTTGCATTTGTAGCAATTTCAGTTGTTTTCAGCTGAGTTACTTCCTCACTTTTGTGTTGTTGCTTCTTTTTCTAATAAAAATAATATTAGCAAGTCTTTTGTCTGTGTATCGAGGCATGTTTTTTTCCCCTTGAAATCTTAAAGTCTCAAAAACAGAAGAGACTCCTTTATATGTTCAAGAATGAGTGAAATACTTCTCTTCTGTATCTCCACATACATTTCTCTTCCTCAGAAAACAGTGACAGATAAAAACTAGGACATCCTTTGGTTCAAGTCTTTTCTCTGTTATTAATTCACTGAGTGGCTTCATGCAAGTTACCTGATGGTGCTCTTAGTTTAGTCAAATAACTGTCTTATGTTTTAGCTAAGATGCAATCCTCTACATATTTTCCTGGGAATGAGACCCATTGAATTCTGTTGGCTTATGCCATGGATTTTTTTTCCTGCGCTGAATCTGCACATCAGTCAAACAATTGTTTGGAAACAGAATGTATGCATAATGTATTTCCATGGGCCACACTTTCCTCCTTTGTGCCACAAAGCTATAGAGCATTTGTACTAGAGAATTCTGGGAGCTGCCGTCTAAAAAGTGACACTTCCAGACTCTGATAAAGTCTTGGATTGTGAATTCCTTGTTTTTAGCAACTTAATGTTTCATTTTTAAAACTATACTTACATTTCATAACAGATATTATGGCTTGAAATTCTTAGGTGCTCATGCCTCAGAAGATAACATAGAAGGTGCAGTGGTATGTGCAGCAATAGCATATGTGGTTGTTCATGACTTTGTGTACCTTGGCTCAACGATCTCTGACACTCTCTCTCTAGATGTCGAGCTGGATAAACGCATTGGCAAAGCAGCTACCATGTTCTCTAGACTCACAAAGAGAGTATGGCTCAACAAGAAGCTGACGACATATACCAAGATCCAGGTCTATAGAGCCTGTGTCCTGAGCACACTCCTGTACTGCAGTGAGTCCTGGACCCTTTGTGCACGGCAGGAGAGGAAGCTGAACACCTTCCATATGCGTTGCCTCCGACGCATTTTTGGTATCACCTGGCAGGACAAAGTTCCAAACAGAGTAGTCCTAGAACAAGCTGGAATTTTTAGCATGTATACATTACTGAAACAGCGACGTCTACGTTGGCTTGGGCATGTCGTAAGAATGGCTGATGGTCGGATTCCAAAAGATCTCCTGTATGGAGAATTAGTGGAGGGAAATCGCCCCAGAGGGAGACCACAGCTGCGATACAAGGACATCTGCAAGCGGGATCTGAAGGCCTTAGGAATGGACCTCAACAGATGGGAAACCCTGACATCGGAGCGTTCAGCCTGGAGGCAGGCGTTGCATCACGGCCTCTCCCATTTTGAAGAGACACTTGTCCAGCAGGCCGAGGCAAAGAGGCAGTCCCGAAACCAGCAAAATCAGGGAGCTGGACAGGGGACAGATTGTATTTGTCTTCAGTGTGGAAGGGATTGTCACTCTCGAATTGGCCTTCTCAGCCACACTAGACGCTGTTCCAAGTCCTCCATACAGAGCACGTTACCATAGTCTTTTGAGACTGAAGGATGCCTAATAATACTAGCATATGTGGTATGAAGCATTCGGATTGGTCTGGCCCAGGAGAGAAATATTAGGAGCTTGGTGCTCTGCCCTTGCACAGCCACCAAAGCAGTATCTTACGATTCTTTCTTGCTTTTAAGGTTGCCATATTTCAGTTCTGCATAACTTGGGGGGGGGGGAGGGGGGCTACAGCTCTCATAAGGCAGGTCCTGAAAGCTACTTTGGGTCTCATAGTGGAAAAAGGCAGGATATAAATAAACAAACAAATCCTCCAGCTAGCATTCATTGGAATGGCTTTGTTGCTTTCTATGCACTATTTGGAGGTAGCTCTGAAAACAAATTTCAGTTGTTTGTAAACCAACTAGGGACCAAGAATTCCCACATTTGCAAAAGTCAAAGTTTTTTAAAAAAAAATACAATTGATTTAAATCACAATTTAAATAAAAATGATTTTTTAATTCAAATTGTCAAAAATCCATTTTTAAAATTTAAATCATGATTTAAATCATGGTTTAAATGAATTTGATTTAAATCAGATCTACCCTGTTTACATCATTTATCGAGAGTCCTTAGTTTACACAGTCTCTATTAAATCCTGTCAATCTGAGGATGATTCATTGGTTAATGAGAGGGAACAGAGACCTTTTTTCTTACTCAGCTGGTTTGAAAACTGTGATTGCATGTTTTGCCTTATGTCTTTGGATCTATATGGAGTAAAGACTGCGTAATGTGACAGTCGTGTTCTCTCTGCCACCCTTTGCCTTATTTTATAGGTCTCCTTTCTCTTTTTTTCTTCTGTCCCTTCCTATCTCAGTAGAAGAACATATTAACATTAATATTTCTATGCTGAGTTTTTGCATAAGATTGGAGCCCTGACATATCTCAGAAGCTTAGTAGGTTGTTCTTGTCTAGCTCCTCCATGTGTCTCTTTGTTGCCGTTGTTCTCCTACTTGTGGTTGCCATCTCCTTGCTCTTATTCCTCCTCTCCTTCTTTGCGTCAAGCTCTCTCTCAAGCTGGTTCCTTTCTATCTCCTCTCAAACATGCCAGTGTCTCCTCTTCCATTCCACAAACCATCCCTTAAACACATCCTTCTCCTCCAGCTGCCATCCAGGTTTTATTTGGTTCTCTGCCTCTGCTGTGTTTCCTGCCCTGGCTCAAGCCCAGGAATAAGCAGCAGGGACCTTGGCTTGGGAGAAACTGGACCTAACCATCCGTGTCCCTCATAGCGTTTTGACAGTTTTGAAATAGATGAAAACTGCAAATGTTTTCTGTATTGGGACTGGCAGCCTGTCTGCTGAGCTGTGGCTTTTCCATCCAATGATTTTGGACCTTTAGTGTTTCACACAGCTTGTTTCCTTATAAACAGCTCACCCTGTGGTCTGTTTTTGCCTGCCTCCCTGCAATTTGATTCAACATCTGCCAGCCAAACATCAGCATTTGATTGTGTGCAGAGGAAGTTGGAGGATGTGAGCAATGGAGCAGTAAATTATCTGCTGCTGTTCTGTGCAGTTTAATAAGCACCTAGAACAGACATTGCTTTACGGAAGCTACATCTGTTGTGAACCATGTCTGCTTTTAAAGTGTGGAGAATGGCAATGTCTATTTTCAGGGAAAATATTGTTTGTTTTTCAAAAAATTGGGTAGGGGCATAACTTTTTAATTGACTTTAAATTGTCTGGAAGTATTGCAACTGTGTTTGTCTTTGAGAAAAATATTACAGATGAAGTTTTCTTTCTGTATAGACATGGCAATAAAGGCACTGTGCCAAATGTGGCTAGTGCTTTCCTCTCCAATCTCGATAAGAGCACTAAATGTGTTGTTTAACATTTGCCTATCTATTGCTAATGTGTTTCAGTGATTTAAGAATCCACAGAAACTCACTGAACTGGATCACATCTGTGGTCAATCCAGTCTAGCATCTTCTCATGAGCAGTAAGTGGTGCTTGGCTGTTGGTGCATCCAAAATGTACTTCTTCACATGTAGTAGCATCAAAGGAGGTGATATTGATGGCAGTGGAGGATACATGTGGCAAGACAAATTGTATGTCCACATGCATGTTCTTCTGTTCCAACTCCCTATTCAACGGGAAAAAAGTAACTATATTTTTAATGTCTTATAATTATAGCACAAAAGGGCAAAGCTATCCCACATACAACTATTAATTTGTCACACTCCTGTGTGGTGGAAGGAAATAAATACTAGTAATTCCTTAGTTGTAACTAGTTGCTTCCAAGTTCTGGCATAACCTGTGATCTTTGGATCCAGATGTAGAAACACGATGTATCAGGCCATATATGAGATTCAAAAAGAATGGGGTTGTCAAAGACTTGACCAGCCATTAAGTGTCTAGCTGGTGGACAGCATTGAGTATGATGAGCTGCAAGTAATGCAGGCCTTATCCACTGCTTGAAAAATGTTTTTGAAGGACAACTCCAAGAATACTCCAAACTCTGGTTTGATCAAAAGTATAGGGAAAGCCCTCCATTTTAATTCTGACTCTATTACTGCTAAATTAAAATTTGATACTTGCTGCTTACCATTTCTTCATGAGCTGTCTTGGTGCATAAATTAATTAATCACTAATATAGAATTTCTGAGTATATTTTAATAATGAATTAGTCTCAGTTTTGGGTCTGCTGAGCCATTCAGCTTTGTTGAGCAGCTCAATAACTTCTTTTCGGGAATGTACATTCCATTTGTCAAACAAGAACAGAGATGGATTACTTTGAATGTTCATTGACTACTTCACTTAATCTCTAATTGATCTTTTAATCAACTAATTAAAAACCCATTTTTGCAGGGATCTTGTTGGCTTTTTCTTTTAAATAAACCATGTTTATAGTCCAAGGCTTCTAGTAAGCAGTTATCTTAGACTCCTCTCCCCCCACCCCGCTTTCATCCCAAATCCTGTGCCAAGTAATACCATCACCACCCATTTCAACATCTTTTTAGAATTTGACTAAAGTTAGACATATCCTACACAAGAAGAGTAACAGTTCAGCACTGCTCATCTGCAAAGTGGAAATGCCATTGTGAGGCGTCTTAAAATGATGAGTGTTTTTTTTCTCATTCTACTAATGCTCTTTCTTTTTACATAGGTACATGTGTGTATGTATATATGTGCTCTGTTTCAGTGTTAATATTGGTTATGATTCAGTGTTATGATTCAGTGTTAATACTGAATGATAAGGAGTTGGCTTTCTTAATGCATTATAAAGGAATTTGCAGAAAATACATTCCTTAATTTAAAATTAACTCATGCATTTGTAAATTTATTTAATTGTTCAGCTATGGTATTTTTTGTGCCCTACATGTATGTATGCTGTAAAGCCATAATGTGTTGTTAACAAATTCGAGTAGTTCTCTGAAATGTTGGGTCTGCACACAAAAAATCAATAACCACCAACCAGTACCACCAACAACAAAGCTTCAGTTTAATATGTTGTGTTAACAGTTCATCAAGCTCATTGAACCTCTAAGGTGTTGGCCTTATGTTTAACAGTTGTATGATTTAGGCAATGTGCATATTATGGTGTAGTATTCTGAGTATTCTGTTATAGTTACTTTTCATTTTACACTGCCTTGTATAGCTGAATAGCTGTCAGTGGAAGGATAAAAGAGGGAAGTCCCACATTTCTCTCTTCACTGGAAGAGACACCTGGACCAAAATCCTACTGTGAAATGCCACAAACGTGAGGCAGACCATACAAATTGTCTTTACATTTGTCAGGATATGTGACTGAGTGCCAACCCAACTGCATCATCCAGACATGTCCAAGATGCCATATGTCCATTTATAGTGCACAATCTCAACAAGATTCTGGATTTGGAGTCTGTGAAGCTGAACCTATCAATTTGTTTTACAGTGATCCCATCAGGCAACCAGTGTGATCCACATAGAATGACAGAGTTGGAAGGGACTAGAGAGTAGTCAGCACTCCCTCCTTCCCTCAATCCTCTGTGGCATGTTGGGGATTTGATGGGAATTACAGGTTGAATAGGGACGTGGTGGCGCTGCGGGTTAAACCGCAGAAGCCTCTGTGCTGCAAGGTCAGAAGACCAGCAGTCGTAAGATTGAATCCACGCGACAGAGTGAGCTCCCATTGCTTGTCCCAGCTCCTGCCAACCTAGCAGTTCGAAAGCATGTAAAAATGCAAGTAGATAAATAGGTACCACCACGGTGGGAAGGTAACGGCGTTCCGTGTTTAGTTGCGCTGGCCACGTGACCACGGAAACTGTCTTTAGACAAACACTGGCTCTACAGCTTGGAAACAGGGATGAGCACTGCCCCCTAGAGTCAGACACGACTGGACTAAATGTCAAGGGGAACCTTTACCTTTACCTTTACAGGTTGAACAAGTTTCCCAAGAAGGAATAAGGCAACATGCATCTCTCTTATTGCTCTTTCTGCTTTCCCACAACCCTGTCAAAAAGCAAGATGTTGTGCTATCCCACTCCAAATCCTTTGAAATACATCGAGATTCATACTGTCTGGAAAGCTGGAGTGCTATGGCAGATGCTTGCATTGCTGTTGTCCTTACAGTGAAGCTTACCCAAGCTGCAAAGTGTAGATGTACCTTTTGTGATAAAGAAGCTGGCATTCTTTATACAAGGTATCTGGGAAGTGCTTTGACAAAACTTGCACTGGCACCAGCTTTTCCAGGAGATCTTGCAATGTGAAATGTTGTATAATTGATCTCTCACATAGCTTGTGGAATCAGCATTTGACTAACATAGTTGATCTGTGTGGCTGAGTGCATTGCATTCCATTGTTTTTATTCCAGAGGTTCATGGAGCATATGAATGAAATCAAGCTGACGAACAAGCCAAATGCAACCTGACAACCATGTACTGAGCCCATCAATGGCTTCAACATTTTTTGTTAACTGCTTTGTTGCTCTAAAAATATGGACTGTGAAGCACTGGGTACGTAATAGTGTATAGTCGGTGGTTCATTGGCTTAGTGAGCCACAAATTTCATAGTCCAGATTAGACGAAAAGCTGAACTCCTTTAATTCTTTGGTCAGTTTTAACAGTGGCCAGTATCTTGTTCATATTGGTGTAACATAAATTTATGCAACAAGAAATTGTGCTATGGAATGGTGCAATCGGTCGCACATTCCCAGCATGATCATGTGCAATGCACTAGTTGAAAGTGCTTTGGGGATAGCACTTGCACCGCAGCACTAGCTCATCTACCATGCATACAACCTTGAATTGTATGAATGTACAATGATTAATTTTACCCTCCAATTATGTGTGTATCTATCTATGCCTCCTTTCTTGGAGCCATACTGATGTATGCCAACTGAGGATCTGACCCAGTGTTCACACCCCAAAATGTATAATAACACTCCATTACATAAGGAAATTCCACCCTGGAAGCAGAAAGTGATCAAAGGGTGCTATGTAGAAATTACATTATACTGGTATTTAATTCAGATTTCTTTACAGTGATTGAGAGTCAGAAGGATTTGGCTTAATGGTGTGACAAAACTGAATAATTTGGAAAAGTTTTTACTGTTTTAAGAAACATAGGAGAGAAATTCTGATATTCAAGTCTTGTTTTTTCATAGGTATAGAAATATTATGATCAATATTCAGTTTCAATAGAAATGTTTGCCCCACTTGAGCAGGTTACCTTTTGTGTGCTTGGTCTCACACACTGCTTGCATGATTGGTCACACAACATTCTTCTGGGGTTGGTGGTGGAATGCTTATGCAATTGCTTTCCACACTGACAAGAATCGTGGTACATATATATTTACAAACATACAATGGTATTCCCGTGTCTTGGTGTTCATATTTTTCTATAAATATATTTGAAGATATTCTATTTCAAAATAAACAAAGCATACCTGAAATTATTGGTGCCCAAGAGAGCACCAATATAATTTGCTGATAGCAGCATTCAGCATTCTGTAATCCAGCTCAAAAAATACCATTCACACTTGTTGAAAAACGGCTCTGACAATTGCTTTGAGTTTGGGTGAGAAGTGGTTAACAGATGAAAAAAGAAGTCGGCTTCTGTGATTTTCCCTTGTGTGTTGTCACTTTGTGAATGATAGTGAGCAAAAGAGAGTAGCCTGTAGACTTCCTTGACTGTTGTCATTGGTGTTGTCAATATTCAGACTGCTCTTTGCTATGTAAAGCTTGGCATCCTTTTTCCTGCTGGCAATGCGGGCAAGATGTGTGCAGCAATATTTGGCCATGTCCTGGCTTTTTGAATCATGGGTACAGAAGTACAATATCCCACATTCATAAACTGGAGTTTTTCTGGCAAGAATTGAATCTGCTCTTCTCCATGGGATGTTAAAAACAGACACTAAGATTACAGTTCTGCACTGATTCAGCTGGGAGTAAGTCTCCCTGAACTTAGGAAAACTTATTTCACGTTAGGTATTATAAAAGGCTTCTGCCACTGTTTTAACACCCACTGGTTCATCTTTAAGCTCATAAAACTAAATAATCTTCCAGTGATTTTCAGTGATGTCTTTAGGACAGATGCTTTAAATGACAGTTCCATTGATTTCTTAACTTTTGCTGGACTGCACCCAACTCATGTTAAAATAAAGAGTCTTTTAGATGCTTTTTGAAGGCATTTGGAAAAGATAAAAGCTCTTTACCTCCCACCTATTCTCAGCTCTGAGCAGTTGTTCATTCTCAGAATAAGGGATGAGGGAGAAAAGTGTCATGTTTTCTTATTTATCCTGTTAAACATCTTGTGCAAGGAGCAGTTCTGAGCCTGGTGTGAGGCACTGGAGGTGATCTTGGTTTTGCAGCCCTGAACCTGGAAGGTCCATCAAACTGCTCAAAAAAGCAGGAGACGGTGGAGGAGGCTGGAGAGTGATCCACTGTCTTCCTTCTAGCTAGAAGGATGACATAAATGATGAACAAGAGCCCCCTAGCTTCTTGTTGTTGTTTCTTTTCTCACACTTCCTCTCTCAAAGTAAGAAGCTGAGGAGGACTTTCTAACTGCACTGTCACCTGGTGAAGATTGGGTGGTTGGGGATTCAGGGAGCAGTAGAGGATGAAGCAAAATTCCCAAAATCTCCAAAGTCTTGACTCAATGTGACGCATGGTCCTTCTGGTCACTTCCTGAGGGGAGAAATGGGAAAATGGGAAAAGAATCTTTATTGTTCTCTATGCAGGTATCGCTGGACAATGACAGTAGGTGGTGTGCACCTACCTAGAAAATGTGCTTTTATGGAATTTAGGTTCCATGTAAATCACTCAAAAAATTTAAGTAAAATACAATGTCCTTTCATTTTGTTCTTTCATAGTGAGAATACTGTACTGTGATATGTTATTTTTGTTTTAATCAGTTGTTGCAGGGTTAGGAAGTGCTGATGATTATTTGTGTCACTAAGGCCTAGATTATAAAAGTGCATGCATGTAGTTTTTTCCTACCCCTTCTGCACATGAGGAAGGTACTCTAGTTGCACAAGTCTGATTGGTTCTGACTAACAATAAACACATCTTAATAGCATCATGTGCTATGTACATATTTT
Organism: Intellagama lesueurii; assembly: GCA_037013535.1. Classification (NCBI taxonomy): domain Eukaryota; kingdom Metazoa; phylum Chordata; class Lepidosauria; order Squamata; family Agamidae; genus Intellagama; species Intellagama lesueurii. Next base: position 157,359,651 of record JBAJHW010000003.1, on the reverse strand, counting down.
CACAGCATGTTAGAAGAAAATAGAAGTGGCTGCTGCTAATTTATTTGGTTTGTCTTTCTGAATTTGCAGCAAGCAGAAATAGCATTACTGTTTCGTCACAATTAGTTTTAGTAGGAAGCTGTAGAAGAATGGGCTGGAGACGTCAAAAGCTTGTCTTCTCATGATGTGCCCCAAGTAGAACAACCTCAGTTTCACGATTTTTGCCTCCAGAGATAGTTCAGGCTTGATTTGCTTTAGGGCCCACTTGTTTGTCTTTCTAGCAGTCCAGGACATCTGCAGAGCTCTCCTCCAGTACAATATTTCAAATGAATCTTTTTTTTTCTTTCCTGTCAACTGTCTAGCTTTCACACCCATACATGGTGATTGGGGATACAAGAATATGGATGGTCTTGGTTCCCGTGACACATCCTTACATTCAATGATCTTTTGTAATTTCTTCATTGCTGCCTTTCCAAGTCTCAGTCTTATAATTTCTTGGCTGCAGTCTCCATTAGGATTGATGATTGAACCAAGGTATACAAAATCTGTAACTGTTTCAATTTCATCATTTTCGATGCTCAAGCTGAATTCTGATAGTATTGCACAGAAGGTGGCAATAGTAAACCCCTGCTGAACTTTCCTTGCCATGAAAACCCTATAACGAGACCAGAGTATTGAAACCAAAAGAAACTATCAAACCATTAATTTTGTTTAAATGAAGAACAAGGCAACACATCAGTGTCCCATTGCTTTAGAGGCAGGTAAGCAAGCAGGCAGTTTAAAACTGTGAAAATTGGATGCTTGCAGTTGAGTGAAGTTCATCTCATTTGAGTTCAATGCATGATGATTTTCTCATTGTGCATTATGTCTAGTAGAGATAGGATCTTGTAGAGAAAGATCCAGTTGCAGTCTCTGGGCATTGTTCCTTTAATGTAGTTGCCAAAGAGTTGCCAACTTAGAGCAGTCCATCAGAATGCATAGACCTTACTCTTGTCAAAATTGACTTAAGTCTCTCCCCTTCCCCCATGCTTAATGTAATTTAATCTTGTTACAACTGAAACCAGAATTAAATTAGGAAGTGGTAAAAATATTACCTGCAGAAACATGGTTGTCAGTGGGCAATAGCTCTGTGGTTGACCACATTCTTTGCATATAGGAAGTTTCAAGTTGAATCCCTGGGACCTGTATTGAAAGGATCAGGAAATCCTAGAGAGCCACCATCAAAGGGGACCACAGTGGGCTACATGAGGAAATCTCATGACATGGAATAAACCAGCTCACTATGTTTGTAACCCAGCACATGCAGTTAGGTCACTGTACCAGGAAGCCAGATTTCGGTTGAATATCAGGAAAAGCTGTTAGAGCAGAGCAGTATGGCAGTGGAACCAATCATCTCAAGAGGTGGTGAGTGCTCCAATATTCAAGAATTCAAGAGAAATATAGACCTGGCAAATAACTTTTGATTTTTATTCCTGCATTGGGCAGGGGGTTGGACTCGATGGCCTTATAGGACCCTTCCAACTTCATGATTCTATGATTCTTTGTTAAAAACTTGTTGAATAGCTTGTTGAATTGGGTACCTGGCTGTGGAGCCAAAGGTCGGAATTTTGATTTTCCACTGTGCCTCCCAGGAGAAGAATCAGCTTGTGTATCGTTGGGCAAGCTGTGTAGTCCCAGAGTGCCCCCAGAAGAAGTGGGTGGTAAAAAACACTTGGTAGTCTATACCTAGAAAATTCTGGAAAGTGTAACCATACGTCTGAATTGATTTGATGTAACATAATTATTATTTCATGTATGTTTGATAGTTGGGTATGTTGATGTCTTTGGGGATGCACAATGTCAGGTTTTGAGAGACAGTGAATAGACCTTTCAATGTTGAAGGATTTTTTATTCTTTTAATTTCATATATCATTTTGATCGAGAAGCTCAATTTGTTGGTAGCATCAGAGATTAAAAAAATACATTAAAGAAGCTTAACAAACCTCTTTTGTCTCCTGATGAACAAATGTCAAAACCTGTTTTCTGCACTGAGCTTTTGGAATGCAGTTGGTAAATCTGATAATGAATAAGTAAATATACATTACTGGAAGAGGAAATGCATTATCTGGCATTCCTCCACTGTTAGCTTTACTTGTAAGTGTCTGTTTCTGTATCAGAACACAGTACATGAATATTCTAAATCAGACAGTTGGTCCTTCTGTTGCCTATTCTGGCTGCCAACAGCTCTTCCAAATGGAAGGCCTTCTCAGCTCTGCTGTGTGAGATGCCAGAACTTTAGGTGCCAGGCTTGATCCTTGGGCTTTATGCATTCAGAATATGTGCTCTACCACAGACAATCCAGATGTTACCAAGAAAATATTATTATTAAAATATACCCTTCATTCTTTTTAAAAACTATTTTCCCCATTCATATGAGCTGTGGCAATTCAAAGTCAAGATTTGTTGGATTTTACCTAAAAGATGATGCATCTTGTGAATATCTTCAGGATGGTTTATTTTAGATATTTAAGTAGGTTCAGTCGTTTTGATTACTCCACCAGAAAAAAGAAAGAGTTGAACTTTAATGAAGTATTTTGTATATTTCCTTTTACAAGATAATGAATGCTAATGGAAGATAAATGAGGGGGTATGTTCAGCTACCTTCCATCAGAGTGATAACATTTGATATGTTTTACTCAGGTGGATTTTGATGAAATGCTAGGGCAAAATACAAACTGGAAGTCTTACACCTGCAGTGAAATTACAAGTATTATTTTTGTTCTTCACATAATGCTTTTTAGTGCAGGTTTTGTGTCTCTAGTGGTTTTTGTCCTTAATTATTGTAACATTGTGCCCCTGTTAGGAATCATGTTACTCACATTACCTTTTGCATAGGTCCCATTCATTCAGTCTCCCCCCTTTTTTTGTTTTGCTTTAGTGGCTGTAGGAAATTTGTGAAGAAACATGTTGTTTTGACAGGATTTTCAAAATGAAGCGCATGGATTATTACTCTGGGTGTAAAGTATTCCATTTGAAGAAGATAAATTTGTGTTGAAAATTCCTACTTAGCCATATTAGTCACTGAGTGACCCTAGGAAACCTACCCCATCCAATGTACCTTATTCACAGTATGGACAGATTTTTGCAAAATGAAAAGAACAATAGGACTTCTTTTTTTAAAAGGCAATGCAATAGTGTGTGTAACATTCTCAAAACAAACAGAAATGGTGAAGAGCAAAAAGTTGTTACTTTCGTGTTCAAGTTCTTCCAGACTTAAATAACAGCCTCAAAGGCAAAATGTCATCAAAGCTGTAGAGAAATGACAAGCCATTGGTCAGGGGGCATAGTCAGGGCAGCAGTGCTAAAGCTTTTGAATTTTAAATTTGTTTTTGTTTTGAAGTTTATAGAAATGTGCTTGGCCTTATTTTTCTGAAAGCTAAATGCAACTTAGAAAAAAAATGATTAAAATGACACTGGTAAATCTGAAGTCGATAGAATAGGTCCCACAGTAAACACTTTGTTTCCTTTAAAAACATGCAAGAGCAGGATTGACCCAAGCCATTTTTGTTGCTTAAGGTGAAGGACAAGAGGGTGCTTTTATCCAATTTGTGCACAGAAGCTGTCTGCTGGCATTTGAATCTTGATTAAGCATATATCTCCTCTACCACATCTAAACCACTAGGCTAGTTTAGATGGCCAAGGACAGCTTATGTGGCATACACAGCTCTGTTGCCCAGCAGAAGGGAATGGCCAAAGAATTCATGAGAAATAGTCAGGAGTTTGTCACTGCTACCATTGCTACCTCACTCTGCCCTGTGGTGGGGCCATCCCTGTAAACTAGACATCCATTACATGTGCACAACAAATATAGTTAGTGGTTTTATATTGCTTTTCCCGTTACAGTATCCTTCAGAGAATCTTCGAAATTATAGTTTGGTGTGGTTCTGGGAATTGTCTGATACAGAACCCTACCTCCTCACAGATCTTTCAGTTTTCTGAGGAAGGAAGTAGCAAAACAATGCAGGCCTGAAATGTGGGTGCAATTCTTGGAATGTCATGTTTCACATTAAATCATATTGTTACTTTTATAGTTCTTTATTGCAGTTGAGTGCTAAAGGAATGTAGGTTTGTTCAGAATTAAGTTTTAGCCCTGGTCCCAAAATAAATTAGTAGACCAGATTTTTAGAAGAGTAATTATCAATTTATAATTGAACACTGTATGAATACAGTTTTCTGGGGTGTTTGAGTTGGAGGGGAAGATTTGTCAGTGTGTTTTCAATTTATGAATTATAGCCAATGGCTTATGCTTGCAATTTCTCCTAGAGATATACTATACTCTTCCTAGAGTATTCTTGCTCAGTGAAACAATGGGGTGGACATCACGTTGTGTTGGTTTCTGAGGGATCAGGGTGTGGGGAAAGCTTGCCATTGTTTACCCTTGTCACAAGGTGGGGGGGGGGAGCAGCTACAGTGGGAATTGTACTCATATTTGGATGGCATTTTGTACAAGCCACCATAGCAAAGCTGCATGCTCCTGCTGCAACCAGAAGGGATCTAGGAGTGTGTACTAGTGTGCTACACATTCATAAGAAACCAGGGTTCCCTCGATTCCCTGGCTTGTTGTGTTGTCCAAAAAGGACCACTGTATGTTTCCTGCCTCCTTTTGAGTCTAGTCTGAAGATGGCAAAGAAACATTTGGACAAACAACAAAAGCTGACATTTAGGTAAGCAGAATTTTAAGGGCAATTTTATAAATAACAGCTCACTACTCAGATTTACTGAAACACCATATTAGTGCTTAGGATAGGATGTATCAACAGCTTTTTCAGGACAAATGTGAAAATTGGACTGGAGGGCACAAATCTGTGCCAAGACCAGAGGAGCACACTGAAATCTTTAAAGGTCACAGTAAGCAAACATTCAAGAAGTAATCAAGGATTGCAATTAATAATAGACATTTTAAAAGTGAAAATTCCCTTTTAAGGAAGTGCGAGGTAACACACAAAACTCCAATCATTTTGGTTAACAGCATCTTAGGGATTTTTAACAGTCTTACGAAATAATGGGACTGAATAGGAGAATAAACCAAATACAATTGTCCCATATATAGCTAGTTGCTAGAAACGTGACACTGTGATGCTTTTTAGGGCCACCAGTTTTGCATCCTCATCTCTGTCCACTGCAACATCATTCAACTGTGATCATATTGGTTGCCTGCCATTTTGACACAGTGAAGGCCTGTTCTTACAGCTGGCCACCTTTTTACTATGAGCAGTTGCAGCTTATCCTTGGCTACATAAATAGCTGCAAGCATGTGAAGGAACAAACATATGAACTACTCAGGATGTGGGTAAAGTTGCAGTGATTCTTTCTGCATGTAACATGCTAACTTGATAAAGTCAGTCTTGGCTAGTTTTAAGATGATAGGAGTAACAGCTTGCCAAATTAACCAGATTTCCCAGCTTCTTAAATCCAGTAACAGTAACTGGGATTAGAGATGGGGGTATTCGTATACGAATACGAATATCCCTGCACAGGTGAAAATAACGAGGGACTGTCCGCTCACAATTTCACTGCCGCTCACTGCCGCTGGCTCCGCAGAGCCTTCCAATTGCTCCGTTCTCCGCAATGGATTAGCTACTCTGCGACCTAGCAGAGATGCTTGTCATCCCTCCTCCTGCCAGGAGTGGGTAATCGATTGTGGACAACAGCGCGATAGGAAGGCTCTGCAGAGCTAGCGGCAGCGGCAAAATCATGAGTGGACAGTCTGGCACCATGGCGCAGGACCCTCGTTATTTCCACTTGTGCAGGGATATTCGTATACGAATACCCCCATCTCTAACTGGGATCACTTGCAGCAGGGGATCATATTGGAATATGGGTTCAGGTTTTTGAAAGTCTGTTGTGAGACATATCCAACTTTACAGAAACCTTTTCAGCTCCAACCCAAGTGACCTTATTTCTCCCTGTTGCAATGGGCAATATCTGAATGACTTTCACTCTCAGTCGAGGCATGATCCCTCTTTCTCTTGCCTCCCCTTTTCCCTCCTTCTTTCTGTCTCTTGGTTATTTACAGTGAAGTGAAGAGTTAAATATCTTTGGTTGAAAAATTCTGCAACAGTGGATTTTTTTAAAATATTATATAAAGAATTATTTAAATATTCAGTGCTTCAAATTACATTTGACAACGCCTTCTCCTTGGCTTTATGCAGATATACGTTTTGCCACAATGTTTAAACAGCTGTTTAATTAGACTGAGAGAGTGAAAAAGACAGAGTATGTTGGGCATTGTTGATTTCTCAGTCTGGATAATTTTCATTTGTATGATGGTGATGGAATTGGTATAAAAAGCCATATTTGTAAAAGAATCATAGTTTATTTTTAAAAACAAACTGCACCATTAATAACTGAAGTTATTTTTTAAAAAATTCTTGTGCAGTCACTGTTGAAATATCCTGCAGATGCATGCAACTTAAATGTAATCTGTAGTGGTAGGTCATAAGGTTTTTAAGCTTGTTTATTTTAAATAGTCCATGTGAAACTGGAGTTGTTCTATATAGTACTTGATCTGTGGAACTTGTTAGGAGCATTTCTAGGTCCCCAAATTAAGCTTCTCCATTTGAATTTAGCTATTGGGTGAAAATGTCTGTCTTGATTTGTCAACTTAATAGCTTTATAGAAGTTTATTATCAATATTTCTTAAAATGAAGCTATTCTATTTTCCTTTTGAGGCAACTAATTCTGACCTGGAAAACAATATGAGATGTCAAGCCTTCTACTTACATTTCCTGTAGAACTGTGCTGGTTGCACATAAATGCCTCCAGATTGCCCCTCTTCCAGTGCTGGATATTCAACAGGATTCTGTGTTTGTTATGCTGCCAAAGTGGTGAGGCACAATGGAGAGAAGAGGTCTGAGAAGAACATGCAGAAAGTGTACAAATGCTGTTAACATGTCTTTAGATTTAGTGTCAGTGGAGAAATGAGTCAATGGCATCACAGTAGAGATGTCCCTTCAAAAGAGGGCTCTGAAGAAAGAGGGAGAATTTGTGTGTGTGGGGGGGGGGGGGAGGATTTGAGTTGAAAAAGACAGCAAGGGAAAAAGGACAGAATAATCTAAAGACAGAAGAAATGGTGCCCTATAAGCAACTGAGGGTGGTAGAGGTGGAGAAATGGAAATCATGGACAGGATGTGGGACATGAGATCAGAGAAATAAGGGAAAGGAAGTCATGGAGAGGCTTGGCTTGTGTTCTCAGGAGCAACTATGACTCTAGTAACTTTGTACAAAAATGTCTCCTAGTTACACTCATTCTGAAATTAGATTTCTGCTCCTTTTTACACTTGCTAGAACCAGAACTTGGAAAAGTTACTTTTTTGGATCACAGCTCCCAGAATCTCCCATGGCCAGTTAACATGTTGTCTGGGATTTAGGGGATTTATGTAGGACCATCATTTATAGATTTGGAAATTTGATTTTTCTGAGTTTATAAACATTTGCCATATGCGAACCATTACTGGGGCCCTGGTGCATTGTGTTTAAAGTAAGAGGTCAACAACCTGTTCCAAATGAGTGATGTCATACATCCCATGAACTCAGTTCACACAAGATGTTTCACGAGGAGGAGGAAGGTCACGAGAACAAGAAAGTTTCCTATTGCAGAAATGAAAGAGGTTGACAGAGTTCACGTTGCAGGACTTTCCTGGCTTCTTGGTTTGACAGCTGTATCCCCAGGCTCCCAATGAGACAGCAAAAACTCCCAATATAGTAACCCTTGTCAATTTAAATACAGCACCAGGATGTTTTGTATTCTTCTTCAGCATCCGGACACAGCAGCTGACACCATGCATTTGGCTGTATAGAGCTGATGTTCTCTGCCTTGCAAATACAGGACTTTTAATGAGAAGCTGGGTATTCAGCACTCATGAATAAATCTAAGCTCCTTTTTTCTCTTTCCTGGACTTGCAGACATGGTGAATGAAGCACTGATTATAATCAAAACACTAGATTCGCATCCCCCAGTGGTGTGCTTTAACTAAATCAACATTGATACATACAAATAAATGGCTAGGTATCTACTGGAAATATCAAACCTTGTATCGGGGATAATGACTTGAAGGCAAAGAAGGGAGGAAATACAGCCAGCCTGAGTAGAGCAACAGGTTGCCAGATTATGGAGCCAGAACCGAAGCAGAAATTTTTTAGGACCAAATAGAACTTGTTGGTTCGTAGGTGTGACCTGGTCCATGCTCAGCTGGTTAGCCATGTCTGTGGTAGTAATGCTGAACCACAAGGACCTTCCTTCTTGTGGTAATCTACCATGTTGTTGTTTAGTCGTTAAGTCATGTCCGACCCTTCGCGACCCCATGGACCAGAGCACGCCAGGCCCTCCTGTCTTCCACTGCCTCCCGGAGTTGGGTCAAATTCATGTTGGGAGCTTCGATGACACTGTCCAACCATCTCGTCCTCTGACGTCCCCTTCTCCTCTTGCCTTCACACTTTCCCAACATCAGGGTCTTTTCCAGGGAGTCTTCTCTTCTCATGAGATGGCCAAAGTATTGGAGCCTCAGCTTCAGGATCTGTCCTTCCAGTGAGCACTCAGGGTTGATTTCTTTCAAAATGGATAGGTTTGTTCTCTTTGCAGTCCAGGGGACTCTCAAGAGTCTCCTCCAGCACCACAGTTCAAAAGCATCAATTCTTCGGCGGTCAGCCTTCTTTATGGTCCAGCTCTCACTTCCATACATCGCTACTGGAAAAACCATAGCTTTGACTATGCGGACCTTTTTCGGCAAGGTGATGTCTCTGCTTTTTAAGATGCTGTCTAGGTTTGTCATCGCTTTCCTCCCAAGAAGTAGGAGTCTTTTAATTTCGTGGCTGCTGTCACCATCTGCAGTGATCATGGAGCCCAAGAAAGTAAAATCTGTCACTGCCTCCATATCTTCCCCTTCTATTTGCCAGGAGGTGATGGGGCCAGTGGCCATGATCTTAGTTTTTTTGATGTTGAGCTTCAGACCATTTTTGGCGCTCTCCTCTTTCACCCTCATTAAGAGGTTCTTTAATTCCTCTTCACTTTCTGCCATCAGAGTGGTATCATCTGCATATCTGAGGTTGTTGATATCTCTTCTGGCAATCTTAATTCCGGCTTGGGATTCATCCAGTGCAGCCTTTCGCATGATGTATTCTGCATATAAGTTAAATAAGCAGGGAGACAATATACAGCCTTGTCATACTCCTTTCCCAATTTTGAACCAATCAGTTGTTCCATATCCAGTTCTAACTGTTGCTTCCTGTCCCACATATAGATTTCTCAGGAGGTAGATAAGGTGGTCAGGCACTCCCATTTCTTTAAGAACTTGCCATAGTTTGTTGTGGTCCACACAGTCAAAGGCTTTTGCGTAGTCATAGCTACCATAGTGACACGGAAATGATGGCAGTTGCACATGCCTCTAAGTCCTCCATGGGGAAGAGACCCAAAAGGGATCCACTAGTCTGGATATAACGTTTGGAATCAAGGTGTCTTTTTGCAATTCAACTTTAATGAACAGATCAACAAAATAACTACACACTGCTGTAACCATGTGAACCATCCAATTAGTCCACTATTGGGCAGTCCACAAATCCAAAGTGGCGTGGTTACATCCTCCTCCTGCTGCAAGTCTTCAGATGTTCAGAATTGTCCCTGTTTATATCCTCTGCTGTGGAAGGAGGAGGCCATACATTGAATAGCTTGTGTACCAGCTTCTAACTGTTGGAAGTGATTGAATTATCTCTGTCTCCTCCAACGCCATAACTGGGTAGCAGCAGGGATTGTCAGGGCTGGTTCTGTGGATGGCTGTTGGTGTCTCATTTACAAGATAGCATCTTATGGCCATTAAAAATGTGGCGCTTACATTTCCTTGGATGGCTCCCCTTGAGGTTAGCTCAATTCACCCAGGTCTCTCCCTTTTCTTATTTTTCATCCATCTCCTTGTCTTCATTGACCCACTGCCACTAGTCCTTCCCCTCCTCCCTTCTCCCTCCCCTTTTATAACCTCTGGATCTCCCTGTTCCCTTCTAGAATCTTCTGACCCTGATTCTCCTCTCTGGATCACACTCTTTCTAGAAAGTTCTCTAGCCTCTCACCCTTTCTGAGCAAGCTCTTCTGCTGTCTTTTCCTCATCTACCTTCATTGGAAATTCAGGTGGGGCTGGCGACTTTGTAGGTGGCAGTGTAGCCACTTTGTAGATATAGGATGGTCCAGGGAAAATCACCCATAGAACAACTGTTATTGAAAGCACAGAGGATGGCCCAACACTGGACCCCCTTCTGGGACGCCCTCAGTGGTAGTGCAACATTTGAAGATGTCTGCTTTCTCCTCATTAATGAAGAATTTTACATGGTCACACTCATATTGTTTCAGTTTCTCTAAATAGCCATCTGAAATTGCTGTGAAGTCTAGATTTAATTGATTGGTTTATTTTTCCTGAAAATGTCCAGCATTCATTGATCAAAGATCTTGTGACTAAAGAGCTTGGACTTCCCTTATTACTCACCTTTAGGGGCTCCAAAGGAAGCCCTTCCCACGTCAGAAAAACATGAGTCCAAATGAAGGTAATAGCCACAGGAAAAACTAAGAGAGGAAGCAGCAGCAGCAGCAGCATGGGAATACATTTTGTTGTGGGGTTTCAGTCTTATCCATTGCATCTGTAATTCTTTGCAAATATCAATCCCGAGAAATAAGAATAGGTTTTTTTCCTTCCTTTTCTGACAACAAAACAATCTTCCATTTTGGCAAATTAGTGGAAAAATTAGGTCCTACTACACTCTAATTGAGCCCCATGGGGGAAATGTATCATTAAGTTCTATTCCTGCTAAAACATTTCATCTACTGCTAAATGTTTAATCCTAAGAGAAAGCAGAGGCCCATATGAAAACACACTATGAACTCTTAGATGCTTTTAAATCACAGTTAATGGCATCATCTTAAGAACAGCTTATACTTTAAAACATGAGAAAGCAGCTCAGTGGTACTGGAGATTTGAATAAATCAGGACCAATTAAAATGGAGTTTGAGAAAGCCTGTGGAGCACTCTTCACTTCAGGCACCATGGAATCTCAGCTCTGGTCCTTCATGCTTATTGCCATGTTCTGAATATCAAAAGGCAAAACTGCTAAAATGAGCTAGGTATGTACAGTGGGATGGCTTAGGAAATGCAGCATCATGAGAAAAAGGAGCTCAGTTCAGGGAAGGGTTAGTACAATTAGACCAATGAAGGTCTCATCCCCTAAAAGAATCTGGTTCAGTTCGGTTGTCCTGGTTGTTATGTGCTGTCATGTCACCTCCAGTTCATGGCAACCCTATGAATGTGTATTCTCCAAAATGTCATATCCCCAGTGGCCCTGCTCAGCTCTTGCAGACTCAAGCCCATGGGCTCTTTTAGGGAGTCAGTTCATCTCATATATGTTCTTCCTCTTTTCCTGCTGCCTTTCACCCTTCCCAGCATTATTATCTTTTCCAGAGAATTCTGCCTTCTCATGGTGTACCCAAAGTAAGACCCCCAATTTCATCAAGTCTGCCTCCAGAAATAGTTCAAGCTTGATTTGCTCTAGGACCCATTTGTTCATTTTTCCAGCAGTCCAGGGTATCCACAAAGCTCTCTTCCAGCACCACATTTGAAACAAATCTTTTTTCCCCTATTAACTTTCTTAACTGTCCAGCTTTCACATCCATCCATGGTGATGAGAAATACAAGAATGTGGATTATCTTGGTCTTAGTCTCCAATGACACATCCTTATACTTGATGATCTTTTTAAATTCCTTCATTGCTGCCCTTCCGAGTCTCAGTCTTCTTCTGCTTTCTTGGCTGCAGTTTCCATTAGGACTGATGATGAACCAAACTACACAAAATCTCTGTCTCAATTTCTTCACTGTCAATGTTAAAGTTCTATAGTTCTTCTGCAATCATGATTTTTGTCTTCATGTTCAGCTGCAGTCCTGCCTTGATACTTTCTTCTTTCACTTTCTCTAACAGTCCTTTCAAATCATTGATGCCTTCTGACATTAAGATGGTTTCATCTGCTTATCTTAAATTACTGATGTTTCTTCCATTAATTTTCACTCCTCCTTCATCTGAATCTAGTCCGACTTTCTGTGTGATGTGTTCTGCATACAGATTGAACAGATAAGGGGATAAAGTACACCTTTGTCTAACACCTTTGCCTTTAGGAAACCATTTTGTCTCTCAATATTCTGTGCTCAGTATAGCTTCTTATCCACAATACAGGTTGCACGTTAGGACCATCAAGTGCTGAGGCACACCCATTTCTTCCAGAACAACTCATAGTTTTGAATGATCTACACTGTCAGAGATTTTGCTGTATTCCAGTTCAGACATGAGCCTAAATCATATTTTGTGCCAGTTGGGGTTGCAAACTCAAACGAGGATCTGAACTGTGAATGCTCTGCATAAAACTCTCTGTAGTGCTGCAGCCTGTAGAAGCTGAGTACTATCTGTGTTCATGATGTGTCAGTTGAGGGGCTATGTCAAACCATAACAAAAACCAATGTTGCATACTCATCTCAAGCCATTCTTTCTGATTCTGGTTTGTTGCTAGGTTCTAAGCTATGGTTGGAATTCCATTGTATCAGACCACAGTACTAATGAAAAAGTGTAAACCCATTCTAATGAATGTTGTTTGTCAATTTAGACAGCACCACAACACAAGACACAATAAAATTTTCTTAACTGCTGTTTGGCATGAGGTCTGATTTACGCCTGAATTAGCCATAGGTTCATCATAAAATGTGTGCCATGTGTGAATTGTTCAGGTACATTCCCCAATATTTAAACTATGTTGAACTATAATCTTCCAACTTGGTATAGATACCAAACAATTTGTTTTCAGACTGGTAAAATCTTAAGGGGGAAAGTCAGTAATTGGCATGAGTAATTGCTTTTTTCTAAGACATTTCTTTGGATAATTTGTTTGATATTGAGGGTGAACTTTTACATCTGCAGGTAGGTCTACCAAACTAATGTGCTAATCTTGCATTCAGTATCAATTTGTATGATACAGGCCCGACAAAAAAAGTGCTGCTGAGCACTCTCCAGTCACTTTCATGGATTTATGCCAGGCTCTAGTGCTTAATGGAGTGTGCCCATAGTTTGCGATGTCAAAGTCAAAGCCAAGGAGCATTTCCCTTACTTGGCCTGAAGAACTTCACACAAGTGCTGCTGCAGATAAATTGTACTGGAAGTTGTCACTGTGCAGTTTGGTGGTCAGAAAGGTATTTGAAAAACTGCTGAAAATCGTACCTTTCTACCAATAGAAATATTTCATTATGCCTCCAAGTTTAATTTTAAATGGAAATCAGTGGAAGAAACTATTTCTGGAGGCAAACATGTCAAAACTAAGGTTGTCCTACTTTGGGCACATAATGAGAAAACAGAATTCTCTGGAAAAGACAATAATTCTGGGAAGCAGAAAAAGAGGAAGAAGAAATATGAGATGGACTGACTCCCTTAAAAAGCCCATGGGCTTGAGTCTGCAAGAGCTGAGCAGGGCCACTGAGGACATGACATTTTGGAGAATGCTCATTCATAGGGTCGCCATGAGTTGGAGGCGACTTGACAGCTCATAACAACAAACAAGTTTAATATAAAGAACTAGTGACCATGCTTTAAAAGCCACATAATTTCTTAAACTGGTTTACATAGTAAAACTGTGCACAGCAAAACAGTGAACAGAAGTCATAAATATGATATAGAAAGTATATAAATAATCATAAACTGTTTGGAGTAATTAGTAAAGGTTGATATAAACAGACATCTCTTTAAGACCACTGGAGTCCAGTTCAATAATTATGTCAGCCTAAGTCCACAGGTATCCAGTGTGGTGTAGTAGACAGAATGATGGAAATCTGGGTTCGAATGGAAACACTAATGTCTAATAAACAAAAAAAAACAAAAAAACAAACAAACAAACAAACTCACTGGGGCAGTGGAACTGGTAAAACCAGTTATTAAATATCTCACTTAACTTGAAAGCCATATTAGGGTCACTATGCGTCAGTTCTGACTTAATGGCATATAACCACAAAAACAAGTCCGTCAGCATAAATTTCAGTGGTAAATTACAGCTAATTAAAAAGTCAGAGTAGGCATTTGTTGGTCTTTGTGGAGTCAGGCAGCTAGTGTATACCAAATGTCTACACTGACTTAAACAGCAGCAATTTGCTCCTGAGATTTATAACTGCCAGAGGGATAGACCAAACAAGGAGGCTTATATATGTGGGGGTGATTCTCCATATAATCTGTTTCCGAACTCATTAGGATTTTTAAAGTAAAGACTTTACACATTTGATACACATTTGGGCTTATATCTTTTGATCACCTGCCCCTCCCCTCAGCAAATGGGTAGCTGCATTTGACATTATCTGCATTCCATGCTGCCACAATTATTTGGGTTGTGTTTCCATTTGTTGAAATGAAACATTGCTTCAGGACACGTACAGCAACATACTTGATGGCACTTAACCCCAAACCTCTGAATGCCCTGTTCCAGCAATTTGCATGCATGTATTTAAAGTGCATAGGGGACAAAATGAAACACTCAGGACCTCACAAAACAAAGGTAAAGAAAATGTGAGGTAAAAGAGCAATACCTCAGCACAATCCTTTGGGTCCTTCTACTCCCCTCCCCAGTTCCTCTTGAGGCATGTGACCAGAAAGATGCCCTCTCAAAGACTATCGAGAGGTCCAGGAGGTTATTCTCATTGTACTCACCCTGTCCATTTCTTGGTCTAAGTCATTTAACAGGAAGATCAAGGCAATTTGTCCCAAAACAAGAATGGTAAAGGATCCAAATAATCTATATTATCTAGTATCATACTGAAGTATTTAAAACACTTCAAATGCATTATCTTTCAATAATTCTTACCACAACCTTATAAAATAGGTTAGTATTATTATTTTTATTTTGACTAGAGGAGATTGATATTTAGTGGAATGCTTGCATAAGGACATGTAGTAAATTCATTAAAAAAACTTTTACAAAAGGGACTTCCAGTTTCATACCTCTTTTGCTTCACTGCTATGCTATGCCAGCTCCTCCTTTGTAGAGGTATGTATGGGCACCAAGAAAACACCATGGAAAGACAATCTTGTGACTGAACCTAGAAACTTGCCATTGTGAAGTCAGATACATAAGAGAAATTCTCCTGCTAATGAGAATGGCAGCCTTAGAAACCTTGCCTACTTCGGCAGCAGATCTGCGCCAGCTGTTCAGTAGGAGCAGGGGTGGGTGCGGCTGGAACCTTCTGTTTTCATGTATTTGGTAAGGACAAGAAACATATCCCAACCATTCCAGGACTTAATTTGAAGAAATCCACAGTCTTCCCAAAAAATAATTTTATGAGCTGAATGGAGGCCTAGGGTGGGTGGTGGAGGAAGAATCATTTTGAATGCAACATATGCTGTGGAAGACAGAGGTTGAGGTTGGAGGACCAACTTGATGGTGGCAGGGTATGTGTGAGAAAATCTATTCCCTCCATAGAACTCTTAGGCTGTGATGTGATGTGATAGATGGATGTGATGCATGGGCTTATTTCCCTTACAGTAATCTTCTTCCCACTCCCCATCTCTCAGTCTGTGCTGTAATTTCACCTTAGAAAGTGGAAAGCTGTCCGTTTGCATGATCTTCCACTTCCAAAGCTCCATGATTCATATCTGACAAAGTCTGTTCTTGGTTATGAGAGCTCTTTTTCTTTCACTGCAAGGCATTTTTGTCAGCAGGGAATTGAGGAGGTGATGAGTTTGTAAAGCTTTTATGTTGGCTTTGTCCCCAATTTAGGGATGTGAAACTCACAGCCTCTCCTTCTGGTGGAAAAATTAAGGGGGGAAATAACTTATTATTTTCTTATTTCAGTAAGATTTCTCTGCACAAGATGTTCTCCCTAAGAAATCTCTCAGGAAATATCATGGGCTTAAATAAAATAAAATTTGCAAGCACTTACCGTGTCTCTAGTTTCCATTCCCAGTTCAGAAGAGCTTTGCTCCTGTCTCATTCTTGAGTGAGAGTCCCAGCCCATTGCTCCAGAATCCAGGCCAGGATGTTTATTTGTGAAAAGATTCAGTGTTTGATGGGGTGCCTCTTCAGACATCACAGGGAATTTAATGCTGTGGAACAGTAAGCTCTTCTTTAGCAAGAAACTCACTTCCCTGCAATCTATTCCAGAAATGAAGCATTGGTTGCTATGTCAATCTGTAACCCTCTTCATGTGTCTTGGATCAAGTTAAACTAACTATGTGAGGAGGGGAGTATGCTAATACTGTTCCCTCTGTCACTATCTCCATTTCCCTCTTTGTAAGGTGAATTTTTGAGGAGGATAGCATCCTCTAACCATAGAGACTTTCCATGTGATTCATAATGCTGATTGTACCTGGGAAATGTATTCTCAGCTAGTCTTTCATCACTAAGAAGAAAGAAAGGATGGGTGTTCAGCCACAATGTTGTGAATTAGGTTGACTTGTAATTTGACAACATTTCAGATCCCCTAAAATAGAACCCGTATACTGCATGGCAAAGAAAGTGATGTGACTTTATCTTTTAAATTATTCACTTTTTACCAGGTGTACAGTGCAGAGTCCAAGAATGTAGCCTTTCCTTCCTTTCCTTATAATTTATATATCCTTGCTATGGTTTAAGTACAAGAATGGCTCACTGTTGATGTTATTTTGATTCTAGAATCATATTTTCTAGAGTGTAAAGTATAAAATAGTAATAATAAACTTTATAAATAACAGGGAGGGGAGTGTTCTTAGTTAAGTTGTAAGATATCTTACGCTTCCTTCAGTGTCCCAAAGAAATCTGTTTAATATTTTGAATAGAACCTTAAAATAATTTGAAAATGTATCCAATTGTTTTCAAAGTGGTGTGTGTGATATATATATATGAGAACTGGGATATACACTAATTCCTGACTGTGAGCTACGTAAGTCTTCGTAGCATGCTATGGCCAAATCCTGTTATGTAAGTTATGCCTGCTGAAGAGTGATGACATTGCTGGCAGCGGGAGATTTTTTAGTAATTAAAGACTTCCTACTTCTGTCCTTGGGCTCTCATGGTTTGGACCTAATGGCTGAAATCCAGTAATAAGCAGGAATAATTTGGAACTAGAACAGGCCCATTGAATCATTGGAATTCATGAAGGAATTCACTCACCAAATCCCATACAGATTCAGTGAGCTTACTCTAGTTACAACTTACTACTGGATTTTAGCCAATGAAAGTTGGACAAACTGTGGGATAGAAATTGGAAATCTTTAATTACTGAAAATGTTTCCCTGTCTGTGATGTCATTACCTTTATGCATGTGTAACTTACGCAACAGAATTTTGGACTCTACAAATTAGTAAGTTGATTTTACAATGGTTTTATATATAGCCATTTTTTTTCTTTTTCACTGAAACTTTTGTCTAAGCACAGCAGACTCTTGAGCCTATTGCCTCAGTATGTCAAAGAGAAAGGCCCAACAGATTTATATACTAACGTAGAGACATCAGCTGATTATTCAAGATTGTATATTAGCTTACATGCATTTAAAATTAGCTAATTATGTTACCTTTGCTCAGGGTTGCCATATTCATTTTTTTTCCAGATCCAGGCAGCCTATTTTGTATGTTATGCATATTGGATAGTCCAATTGGCATATTGTACTAATTTGGAAAAATAATTGGACTTTTTTATTACAAAAATTAAGAACATTAACAGTTGCATTCTTTTTCTACAATATATGTTAGAATCCTTTATACAGCTACCACTGATCTGAAGAAGCCAGTATTATGTCATGGTTAGGGCTAAAAGAACTGTCAATTGGCACCTTAAAGGTCAATGAGTTTTATTTGACATAAACTGGAGTGTAGCTTACTTGCTTGCCACAAAAGCTTATGACAGACAAAACCTTTTGGTCTTTTAGGTACTGCAAGAGCCCTTTTTGTTTCTTCGTAGCAGTGGTAGCCTGCCTGTGCATTAAGAAGCAATCTTGCCAATGTCTTTTTCCATCTATCTTCCTGAAATATGGCTTTTATGGGAGGAGGATCCTCAATGTGCTGAGGTTTGCATTTTGGATCAAATGGGCTGTTATCCTCACTGTTTGTCTTGTTCAGGTGCTTTCCTAAGTGAAGGTGGCATTTGCATTAGATGAAGGTCAATGCTGTGTATAACGCATGATTACTTGTCTGCTCTAATCCACAGACAGGTAATGCTTTTAGCTCTGCCTCTTTAAGGGGCTTTCCTGCTCTCAAGATATCTAGGTCAAGATCTATTTATAAAAGCTGTCAGAAAGACAGTTGGGGGTTTCCAACAAAAAAGAGTACTGAGGATTAAGGAGACAGGCTGCCTCTTAGTTTATGCGCTACATAACAAATTCAGTCATTAAAAAAACACCACAAATTATATTGCTTCTAAAAAGTTGCTTTTTAAAGCCATAGTTCCTTCAAGTTTATTTCTTTTCTAATTGAATAGAAGAAACAGAGTAAAATGCAAGCTCTCAGCATTTGTAATGTAGGCTTGTTTTTCCCCCTCCTGTATTCCTATGCAAGATCATAACAGTAATTAGGGCTTTGATTAATCATGTCATTTGTAGATAAAGGGCAGTTAGATTTCATGCCATGGGGATTTCTGGAGGAACATGAAACTGGATTACTCTACTCTAGGCAAGTGGTTTCCAACCTTGAGTCCCCAGATGTTCTTGGACTAAAACTCCCAGAAGCTTTCACCACTATCTGTGCTGGCCAGGATTTCTTGGAGTTGTAATCCAAGAATATCTGAGGACCCAAGGCTGGAAATCACTGCTCTAGGCCTTTCTTGCTCTCCCACTGTTCATCACAGTAAATTGAGGTGCTCCCAGATTTGTCTCTGAGTCTGGACACCCAAGTTTCGGCAGTGGCCAGGAGTGCATTTGCACAGTTAAAGCTAGTGCGCCAGTTGTATTTGTTACTTGAGAGGTCTGATCTGGTCATGGTGATACATGCCTCAGTTTCTTCCTGGCTGGATTACTGTAATATGCTCCATGGGGGGCTGCCTTTGGAAAGTGTTTGGAAACTCCAGTGAATCCAAAATGCTGCAGATAGATTGTTAACTGGGGCTGGTTACAGGGAACATATAACTCCCATTAAAGCAGCTCCACTGGCTGCCAGTCTGTTTCCAGGCATAATTTAAAGTGCTGGTTTTAGCCTTTAAAGCCCTAAACAGCTTAGGTCCAAGCTGTCTAAAAGCCCGTATCACTCTTTATGAGGCTACCTGAGTATTAAGATCATCAGGAGAGGTTTTTCTCTCAGTCCCACCACTCTCATAGGCCTCATTGGTGGGGATATGGGAGAGGGCCTTCTCTGTTGCTGCTCCCAGTTTTTGGAGGCCAGGCTGGCCCATCTTTGCTGTCCTTCTGCAAGTAGATTAAGACCTTTCTCTTCAGGCAGGCTTTCCTTTAAATGGGTGGTTGATCAAGGGGATTTTTTAAAAGGGGTTATTTTATTATGTTGTTTTATTTATGTTTTTAATACTGCTCTTAATGCTTTTTTAATATTGTAATAATTTATTATATAGCCTTTAACTTTGTTTCTTTTAATACTGTAAGCCACCTTGGATCTTTTAGGAGAAAGACATCATATAAATATTTTAAATAAATAAATTGAATCTTTTATGACTTACCTGTTGAGCTTGATAATCCTTTCAGCGAAAGCTCAGTTATTTTTTAAAAAAAATTAGACTAGGTTTATGGTTATTCCTAAAAGAATACACTTTTTACAGTAGAACATTATAAATATATTCATGGGTAAACTCCACACCGAGAAATTGGCTGTCATATATTGAAATGTCACTGTCAATTCTATAAATTCCATCAAGTCTGTTTTCCTTTCTACTTTAGCGTGGGTACTGAACATTAATTCAATTTGTTTTACCACTTAATGATCTTTCATCTTTTAATAAACTCAAATATTTATCCACCTGGCCTCTTAAATTCCTTGCTCAATTAAACAATTGTACATACATGAATTAGGACTCCCCCTCCTCTCATCTACCTGTACTGCTGTTATT
Source organism: Intellagama lesueurii (assembly GCA_037013535.1). Taxonomy (NCBI): domain Eukaryota; kingdom Metazoa; phylum Chordata; class Lepidosauria; order Squamata; family Agamidae; genus Intellagama; species Intellagama lesueurii. The sequence goes on along the minus strand of JBAJHW010000003.1, from coordinate 157,339,619 downwards.
TAACATTCTCTAATTAGGGCAGATGCTTATCCTGTCAAATTGAGATTGGAAGCAGATTTCAAATGCTACAGACCACTCCGTTCAAAGTTGGTGGAAGTGAACAGAGTGATTTCTGCGTTTATGGAGTTTGGAAGAAACTCTACATTTGTTCAAAACAGTAGACAGATCTGGAGCAACAACAGGTAATTATCTCTGTGTGAAGGAAAACACACTATAACCTTTAGTGACAGTGGCTGCTAGGCATTTAAATTAGAGGATATTTAACCTCACATTTAAACTATATGAGGAACAAGAGACCTGTGGGTTGGGAGCAATTTGTGGAACGCGGCCTACTTTCATGCAGACCTTTGCCTAGCTTCAAGCCCTATTGACTTTGATTCCAACTCTGCCCTCTTGTTATGAGAGGTCCTAGTCAAGGCAGTGGAGGACTCAACAGGAAGAATGTGTCTCTGATGTATACTTGCTTTTTAACTGTGCTATGGCAGGGCATAGAACATGACAGGCTGCACAAGGCCTAGACAAAATGGCCCAAAATAGGTATTTGTAAAAGAGAAAAAGAAAAGGAGATACACTTAACTTTTTTTTCTAGGCTTTAGAGGAAAAGTCTTGAGGACTGCCCAGCCTAGAAACCGAAAACTGCTCTTCCTATGCCCCTCTTTTGCCAAATAACTATTTATTTATTTTTTCTAATGGGGGGGGGGGCTCTTGTGAGCCCCTGGTATCTATGGACTGCATTTTGCCCACCCCTCTGTTAATGTGATAATATGTGCAAAATCCATTGTGGCAGAGTTTCCTCAGTAATAAAATAAAATACTGTCTGCCATATGTGATTTGTGATGTCTGTTTCACATGCAGAAGTTGTCAGTAGGGGAACAACAAACAAAGAGTTATGCACAACCATCAAAGGATTAGTATTAATTTCCAAATCAGTCATGAGGATTTTTTTTTTTTTTTTGGTATGCATGCAATTGTTTAACAATGGAATAAATAATATGTAGTTTAAAAAGCCAGCATCAGGTACAGTTATATATGAAGTGGGGTGCAACAAATCAATAAAGTATAGGCCAGTCTTTATGGCACACTTAAGGGCCAGAAGAAAAGAAGCAGGCATAGGTCTTAGAGAAAGGAAATAAGGTGCTGATACTGCACGTCTTGTCTCTGATACCCGTATTGACCATTTTTGCTACACACCCTCAAAGTGTAGTTTCCACAAAAATAATTAAAAGGCAACTTGAAGGGAGATAGATTCCTGCATGTGTGTACAATTGCATGGAGACCTCCTGAATTAACCAGGGTATCCTGTGCGTACAGACAATCTGGACTGTGCTCTTTATGTGCCTGATGATAAATCAGTCACTTTATTGAAAGCTTTATGTTAAGACAAAGTTTGAATGCACCGTTTTGCTGTAACAGGCAATTGTCCTGATGCTATGAATTATTCATTAACTGCATCGTTGGACTGTAACACTCCCTTGCACTCTGGGATGATATCTACAGCGTACTAATGTGTTCCCTATTGTGTTACCTTCCTGACACAACACACCAAGCAAGCACTCCCTGTTTTCATCTTCCTTGTCTCTCTATGCACTCATCACACAGATTCTTTCCTTTCTGTGTTTTGGAACAATGAAGCAAATGTTTTAAAAGGCAAATTATAATGAGTCCCTTTGCAGAATGGAAACTCACAGGAAGGAGGAGTTGTAATTTTATTGTATTTTATTCTGCTTTTTGTTAGTTAATAAGCTTTCCTGCCCTTTGGGAGGAAGATACTTTTGGGTGACTTAGCACTACTGGTTATATAAGCAGCTGTATTTTGAAATTGTCTAGTATCTGTAACAAAGAATGGCAGCAAGACAGCTCTTTCCTTTTTTTCCTTTATGACATCTGATGTCACTAAGGCTTGGAAATAAAAATGTCGGTATCATACTCAGAGCTGCAGAATGCAATCTTCATAAGGGTCTATAAAACCTGTTAGATGTTGTTCTTTGATTGCTGTGCCAACAGGGTAAAAATACTTACCTAGGTAGCTACCTCTGAGCATTTGGTAGATGTAATTAACAGGATCTCAATTCACATATGAGAGAGTAAAAATTGCCTTGATGGACTGAAGTCTCTCTAGTCCAGGGGTTTCTGACAGCACCCACTCAATTACATTTGCAACCTCATAAAGCGGCCATTCATATGATAATCTTCCTCTGACCCTAGCATATCTTCCAAAGTATACAGCCTGTGCCTCTGCTTCTGTATGCAAGGGTTCCATTTTGCTGTTGCCATTAGCAATCAGTACTTGGAAAAATCAGTTTTTGAATGATAGCCCCCCATATCCCCCAGCCATATGGGTCACCAGGGGGATATGGGAATTATAATCCAAAACCTAATGTTTCCAGATTCTGCTGATGACTGCAGATAAGATCTGTCCTTCATAATATCTAAGTCAGAGGTGTGGTACCCATGGTCCTACAGATTTATCTACCCCTCCTCATTGTTCATTCTAACATGAATTGAAGGGAGTTGGAGTCTGTGGCATTTGGAGGACTACATGTTTCCTATTGAGGTTTAAAACAGTATATCTAAATGACTTTCACTACGCCTTATAGTATTTCATTTCACATAAATTCCATTTAAATTGCTTAATAGTTCTGTACCTATTGGCACTTAGCTTCATAGGTTGAGTCATGTTCTGTAATGTTCTGTGGGAGGGATTTATCCTGTGAGCAACTGTGGGTTACCCATGATTATGCACAACGTTTCATGTTGTATCACAAATGTAGTGACATTACTGTTCTTTATGAAGACATTATGACATTTTCCATTATAAATTGCTTGTTGTTAGACCAGAAGGCAGTAAAAAGTCATGATAGCCATCAGGTAGGAATGTTATGTCTCCCCCCATTCTCAAGATGATCTCTACTCACATAGTTTTTGTAGGGGTTTCTAGTTTTTTCCCCAAACCTCAAAAATATGTTTGACCAGGGACTGTTGACAAAGAAAGAATAAATGTATATTCCTACAGACAGTTGTTGCTCTACCCACTGCCTTCCAGTATCTGACAAAAGTTGTATCTGTGCATAATAGCAACACAAACCTAACCCTGCTATGACTAGGACATATATCAGCTGCCAAGTTAGTTGACAACATCTGTTTAAAGAAAAAAAGAATAATGTAAAAAGACAGATCAGCAAATATTGAGGTGTTGTTTGTTTTTTAATGTTGTGCTGCTTAATATACTGTTTGAACAAAGAATGTAAGGCTGTGCTTGATTTAGGGGAGCAGCAGGCCTACTATATAAGTAGCCTCCTTGATTTAAGCGAGGCTAGTGAAGCACGGGGCTGGTAGTAGTGAAAAAGTAGAGTAAGGATAAGAAAAAGAGTGTGACCTTCCTTTCCTGCTTATTGTGGTTGTGGGAAGAGTAAGAACTGCCCTGCTGAACTGCAATGCTCTGTTTTCTGCAATGGCCAACAACATTTCCTCTGGGAAGCCCTTGGCCAGGATATGAGGATGGTTACAAACCACTCCTGTTGTTGTCCAGCGACTGATGTAGAGTAACATACGGTTCCTGTAACTCCACTGCTACCTTGAGTCGCATTAAGAAATCAAATGAAAGGTAGGGGAGATGTTAAAAAGCTGCAGGTGGACTAAATTCTTGTTTTCCATTGTGACGATCGCCCCACGTCACTCAGGCCATTCATAGTCATGAGCTGATTTGCATGGACCTATGAGAGGACTGGAGAGGCGGAGTCAGCAGCTACATGAGGTTTGGTGGGAGAAGAAGGAGAGATAGGGACTGGTTAGTCAGAGAGAGAGGGAACAGATACAGAGAGATAGAGAGCTGGTTAAGAAAATAAGTAGAGAAGGTGGTAATGATATTGCAAGAGAAAAGTATGTACTGAGAGAACTGTTAATGATTTGCTTGTGTATAATGTTTATCTGAAGAACTTCTGTTATTATTAAATCTGCTTCACTTCAATAAATAAGTTCTGTTTGTATTCACAAGACAAGTGTTCTGACAAACGTCATTTATATTGTGGATTGAGGTAATCCACTGGTGGCAGCGAGAGGAAAACGCGACGTGAGCCTTTGTGAGGGCAAAACACGCAGGTGCCACAAGGGTGAACACCACAATTGGTGGCAGCAGTGGGATACAAAACAATCCAGTAAAGCCAGCGCTTGAAAGTGAATTTTTTTTGAGTCGTCGGTACCTTTTTAGTCAGAGGTCTATGGTGGAGAAGTGGGTGACCTGCTAGAGCTTTTGTGGAAAAGCTTAGTGGCAGGGCTTCTGATCCCAGATCTGGGGGGACTAAAGACAGAGAACGACTCTAAGGGAAAAATTCCTGTTTATTTACCTCAGGATTTGAGAGACCCAGTGGCTAGCTTAAAATCCAAGGCTCTGAGAGACGGCAGCGCTGGTGGATAAAAGCGGAAGCCAGAGGTCAAAGCAGATTTGAGGTAATAGGAAAATAACAGCAGAGGCTTGAGAAATAAAATTGTTCTGGTATGAGAGCAAGAATCGCTCAGACATAGACACAGTAACTAAAAGGTTGTTAGCAGGAGAACAGCCAGAGAGAGCTGCTGAGTGAAGCAACAACATAGTTACTGGAATTACTGCCGAAAGACAGGTCCTTTTTAAAATCAGTACAAACACTCAAAACTAATTAACTCAGATTTAAACAAGCCACCCAAACGTAGCCAAAAGGGGAGTCGTGAGGCAGAAAGTTTACCTCAGGAAGTGGAGGGAAATGGAGACACTCTAGCTCCAGTGGAACAGGAGGAGACTGATGAGGGTGCCTCAGAAAAACAAGGTGTCCAAAGCTCCCTAGATCTGGAGAAATGGAAACTGGAACGGGAGTATAGACTCAGAGAAAAAGCCATGGAAATAGAAATTAGAGAAAAAGCCAGAGCTGAAGAGAAAGCTAAGGAGCTAGAGCTCAAGGAAATAGAAATTAGAGAAAAAGCCAGGGCTGAAGAGAGAGCTCAGGAACTACAGCTCAGGGTTGAGCAGGAGGCCAGACAAAAGGCAATAGATTTTGAAATGGAGAAAGAAAAGGCCAGACCAAAGGAAATAGATTTTGAAATGGAGAAAGAAAGGGCCAGAGAAAAGGAGAGGGCTGAGGCCAGACAAATGGCATTTGAGCAAGAAAAAAGACAAATTGAATTTCAAATAGAGATGAAAAGACTGGAAATTGCTCAAAATAATAACAATAATAATAGCTCTAGTGAGGGAAATCTCTCAAAAATCGATCTAAAGAAATTTCCCCAATATAGGAAAGGAGATTGCCCTGAATCTTTCCTCATTTCATTTGAGAGAGCATGCTGTTACTTTGAGATTAAGGATGATGAAAGGATGATAGTTTTGAGATCACAAATAAGTGGAGATTTAGCTGAGCTTTACTCTCAGATGCCTCTGGAACAAGCTAGAGATTTTGAGGCATATAGAAAGATGGTATATTCTAGATTTGGCATAAATGCAGAACACCTTAGAAGAAAATTTCGTTCCCTTACCAAAAAGCCTGAAGAATCTTATGCTCAAGTGGGGGCTAAATTGATTCAATGTTTGGACAAATGGATGGAACGTGAGAAAGTCACCTCTCTAGATCAAATGAAAAATGTGATTGGGTTAGAACAATTTTATTCTATTTTGCCTGGGGAATTGTGTTATTTGGTCAAGGACAAAAATCCTAAAAATGTACTAGAAGCATCTGAAAATGCAGATTGTATCAGTGAGATAAGAGATCCTCGATTTTCTGAGGTAAAAATTGATAGAAAAGTGTGTGACGACAGGAGGAGAGGACCCTCACCCAGTAGAGATTACCTCAGAAGTGCCCAAGCTACTGGAAGCCATTTTGGAGACAGACCCTCATCCACAGAGCAGAGTCACCTGAAACATAATAGCTCTGAGGGAAAGGTTAACAAGGCCCTTTGTTTTGAACCCAAGGCCAGTAAACAGTGTTATACGTGTGGGGAGAAAGGTCATTTTTGGGCTCAGTGTGAGACTCAAAAGGTTAGGAATTGTAATCAGCATAAAGGTGGAGATTCTAGTCCCCCTAAGAAGGTGTTTTGTGTACAGCATCATGGAACAGCTAAGAATGCAGCAGCTGAAGCTAGCCGTGGAGCTAAAACAAATCTTATAAGGTAGTATGTGAAGAATTGTTTCCAGAGGAAGCCCCCCCCCTTCAGATATGTCAGGGGCCCCCAGGAGGCCATATGGCCCCTATTGAGAATGACTGATGTAGATTATATTTGCCTTTGTCTGCAGTTACACTTCCTTACACGTGAGAATCTTTTCTAGGTCCTTCAGAGCTGCACTTCTAAGTCTCAATCTTCTGATTTGTTGGCTACAGTTCCCATTTGAATTGATCACTGAACCAGTTTTCTTAGCATATCCTCCTTCTACGAGATCTCTGAGATGACCCAGCACAAGGGAGTTATGCCAGCACAGTGGCACTTGTGCTGGTAAAAGAGGCTGCTCAACTTTCAGATCCTCTACTGTCAGTTCATCTTTGAATTAGAATTTCATTGCCTGTTAATTAAACAGATGAAAATTGTAACTGTTGGTTGAGTAGTCTCTAAATGTCCAAAATACATGTTCTTGCCAAAGTGAATCACTTTTCAGTTAACTTTGGTGTCAACAGAAATACTGTGCCACTTCCTTACTCTCCCACTGAAACCAGTAGACTTAAACAAGTGCTAAGGAGGACAAGAAGTGTTTTCCCTAGATCATATTTAAAGTTCTTTACTCTTTTGTTGGTCATCATTGTGGCAAAATCCCCATAATTAATGGCATAATAAATCAGATTACTAAATGGACAAAATCCTTTTGTATAAATTTATACTGGTAACCCGAATCAGATGTTGGAGATTTAAACTAACGAATTTTAAACTAGCAAAAAGCATCTTATCCCCCTCTTCAGGTTCTGAGGCTCCCTAGAGCTCTGCTTTGCTCTGGAAAAGTCTTTGGGGAGCATCAGAATGTGGTTTGGGGAGTTTTTAATAATATAAACTCACCACCAGATTGCTATCAGGATCTGGCAAACTAATATATTTCTTGTTGTATGAAAGACCTAAGCAGCTTCTTATACCAATACATTTTTGTGTTCTCTTTTATTTGGTGCATAGGAAGTGGAATTGAGGTTAACCAGCTTGGTCTTTTTGACCTGGAACATATATTGTACTTGTCTTCTTGGCAGCTCCACAGGCCTATTTGCTTTGATGAAGTAGAGTCCTGTTTAAGGCACTTATCTCAGCAGGTTGCCAGGACTTACATTTTATCTGGCAATAAATTAATAGCATTCATTGCCAATAGATAGATAGGTAGGTAGACAGACAGACAGACACACTGACAAGGAAAATGGCATGTTTCTTGCTTGCAATTTTGTTAAGAGTCGTCTTAACACAAATATTTGATTAATCCTTATATGCTGTGGGATAAGTCTGCAACCAGACATGTGATGCCAATGAGTGGCTTTCACATTCTACAGAATGCTAGGATTAGAGGCTATTCATACATTACATGGTAATAGAACTATGTATATTCTAACCTGAAGAGAAATCAGTCTTCTTGGAATTATATGCACACTACTATCAAGAATTGCCATGGCTCAAGCTGAGATCTTCAAACCAATGCGATGAGCCAATGAATTGCACGTTGTGACATATGTCAAGACAGCTTCAAGTCTAAATAGTCAGCCTTTGTATGCATAAGCTCTGTGTATGAGTAGAAATGAGCACACAAGCTTCACCTTTTTCCTTAATGTTCTTACAGTCCTCTACTAGAGGTCTAAAAGAAAACAACTTTTTGTCAGTGAGTTTTCAGTTGAGATGGTTTGTCATGACATAATTCGATGGTGTACTGAATCTGCATACATCAAGCACTTCTTTCCCATTTTGTTTCTGGAATTCCTCTGCGTAACACATTTTCCCTTTGTGAAGCAAGGCACACATTGCACAAAATATGAGCTTGTTGATCATAAAGAAGCAAACAACTCATTCAATGCTACTCCTTTTTAATAGTCAAGAAGGCAAAAATAATACAGTAATACAATAATAAGTTTAAAAAGTAATAAATAAAAAGTAATACAGTTATTACTGTATTGTTGCACATTCTACAAATGAGCAAATTATTTGAGAGACAAAATATATTCGCTGTCTACCAGTGAGAGAAAAAAAATCTCAATTATCTCATTTACTGCAGGAAGAGAATCAAAGATTTGCACACCTCCTGATGGGAAGGCAGCTGTCTGCAAAGGTGAAGCTCTACTTGTGGAGGCCCTCGTCTGAATCTTAGAACTTTGGAAAACCAGGCTTTAGATGGGAGGATAATGTTTGGGGGGGGGGGAAATCCCAAGCTATTCATGGGATCTTCCTGGAAGGACTTGTCAAAACTGGGCCATGTACAGCAGTTTATGGTGAGCTAAGAACAAAGCCTGCATTCAAAACTGAAGAAAAAATCAGAACCAAAGGACAAACCAGCAGGCAGGATCAAGGAGAACCATATACCAGAAATCCTAGACTGAAAGATCCAGTGGCCAGCATGTTTGTGTGTGTTTGCATCACTCTAGAGTCTGAGACTCAGCTAAAAGTCTGCCAAATGCAGTGTTGTTATTCACCCAACTTGACAGCTGCAGGGGTATGTCAGCATTATCTGACAACAGTATGAGATGGACTCCCATTCCCCCGAGTCTTTGGTGGAGGAGGCATTATGACACTTAATTGACCATATACGTCAATCCAGCACTATATAAGACTTTGGCTGAGACCAAATAGATTCCTTTGTGATTGGCTGATAATGAAAATCAGTCCATTGTGAGATTAAACATTGTATGAAAGATTCTTGAGTATTTTAAATATACATACAGCAATGGAGAAGAGCCTTTGGCAATGCGTAAATTTGGATATATGTGAGGAAAGACTTAGGCTGCGAAGCTTGATTTGGAAATAGAAGTGCTTCAATGAAGCTGCATAAAAGAAGCATTGTGGGTAAGCATGGGAGTTTTGGATATATTTTTTTACTACAGCTACCTGTATTCAGCGGGAGTTCCTCCAGCTAGAATTCTGGTAGTTTTAGCCAAAACATCCAAATTCTCAGAGAAGTTTCATGATATACACATGTTGTTTGCAAAGGTTGTGTCTGCTCCAGTGATCATTATGGAGAGTGACATGGGTGAAGGTTTTTAAGCTCCATGGAAACAGCAAAGCATTAGAGAACTGGTAGTTTTTTGAGAGGCACTCTCTACAGAGTCTAATGAGCAGAGAGACTACCAAAAATGCTGTGTCTAATCATGGTGTGTGGATTTGTCACAGTAATAGAATTGGGCAAAGCATGGAGAACTCCCCCAAAGTCAGGAAAGAGCTAAGGGTTCCACTGAATCAAGTAGAGGAGTGACTGCAGAAAGACGAGGTACCATTGGGTCTAGTGTACCAGAAAACTGGAGCTAGAGATGACTACCAAGGTCAGACAAGTAGTAAGTTTAAAGCAGGAGACCAAGATGGGTGGTATGAACTGGTACACAGATTTTCTGCTTCCTGAGAAACTGATTTCCAGTCTTGCCACCTGTTAAAATCCTTAGGAAAATAAACTAAAAACAAACAAAAAAATCTTAAGCTGTCTTCTCAGTTCTGGGTAACATATCCTGGGGCCATGCTGGCTAAGGGAAAGGAGAAGGCATTCCCTGTTTCACTTGTCACATCCACAGCCTATTTCAGGGTAAATATGTTTCTCAGGAACACATAGAAACAGACAGGTTTTGAATCCAAAGCTGCAGAGCAGGCGTTCTTCTTTCTGAGGCATTCTTGTTCTGTCAAAGAAGAGATAATTCACCATTCATGAAAAGCATCTGTTGCAGAATTTCTGTACTCGATCATGCTTCTCTGTTCAGTGTGGATTAGTTTCATATCCATTTGTTACATATCAGTGTGCTCATTTTGTAATAGAAACAAGTACAGAAGAGCTCAAGTTACAGCTGTAGATTTGCATTTGTTTCTGTTGCTGCAAAAGCTGCATGTCTATTTAAATACCAGATGGGGGACAGACTGATTGTTGTTAAAACTGTTTTCCCCTAAAACAAGATTATGTATTCAAACACCAAAGGAAGGGAACAGAAATTGTTCATTTGTCCTCCTACCCAAAGGGCAAGATAACAGTATGAAACTCAGACATAGACGTGAGCATCTCTAACTAGAGGTCAAGACAAATACTTTCATTTAGTCTCCAGTGGCAGATGTTTTGGGTAGAAACAGGATCTGCTACTACCAGGCATAATCATGCTGCTCAATGAGCTTCCACCTGCTGCTATTACTGAATTAAATATACAGTATTATTTTTGTGGTACTGAAGTTGTATGCCAGTTAACCTCTGAATGACAGAAGAAGATTGTGGTAAAAATGAACCTCAGTGTGAGCCACAATGGGCTGTAATCTCCAGCACAAGCCCCCTTTGGATACACTTTCTGCTCCTGCTGTGCTCTTGTTTGTTTTAAAGTCTGTCCACACTGGCCTATAATTATAGCATAAGGTTCCCTGATAGCACTGTTTGGCACGGGGGGAAAAGATCTTGTCCACTTGTGTTTATACTTAGAATGACCCATCCTTCCCCTTTAAGAGCTGGGCCATATCTTTCTGGCACAGGACTAGAGCATGCAATCTTTTTTGTGATGATTTGTTGAGATGCAAAATAGCTTCCCCCCCCCCTTTGTGGACGGGTACTTGAGTTAAAATAGATAGCATTCGAAAATAAGGACCTTTTAAGCACCAGTTGGATCGCACCAAATTTCACAGTCTGCACAGGCCCTTAGTGGGAGTTGGCAGTAGTAAACAAGACCTACAGATTTTTACTAGTGAAAGTTTGGCTGTGACATGGGAATACACAATAAATGCCAGTTCTTTATGTGCATTTAAAATATTTCAGTCCACCTAGGAGCAGCTGACACAGCAGCTAAAGCAATAATGAAAACAGCTTAAAACAGTTGCAGGAGATAAAAAATGGATGACCCAGGTTCAGACAGGCTTTTCTTTTGGATGTGCAAACATGCATATCCACACACGTGTGTGTGAGAGTACACACACATATGCATGTGTGTGTACTCTCATACTTCTATGAATCTAAAAGGCATAGGTGCATAATGGATGCTTGTGCAATACTTTCCCACTGATATAGGCTGTCTCAGTGAGAGCCTTCAACACAGAATTTTCAAGCCACAATATTCCTCCCCCATAAACAAGAGAGAGAGACAAGGAAGGCTATGTTGTTTCCGCATTGTGTCTGTAATTTGTTCACTCTGTCTCTATGTGAAATTAGTCTCCTTTCCCTTGGAGAAGCAAAGCACACAGAACAAGCACAAACGACTGGCTGACAGTTAAAAAAAAAAGCTGGAAACAGTCGCTCTGATTCTTCTAATTGTTAAACATTCATACTACTATGAAGCAGCCATTATGATTTTATATTTATTTGCAATGTTGCTTAATCTGTGCAAAATTTTGTTCTTATTCTCTTGATGAATACACCAGATGAATACACCAGAAATATTCAGCATCACACAGGAGAAGTGAATGATGTGTGTAAAAACTGAGACAGGTATAGATTTACATACCTACTGGACGCTAAGCAACTTTCCCCTTGGATAGCATTCCAGAATAAAACCTCAGAGTTAAGTATAACATGACTACACACTTGACCCTGCCAAAAGGCCAAAGAGCAAACGATGACATGACAATGAGTTCCACTGATTTTGGTAGAATTGATTTACTTACAAGTATCCTGCTTACTTATTAAGAAACCAGCCAGCTGTATTGAAATCAATTTAACTTCATGTGCGTATACTTCTTTAGGACCATTTTGATGTTAATAAATATGATATATGAAAATAAGTTTGATGATTCTTTTGTATTCTGATCCCATATCTTAAATCTAAGTGTCTTGCTTCATGGTGAGCAGCTATACAGTGGGAAAATATGTATGGGCAAATATGCAAATATTGTGTGTCATCACAAAATACAATCAGTGTCTTCCAGATTTTGGCCTAGTGCCGAATCTTCCATTGAAATTTTGCTTCTGTTAACAGAATTAGAAAAAAAGATTTCTCATTAGACTTCCAACAGGCTAGGAAAATTCTTGACTCCAAGTCAGATCACTCTTCTGTCTAACTCACTAATTGCATGCATTAGCACTTTCTGTGCTGGCGTGGGTATTGCTAGGTATTTAAAAGTTTTAGGGCATGGATCCATAGGATGCAAATTGGCATAAACTTGTAAATTTAGGAATTATACTGAATGGTCTTCCAACAGTGGGATGGGATAGCTGGTGTGCTCCCATCACCTGACTCCTATAATCATCTACAGTGGTGCCTCGCTAGACGATTGCCTCGCAGGACGAGGAAATCGCTAGACGATGCCTTTTTGCGATCGCTACTGCACTTCGCAAAACGATGGTCTCCTATGGGGAATTTTCGCTAGACGATGAGGTTTTCCCATAGGAATGCGCCGACTAGTGGTGAAAAGCTGTCAGTGCATTCCGACGGGGACCCGCACTCGCTAGACGATGTTTCCCTATGGGAGATTTTCGCTAGACGACTGAGTTTTCCCTTGGAACGCATTGAAGAGATTTCAATGCATTCCAATGGGAAAACGTGCTTCGCTAGACGATGTTTTCGCTAGACAGCGATCTTCGTGGAACGGATTAACATCGTATAGCGAGGCACCACTGTACTGTTAGACAGGCACTCTAGCCATGCTGAATGTCATTCTGTCTTTTCATATTTTTGTCACCCATATTCCAGTCTTTGGCAGAGCTCACCTGGTACTGAAAAACAGGGGTCTAGTTAACTTTCAGGCAGCAAATTTAAAGAGAAACAGAGTATACAAATATCTATCCACAACAAATGAAATTATTTAAAAAGAGGGCCACTGTGATGATTTCATTGGAACTTTTTCTGAGTTAATGGTAATTCATCAAATATGGTAAGGAGATCTTGGGGAGACATTGACTTGGATGATTGTGTGTTCTGGGCATGACAGATAACATTTTGTATTTCATATTTCGTACATACCGTAAAACAGCTAGCTATGGAATCAACCAAAAGGAAGGTGAGCTTGGACTCAATCCTAAACAATGCCATCCAGAAATTATGGTGAGGTGTGTGTGTTGAAAATATTGAATTAATTAATCCCAGTGTTGATCCTAGGTAAAACAGACTAATTGAACCAATGGGACCTTTATAAGTGCCGACATACCAACATCCCATTAGTTCAGTGGGTTTTTTCTTGTTGTCTCCAATAATTAGACCAATGTGCTTGCAAATTTAAGTTATATGTTGACTGGAAAATTGCCAAGGAAGTCTAGACTGTTGCATTTAACTTTGGAAAAAAAATAGGTTTTCTAAACTGAAGGAAGATGTAAAAAAGAAAGTTGAAAGGCAGAATTCAGACCATCAAACTTCTCCAGAATTTTCTTTCTGTGGCAGGGGTACTCAAACACACAAAAACAGAACCTCAGTTAGAATGTATATTCTATAGATGAAGAAGTGTAGGATGAGAACCTACCAGGGGCATCATGGGTGCGTGAGGATGACTAACCCAACAGTGCACCTATTAGAAATAGAAATGAGGACTTTCCTGGCCATGTGAGCTAGTGAGAGTGGAGGAAACAGTTAGTATATGACATGGTGCAGCAGCAGAAACATCAAAACTCCTCTTCTGCTGCCAGACTAGTATGTGTAGGACAGTGGCGTAGATCAGGGCATGGACTAAAAAACCCAGTGTATTATTAACAATATCCCCCAACTCTCAAAGTTTTCTGGCAGCAGTCTTTTGCAGCCTGGCCTGAAATTTCAGGGATTGAAACTAGGACTTTTTCCTTGCAAAATATATGCTTTGCCCGTGAGTGATGACTCTGCTTTTAGCCAGGAGCAGTTCATGCCAAACTCTTGGGGGAGAGTTCTTGGGCCCAGTCATGAGTCGTCTGTGCTTTAAAAACACACACACACACGTCTGTGTCTGTGTCTGTCTGTATTCTATCTTTCCCCCCTGAAATACCCAACAATTGCGAGACATATTTGAAGATGATTTCCTAACATTTTATTTAGCTTTGCTATGAAGTTTTTTATATCACCCCCCCCCCCCCGGTATCTAATGTGAAGGTTATCGTTTTTCGTGAGAAGTTTAAAAGTATTCTGCCAGCCATATATTTTATTCAAAGTACTAAATTCCTGTAATGCTAAACTTAGGAAGAAAATGTCAGTGCATATTTATTTATTTATTTATTTGTTTGTTATATTTATATCCCGCCCATCTAGTCATTCGACTACTCTGACACAATGGCAGTGGGCACCTGGCAGCAGAATTTGAACTTGACTTAGGACATTTCTTTTTTAGCCTTTACCATAGAACCTAAAATCAATGGAATTGAACTGAATGATTTAATCTTTTCTACCCCTAAATGCATCAGCCATGGCCCAGAGTTCAGTGTGAGCACGGATCCCCTTTCCCTCATTTGACAGCTTTTTGATAATCAAAGCAGCGAAAATGCCCTCCTCTGCTCTGGGCAACAATGGGGAAGTTTGCTTTGAGCCTATAGAGCTGGGCCACAGCCACTTCTTTGGGAATTAGTTCCTTAGAACCTACTGCTTGTATTTATAACTATCTGGGAACCAAATAGTCTCTGCTGGGAATTCACTGGCCAAGCATTTATCCCTTGCCTTCCCCCTCCCCCTGCAAGAAATGAGCTGCAGTACGTGGAATAATACTGACCTACGTCTTCAGAATCACAGAATCACAAAATTGAAGCATTATAAGGATTCCCAAGAATTCTTTAGTCTATTCTGCAACATTTCAGCCTGTTTTATGAACATCTTTGCAAGCATTTCTGAGATATTCAGGGTTATACATTTAGTTGAGTCACAGTTAGTTAGGGACAGGAAAATCTTCCAGCTTCTCTTTGTTCCACTTTCAGATTTTTAACATTTCAAGTTCTACCCATCCTGAATAGAAGGATATATAAGAATTTTAGTAAATCTTTCAAAACTGAACTGAAATGAAATGTTCATGTATTCATACTGGCTGAATTCAGTAGCTGTAGCTGTTACCAGTGTGGAAAGGACTGTTTTTTATCTGTCTGCCATACAGGATATGAAAAACGAAGAACCTCCCAGGAAAAACAGATATGGTAGCCGAGATTCCACACTAATGGGAAAATAGAAATCTAAAGTCACACTTTTAAGAGTAAAGAACTCAAACCCTCATCATGGATGTTTGAATCTTCCAGTTTTCTCTCCCCGCCCACACATTCAGAATATTAAGATCTCTATTTCTTTCTTTCAAGAAATTTATGAACTTGGTAAACTAAGAGAAATAGAATTTTTGCCCGTTCCTGATCAAAGTACAATTTAATGGCTAAATCATGTTGCTTAGGTAAAGTTGCTAATTATACAACTGGCTCCTTGCAACCTGGAAATGTTGCTCTACTACTTCTACTGCTCGCAATTAAAGGACTACCAGTTCCGTCCTTAGCCATTTTGAGGCTGATTACATGGCCTGTTAGCCTGCTGTTTGGAGTGCTGCAGGGGCAGGCTGGTGCACTCTTAAAGATGGTGATCAGATGATGTCTTTGCTAGAGTGCACCAACCTGCCCCCTAGAGTGTTCCTATCTGCACCTTTCTGGTCCCTGTCAATGAGCTTCTGCTTTTCTGGTACGATTGCTGTGGTTTGGATGAGTTCCAGAACATGTGATCACTGGGACCAATCCAAAGCAAGCCTTCCTCTTTCAATTTGCCAATATCGTGAAGTGGCTTAACAAGCAAGCCACTTCAGGATATTGACAAATTAATCACTTCCTCTGCTTAGTAGAGAGAAGCAATGGGGAAAAAAATATCACTGAATGTAGACTATCACTGATGCGCTACATAATTTAAAAAAAATCTTTTATTTGCCTCATATTAAAGGGCTGGTTGAGAAAACACCCACAGTCGAATCCTTGGAAGTGGCTTTCACTGCAGGCAGTTTCTTGACCAGACCTTTAAGAGAAAGCAAGAAAACAAACAAACAAAAAACTGATGCAGCACATCAGCAATAGTCTATATACAGTCAAAACATTTTTTTTTCATTTCTCCTGCCCTCTGCTGAGCAGGGAAAGTGATTAATTTGACTATATCCTGAAATGGCTTGCTTGTTAAGCCACTTAACAATTTTGGCAGGAGCCATTATCGTGTGAACAGTCAGGTTTCATTAGATCATTCCAATCAAGCCTGGCCATTACTAAGCGAGCCACAGTAATCCTCTCCCTGTTACTAGTGTAGCTGTACTCTTTCTTTACCATTTCCCTCCACCACCCACCCATATGGCATTCTTGAAGTCTTGTTTCCTTTTCAGGTTAAGGATCAATTGCAGCTGTTTTGTTTCTTAATTTCTTACTAATTTTAAAGCTACAGGAAAAATCCTGAATCGCATCATGGCAACTCCATATTTCTCAGCAATCATTTTCATAATAAAATTTCCTAAGTAAATATATATCATTTGTGAGCAGCAGGATGCAATTGGAGTAATAAGATAGTCCTGGTGAGGATGTGAAAAGACTATAATCCTGAGCAGTCCAACGTCTGCAGTGGAAAGTTTACAAGCATTACAATTTCCACATAGTTGAGGTAGTTGTTTAATGAATAATCAGTATTACTACCCTTCTGTAATATTCAGATGCTGATGATCAAGTGTACCATGCAGAGAAATCAGTTGATTTGCATGACAAGAGACTCAGGCTTCTGAGTTACTTCTGCATGTAGAGTGACAGATGGGGTCATGTTCACATGTTAATCTTGGTTACATTTTTATTTCCAAGCTACATAATAATAATTATCCGGCAGAAAGGAAAACACAGGGAGAGAGACACAGACACTGAAATGCAGTAAATGCTAACTGTGGAAAAATCAAAGGGCTGTTCTTTCATTCTGCTGACCTGTGCAAAGAACCTTGTCCTGAGGAAGAGTACAAATTGGCTAGAGGGACAGCAGAGCTGGAGCAGCTGCCAGGTATCCTGAGTATCCTGGTCTCTTTTCTGCCACCCCAGCAACAAAACAGAGCTAAAGGCAAGCTGGCTCAGCAATTGTGCCATGGGCAGCAAATCATGCTGCATTACTGCAAGGCTGTCCCTGGGATTCCTCTGCTAGTGGAATTGCATGCCCGTAGTTGATTCACAAGGCAATAAGCTGGTGGCTGTCAGCAGTTTTTAACTATACTGAAATGTTTCCAGCAGCACAGCCTGTATATCATCTCAATCTCTTTCCACTTATTATTATTATTATTATTATTATTATTATTATTATTATTATTATTATTATTATTATCATCATCATCATCATCATCATCATCATCATCATCATCATCATCATCATCATCATCATTTAAAAAACACCAGGCACAGTCAAAATTATAAAAACATTGACTGGTATTATAGAGCAGATACAAGTTTTAACCAAAAACCTACGTAATTGTTAAATATTGGCACAGTATGTTTGCTATTCCTAATATTGCTGTTTTTTGTAGCTCTGATAGTGTGATTTCTGAGATCTGCAACTGCTTATAGTACTGTGTGAAGTTTCTTGATATTGTTCCCAAAGCCCTAATGACTACGGGGACCACTGAAGTGTGTTTCTTCCAGAGACGAGATGTTTTGATTGCCAGGTCTCTGTGCTTTGTTAGTTTTTCCAATTCTTTATTTTCAACTCTGGCATCCCCTGGAATTGCAATGCCAATGATCCAGACATTTCTTCATTCTATTACTACTATGTCTGGTGTGTTATGTTCAAGGTGTCTATCCGTTTGGATCCTGAAATCCCACAAGATCTTGACTTCCTCATTTTCTGACACCTTCTCTACCTGATGTTCCCACGGGTTTTTGGAGTCTGGCAAGTTATATTTTTTGCATAATGACCAGTGCACTAATTTTGGCACTTCATCATGTCTAACTTTGTAATCTGTTTGTGCAATCTTTGGACATTCACAGATGAGGTGTGACACAGTTTCATCTTTTTCTTGGCAGAATCGACATTTGCTGTTAGCACTAATTCCTTGGATCTTAGCTTTCATCACATTGGTTTGGAGTGCTTGTTCTTGTGAAGAAAAAATCAAGCCTTCAACTTCTTTTAAGGGTCCCCAGTTTTATCCATGCCCATCTTGAATTATGATCATGCTTTCCATCAATATTTTTCATGTGTTGTCCATGTAGTGGTTTGTTTTTCCAGCTGTTTAATTTATTTTCAAATTGTTGTTTCTTATATTGAGCCTTTGTTTCTGTTTTTTCAAAATATTCCCCATTTTCACTGCCTTAAGTAATTTTTCTCTGCTTGTACTGATATAATCATTTAGGCTTCTTTTTTCCTCCTCAACTACCTGCTGTATTTGCAGTAATCCATGCCCTCCAATTTTTAGTGTTGTTGTTGTAAAATACTATACACAGTCAATCAAAATTATAAAAACGTTGACTGGTATTATATAACAGATACAAGTTTTTACCAAAAACCTAAGTATGTTAAATATTGGCACAGTATGTATGCTGTTCCTAATATTGCTGTTTTTTTGTAGCTATGATGATGTTATTTCTGAGATCTGCAACTGCTTATAACACTGTGTGAAGATTCTTGATGTCCCAATCATCAGATCTCTGTATTTTGTTAGTTTTTCCAATTCTTTATTTTCACCTCTGGCATTCCCTGGAATTGCAATGTCAATGATCTAGACATTTCTTTGTTCTATTACTACTATGTCTGCTTCTTTTTTCCTCCTCTACTACCTGCTGTATTTGCAGTAATCCGTGGCCTCCAATTTTTCGTGATAAATATAATCTGTCCACATCGCTTTTTGGATGTAGTGTGTGGTGTATGTTCATTAGTTTCCATGTGTTTTGATCCAATTTTTCTGATTCATTTTGGGTCTGATCTATTATTTCATCTGGGTATCTAATTACTGGAACCATCCATGTATTTATGGCTTTGATTGTGTTTCCACCATTTAATTTTGATTTTAAGATTTTCTGAAGTATTTTGATGTATTCCTTTTCTGTCAATTCTCTAACTTTTGTGTTATCTGCTTCTAGTATTCCAAAGTATTTATAATTTTCATCACTTGATAGAGTTTTTATAATATCACAATTTTTAAACTCTGTTCCATATAGTTTTTAGATCTTGCCACAGTGTATAGACAGAGCTGCACATTTGTCAATTCCAAATTTCATTTGGACATCTTCACTAAATATTTGCACTGTGTTTAGCAGTGATTTTATCTCAGTGGAACTTTTTGCATATAGTTTTAGGTCATCCATGTATAACAGATAATTGATTTTTCTTGCTTTTTCTCAAATATGGTAGCCCAATCAAATTTTATTTAAAATTATTGATATCGGGATTAGTGAGATGTTAAACCGCAGTGGTGACAAAGAATCTTCTTTTGATGCTAACTTCACCAATTTCTTCACCATAGGCCATTAAGATAGTTTTCCATTTTTCCATATTTTTCTTGAGGAACTTCTGAATATTTTTATTAATCCCCCAAAAATTTAGGGATTAAATCCAGCTGTGTGACAATGAGTCAAATGCCTTTTTGTAGTCTATCCAGACGATGTTAAAATTTGTGTTCCTTTTTTCTTTTTTTCTTTCTTTTTCTTTCTTTCTTCTTTTTTTGCATTCTTTAGTATCATTTTGTCAATAAACAGCTGAACTTTCGTGCCTCTTGACTTTTTAGAGTTATCTTTCAGTTCAGTTGGGTATAGGGAATTTTCAGTTAAATAATTATATATTGATCTTGCAAGTACTCCTGTGAGGAGCTTGAACATTGTTGGAAGGCGTGTAATTGGTTGATAAGTACTGGGTTCATTGCCCCTTTGATGATCTCTATAAATCACTAGAAGAAAATGCAGAGGAAAAGAAATTAGGCCCACGTAAAGATGATGCTCTAAAGTTTTGGAAAGAAATTTGGGAAAGCCCAACTGGACATAACAAAAATGCCTCATGGATTAAAGACATTTGTAAAGAAACTCAAGGAAAATATATGGATGATATTGTAATAACAACTGAAATGATTAAGAGACAAGTAAAGGATGTGAAAAACTGGAGTGCACCTGGCCTTGATGAGTCGCATAGATTTTGGTTAAAGCATGTAAAAAGCCTCCATCAATGTAGAGCAGTGCAATTTAATCACTTACTTCAAAATTCTACAATTGAATATTGGATGACAACAGGCCACACATTCATCATCATCATCCAAAAATTCAAAACACAGTATGTGACTGGTATTATATAACAGATACAAGTGTTCATCAAAAACCTAAGTATCAGTTAAGTATCAGTGTAATATATACACCTAATATTGCTGTTTTATGTGGCTTTGATGGTGTTATTTCAGAGATTTGTGGCTGATTATATTTTATAAAATTCCCAATGCCCTGATGACTATGGTGACCACAGAAATGTGTTTCATCCACGTGAGTTATTTCTATTGCCAGGTCTCCGTATTTTGTTTATTTTTCCAATTGTTTATTTTCTACTTTGGCAGCCCCCGAAATTGCAGTGTCAGTTATCCAGACTTTTCTTTGTTCTATTACCATAATATCTGGTGTATTATGCTCATGGTGTCTGTCTATTTAAATCTGAAATTCCCACAAGATCTTAAATTGGTCATTTTTTGACACCTTCTCTACCTGATATTCCCAGGGATACTTGGAAGCTGGCAAAGTTGACATTTTCTGTTAACACTAATTCCTTCAAGTTTTGCTTTCATGACATTAGTTTGTTACTGTTGTTGTTGTTTTTTGTTTGCTTGTTTGTGTGTAATGGAGATCATTTTTGTACATTGCACAAAAATGGATGAAAGAGCCCTGGGAAATTTTACAATTCTGTCTGAAACTCTTCTAGCTTCACCCAGAATTCCTCAAGTGATTTGATGAAAGAATAACTAATAATTGTTTCTAGTTTTACTTTGTTGTGGAAATGTGACAGAAAGCTGCTTCTGAGCTCTGATGAGTCTATCAATTCATGACCTCCAAAATATTATGTTGTTAGTAGTCTTGCTCAGGTATTGAAAACTAAAGGTAGTTAAAAAAAACATTTAATGCCTCCCCAATATAGCAGTGGTTGAACAAATGTTCAGTACCAGATTACTGGATCATATATATAGATGTGAACTTCCATTTTGTCTTCTGAAGAACACCTGGGAGACGTGATTTTGTCAGGGTGAGGACTAGTGATTAATCAGCTTACCAAATGGCAGCTTCCTTAATTCATTGGGGAAAGCTATGACAGCTACAATGATGTAAAAGGGATACAATTTATGGTTTCAGCAAGGCCTCGCTCATCATACAGAACAGGAAGAAAAATGGGGAAATCTTGAGAATAAATCACAGCCACACAGATCTGTGCCTTCTGCTGAATTCACTAGTTGAGAAATTCCACTAAGACCAAAACAGGTAACTTTCCCACAGCTCTAGATATTTTTCAGAAAGATGAAAAAAAAAAATCTTCAGTCAGCCTAGCAAGTATGCTGGTATGTAACTACCTGTAATATTAAATTAGATGTGAGCATATGGAACTGTATAGAAAACAGTTACTCTTGGCATCATTGGATAAAAATTTTCACCTGGACAAAGGTGGCCGTTACCACCTAGCTCTGCCTAGGCTAAGATTGGGCATGGTTGCAGATGCTCCTATTTCCTGTATCACAAGCAGAAGCAAGCTACCATGAAAACTGACAATGCTGCCTGTGGAATTCTTGGAGCTGTAGGCTAAAAACACCAATCTGCACACCTCTAACTACAAGTACGGGAACTCATTGACTAAAAGCAAAGTGAGGATGTGGGGTGGGAAATGCATGAGGCAGAGCTCTATTCCCTGTATCACTGTAGTATAATCTTCAGTTGATATATCATCTAAAGATTGGTTATCAAGGAAATGAAACATATCATGACAGGTTCTTGCACTTTATTCAAGGAACTTATAGTTTAGCTTGAGAAAGGTAGGCCTAGACAAGGGATGAAAAGCACACCTACTACAGTGGTGCCTCGACTTATGAACGTCCCGACTTACGACCATTTCGAGTTACGACCAGCTCCGGCCGCGAAATTTTGCTTCGACTTGCGGCCGGAGCTTCAAGTTCTGACCGGAAAAAGGCAGGGGAAAAAGGCGGGGAATTCAAATTAGAGGGCTAACCGTTGGTAGGCGAAGAGGCTGCTTCTTTGTAGCTCTTTCGCCCCAACAGTTAGAGTGAGTGCGTCGGAGGAGGCTTCGGCTGCCTGGAGCTGCTTTCTGCTCCTGTACTTTGTTTTGCAGGGTGGGTTTGGGTTTCGGGGGGGGGGTTGTTGTTTCTGTGTTGTGATGTTTTTTGTGTTTTGGTGTGTGTTTTCCCCCAGTCCCATCGTGTTCGGGCTGGCTGTGTGTGTGTGTGTGTGTGTGTGGGTGCTTTTATGTTTTTTTCCCCAGCCCCATGGCGTTCCGCTGGGGCTGGCTGTGTGTGGGGGTTTTTTTTTTTGTATTTTTCCCCCAGCCCCATGGTGTTCTGCTGCGGCTGGCTGTGTGTGTGTGTGGGGGGGGGTTGTGTTTTTTCCCCCAGCCCCATGGCGTTCCGCTGGGGCTGGCTGTGTGTGTGTGGGTTCTTGTGTTTTTCCCCCCAGCCCCATGGTGTTCCGCTGGGGCTGGCTGTGTGTGTGTGTGTGGTTTTTGTGTGTTTTTTCCCAGCCCTATGGCGTTCTGCTGGGGCTGGCTGTGTGTGTGTGTGTGGTTTTTTGTGTTTTTTTCCCAGCTCCATGGCGTTCCGCTGGGGCTGGCTGTGTGTGTTTTTTGTTTTGGTGTGTTTGTTTTTCGGGCCCAGCGCGTTCCTATGGGGCTTGCAGTGTTTTGTTTTGTTTTATTTTATTTTTTGGGTTCCCCCCCCCCTTCTGGAACAGATTAATCACGTTCCAATGCATTTCAATGGGAAATTGTGCTTCAGCTTACGACCATTTCGAGTTATGCCCATCTTCTGGAACGGATTATGGTCGTAAGTCGAGGCACCACTGTATTCTGAATTCACTCCCACTCTAACTGGTTGTGTTGAGCTACATAAGGCTCAGTTAACCTCATTTGGACTGAAAAATGGGGTGATGAGATAGAAGCACCTGTTGGGTCTTGATATCTAGCTGCTGAGTTGGCTATGGACTCTGCACATCTGGTTTAAATATATCACATGTAGCAGTCATTTATGATTCAATGAATTGTGAAGCTTGGGGTATGCAAAACCATATTGTATTAACCATATGCCATATTGTATTAATATAAGCCAATTACCTTCTTCTAAAGTAAGCACACAGCTTTTTAAGATATATTAGTATTTTTCTCTTAACAAATGCTTCGTTTCAATAAACATTATCTTTCCTGGCTGTGTCTAGTTAAACATTATCTAAAAGAACAAGAATGAGAACTGTCATTTACTTTTAGCTGTTAATGAAGTAAAGAAATTAGAAGGTCAATGGAAACTCTCAAGTGATGAGATGCCACCCTGGTTGTGTCTGGAATATTGCCATCCAATAAATTGCTTCTAACACCCTATAAAACGGGAATAAGGCAGAAAGAAATGCTGTTGAGCAGAGCACACTGCACTCTTTGTCATTTGCTAGACTGTGATTATGGCAGGTATCATTCAGCTATGATTGCCAAGAGTTATTGAACGGTTGGCCCTTCATAGAGTTGTCACATAAAATAGGGAAGGGAAACTTAGGATATTGTAGAATGATGCAGGTATTCCCTCTTCTAACAGTATGAACGTGCTCATGCAACTAGAATGATTTACCCTTAGGGTCCCTTCGGTCCTGGGGAGGCATGTAGGTACAGCAGGACGGAGGCAGGAAGTCTGAAATGTCTGAAAATCATTGCCTCTGGTCACATTGATTTTCAGATAATTTAGACTGCCTGCCCTTATCTCGCTGTCCCCAAAGGCTTTGCCAGGATCAAAGCGATCCTAAGGGCCCAGGAACCTTTTGAAGGGGGGAGTAGGAAACATTTAATTACCAAAATATGGCCACAGGTAATGACATCATTATGACTTGTGTGGCATAACTTTACATTACTGGATTTCAGCCATTAGGAACAATTACAAATTCCCATGAGGGCTCTCAGAACACCCAACTTCTTTTGGAGCTATTTCTGAGTTTATCATAGCATTGCCAGATAGTCAAGAGACCATCATTTGTTTTTTAATTTTTTCTTTCTGTTACAAATCCCTTCGTCACTTTGCAGCTTTTCTGGCTGCCCACGCTTCCTTATCTGAAAAAGGACTATGAGAGGAGTTACCTTATGAAGTTTTCCCCTGGGCTATAACTGAAGTGTAGGAAGTGTGTCTGTGTGTGTGCTAGCTGTCATGGAGCTGATTGTACTGTGGAAGATGGGATGTTACATAATCCTAAACTGCCTCAAAAGTAAGGTAAGGACAAGGGTCCTCAACCTCGTCTGTAATAATTTATCTGAAATTTCCCCTCTTCTGTATATTTTTAGATATATATTTTTTGTATGAAATTCAGTGTAAATGTTAAAATTCTCCTGGGATAAATTTTCAGCGCAGCACTATTATGAATGCATTTATGCCATTGGGTTATTAAGCAAAGTTAAGGCATTATCACATGGAGTTCATATGATTTTGACAAATGCTGTGTGTGAATGTGCATGTGTATTTGTCTCAAACTGATATCTTGTCATCATTTTGTGAAGGAGAGATTGAGCCTGGGGCTGGACAATGCTTTTAACTTGAGACCATTGGAGCAGTATGTCAAAGCCACTGTTGCCCAGAATTGTGGGGCATTGGAAGCTTTTATAGCCCTTCCTAATTCTGGTGCCCTACAGTTGGCTACTCCTGTTATTGGTTATAGTCTAATATATTTAGAGGACACCAGGTGTGAAAGGTTGTTTTACAGAAGTGGAGTGTACCACCAAACCTCTTCTGGCTTACATGTGTAAAGGCTTCCATCTTAGTGGGGTGTGTCTCACTGAAGCTCCCTCATGGAGCCAAAACTATGAAATGGTACACAGTCGGAGTCCACAAATGATATCCACTAAATCACCAGTTCAAAATCTACTGAATACTAGAGTCTTGAGAGGCGCTCCCTCCATTTAGTAATAAAATGATATTTAGGGAGGCAATGATAACTGACAAAAGGGAATGACAAAAAGCACATGAACAGAATGGTTCTTCATTCACATAACTTACTCTATTGCAGAAACCCCCTCTCAAACAATTCAGAGAAGCATATGTATAGTAAGAAAGATCCTAGTAAATAGACACTAAAAGCAGTGGCGTGCTTTAAATTAGTTGTGAGTGATAACAATGTACGTGAGATCACATAACTGAAGTAGCAAAAACTGGATTGTTACATTACTGAATTAACAAGGGAGAGCATTCTTCATTAAGAACAGAGAAGGTTCTGGTATTACAGTTCAATAAAACATGTTTGAAGGTCAGATGTAGAAGATCTGTTCTCTAAGCAGTTTTTTCATCAGTGTTTCATAATGTATGTTGCATGCATGTGAAAACACACACACACACACACACACACACACACACACACACCTTTGCCTAATGGGAAAACAAAACCCATTTCCAATGCAGCCTCTAAACAGACACGACAGACTGAAAATGGATTGTGTCATAGATGTGAGAACATTCTGCTCCCAGAACAGGGGAGGGAAATATTTCCTGTGGAGGACTATTGACAAGTTAGAATCTGTAGGAGTTCTTTTTGTGTGTCCATATATTACTTAATTGTAGCCTTCTCTGCCATACTTGCTCCTCCAGCCCCACCCCTGATCATCATCTAGACATATTTAGTTAAAAGTAAAGGTTCCCCTTGACATTTAGTCCAGTCGTGTCCAACTCTAGGGCGCGGTGCTCAGCCCCGTTTCCAAGCCGTAGAGCCAGCATTTGTCCAAAGACAGTTTCCGTGGTCACGTGGCCAGCGCGACTAGACACGGAACACCGTTACCTTCCCACCGAGGTGGTACCTATTTATCTCCTCGCATTTTTACATGCTTTCGAACTGCTAGGTTGGCAGGAACTGGGACAAGCAATGGGAGCTCACTCTGTTGCGTGGATTCGATCTTAGAACTGCTGGTCTTCCGACCTTGCAGCACAGAGGCTTCTGCGGTTTAACCCGCAGTGCCACCACGTCCCTACATATTTAGTTACTTGTTGCTAAAGATGTTCAAACTAATTTATTTCTTGACCTTGACACTGCATATGTGAGGAGTTTTCTTTCTGGCTCTTGAAGTGCACACGGATGTGTACTGGCTGATGCAATGAGAAGAGTGGGTATAGTTCTGATAAGATAAACTCTTGTGAATTCTGCTGAACTGAATGGGATACTGCTAAGCACATACATAATTTTCCTAGTTGAGTTGCGCCTCTCCTTTGTATTTTCCACATTGATAACCACTTGAGATAGCAGTATAGTTATTCTAGTGAAAAGGGCATATTCCCTTTTGCAAAAATGTGCATTAGCTTAAAGAATGAGAGACTGTGGTAGTAAGCCCCACCTCTAACATACCCATAATTACTCATCCATTTATGTGACCTTTATGCACATATGTTCTGTATATGCAGTCAAATGCTGTGCAAAAAGCATGGTCCCTGTGACCTGACATATAAAGCCTATATTCATGAAGGCAATACACAGTTAGGTTACTATACACAGGTCAAAGGACATGGTTTGCAGCTGTGTTGTTCAGTGGGCATATTTGCTCTCCTTGCATTATCCTCTGAATAGGCTCTTTTAGAACTGTTTTCATCAGCTTCTTTATCAACTGTATTGCCTCCTTTCCCTTCACAGTTCTAAAACTTCTCTGTCTTTGCCCATGGTATTCTGGTGTTTATTAGGCATGTATGCTTAGCACTGGCTGAACTCTGATTTACATCTGTTGTGACTCCACAGTGAGAAAAATGTGAATTGATCCACTGTGAAATCACACTTGGAAACACAGGTTTCCCTGGATAAATTTGTGTTAACTGGCCACAGAGGGAGAGAGGAGGAAATTGACAAAACAGTCTTGTTTGCAGTTTGTTCCTCCTGATTTGCAGAAGGCATAGCTACAGGACTACAGGAGAACTACCTTAATAAACTGTAAACAAGAACTCAGTGACAGTTTTCTCCTCTCTCTCTCTCTCATGTTTATAGGTGCCCTAGCTGGCACCAAACCTTTCAAAAATAATGAAAGAAAAAGAAATGGCATGATTTGCAAAGATCCAGCCCTCTTGGTGTTTTAACACTGCCTGAACTGATGCAAATGGATCTGCTGTCAGAAAAAAAAGTAGTACCCCAGCAGTGGAGGAAAAACTGCGGATGGTGGTTGAGTCTGAATTGCATTGGCTTTTATGTCATATAAATAATGGAGAAAAATGCAAATCAGATGTCCAAATCCCAGAGCATTTCCCACATTATATGCACATTCTGCACATGGGTATAAATTCACTTGGAAGTTTTGCAAGAAAAAAACCATTTGATTTGTAATATATCTGAGCATAACAAGGTGGGGAAATTTGTTTTCTGACTAAGTTGATCATACAGCTGAGCACCATCTCTAATGCCATTAAGAGGGAAAGTGGCAAAATTCCATAGAACTAAAGAGTCAGAGTTTTCATATCTTTATGTGGTTATATTTTTATTTTTCTGCTTCTCAGTACTTACTCTTGACAAAATGTAGCTGATAAAGGTTTTAGAAGCTTGGGTAGGCAAATATTTGCAATTGTTATTTCCCCCTTTCTTGCATTTTACTCTTGCATCTGAGTCATTTTACCAAAATCAATTTATTTAATTGATGGTTGAAGAGGACCATCTTTCCTTTCTTGTGGTCCTGTTCTTTGAAGTCTTAAACTGTGCCTGTTTGATGGTTAGAATGAAATGTAAATGTGCGTAATGAGTGAGCATTACAAAGGAGCCCAACACAGCTATGCAAACAGCTTTCCTACAGTTACATTTCCCCAGCTTCTCTCCTGTAAATCATTGTGTCCTTCACATGTCACTTAGCTAACAAATGGTAATAATTGGGAAGGGATAGAGAGAGAGAGAGAACAGCTGTTATGGAATGGAGGAAAAATGGATCTGAAAGCAGAAAGATGTTAATCAGCTTCTTGTATAGTCTTTACAAAGAAGCACAGACGTAATTTCTCTTTGAAAAATACAACAATGGTTGTCAGCTTGTTATGTATGGTTTTCCTTCCAGTATTTCCAACTTTAAATTGGGTCATTTTGTGATCACTTTCAACAAACACTGATTTGATAGCAACCAGCATTTTTGCAGCTTAATTCCCAGTAAGTATGCTTGTAAGTAAGGCTCACTAGCCTCAAGGGATTATTCCAAGGTAAATGACTATTGACTATCAAGAGGGTGACCATGATATACTA
Source organism: Intellagama lesueurii (assembly GCA_037013535.1). NCBI lineage: Eukaryota > Metazoa > Chordata > Lepidosauria > Squamata > Agamidae > Intellagama > Intellagama lesueurii. The sequence goes on along the minus strand of JBAJHW010000003.1, from coordinate 157,311,235 downwards.
CCCCAAGACAAGAAAAGTATAATAAAAAATAGAGTATGCTGATTTACCTAAACTTTGTCTAATTGAATGAGTATGTATGAAATCCAACATAGAAGTTGCTAGAATTTAAATAGAACTGACATTTTGTCATAGTCGGCAAGACTGAGACCCATAGGTAACCTGTCTATGTACAAACAGTTGTTTGGGAACAATTACGATGTTCCTGCTGCCCTTTTTTCTGGTTGTTTATCTTTCTGCTGAAAACTTGAACTGGATGGGTCTTCAAAGAGAGAACTGTTCTCTTATAGCCCTTTGTACAGCCCTCTGTAAAGGAGGATACATTACCTCCCTCAAAATAATAGCCTAAACATGCACAGAACCGCATTTCAGCTTGAATTCTCAAGCTGCAACAAAAATGATATTTATGATTGTTCAGTTGAATGTAGGAGAATTATACATGGCATTTGTATTAAGAATTACAAATACAAACTTTTTCTAGTTTTGAATGGTTTGCTTTTTAAAAAATCAGACAAGTGTGTCTGCTTCATTTATCTGTGTAACTTCTTTGGATTGCTTTAATTTTTCTTAGTGGGCTGGGGTGTAAAAATTTTAGTCAATAGATTCTTATTATTTGTTAGATCATTTTATTAAGTGTTTACTAGAGGTGTGTAAGATCCATTTGTTACCTGGGTAAGAATTATCTCCCTGTAATCAAGCACAGAAACTTGAGGAAACAAGTTTAAGGAAACTTGGTAAAGATAGTTATAGTTTTGGAAGAGATAGAAATTACAATTTGCATTTTCTAGTGGAGTTGGCATACTGGTTCTGAAGATACTTCATCATGTATATTATAACGTACATGATGAATGTACATGATGAAGCATCTATTATAATGTACATGATGAAGCATCTTCAGAACCACAACAAGTTGTGGTTGTATATATAATGTTCTGGTTGACTTTTCCAGAATTTCCTAGGTAAGGTGAAGCATAGTCTGGAAGAATTCATGAGGTTAGGTCAAAGAATCCATCTGAATCAGTGAAGAATATAGGTGATTCATGCTCTTAACATAGGTGTATCTTGGGGTCATCTGAGTCAGAGCTATGGTCTAAAAGAGGTTGGGATCTGGTTCCAGAACAACAAAACAGGGATCAGAGGTACGAGAGGCAGGTGTGTAGTGAAAGCCAAGTTGAGGAAAGATAACTTCGTCATTCTTTCTTTTGACTGAGGGAGTGGAACTCAGTTAACTGATCAGGCAAGATTAGTTCAGGCTTTTAATTATGTGGCCTCAAGTGGTTTCTAAATTAACCCTTATAAGGTTTTGCAACTTACCTAGTGCCACCCAGCTACCAGGACATGTAACTCCAACAGCCGAACACAGTCCAGGTAATCTCGGCTGGCTCCTCTCCCAGGAGGTATAGATGATATTCAGACTCATAGCGCTGGTTCCATAACCAGTTATTTCACTCCACTGAGCTATGCCAGCTACAGTTTGGGCTGAGTTGTGTTATTATTCCACTGTGAATTCTGCAAGGAAGTTGAATATTTCTCAATACTTAATCTTTCTCCTACTTAAGCTGCCTCTGGACCCACTTCCTTTTTGCTTTTACAGTAATTACAGGGATTTTCAGTTGCAATCAGTACAGATGAAAGGTTATGACACCAGAAGTTGGTGAATTGTTAAGAATGGAGACTGGAAAAATTACTTTTTGGACAGCAACTCCTACAATCACTGACCATTCTGGCTGGCAGGATTCTGGCACCTGTAGTCCAGAAAATATTTCCGCAAGCTTTTAATTTTTGTGAGTGTGCAGAAGATTCTGTCTAATTTTGGAGTCTACCTACACTATAGACTGAGTGTGACAGGAATTCCCATTCTCCAGGGAATAAATTCCCAGTGTGGTGCAATAGACAGGACTTTGGAGAACAAATCGCCCACTTGGCCACGAAAACTCACTGGGGGAGTGGAACTGGTAAAACCACTCTTTAAATATCTCACTTACCTTGAAAGCCCTATTAGGGTCTCTATAAGTCATTTTTGACTTGATAGCACAGAATAAATACACACACACATAGTTCTGTAAAGAAGGCCAGAGATCTCTAAGAGAAATGTTACAGATAACCACAGAACTGCAGTCACACTAAATTGGGGATATAGATATAGATATAACTCCAATATAAATTTTGTAGATTGAATATATTCTCATCAACTTGAAGATGGATATAACAAGCTGTTTCAACTTCAAGTTGATATGAAGTGCAGTGTCTAACAGATAATATTCCGGAAAGAATACTGTATTCTTTTCCTACTAATTATATTAAGACCTGCATTGGCAAAGCTGCCTGTATTTCTCCTGGTCTTATTACCAGGCATTTCCACAACAAATCTAATTAAATTCAAATGCACAGTTCTACTACCAGATGAGATGTCTTCTTGTGGATTTTCCAGAGACTACGAGGCTTAAAAAACTTGAAAACAAATAGAATACTATATTTCATTTGGTAGTTCTTCTTCTAATATTGATATCAGTGGGAAAGCTTGAGATAAGAACTTTTTAATGCAGCATAAATGTAGTATAGTTCTTTCCTATCAAGAGAAGACTTGCTCGGCAAAGGTGGAGGCAGTAGGAAAAGAGGAAGACAGCCCATCTCTTACATCACGTTGCAGTGGGACCCACTCACATTTTTCACATAAAAATGTGGGTCATACCCATATAGTATTGTGATAGCTTTAACATTTGAAAGATAGAAGGTGTAGTAAGTATTTTGTATTCTTGTATTTGTTTTGGAAATTTTTAAAAAATGAAATTATAAATTGATATGTTAAAAAAAATAATAAAAAAAGAAAGATAGAAGGTGTGTTCTATGTATTTCATTACTCAACAAAAAAGAATGATTCCAGATTTTTAAAACATCTCCTCGAGGTTAATCTCCCAAGTTAATACTCCTTTAATATTTCCAGTATGTATCTTTTCTTTAGAGATGAATATGTGTCTTTCATTGAGATGAAAGGTAATTACTTTCTGAACTACCCCCAGTCCACAAATCCTGATTCAAACTTGGGATGTGATCCCAACACATATTGGTCGGTCGGTCGACTAGAATCATTTTGAGCACTAGTTTCTCAAACCCTTTTCAAGTTGCTTGCTTGACACTACTATTATAATAATCATGTACTGTCAAGTCAGTTCTGACTTAATGGCAGCCTTTTTCAGGCTTTTCTAGGCAGAGAGTATTTAGAAGCAGGGTGGCTAAAAATCAGTGATTTTTTAAAAATCAAATTGATTTAAATTGTAATTCAAATCGTGATTTAAATAAAATATTCTTTTAAATTGTCAAAAATTTCAATTTTAAAAATTTAAATTGTGATTTAAATCAAATCCACCCTTCTCAGGAGTGCTTTACCATTTCCCTCTTATGGGGGCACACTGGGACTGTGCACCTTGCCCAAGGCCACACAGGCTGGCTCTACTCACAGGAACCACAGTGGGGAATTGAACTCCCAACCTAGCCAGATACCTAAACCACTGAACTATCCAGTCAGCTCTGACACTACTATAAGTAGCTTATAGGTAGCTTATAAAACCTCCACCAATGCTTTTTACTGAGATTCTGTATTCTTGTACTTCAGAAAGCATCTTGACTATATCAACATTTTTTGACCTTAATGGTACAAAAGCACATACATGAGAAGCAGCCTCCATTCCACCATGGTATCAGTTGAATTGGGCCCACTGAAACACACTAGGATCAGTCAAAGAGGGTACTGTTTCTACCAGAGGGATATTTATTTTGTTCTGTTTTATTTGACCATCTCTTTTGGATTAAATGGCAGATCCAAATGCTGCAAGAACAGCCTGCCCTATCAAAAGGATTACTAAAACATTATTCAAATGTGAGCATAAAATCAGAATAGAAAAGCTTTAATGAGGATACAAATCTGGATATGAAGATTGCTGTGCCTGCTGGCGATTTGGATTTTATGAGTATCTTCATAAATCATTTTAGCTCAGCTGACATGCATAGAACAGAAAAGTTGTACGTGAAAGAATTAATGTTTTTCTTTCATGAAACAAAAACAAAATAATGCAGGGCCTTGATAGCTTTTTTTCTCTTGTGTCTCTGAAGAGCTTCAATGTACCATATATAATAACTATTATCCCCACTTCAGGAAGTGTTATTACACAACTGAGTGATAGTTTGAAGAATAGAGGCTCTGTCTCCTTTATGTTTTCATCTCTCTGTAGAGTTAATTGCTAATTATTCTCTGCTTGTCTTGCAGTAAGACTGCCCTTTCAACAAAATATTGAGAAATTATGCAGGCCACAGTTCTAAAACACACACATACAGGAAATAAGCACCACCAAAATAAAGGCTTCTCTTCCAAAGAGAAGGATGACATATTTTTATAAAGTTTTAAAGCTCTGTAACATCACTCTAGGATGTTATGAAAGCCATTGAGCCTTTATGTTATGCCTGCACAAACAGGATTCTGGCCCACATTTGCCCATGCATCTCTCTGTCTTTGTGTCAACCTCAGAGAGAGTCCCTAGAAAAGTAAGAAACTATCCCTAATAGACTGTTTTAAAGGTATATACATAACATGCATCACATTGGCTTTTGTTTGGTAAAGGCAAAGGTGTGAACCTTCAGATGTAGGCTGCAGTTTCCAGAATTCCTCACCATTGACTGCTGGGAGTTGTAGGCTAACAAAATCTTGAGGGCTACAGCTGCCGATCTTGTAGAGACCAGGGACATTTGTAGGGAAACAAAGCAGACAAATGTTCAGGAAAGAAAGCTTGGTTATTGGTGCAGTTGTCCCAGCCTACAACTAAGCTTCTCTGAGTTCAACTGTGCCCTGCCCTAGATTTCGCTAAAGGCTTTCCAGTGTCAGGATTTCCAGGGAGACAAAGAGCCTCCTTATTCATGATGAGGCTTTTGTTCCTAATGAGGTCTTCCTTTTTGCTTGGTTGGTATCTGCCTAGCTTGTGCCCTTGTTTTGTGTTTTTCTCTTGGGGTGGGAGGAGACCTGATCTCCTTCTCTGATTCTAGCCCTGGGCTGTGTGCCTCTGCCTGAAGTGAATCTACATCTCTCTCTCAGGGGCATCAGAAGCTGTCTTCTTCTCTGTGCTCTCTGGCCCTGTAGGGTCTCCATCTGGGGAGGATTCCCAAAAGAGACTGATATCTCCACTGGGTTCCGTAAACCTTTCCCCTTTATTGGTAAGCCTAGGATTCTTCAGAGCCAATGCAATGTAGTCGACAGAGTCTTCAACTTGGACTCAGAAGGCCTGAAATCAAAATCTCTACTTGGCCGTGGAAACTTACAGAGAGGTGGCAATGGTGAACCACTTTTTGAACATCTCACATAACTTATAAAACCTTGTTTGGGTCACCATAGGTTAGAAGTCATTTGACGGCACATAACAACAAGATACTTTCAGTTTTTGTTTGTTGTTTTTTGTTTGTTTGTTTTTTGCTTTTGGTCTTTGTACATTTTAAGCATTTCCTTTGTTCAGTTGTTCAGTGAATTAAGCCAAATAGAAATGCACATCTGCTTGAGTAACTTCTGCAAATGGTTGGTTTGGCTAAGCAATTATATAAATCCAAATAATGTGTTTAGTGAACAGAATGGAAACTTTTATTTCATATGGGAGCCTTTTTAATTCTTTGGAAGTTCACTGTGGCTTCCATTGGCTTAAGGTACCCATTTTGTCAATATGTGGCTTGCAATTTCTACCTGTCCTAACTATTCCTTTGAGGTTGGATTTCCATAGTTTCTTTCTTCACATACAGTGTTGATTTTCACCAATCTAGATTGTGCATGCTTCATAGTCTCAGAAAGCAAGCAAGAAACAAATGGCAGAAATGTATGAGCTGTCAAATTTTGTTCAGATGTCCAGGAGATATGTAAGGAGCTGCTTTAAACCATAGTCCACTAAGTCAAATGCAGTTTCTTTTGATTGAAAGCATTGTTTCAAGGTATCAAGCAATGAGCCCTCCCAGCCTTGTTTCTGCCTGAGATGTTTTACCTGGTGAGGCTGCCTATTGAAATTGAGGCCTCTGGTATGCAGAACATTTGCTCTGCTGCTGAGCTATTGGTTCTACTTAAAGCTCAAGTTTTCCGAAAGAAGGAGATCCTATGCCACTGACCTGTGGGAGAGTGGCAGTTCCACATAATGATGATCCTGTGCCACTGGGACAAGTGGAATTTTTCAAAGCTGGAGGCAAGCTAATGGCCTTCTTCTCACAAACAAAGTGATAAATACTATCTTTTCCATGATTGTTATCCATGTTTCAGGGCAGTGGCCATTTGCACCTTTGGTGTATGTGACAAGACAAGGAACATGGGTGAGAGAGTGCAGGCCATAATGCTCTTTTGCATAGTTGTCTTTCAGTCCACCAATTATGCTGTTGTAGGACAACTGCTTCTTCTTAAAACATTGGCAATAAACAGGAATTTTCACAGGGATTATTTCTGTTCTTTTCTAATATATCACCAAACATTTTTAAAGTTGTTCTGTAATTACTGATCTATCTGTTAATAATAACTACTTTTCATATTATTATTAAACACAAAACTGTTTTACTCGATTCAAGTACAGGTAGTCTTTTTTTGTAGTTATATATCTTTAGTCTGCTGTCCTAAACACAGTTACCTGGGAGTACAAGTAGTGGAAAGATGTAGGGCTTCCTTCTGAGCAGCCATGCATAGTATTGGCTTATTAGATATAGTGATCTTGCATTCAATAAGAGATCACCTTCAGCTTTTCTTTACTCAAGAAATTACTGCTTCTCTTTGACTCAACTGTGCAAATAATTTAGCAGCTCTGCCTGTGCCAGAATGATTGATCAATGTAAACATATCTTCGGTGCCCTGTAAAATAATTTGCTTCTGTGCTTTAATAATACAATCCAAGTAAAGCATCTCTAACATCTTCTAGAAGTCACTGCACATTTGCAATTAATGTGTCAGAATTCCAACATAGATTCATTTGGCAAAAGTTGCCCCCTTTTATTCAGTGTTGTAATAACTGTAAAGGTTCTTTCATTGTTCCCCCAATCACCCACGTTGATCTATGGAGGGATGTGCTAACTTAATTTGATAATACCATCTGATGCCCTTAATGCATATGTTATTTTGGAGATTGTAATCATTATTACCAGTTTTGTATAGTGTGTTTCTATTCGAATAACATTGTTTCTTCTAAAAAGAGAAGTCAGAAAAAAACCATGTATTTTGTCATACACATATAATCAGGCTTCTGTTTTCCCCTTGTAAAATTTGTCAGCAATAGTAAGTGTTTGCAACATTGTTTCATATTAAAATGATGCAAAATATGTGTACAAAGCTACATTGTTGGTATAACTTCCATTTTTTGTTACAATAATACAAAACAAATAAATTGCAAAACAAAGAAGCAAATAACTTTAGATGCACAAACACACACAGAGAGAGAACCAATACTGTTCTTTCCAGCGAAAAAGAGCAACAATTGATCGGAACCAGTGTGATGTTGCCCATCTTGTGTTCCATGTGAAATATATCCTGCATATTTAAGATTTTTAGTCTATTACGTGAAGCTGGCACAAACAGATGTATGATAGGCCACTGAGACTACATTGTCCTTGTTTGTAGGTAGTTGACCAAACCAGGCCGTGCCCATAACCTGCCATAAATTCTGCTATGCTTTGCCATTGGTCCCGTTGATGATAAAATTGCATGATGGTGCCAATTGTCATTTTTCTTGTTTGTTGTTATACCACTAGTAGACACAAAGTGGATTTTCTGCTGCAAAGACCAAAATATTTTTGGCTGATTATGGACATATGACACAGCATAATACTTAGTTTTGAGAAGCCCTGCACACAATATTCTTATTTTTGGTAAAGCAGAAGGTAATTAAAACAGAAGGAAAAATTTATGTACTATTTTCCCATTCCTGTTTGCTTGTTTGTTTGATTAATAAATGCTGGACCTTGTAAAGTGACTACTTTTTTCCTCTTATTTTTACAGGTTGTTTTAGTCTTCGCTCTTAGTATTGGTGCTCTTGTAATATACTTCATAGATTCGTCAAAGTGAGTATTCTTATATATTTCTTGTTCCTTTCTCATTCACCTCTCTCTAAAGTAATTATAAGACTTGAAATTGTTCCATTCATCTACTGGAGCTCAATGCTTTGTACTCATCAGTTGCATACAGTAGGAGAAGTGGGAGGAGTATTAAAACATTGCTGTTTCCTACACTGAGCTTTAAAGAGATTCTAGAAGTTCTTTTTTCCCTCTTTTGTAATTTTTCATGTTTTGGGATAGGAAAAGATAGGGAGAAAAAAATTGCTGTGTTGTCAGAATGTTCATAATTTAGACAAATACTGCTCCTGCAATCAAAGTGTTAAATATTTGCGTAAATAAGAAAACAGAATATAGAATGGCTAAGAATGGGAGAGATGATCCATAAAACTGCATACCTATAAATAGTGCTGCTTATATAAGAATAACAATATATGTGTAACCATGAAAAGCCATATAAAAAATTATGGAAAAATGCTTGACTACCACTACAGAAAGCCAACATGCACCTTGTGAGGTCACTATGTTCCACGTTTCCACACTGTTGGAAAGTAAGGCTGAGAAGTGGGAGTAAGAAACATGGAACATCATGACACCTCAACACAAACTACGTTCAGGTAGACATTGCTGGGTGAGAAGTAGCCATTTCTGATAGCAACTGCACCCCAGTTTATTGATCTTGGTAGGTATTCTCTTTTTCAAAATTTTATTTAAAACAAAAAAAAGAAAAGAAAATGTTTCTTGGTAGGTTTCTCAGGTCCATACTAGACACCAATATATCTAGGATAGCCTCGATGATCCCAAAAATAATCTAACATTTTACTTTGTTGATGGACATGGCGTATATATGTATATTTCTAAAGATGCTACACTTTCATTGTAATACCTTTCTTTAGTTGCAGTATAAACAAGGACCATCATGTTTTGCTGTACAGTTACCTGATCTTCTTTCATCTTTGTTTAGTATAACTGTCCTCTCAATTCTGAAACAATCAACATGTCTATGTTTTTACTGTAAGAAAGCTCTGCCACTATAGCAGCTTAGATTATTACTCTAACCAATTAGTGTTTATTCGGCCTCCATCACACATTTTGAAGATTGTATCCATTATTTGGCCAACATTTAACAAGTTGGAAGTCTCGTTGATTTGGATGGAAGAGATTTAATGTTATTGCAACTTTCACATTGAAATCAGCAGGACTTCTACCTATCTCTGTTTGTCTGGATGCAAACTGTGTTTCCTAGGTTTGCATCTGAGCTGTGAATGTATCCAACATGTTACAAACATACATTATCAGATAGCTATGTGTTAGGAAGTTAGAACAGGCTACAACATAATGTGTAAATGGCCCTTCGTTTGTGTGTATATGTATGTGTGTGTGTTGGATGCATCAGCTCATCTGGTTTCAGTGCTATCCTGAAATCTGCTGTGCAAGGCAAAAAGCAGATACAATTGGATGCAAAGGCAGTGTTGCATTTGTATTTTGATACATTTGGCATGTGACTCTAAGGAGGCACCAAATAATCTCTGATTTCATATTTACTTTCAAAATAGTATATTTACTGCAGCTAAAAATGTACCACTATCCCCACAATGGAAGAGAAATATATATATATAACAATTATTATTTTTGTTACGATTATTTTGAGACAGATGTGTTTTTAACAAAGTTCTTCCTCAGGAGTTGGTTGCAATTTCATTTGTAATTGTGTGCAGCTACTCGTTTGAAACAGGTTGTCCAAGAATGTTCCAAAAAAAGAACTCTAGTAGAAAGAACAGCTGTTCTTGTGCACTTGGAGATGTCATTTCTTTCTTGCCCTCACTGAGCTTAGCCTCATTTGTCTTCAGTGCGATTTTGTTCTATAAGCTGTGGTAGCCTGCCTAATTTTGTCTGAATATCTTTTCACTGTGTCATCCTGTCAGATTTATAGTGATATCAGCAACAAAATCATGTATATTGCCTTAGCCAGAAGAATTAAACAGCAGTGTGTGGACAAATGAAGCCAAGGACAGTGAAGATACAGAAAGAAAATGCCACCAAATAAAGTCAACATCAGAGTATTACATACATGTCTACAACATTTGCCCATTCCCCAAAGAGAGTATGAAAGAAGAGGCACCCATTAGTGTTCACAGAAATTGTCATGAAGCTAAGTAAATAGCTTTGGTCAGCTCTCTGTGGCAGCAAGGTACCGCACAGAGGCATTGATGCAGCTATCTGTGCAAAAGCATCTTGGGTTCATTGGGTATGCAAAGATAATGCTTGATATTGATATTGGGCTGTGATGGCATAGTGATGGTATTAAATACAGTCTTATCCATGTAGTCAAGACAAGGGATTTCCCTTACCACTGTAATGTTCTAACTATACAAAACACAGGTTGACCACCCAAAAAGCAAAGACTCCAAGGCCTAAGAATACCAAAGGCACTGCCCTCAGCATGGGCACAGGCAGAAATGTTACAGAAAGGGATGGAGAATATCAACAGCTCTATTCCACTGATGTTTTTAGGAAGAGGACAACAGGGAGGAATGTAAGATGGCTAGTTATACCTCACCAACAAAGAAGACATTTATCAGAAAAAGAAAGCAACAAACAGGGCACAGATTTGCATACAGTTTGCATCTGTTGATTCATGGGGGTAGGTACAAAAGTATAAATGATGGCTGTAGCTTAAATAGTAATATAGCACATTCTACTGTAGTAGGGAAGATTGGAGCTAAGTGACCTGTGTGCATGTGAGTGATTTCTGATGTGCACATGTTAAGTGTGGATGGGCAAATTCTGGCCCTCCGTTGTCCCTTCTTCTGGTTTTTTATTGTTTAAATTGAAATAGGACTGGAATAGTACTTTCATGTTAAAGCAACTAATTTGGACTCAGTCAAGAGTGTGTGACAATGAACTCATTGTGGCAGACTGATTTTGAATTAGGCCAAAGAAGAGGTTTTCTGAGACTAAATAAAGTTGTACTGCCATAGGAAAATGCACTAATCTTAACTGTGACTATTTCCCATTCTTGGCATTGTTGGTATTAATATTACTGCCATCTGAAAGTTGTATATGCTGCTGTTGAATACAAAGTAACACAATATATACACCATCTTTAGAACATTATTCTGTGCCAAATTTTACACCATCTTTAGAACATTATATATATATAATAATGTATATATATATTTCATATATATATATACATTATTATATGTATAATATAATACATATAATAATGTATATTATATATATATATTTCATATATATAAAATGAAATATATATAATGTTCTAAAGATGGTGTAAAATTTGAGTCTTTTCTCTGTGGCTTTCTTAAAGCAAAACCCAGAATGCCAGTACATATATGTCTTCCTTCCTACGTACCCAGGTACTCAGTGTGATGTAGTGGATAGAGTGACAGACTAGATCTCTGGACACCAGGGCTCAAATCCACACTTTGCATGAAAACTCACTGGGGGAGAAGAACTGGTTAAACCGCTCCTTAAATATCTCACTTACTTTGAAAGCCCTATTAGGGTAGCTGTAATTTGGTACCAACTTGATGGCACTTAGCTAACTAACCTACCCACATATGCACATACATATCCAAAACAAAGAAACTTGGCTCTCAGAAATTGAAAGCTAGACAGGTAACTTCCTAACTCATTGTGCAATGGATGTTGCTCCATCATTTCACAATCATGCTGAAAAAGGTTCAGTTCTGGTAGTCTTATGTGTATGACACAAGTGGCATTGTAGCAGCCTTATAATTCAGAAGATGGAATTCGGTGGAGATTGTTTATTCCATGTATACTTGTCTAAACCATTTACAGTAACACTATTCCCTTCAGTTGGAAAGTCTCCCAAGTTGTTTCTGAGTAGCAAAGAGCTATTTGTTTATAAGATGTACATAGATTTCCAAAATATCACTCACCACAAACCCTCTGATGGCATTTCACCCAGTCCTGGTTATATAGAACCTTCAAGAACCTGTTTATGCATTTACTTCTCTAGGAAGAAGTCCTTGGGTGTTTCTTGCAGGGAACCAATACACTTGCAGAAAAATTTGGATGCTGTTTTTTAGGACACACGTTTGTGTGAAGCATTGCTTGGGCATGTTTATTGCCATGATTTCTGAGTTTAGTATGAGAATGTGCCCTAAGAACCTAAATGCTCACTCTCCTCTGCCAGGAGTAGTTATTGGACTTGAACCAAGAAACTGGGCAGGGTGTTGGAGGCTGCTGGTGTTACTGAAGTATTTTTAGACCATTTGTTTGGCAATGATACATTCATTTCAATGGGTTCATGCCCTGAGGAACTTCAACACAGAAGTTCATTATAGGTCCAAAGTTAAGAGATGCAGTATGGCTGTGAATGCCACATTTTTTGATAAGTAATGATGATGATATGATAAATAGAGTAACCAAACTGGATCCAGTCTTACGCTTTGTAATAACTCTTCCACAATGTGAAGAGTCTCAACATGGCAAGACTAAAAAAAATAAAAAAAATGGAAAAAAAAATGACTGAGAACAAGAAATTTTCCAAGTATTTGTCATGTCCCTACTCTGCCTTTGGAGTAGGGATGTGACCTAACAGGAACTTCAATTCCCCACTGTGCCTCCTGGACTGGACATGATGATCCCTAGGGTCCCTTCAAGCTCTGCAGTTCTAAGATTTTATATATTATATATTTTGCAAAAAGATTTATATAAAAAAAGTTCTGAAGTGTGAAAAATACTCCTAAATGTTTGTGATTTTGCCCAGGGAAGGAAAATTTTTGAAATTTTACGTTTCTCACATATAAGAATAAAATAAGCAAAGATTCATATTCAATGTGCCACTTACGTTGGTTACATAGTATCTCCAGTATAAGAGGTACGTCATACCAAATAATGCAACAAAGAGAAAAATAAGAGTTAATAATGAGTTACCGTGACTAAAATCCTGTTACAAAATCTAATGCACATAAGAACAATCATAGAAGTGTTTTTCATGTTTGGCTAGCCATCTGTCACATGCCTGGGCATGCAATCGAGTGCACAAGAAATTGAACAATCTGGAGAGGGCTGAGTGTAAAATGGACAGCCAGCAAAATTGTTTATACTACTTGCATTGTTTCCAGTTTAGGCTGTGTGATGCTGACAGGATTCTGGCAAGTAATTAATTATAATAATAATACACACAGAGTTAATACTAATTATAGCAATAATTAGTTAGTAACTACATAATAATTACAGATGTTGGATCAGGTTTGATAAATGTTAACAAATCTAGAGGTATATAATTATGTAAGGCACAAAGTTTCATCCATTTTGTATGAATATAATTAAGTATAGACAAAGATCCACATACAGTATAACAGTTCACTTGTCCTGTTGATCAAATTAATGCAAAGGTCTTTGTCAACAGGAGGCGGTTCAGCCAAGCAAGTAGTTAAGGTTCTAATTTTGAATGATGGATAAAATTGGCAGAATGATCTTGATTAGTCTACATTCCTACCTGTTACGAGTAGTCTCTTTGTAATTAAGCCCTAGTATTTAAAAAGCTATAAAGGCCTTGGGCTAGTCAAGTCAGGAGGTATTTGAGACATTTCAAAATCTCAACAAAGCTAGTGGCCAGCTTTGAAAATGCCATAGTATATCTGTCATTGCTGGATTTTCTTCTTAAATTAGAAAAGAGTTTCAATATAAAGAGCAGAAGAGCATTGTCACGGAACAACTGAGAGCACAGCTCAAAAGCACTATGCTAAAATGTAAAATGGAAGATGACTTTTTATTTTGCATTCTTTGGCACCAGTGCAGAGTGGATGTAAGTATAGTGCTTTTCATTCCTTGCCTGTATCAGCTGTGTCAACTTGTGGTCCAAGCAGGGGGAGAAGCACTTCAAGGAAAGGTTTTCATATACGTTACCATTTTTTTGTTGAAGAATCTAGCATGTCTTACACAATTTTTGTTAGATTGGTGGCAGTTATTATCAGTCCAGGCTTGGATGCACAACCAGCCATCAGCTATTTCTGGCTGGATTCTAATGTTTTAATGGGAAGGAGCATCATAATTTGGGGGTTCTACTTTGGGTGACTAGTGTCCTGTGGTGGGAAGCTGATTTCTTGAATGAGTGCATGAATGCCCTTATAGATTATTATGAGAACCATTAAGTTGAAGCTAAATCATGGTCAACAAGCAGAAATATGTAAGCTGATTGATGTCCCTTTCTCTGGGATCATGCTTATTTTTTTCATGTGTTGAATCTTACTTGCATTATTGCTGAGCACACTTACGATGGTAAGCCCATGAAAAAAGTCTAGAAATTTCACTTGGCATAGAATATAACTGCTCAGTTCTGAATGGAATATAAAAGGAAACTACTCTATCCAACATTGCCATCATTGTACTGATTGCTCATTAGTTTCTGCGAGCTGCAGTGTCCTGAGTGGTTAGGCCCTAGTATAGTTTCTTTATTGTTATTATATGATAATTTTTTCAGAAGTCATTTTCATCTCGTTGGACACAATATTGTTGGGACAATACCTTTTACAAATAAATAAACTTGCATGCCTTCGTTCCCGGAACAAGATTTTATCCCAATGTTATCTTCACAACAAAACAGAAGCGTGAATCAGGATGAGTAATAGTGAGCTTTATGATCAATGGGAGTTTGAGTCTTAGTCTTTCTGGCAGAAATCATCATTATCCGTTACCTTCACTGGGTAAAGCAAGGAAAGAAGAATGCAAAGTCACTTGAAAGAGCATCCTAGCTTCTGCATAGGCCACAGTTCAAGACTATTCCTTGGTTTTGACCCTGACAAGGACATTTTCTTTTTAAAAAGCAGAACCAATTTCCAGCACTCTCTCTACCTAAGACTTTATAAGAAAATGTTGCAAACGATGAGTCATTTGTTCCTACTAGAGATTGCATGAGGGCTAGCAAAGCCTTATGACGAATGCTATCAAAAAATAATGTTAATAGGTGAGGGAATCACGTAAACAGGATGGACTGATTTTGCATCATTTTTCGGGAGTAAAATTGTATCATTCTGCCTCAGAGGAATCCCAGGAGTTTTCTCTCAACAGCTGTTCTGCTGCTTTGTAGATTTACATTCATTCTATAGAAAAGTTACATTATTAACAGATGTGGTAGCACACTATTTCCCCCCTCTCCCCCGGCCTTTAATCACCTTTGCTCATTCAGGAGCATAACTATTTGGGGGACACATTAAAGGCAACACCAACAGCAATAACAGAATTCTAGAATTTGCATGTATCATGAAGAATCTGACCCACCAGTTGAGAAAGAAGTAAATACAAAAGGTATTGTTGCCTTGAATTCCTGATTGGTTGCATCTGAAAGCTGATTTCCTGCTAGTTTCTCTTTGTATGCCTGAGGATATCTAGCTTGGCTGTGTTTTCACAGTGACCACAGAATTCCATGGATTCATTGTCTTTACCATACATGGGCTCACATTTTATGCATGCTGTCACGAGGAACAATAAGAGAGGGCTGATAATGGCACCACATTTTGGCTGGATAGGAAGTAACCACAGATAGTCAACAGCATTAACTGTCATCCTCAGTGCTTCTTTTCAGGTTGCTTCACTAGATTAGGTGATTTGGATCGCATTTTTGAAAGGGCCTTTTTCTAGTGATGGTCTAGTTATGGGATGCTCTTCCTGGAGAGGTTTGCCTGCTCCTTACATTATTATATTTTTTGACATTAGCTAAAGAAGGTTTTCTTTGCCTAGGCCTTTAAAACTTGCTGCAGCCTTTTCAATCTTGATTTAACTAATAGGTATTACAAACTGTTTGATTTTTCACATTCTGTTGTCCCAAGTCCTCTCATTGTTTGTTTGAAGATGGTGTGACTTGCTGTAACTGATGTGGTGCTGGGTTGCATCTTGGTTCTGTTCCTGGTCTCACATCCAGCTGCCCAACTGAGATGTACCCCAGCACTTTGTCAATTAGCCACAATTAGCTGCTGAAATTTACACAGACATTATGTGAACATTTCTAGAATTCCATCCATTGTGTTGTTTATTTTATTATCTATTTTTTTATTTTATTTTGTTTTTATTCTGTCAGCTGCCTGAGAACATTTTGGTAACAGGGCTGCATCAAGCTACTTTGGAAAGCATGAATGAAACAATTGGTGGAATAACAAGAGAAAGTTGAAAAGCAAGTAGTAGGCGACTCAGGAAGCAAGGTTAAGGGGGGTAGTATTGCAACAGCAGCCACATATAAGGCCTACAAAACATGAGACGCAAAGACAGCAGGCAAGTCAGCTGGTTGAAGGGTAAGCTCCATTGTTCCTCAGAGGTAGAGTCCTGCTAAACAGACAACCCAGGAACCCAGAACCAGGGGCTAAAAACAATTTTTGGAAGTTGGACAGGTGACAAAATGTGCTAATATTGGCATTAGTTGTTATTATTCCTGCTAGGGATCTTGCCTACAGCGTATGTGAGATGTGACCATTATTCTATACCCTAATGATGCTGCTGAGGATTGTGGAAAACCTAGGGGGAATTTTTGTCCCTGTGTGTGCAACAAGAAGGTGCACAAGTTGTGACCCTGGTGATCCACGACCCTCCTTGCATCACAAAGAAAACAAAAACCTAATCTTTTTCTTTTCTAGTGTGGTTCATTCTGAAATATATTTCCCAACTTGGGAAGTACAGCAATTCTCTGCGATTTCATAAAGCACATTAGACTTGGCAGTCCATCTGTCTCTGTCTGTCTCCCTATCTGTCTGTGTCTGTGTATTGTGTGCAAACCTAGTATCTTCCCCACTGGGATTATTGTTGTTTGCTTCAACTGCCCACCACATTTTATAGCAACCATATTTCTTAGGTCCTGCAGTAATTATTAGCAGTAGTGATAATAAAACTATAGCTTCCTTGTGCAGTCCATTTCTCTGGGAGATTTGGTTACAAAACACTGCCAAGCAATCCCATGAGCTATAGCAGTTCACATTCATTTCTCCATACTTGTTCCATGGAGGTTGAAGAAGTTTGAGTTGAATAAAAATGAATTGATCAACTTACCTGCTATGCCTTGTTCAAATGCCTATAGCATTGGTAGGAAAGGTGGTCTAGCATTTTGATAATATGTCTAGGTGTTTCCAGCTCTTTTCAAGATGAGGCAACTTCCAGAATCCTTTTCAAGATGAGGCAACTAAAATTGTGTCCAAAATTTCAAAAATATCATATCCAATGATATTGTGCAATGGCATTGTAATATCACAGTGCTACTTCCCTGCCTTGGTAACCTCTAATATGGAATTCAGTGGCACTTGAATGCTGTTGTTGTTTGTAGTGAGCTTTCCACCATGAAAACAGATTGATAACCCAGTCCAATTGTGAGGTTGGATTTTGATTTTTTAAAAATTTGGTTCAGTATGGGTTACTTTATTTATTTATTTATTAGATTTTTATCCCGCCCTTCTAGACATATGTCTACTCAGGGCGGCTCACAATAAAATTATTCATAAAAACAATTAAAACAATGATTTACATTGACAATATTAGTATTAATCAAGATGGAAAATATGAAACAAAAGATTAAGTAGAAAGTAAATTATATGTGCCTCTTCTCACTCAGTTTACAATAATCTTTTCAGAGCTGTTCGTCTGCCTGTCTTTCATCATACTGAATAATTTGGAATCAGCTGTGAAGTTGACTAGGTCCGGATATTCAAAAAAGGAGAGAGCTCCCGGCGGATGGCCTCCACTTTAGATTTTAAAAATGCTGCAAATTGGTCAGGTGAAATACTAGTAGGAGGCCCATCACTTCGACCAATTCCGGATAGATCGCGAACTATACGGAAAAGTTCCACCTGCTGATTTGAAGCTTCGCTTATCCGGACAGCGAAGTGAGCTCGACTAGCAGCCCTCACCTTAGTAAGGTAGTGGTTAGTCGCGATCCTGACAGCTTTCCGATTATAATCTGTCGGGTTCCATCTCCAAATGCACTCTAGCCTTCTCCTGTTTTGCTTCATAGCTCGCAGCTGGCCGAGCTCTGCAACGGAGAGGACGTTTAGGAGCGATCGTGTCAACAACCCTAGTGGTGGCAGCAAGCCAGCCATCAACCAGAGCCTCGACAGGAGCGCCAGTCAGATCAGCCGGAATCCCTCTCATGGAGTCCTGGAATCCTATAGGATCCAGTAGCCTTCGAGGGCGGACCATTAAAATAGGTCTTTGCTCCCTGCAGGGAGGGAGAGCCACTGAGAGGTTACATTTTATTAGGTGGTGATCCGACCATGACAAGGGAACTGACACAAGGTCAGTTAACATCAGACCACACTAACTCCGCTCAGTGGAGAACACCAGGTCTAGCGTGTGACCACCCACGTGGGTGGGGCCGTTAACATGTTGGGACATGTCCAAAGAAGCCATGGTTTCCAAGAACTCAAGAGCCGGACCAGAAATCTCCGCCTCCACATGGATGTTGAAATCACCCAAGACCAGAAGCCTCGGGGATTCCAACAGTGCCGCGGAGACAAAGTCCTCCAGCTCCGGTAAGGAAATGGCTGGGTCGCGGGGAGCGCGGTAACCCAGCAAGATCCCAATACCATCCCTGGCTCCAACAGACACATGGAGGACCTCCAGACCTGGCTTTACCACCGTAGAGCGCCTAATAACCTCCAGAGTGTTTCTATAAACAATGGCTACTCCCCCCCCCCTACAGTCTACCCTGGTGCTGGACTGCATAACTGGGAGGACAGGCAAGAGTCAAGGGAACACCCCCTTCCCCGCCCATCCAAGTTTCGGTTATGCATGCCAGGTCTGCATCCTCCTCCAGAATAAGGTCTTGGATAATCTGGGATTTGTTGGATACAGACCTGGCATTCAACAGCACCAGATTTAGAGTGGAGGGACGGCTGATCTGACTACCTCGAGACTAACGGTTGGTCACAGTGCCAGAACAGCGAACAGCCTTCAAACATCTGTTCACCCTTCAAAGAGTGAGCTCCCTACTTTGTTGGGCAGTGAGGGACAATTCAGTCCACAATGTTGTCTTACAAAACTGTTAATGTTAGTATTTTACTTTATCAGAAAAATAAAATCTTTTATAGCATGCCTGTTGAATAAAGATGGGTTGTCCTCTCTTTTTTTTAGTTTTTAAAGATGATGATGATGATGAATGTTGTTGTTATTAGTATTAGTAGTAATAGTAGTAATAGTAGCCTTAAGAAGCTTCTTGAACCTTTTGAAAATGAATTCAGACATAATGTTCCCTTCTGTTCTATGTTTGTTCTACGGTATTCTACTCTATTTTAAGAGCCCTATCTTCCTTTTGTTTGCTTTCTAATGATGCTGTTCCGGTCAGAGCCAGGTTAACCAGACAAGAGCATCTGATCCTACCTGATGTAAGAGTTTGGAAACATCATGTGTCTTTAATACAGAAGATACACATAATTCAGTAGATCTCAGGAGATTATTGTAAAATTTTACAGTCCCAAACCTGTAAATAGTTTGCTGGGTCATCTTAGCATGCTACCTGTATTACCACTATTCATTAATCATATATATCACTAAGAACCAACACTGTTCTCTTTTTGTCATTGATAATATCTTGTAAATTTACAGAATATTCTGTTAAATCTTTATATAATATTAAAATACCGCAACTTCTTTGTTAGCTGGTTCTTACTAAATAAATCACCTTTCTTTATTCCAGAAAAGTAAAACATACTTTTGTCTTCAGGCAAACCATAGGAAAGCTACCAGGAAACACTTTGGACATGCAGCCATTGAAAGTATTCAGTCTTGTTGCTTGTCCAGTACTGTTCCATCGTCTTTCAGCTTGATCCAAGTCTTCTCTCCTGAGCAACCACATATATGTATTTTTACTCATGTTGTAATGCGAAAGTCCAAACTCAGAGACATCTGACCTCTTTTCTAACAGGATACAGTCAATCATGTTGCTTGTGAAACATACCAAAATTTTCCTCCATTCCATTCGATAGGCAGACCATTCCATAGGTCTGTATTTCATTCCATAAGCCACGTATCTTGTAGTAGAGTCTGATCCCCAAACAGAAAATGAGCCCAACAGCCCTGTGCAAGTGTTGTTTGCCAGGAACTGGTATTCTGAAGCTTATTGCCTCTGATTCGAGAGGTATTAGATTGCCATGATGACTAGTAGTCATTGATAGCCCTTCATTAGTCTCATCTCTTTTAAAGATGGTTAAGTTAGTGGCCATAGCCATCACTTGTGGTAGTTAATTCCATAGTTTTACCTCTCCATCCCCTCTTTCCAGCCAAAGCATTCTTGGCAATGCTGGCAGTAGTGGGCAGAACTGTTGCTTGTGTCTTCACTGAGCTCTGAAATAGTGTTGTTGGTATCAGATTCCCTGAAAAATGTATTATTTGGTCCTTAATAAAGGTCAAAGAGCCCATAAAAATGACAGTTTCCAAGAACCTTAGTATTTAGGCACATGCTCAGCAGGGACCTAGGCATCATTGTACTTCTGAACTCCTAAATCCTTTTTAATCTTTAAGGCCTCATATCAGCCTTACCAGTTAAATTATAATGGAAGAGAGGAGCAGAGTAGGGGGTTTGGGAATGGAGACTTCCCGATGATTTAGAACTCTTGATTATGAATAGTTCTGTATCACAAGAAAGTCATCTTCAAATATAGCAGTATACATGAACCCACCCACCCCTGCCATGTTTTGCTCTGTATTCATAAATGCTTATGGAAGTGGAACTATGTGGTGTTGTGACATCAGGGGTAGGACTGCTTGCATGGTGGGTTCTACCTGGTTTTAGTAACATGTGAACTGGGCTAGAATGCTGGGACTGTGAGACGGAGTGCTGGGGAGCTGCTGAGGAGACCGAAGAGGGAATTGCAATGGAAAGTTGCTTTGTGACGTGCTGCTGTTCAGGTTTCCAGCCACTTCACTATCAAAGGAATAGTATGTTCTTCCTTTCTCTCACCCTACCGTCAGACAGTAATCCAGGTCTTCTGCATGTGCTGTTAGCTCCCCCAGCTAAACCTTATCTCGCGTTTCTGCAAACTTGGATTCCCTCACCCCACCCCCCAGACTTGCTGATTCCTCCTTCGTGTGTGTGTGTGCAAAGGATGCTCTTCTGGCTACACAAGATCTGACACTTGGAAAACAAGGTCTGACACTTGGAAAACTCTGTTTGCTGTATGACAGATATAATTTTGTTTTGTTTTGTTTTGTTTTTAAATTTCTGTGGTCTTAGGAAAACACATCCATTAACAAGCACCCTGTTTTGAGTACTTCCTTTGTCTAGCAATCAGATGTTCTCTTTTGCAACCCCATGCTCCTCAGGATTTATTTATTTAGCCTCAGAAGCAGAGTGCTTCTGAAATATTTGCAAGGGCGTTCACAAGCTGCCTTCTTTCTTTTCCCGAGTGGCCTGATTAGTTATGCACATGGAATTAGTGGCATTCTGCTTCAGTGCCAGACAAGAACATATTAAATCTCTGCAGTACGAAGTGTAAAATTAGCTGAGCTGGTTTTGGAAGGCTGGGGAGCCATTTTCAAAGCAAACTTTCTCTGACAAACCATTTGTCAAAACAGGAGGATTTGCAGTGGTTGTTGCCTTCCAGTGTGATGTAGCAAAAATAATCACATACCCATTATCAGCTTTCATCAAATGTGACCTTGCTTATCCCCCCACCCCAGACAGCTTGACATCTGTAGCTTTTGGGAGACCCCAGCACTTAATGAATCATTCATAGCTAAAAATAGACTTCCCCACAGCAAGGACACCCATTCCTGTTTTGATGCATATGTCACCACTGACAGAGTCATAGGGCCAAGTATGTCATATTATTTAAGCTTTTTTGATTTTATCAGGTTTTGATTTTATCAGGCATGGTTCTACGGTGAGAGAAATAATTTGTGGCCTTCACTGCCCATTATGGCCACCTCTTTTCTCCAGTTAGGAATCCATTTTGTCCATGATTACAAATTTGCACAAGGGCAAACAGGCAACGTGTCACTTGGCATGAATTTCTGATTGCTACCATATTGGTACAGGACTTCAACCAATATGCATGCATGCATGCATGCTTGCTTTGATTTATTTGATTTATTGCCCATTTTTCTCTCAGTGCTATGTCTCAAGATGGTTACCTAGTTACAATCATGTGCAATATGGGGAACAGAAGTACCTGACAGACAGACAACTTACAGACACCTAAATGTGGCTCACCTGGGAGAAAGGCCTAAACTGGAAGGCTTTGAGACTTGGCAGACGGGGGTGTGGTTGGCCATGTGGGTGCAGATGCCCTGGTTCTTGCAATAGTCCCGGTGGCAGAGGGAGACGCAGCGGGCGCTCCCGTCCTCCTCGGCAAGGCACTTGTAGCCAGCATGGCAGGAGAAGAGCACGGCACGCGGGTCCAGGCGCCTCTCTGTGGAACGGGGGGGGGGTGAACCAAGGGGGCCCGCAGGGCCCTCTCCCCAGTCGTGTTGGGGGGGGTTGGCTCCGTGCATGGGGGGGGCAGTGGGCGTGTTGCGCTCATGGTGGGCGTGTCACACTTGTTACTTCCGGACATTTTAAAGGTTTTTAGCTTTGCCTGCCGGACAGAGGACATTAGGCTAAAAACATCTGGCAACCCTACTCCTAGGTAAGCTGCATTTAGGTGTCTGTCATGTGGAAATCCTAGAATTTAGAATTATGTGATTTGTGGTGCAAAAGAAAAGAAAAGTCATATCTACAGTTTATGACAGCTACTGGCATTCATGTCCAAACAAGCCCATTCCTTTCCTCTAACATAAAGACTCTTCACCTTATGAATAGTCTAAAAACTCTTTAAACCATATTTAACAAAATCCACATTTCTGATAAAGTGCTGGAGCATGCCCTTAAAAGGTGATTTTAAATATAGAGCTTCTAACCAGGAATCTGTCATAACAGACAAGAACATTATAGAAAAGTGCCATAGCACCTAATTCTGCCCCCACTTCCCAAACAATAGGAGACTAAAAATAAACCTTGATTTCTGAGGTTGAGAACACAGGAAGTCTTGAGAAAGTCACTGGACAAATCAAGACAAGCTTTAAATCACTTGTTCTACAGGTAACATCATTGTAGAAGCTAGTGCATTCAGTAGAATAAGTGTTCTTATTCATTTTTTAAGTTGAACTCTTCCATATCAACTCAGAGATAAAATTCAACAATAAAAGTCCATTGCTATAATGAGATGCCAGGGACGTGGTGGCGCTGCGGGTTAAACCACAGAAGCCTCTGTGCTGCAAGGTCAGAAGACCAGCAGTCGTAAGATCGAATCCACGCGACGGAGTGAGCTCCCGTAGCTTGTCCCAGCACCTGCCAACCTAGCAGTTCGAAAGCATGTAAAAATGCGAGGAGATAAATAGGTACCACCACGGTGGGAAGGTAACGGCGTTCCATGTCTAGTCGCGCTGGCTACGTGACCACGGAAACTGTCTACGGACAAACGCTGGCTCTATGGCTTGGAAACGGGGATGAGCACCGCGCCCTAGAGTCGGACATGACTAGACTAAATGTCAAGGGGAACCTTTACCTTTACCTTTACTATAATGAGAACTGTCATAGCAGGATGTTTTTAAATCCCCCTTAATGGTTGTACTGCCATGGCTTTCATTTAGATGTATTTATTGAGATCCAGTGATAGACAAAGGTAAGTAAGGGAAAGTAGCAAGAATAGTGAAATAGTCTTCATATTTTAATTAGAAACTGAAGACCTAACTGTGCATAATGGATAAATCATCACTAGAAGAGGAAATTCCTTTATGCTGATTAGATATGATTGACACTGAAAAATATTTTAGTTTCCTCTTCTAATATGCAGATCTGCTTGCTTTGTTTTGTGACTGGTATTGAGGCCATAAACATATTCTTGCATTATAAGCTTGATTTCTCAGACACCAAAGACTGCCTCAGGCACCTCTCTTGAACACTACATTGATTTCAGGGCTCATGACAAGTTATCTGTAAGTTATAGTTTGGCCCCAAAGGTGCAGTCCTATGCATATCTCCATAGATGTGAGCCTCATTGACCTTGGGTGGGCCTTTTACTCCCAAGTGAGTGTTTTTGTTTTGTTTTTTGTTTTGGATTGCAGGCTAAACGACCTGGTCTTGCAGGGACAGATTCTTCTTTTGTTGAATAAAAGACATCTATTCAGGGGCTGGACTCATTGACCCTTTCAGCTCTGCAATTCTAAAATGATGATGACGAAGACGATGATGATGATTGGACTCTTCTTATGTAAAATCTGTCAAAAATGTTTGCTGATCTGACAGAAGTAAAAATAAAAATAAAAATGAAAAATCCGTACCAAATCCTGCAGAAAGAAATAGCAAGTCACACAGAATTACAAAACCT
This sequence comes from Intellagama lesueurii, assembly GCA_037013535.1. Taxonomy (NCBI): domain Eukaryota; kingdom Metazoa; phylum Chordata; class Lepidosauria; order Squamata; family Agamidae; genus Intellagama; species Intellagama lesueurii. The sequence continues at coordinate 157,286,855 of JBAJHW010000003.1, read as the reverse complement.
TGGGAGCTAAGCTTCAAGGATCACAATGAAAGCTGTTAAAATAACATTAAATTATTTAATGTTTTCTATGGAAGGATCCAACCCATTTTTCGAGATGCCAGCAAATACCAGCTTACAGCAGGGCTTATGGAAGTCAACAGGCCAAGCAGAGTGCCACCACTGCCATTTCTGATCGGTCCTTTGCCTGTGGCCGAACAGAAAACAGAACACTAGTTCATTTAATCCTACTGCTTGGGGAAGATCAGGGACACATCCTACTGGACAGGAACACCCGCCCGTTATTTTTGTAGTCATTTCTAATAAGGAGTAGTTTGTCTCTGTCATATCAGAGCTTTACAACCATTCTTAAATCACCCTAGCACCTACACAGACCATAACTATAATTCATTACAATACTGCTTCCTTTGAAACCAATGTATCTTCGGTATGTATACCTTGGGCTGGATCTCACCTGTTCTCATGCTAGGTATATATCCATCCTAGAAATACATATTCCTTCACATAGGTCTTAGCCTCTTGTCATGACTCCTTACTACCTGTTACTGCATTATATAAGGGATATGACCTGATGAGTAGCTAAATACGTATATTCAGATGCAAGTCTAAGCTACTAGGCCTATATTGTACTGAACTTCTGCTAAACAGAAAGTCATACTGGCTTATGAATGTGCATTGCACCACTTGTGCAAGCACACTCATTGTGCAGAGGACAGGTTTTCTAAATGGAGACCACTGCTGTGCAGTGCAACTCTTGCACAAGCAGTGTGCAAGAGTGTTCACTCTGGCAGCACCTTTTCAGCAGAAGAGCAATAGGATATTGGCCAAAGTCTTTACACTGTCAAAAATTATTCAATAAGATAATAAAGCTGCAATCCTGTTCCCTTTATTCTTACTTTGCATTATCTCTGCTATGCTTTGCTTCTCAAAGGGAAAGTGCACATAGAGAGAAATTCCAGACACACTAGCTAGTAGTTAAGAAAGATGTGAATAACCCAGCCAGTCTTTTATGTTCTTAAACAAAACAGCACTCATCTTAGGTTTGGGGCAGTTCATACAAACACATTAATTGCTCAATTTTTCATTGAAATTTACAATTTTACATAAAACATTGTCAAAAGTATCTGGAAATTCTTCATTATACTTAGTGGCAAGGAGAAAAATGTTGCTGTGTGAGGATGTATTAAGTGAAGATTTATCTCCTTAAGATGACTGTTATGTTTGTGTATCACAGCATTTGCTTTTAAATCTCCCATAGCCATGTGAACTATAGCTAGACAAACAGACTACACCCTGGGTAAAAAGGGAAGTAACAAGTAAATTGATAGAAGGGAAAGGGAGCACTTTCACAGTGGGAGCTATTAATATTCAGCAATTGGTTAAGTATTCCTTTCCATTTCCTCCTTTATTTGGCAGAGGAAAACAAAATACTTTGCCAAGTCCAGCATGCTTCCTGAATAGTTGTTGCTTCTCTGTGCCAATTGTTACTCTCTTGGAAAAGATAATTAAGGGCATGTGGGGATAAAAGCTGGATAAAGGCTAAGGTATAATGCTGTGGTTGTTTTGTCGCTTTCAAGACATTATTACATGATGTGACCATAGTTCAGTCATGAGGCTGTTGATTAGGCGTGCTTTACTGCTTATTTGACTAGAAGGACAATCAATCTGTTAGTCTGGCCCACAAGTCCTATCACACTATTGATGCAAAACAGCAGCAGCAAGCAAAACAAAAACAAAAACTGAACCTGAACCTGTCACTCCATTCCCAATGAATGGGGGTTGCTCCCATTTAATACTGATATGCCTTTTGTATCTCTAGACATCAGAAAGTGTACTCCTGAGGTAGCATGAAGGCACTGTGCACATGTGCGTGCACACGTGTCTAAGTAGGAACTTTGTTTTAATTACTAGGTACTGGAGAGTTGGAGAGCTGCACTGGCTTACAAATGTAACAGGATGTGCCCTCAGATCATTTTCTCATCTAACATCGGAGAAGGTATTGAACCAATGGAGTAGTTGACCCATTCGCCCCAGGTGGAGTTCTCATGGCTCGCATGGTCACTGTGACATAAGGGAAGATTAAGGAGAGAGTGAGCTCTGATGTGAAGAATATAGGGAAAATTTAGTATGATAAAATCATAGAATAATGAAGCTGGAAGGGGCCTGTAAGGACATTGAGTCCATCTCAATGGGGGAATCCAAATCAAGGTATATCTGGCAGATTGCTGTCTAACTTTCTCTTGAATGCCTCCAGTGTTGGAGTGCTCACCACCTCCCGAGGTAGTTGGTTCCACTGCCTTGGTGTTCTAACAGTTAGGAAGTTTGTCCTAATGTTCAACCAAAATATGGCTTCCTGTATCTTCAACCCATTACTGTATTATGTGTCCTATACTCTGGAATGAGATCTTGCCCCTCCTCTGTACAAACCTGTCACATAGACAGACTCTTAGCTAATCTTAAAGAAATGAAAAATGTATATCTTTTATTCATTTAAATTTAATCTATTATTTTAAAAATTTGACTGTTTATAAATACAATTAATAAAACTAATTAGTGCCTTCCTTTCTTGCCAGCACTCTCAATAAATGTATTGGGGCTCAGACATTAATTTATCAGGGAGGTTTCGTAACATCTCATTTCCTGTAGTTTCCCTTTATTTGCTTATACATCAGGGTGACTTAACTTGGAAGCGAGTTCCAGCCTCACATGGAACTAGTTGGAATAATCCCTTCTACTGATCATTGTGTTGTAGTTTTTTCTGGAAGACATGTTTCTGTCTCCACTTACGTGTCTCCCTAATGTTACACAACTACTCTTTGACTTTTGCATAGACTGTTGGGTGCCTGCTCTGTGATGGAATATCACTACTTTTTTTGGTGTATTTTATTTCATGCTGCTTTTCTTTCTAAAAAGTCTGTATTTGTGCCCTATAACATTAAGTGAAGTAAAAATTAAATTTCACAAAAAATCTTCTATAGTTCAAAGAAGTGTACCACTGTCATAGTATTACTCTTAAAGAGAATCCTTTTTGATGTAATATTTTTGGTGTCTTTCAAAAATATTCCTCTCTTCGTGCTTGTGGAATGTGATAAAAAAACATATTCTGATAGTAAGCCTGATAATATATTTTTAAGTTTAAACTTAGAAATCTTGCCACCAGTCTTGATACAAGACAACATGCTGTATTTGGGGAAGAAAGCAAGAATAGTTTACTTAACCAGTTTTACAATGTCTGAAGGCCAGGAAAGATGTTATTGGGGGAAGCAGTGGATGTTCAACCCCATTTTCTCTGATAAGGCTATTAAGAAGATTGGAGGAAAATGCAGGGGAGAATTGTACTTGAGAATACTTGAGCTTTCTTCGCTGACTTATTCTTCCCTGAAAATCCTCTTCCATACATCTTTCTGTTCCTCTTCCCCAAGTAGGTTCCAAAATCAGAAGTGAGCCTGGCTTGGCTGGGGTGGATTGGTTTGGGAAATGGACTGCAGAAATGTTATGACATCTCCATGGTATGGGATGTATTTCTATTGCTGAGATGACTAGTTCTCTGCAGTTACCACAGAGCTGATGATACTTCTTTAATTTAGTTCTTGTTCTGAATGCTGCAAACTAAATTTTCTGGACAACGTTGTAAAAGCAAAAATTAAATGAATATTTTCTGTGAAACTGAAAACTTTATAAAATTATAGCAGGTAGTAATTAAATCAAAGAGGCACACTGTTACCCTCTAGTTTACTGTGAGGCACAGATCTACTAATCTTCTTCCTTATTAGGAAAAGCAAGTCAAGACCTCCAAAAGCATCCATTGTTTTTAAGTTCCATAGTCTCCCTAGACAGTGGGACCAGTGTTGGAATTTCTTCTTTTCCCCCCAATGTATTTTATCATTGCCTAATATTCAGGAATAGGTTTTGAGGCACACAGTGGAGGAAGTCAGAAGTCTTGGGGAAATCCTGAGACTTGCAGAACTACAAGAGCCTTTGGGATAATAATTCAAATGTAGAGGGAATTAGTGAGGACTTAACATGCCTGTTAGCATGAAATGTCGATTGTCTGCTGTGGAGGGCAATTACTTACTAAAATGGTGAAATATCTTGAACCACCAGATACTGAGATCTTTTCTGAACAGGAAGCTAGACAAAACTAGGCCCCAAATGCTTCCAACTTAGGCCTTTCTCAGAGGTGAGCCACATTTAGGTGTCTATAAGTGTGTATCTATTGGATAGACTTTCCAGAATGGAGAGTTATGGGAGTTGTAGTAAAGGCAATCTGAAAACTCCATGCCTAGCTGCAGTAGTTGGGTTTCTCTGATTCAGCAACCCATGGAGCTAGGCTTTCCTTTTATCCCCAGTTCCCTACTGTTGTCACTGTATTTTGCTGAGGCTTGCTCTGCAATAGTTGTGCACAAGACAGGATTTGCAAGGGAGCTCTTCCTTCTCTGAAAGTGTCCTTATTCTGAGCCAAAATTTGTTCATGTTTCTACCTGATTTATACACAGAAAGTGTTTTGTGTTGAATGTCAAAAGGAATGCATAGGTGAAGTAAACTGAACCTCTACCCTGCCTTATCTAACTCTGCAATGCCAAGATTAAGATTATCTCCATAAACCGTTGCTTCTGTTATCAGAGTCATGTTAAAGGTAGAAAAGAGCTCAAGGAACAGAACAAGTGAAAACAAGGAAGGAAGGGGTTCTACATATATAACCTATTTTGTTGTTTAGTTGTTAAGTCGTGTCCGACTCTTCGTGACCCCATGGACCAGAGCACTCTAGGCCCTCCTGTCTTCCACTGCCTCCCGGAGTTTGGTCAAATTCATGTTGGTAGCTTCAATGACACTGTCCAGCCATCTCGTCCGAAGAATTGATGCTTTTGAATTGTGGTGCTGGAGGAGACTCTTGAGAGTCCCCTGGACTGCAAGGAGATCAAACGTATCCATTCTGAAGGAAATCAACCCTGAGTGCTCACTGGAAGGACAGATCCTGAAGCTGAGGCTCCAATACTTTGGCCATCTCATGAGAAGAGAAGCCTCCCTGGAAAAGACCCTGATGTTGGGAAAGTGTGAAGGCAAGAGGAGAAGGGGACGACAGAGGACGAGATGGCTAGAGAATATAACCTATATACATTCCTTTCAATGTTAAAATTAGGTATGCTTGTCCTGCATTATATATAAGTGGGAAAGACGTATGAGCCAGAAATGTGGCAAGCACCGGCATGTCTAATTCGCCCATGAGACATTTAGGAAGCTAAAAAAACCATTCCTTCTCTTTTGCAATAGTTCTCACTGATGCTTCATTTATCCCTGCAGAGTTGAGTATGGTGCATTGCCTAGTGGAAAATAGAGCAGGAAAAAGCTTGAAGCTGTGATTTTTCATTCCTTTATTGGCTTAACTGAGAGACTTATTGGGTTAAAACTTCTGCTTTGTTAGAAAGGGATGACTTCTGTTAGGAAAAACAGTGACTTATTCTCTGAGTCCCTCGTTACTAACTTTTGCCTTGTGTTACACTTAAACCCTTGTGCAAGATGAATGGTTGTGTTGTAGATTTCCTCCTATAAAGTGTCACTTCTTTTCCCCAGACAGAATGATAGAAATAGAATTATTTGAGACAGGCTGCCTTCATAAATGATTTTTATAGTAAGAAATTGCTTTTCAGTCTTAGCCTCCACAAATTTAAACTGACAAGTGGCTTTCACTAGCTAAGGTGTTCTTGTAGCTGTTACGTATCAAAGCCAGGTAGATGTTGTTACAAAATAACTTATAAGCAGAATTGCTGAAGTTATTGTGCACTTGAATCTTGACAGGACTTGCAGTTGGGGTTTTCTTTTTGCTAGTATTTCACAGATGTCCCTTTTTTGTTTCATGAAGAAGTAAGGATATGTAACCTCACCTTTCGTCTCAGTCATTACGTTAGTCTCCATGAATTATTTTGACCTTCTCAGAATTCCCTAGGTGTTTCACCTGGCTGTGAGAAACTGCCAAATTCTCTTTGAACTTCATTTTAGGCAAATTTCATGGTAATAGAGGTATTTATTTTTTATTTATTTTTATTTATTTATTTAATTTATATCCCACCCATCTAGACCGAAGTCTGCTCTGGGCGGCTAACAGCATACAAGAATAATAAAATAAAATAAAAAACAACATTTAAACCATAAGGATAACAATAAATTAAGTATTGGCAGGAGGGAAGGCCTGCCTAAAGAGCCAGGTCTTGAGTTGGCTCTTAAAAATACCCAGGGAGGAAGCCAGACAAATTTCGGGGGGGGGGGGGAGATTGTTCCAGAGGTGAGGGGCCACTGCCGAGAAAGCCCGCTTTCTTGTTCTTTCTCTTTGGACCTCCCTCGGCGTTAGGCCCCTCAGCCGCCCATCTTGACTAAAGCGAGTGATTCGGGTAGATCTAGGTGGGAGGAGGCGTTCCACCAGATATTGAGGTCCTAAACCATTTAGGGCTTTATATGTCATCATTAGTACTTTGAAATCAATGCAGAAACGAACGGGCAGCCAATGCAGGGCAGTGAGAGTAGGGGAGATATGTTGGTGTTTTCTCACCCCAGTAAGAAGTCTGGCTGCCGCGTTCTGCACCATTTGAAGCTTCCGCATCAATCTCAAAGGTAGCCCCACATAGAGCGCATTACAGTAGTCTAATCTCGAGACTACAAGTGCATGAACCAGAGTGGTGAGGGCCCCCACATCAAGATAGGGACACAGCTGGGCAATCCGCCGAAGATGAAAATAGGCGGTACGGACCACTGACGCTACCTGGGTCTCCATGGTGAGCGCCGGGTCAAGATGGACCCCCAGACTACGAACCGAATTCTTTGTGGTGAGAGTCACCCCCCCAAAAGAGAGGGAGTTCCCCAAACCACTGACATCAGGGCCACCCACCCTCAGGACCTCCGTCTTGTCCGGGTTCAGCCTCAGACCATTCACCTGCATCCACCCCAGTACAGCCTCCAGATAGCGCTGAAGGGACGAAATGGCATCCACTGTTGTTGGAGAAAAGGAGATGTAGAGCTGGGTGTCATCAGTACGAAGACCCACACCCCCTGATGACCTGACCCAGCAGCCTCATGTAGATATTAAACAGCATTGGGGAGATAATCGAGCCCTGCGGGACCCCACAATTAAGATTCCACGGAGCCGATACACTCTCCCCAAGTTGTACTCTCTGGGGATGGTCCTCCAAGAAGGATCGGAGCCAGGTTAGCGCCAGACCACCAATTCCCAGCTCGGAGAGCCTCCCCAGGAGGATACCGTGGTCAATGGTATCGAAGGCGGCTGAGATATTGAGAAGGACCAACAGAGACATTTTGCCCCTGTCCGCCTCCCTCAGCAGGTCATCAAACAGTGCGACCAGTGCCATTTCCGTACTGTGGCACGGCCTGAAGCCCGACTGAAATGGATCCAGGGCGTTTATAAATACCTACCCCACAGCATGTTGCTTTTCCTATGAAGATTGCTTTGTTTTTATTTTGAGCTTCCTCACAATTTTCGAAATACAAACCTTCTCAAACCTGTTCACATTTTTCTTTATTCAGAATTTCAATGGCAGTTCTAATGAGAAGTGATTTTAATGAGATGTTTGAATGTACTGACAAAGAAACAGACAAGAATTCTTTCCAGATTACACCCTTCATCATTTGAGCATGTTTTCTCTTACTTTGTAGTTTAATTGGGAGAAGGAAAAAAAACCCTCTCTTAAAACAGGTTGCAGTGCACTCTGAAAGCAGGGGTATCGAAGAGCAAAGCAGGCTTCTTGAAAGGTGAAAAGAGGGAAAATATTTTAAAAAGAGGAAGAAGCAGAAGCAGCAGCTCCTACTTGCAATTTTCTGTTACAGGCTGATGTTTCAAACATTATATTAGAAAATATTAGTCTGTTAATTTGAATGATAGCTATTGATTTTGCACACAAAAAACACACAGTATCAAAAGCTTCAAAGAAATGCCATCTTTGATGAACTACTGAGAAGGCTTTAGAGTATTTTCATCCAAACAAAGCTGGAAAGTGTATTGATTTTGTAGCATCTTTTCTTTGCTGGTCCTGCTAAGCTTTAAGTTGTCACTATTTCATGAAAAGATTTAATATGTAGGCATGCATTACATACAAATAATTAGAATGTACTTTGTGCAGATTTGTATATTGCAGAAGGTGTTCCATTAAAAAAAAGATTAGTTAGCTGGTTGAGTCTGCAGTGCTTCTTGTGAATATTTCCATCCTGCAAGGTAGTTTGCCAGTTTTATGCTGTTTTGGCCTTACGTTACCTTGATTCCTGGCTGCTTTTTGAATGTTTTAATTAGGGATTTAAACCTGAACCTCCATCAGTACTTAATTCTGTAGACATCAGGGAGAAAGGGGGTCTCTGTGCAAGGCTGTCCGAGATATATTGCTGCTTGAGAGAAAAAGCAGGATGGTGCCTCCCTCCCTAAATGTAGAAAAGGTAACTGGACCAGCAATTCAACCTTCCTTCAGTGTTGGTGATAGAGTGGGATCCTGTGCCTAACTTGTAGGCTACATTAGGGTGTACAAGACAGGGCACATAGCACACAGCTCTTTCTTCCAGGTGTTTTCTGCTGCCTTCCAGTCCTTGCTTTATTCTATATTATCATAGGGCTAGCCCTGCATGTGTGCTCTGGTGGACCTCTGGACAGAGTAGAAAATTGCAAAGAAATCATCCGGACTTAAAAGAGCCACTTGCACACATCTGTCCAGAGCGGAGCATGCAGTAATGTGCAGCTTTTATACAAGTTCCCAGATCATGTTGCTTGTCTGAGTGTTTTGTACCTACCTGTGCCTCAGCTCACTCCTCAGAATTTGCCAACCTCCGTCACTCAGATTGATTCTACAGGAGCCAGCCCTGACAGTTTCTCATAATCAATGGGAAGCATACTAGCCTTCACATATATCATAGAGTGCAGCCAAACATTGTAAGTCCCTATGATGGACAAATTAGTCTAACTTCCCTCCAGAAGAATTTTGGAAATTGCAGTTTTATGGATAAAGTTTGATGATGCCCTTCAGAACAGAATTTGCACCATCCATATAGAGATCTTTGGGAAAACCTGTAAGGTATACTCTTTCAAAGATTTCTTCCATTTCTAACATCTAGCTTTCCAAAAGGAGTGCTATTGCATAGAAACTTACTGAAAGACTTGTTTTCCCTTTGGGGAAAAATAAGTATCTTGGAGAAAGTGTTCTATGCCCCCCCATATTGTTCTTGTTAAAGGTAGGTTTCAGCTAGTCTTGTTATTTGCTTCTAGCAATTGCTTAGTAGTAAGCTTTTAGCCACCTGGACTGATTACTATGTACAGTTCTCAGGTTTAACCCTTATGCCAGAAACTAGGTCATACTGACTGATAAAACCTATTCATTGCCATTACTTATTTTAAAATCAAATCATATCAGATTTTGACAGAGCAGAAATAAAGAGTAATTCTCTGTGTGTGCATGCATGCATGCATGCTTGTACATACACACACATACAAATCCTTAGTGTATTTTAGTGTGAATGCCTCCTTGCCTTGCTTTTAAATGAGACATCTGAATTGAATATGAGTTCACTTCTGTGAGGGATAATCCAAAACATGCAGGTTGGAAAACTTAATATAAAGGCAGCAGGTCTACTTCTGCAGCTCTGGTTTCCCCAGGCTTAGCTGCTGATAAAAATGGATGTGTCATTCATTGCTTTATTTTGTGCACTGCCCTTAAGGCTGCTTACTCCCACTCATGCCAGCTGCCAGATCTTCCTTTCTCCTGCCCCGCCCCATCTGATGTCAGTGTCTACATGCAGTATTGAGAGAACTGGCAATGGCCTGCTGCATATCTTACTGTGTAGGGGAAATCACTGTTGCATTTTCTGACAATATACCTATATTTTTTAGGTGGGGGGGCGGTATTGACACTGACTTGGGGAGAGAGTTTTATGCTGACATAAATTCCGTAGGACATGGAGGAGGCTTCTCTGATAATAAATTCTATGATTGTTGGGGGGGGGGGGGAATAGGGAAGTTTTTTTAAAAAAAATAAATGATTGTGGCTCCTCCTTTAATATATGAACTTGATGGCCTGTGGGCAAAATATGACCTGGAAAAGTTTCCTAGCAATCTGCTGGCATGATGTCTGATACAAAGTTCCCCCTCTAACTGTCTTAAGTCTCAAATGTTTTATTCCAATAGGAATCGGGGCGAAATTCCTGACCCTCTTTCCTTGGTGAGCTCCTGCAGGGGATGCTCTGGACACGCAAATGTTTTCTCTTAGGTGTCTCAGCTGGTCATTCCTCCATGCCAGCCAAGAGACACATGGGACTGAGCACTTTAGGTGCCCAAAGGACAAGCTTTGCTACAGCCCATGGTCTTGTTCACACATGGAAATGGTCCTTAAAGAGTCCTTGCCTGTGCCTGAGGTTTTATGGCTAAGTAGGAATAAACAAGGGTGCCAACAGGAATAATTGTGGTGGCGGCGGGGGGGGGGATCTATTAATGGTACCTATGGGTTGGTAACCTGATTGTAGTTTTTACTTGTGTACACACAAAGAGACAACAAGTTTAGGAAGTGGGGACAAGTGCCTTGCTTTGCCCTGTCTCATGGACACCCACAGGAACAAACAAAAAAAGAATTGTCATTGAGAGAGCTCTATGCTTTATTCCACCATACAGGTCGGAAATATTCAACATATGTCTCCAAAGCAGGTTGGATAAAAATCAATGATTTTTAAAAATCAAATTGATTTAAATCAAAATTGATTTTTTTATTCCAATCGTCAAAAATCTGATTTTTTTAAAAAAAATTAAATTGTGATTTAAATCAAATCCATCCTTCTCCAAAACACAGTATTATTCCTTAGTGAAACTATGTAATGGATTTAGTTCTGAGGAAATGTATTTGAGATCAGGCTGCATGCAGGCTTGCTTAATTTTTCCTGTTTAAATGTAAAATTTTGTGCATTTACTTTATTTTCTTAAAACATAATTTTACATGAAGCAAACAACTATAAACATTAAAAGCAATGCACAGTAATATCGCTTTTAGCAAAATCAGCAGAAGATAAATAACTTGTTCTCCTGGGAATCTGTTTCCTTAAGGGCTAATGGGCATTGTTTTAGAACTTTCCCTTTATAACATTGTTTTCATCTTGTTATTTTTAAAACTGCTTTTTAATTTAAAGTCAGTTAATGGGTTGGGAAGTTTTGATAATCACATGCTGTCTTAGTGTTCAAAAGCAAATATAATATATACCTATTTTAATATACAATTTGGTGCTAAAATTGCAGAATAGATGGATGGAATCTTTTTCTCCCATTGTGGGAGCAATATGACAGTAGAAATGGGGATGGATTAGATATTGGGTTCTTGAAATCTGTACTGCAGAGCCATCTCAGATTGGATCCAAGTATGCCTAGAGACTCAATCAATTAAAAATAAAACCCACTTAACATCACTATCCCCTTACCTTGCCATCTCCCTGGCAAGTCAAAGAGATGGAGCGTGCTGAGTTGGATTCTCATTGGTTTGAATTCCCCTAGGGTGTGATTTATCCTGCACATACTCATATTAAGGGCATCACAGAGGATCTAACTGCAGCATCCTGCTTAGAGCCATCTCCCCCATTCTTATCTTGTTATGAGATTTGGAGGGAAAATGACTCTCAGAAGAATAGATGTGCTGACTCATCAATATATGCCAGCATCCGAGGGCCTGTTGTACCCCAGACCCAATCCAGAATTTAGATGATTTGCAGAGGAGATTCAGGCAGCTTCTTCCTTACTGATTGGTAGCAGTCACCCTTTTAAAATTTGTGACATACTGAGATTGTTGAGAATAGTAATCAAGGAATCTCAGTTTTGTGTGACTACAGTAGATACCTATGCCTCAGACCCAAGTTAGGTTAGGGCACTATATAGAAAGTTATATAATGTAATCCAGTGACATTGTTTACTCAGGAAAAACTGTTACTAGAAGGATAATTGAGATAAAAGAAATGCTGGGGCAGAAAACTCTTTCTCTACTACTGTTTTCCCCAATAATAGATTGTGCTTAAGTGGCTGGTCTTTATACAGGGTTCTAAATATGACCAAACATGATTGAGATTCTTTTATTTTCTCAAGATAGTATTCCTCTCCTCACTCTCTGATCTATAACATTTGCATGTCAAGGTTTACTTCAAGTAAACCTTGAAGTATATATCAAGCTTTATATATTTAGACCAGTACTAATCCTTATTGACCGCTCTTGATCTCTCAGTTCTCTCTTTACCTAAAATAACTTGGCAAAACCAAATGCAAAAATTATCAGTGGGTATTGTAATCCATTTATGGCCTTAATTGCCCTGCATAACATAGCATATCAGCAGACATTTTCCCTTTCCTTCCAGCAGATTCATTATGAAACTTGTCAGGTCAACTGGTCACACAAATTGGATATTATAGCAGTTGCCAGTAAATGGACCTGTCTTCTCTCGTGGCCTTCATTCATCCCTTTCTTCTTTTTCTTTCCTGGTTGTTTGTTGCATAACTGACCTGTATTGTCATTACAGAAATGCGGAAGTATTCAAATAGAGAAATTATTTCCTGGTTGATTCCTGAGTGAGAGCCCATTTCATGTACATGTCATGCATGTGAAAGGCATAAATGATTAAAAGTCAGCTTAGATCAATGTGGATGCAGGCTGCATAAAATATAACAAAAATATTATGCAGTGCAAATGCCTGAAGTGGCATAAATAGAATTCTGTTAATTTATATTTTTCTGGCTTTTCAAATAAACACTTAAATCCTTCATTGCTTTCTTTGTGGATGTTTTGCGGTGGTGGAATCAGCAACAGTTCCATGAGCCATACATTAATGCCTGTGAATCATGGCTGAACAGAGTTACACTTCCCATCTGCCCCATTATTGGTGTAAAATATCCCATGCATACAGATAACACAACACAGGCTGTGGTAATACTGTTAATAGTAGTATAGTGTATCAGCAGCGATAAGAAAGGAATTCTTGTCTTTCCCCAAAGCTAACATTTCCCCTTTTCAAAGCCTGCAGAGTGATTCAATTTTTGTTGCTTTGGTGAAGCATAAATCATAGACACTTTGATAATATATGCAAATCACACTCGTCACTGCGGTTTGTAGACTGTTTGATATTTTTGGAGTGCTTTCAGTTACCCCTTTCTCTGATTTGACCCCTACGTTATATCTCAATTTTTCCTTCCTGCTACAGTATTACTAGGTTATCTTTCAGCAAACTGGAAAAAGATGCTCCTCTTGAAATGGTTTTACTTTTAGCTTGAGTTCTTGTTGCTGCATGAGTTTTGCTCCAGTCATGAATATTGCTTTGATGAGTAAAACCATAGCCCTCCAATGACAACATTGGTGCTTCTGCACACAAGTATGAACATTGCATGAACGATGTACATTCACTTGTATGATGCTGTACATCCCTGTATATAACATGGGTTTGCAAAGTGTTTTCTGGGGGGTTGTTGCAGTTATTTTAGGCAGCAGACATGGCAGGGATCAGCCAGCTGTGGCAGCAAAGGCTCTCTGAGGCCTGGTTCCTGCCTTCATGGGAGGAGCAGCAGCAGCAAACCACCAAGTGAAAAGAACGGTGGTGTCTGTTGGCCAGAAAAGGAGGAGGTGGCAACATCTGAGCAAAGCCTCAGAAGAAGAACTGGGTGGGACTTTGCCATGGCTTGTGGTGTGCAACAGAGACTGAGCTCCATCCCACTACCTGTGAGAGGAGGAGCTGCCTGGCAGTGTCCTTTTTATGCAAATGTGGCAGGGAGTCTCAGGTTACTTGGCTGTTACAAAAGGGTGTTGCAACTCGAATAAGGTTGGGAAACACTGGTATACAGCATTATGTTATGCTGTTGCTTGCAGATGAACGTTTTTGATGTGCTATAACACCAATGGACACCCACTGTGGTGTAGCGGACAGAGTATCAGACTAGGGCTCAGGAGGATACCTGGGTTCACATCCCTGCTTAGCCATGGAAATCCACTGATGGGTAGCAATGGTAAACCACTTCTTGAAAATCTGACATACTTTGAAAATCCTGTTAAGGTTGCTGTAAGTTGAAGGCACAACAGTAACACCTGTGCAACTGTATGGTTGTACTGATTTTAAGCACCCCAGCTAGTCTTAGTGTTAAGAAGTCCAACATTCATAAAGATTCCAAAGGAATACTTTTTTTTTTTTAGTTCACTATAGTAAAAACAAAGTTTAATGTCAGCTTTGTGTTTTTGATTTATGGATAGGATCAGCAGGTCAATCTGCTTAGAGTCTACACTGGGATGGACAATTTCTGAGAGTCTGAGAGCCATTTTTGTCCTCTTCTGGACCTTGTTGGCTGTACTCTGACCTTCCCTCCTTGTTTTCGTCCCCAGAATGGAAGATGTACTCCCAGAAGCCTTGGGGAGGGCATGATTTGCAATTTAAATGTTACTGTTCTGACTTGCTTTAGACAAAAAAATAACCCTTATTATTTTTGGAAATAAGAAGTGACCAGCATGTAGATTTCATCATATATATTTTTTAATAATGGGGGGGGGGGGGAGGAGATTGGGGGAGGGAGTTTGGAAAGGGACCAGAGGGGTGGTTGTATTTGGGGCAGATGAATTGACTCACCAAAGCCATACAATTTCAGAGAGCCTACTCTAGTGTAAATGACTATACTAAGCAGCAGGATTTCAGTCTATAATTGACCTCAAAGTAGCTGTTAGTGAATACAAAAATCTACATAGGGAGAATGGAGGGAAGGGTTGCTCAGTGCTAGTAATTAGAAAGCTCCAGTCCAACACCAGATGCATGAGTTGGAATAAAGGGTAGATTTTTATCATATTACATGTAGTAATTAGCTTGCCTAGTATCAGAATATTTGTATTATCAGCAAAGGGTTTGCAAAATGCTAGTGTTAAGCATGAAATTGTCACTGTCAGTACCTGTTCAATTTCCTCCTGAACTCACTGTCAAAAATTATTACCCCAATTTATGTGTACAGAATATATACCTGAAATGCTTGATAACACTCTGTGCACCCAAGGAAGTAGCAAAGTCCACAAAGCTCATGCTGAAATGAATCCATTAGACTTTAAGGTGCCACAAGAGTATATGATATTCCTGATCAAAGCACATGAATCCAACTTCAAATGACAAGAAAGAGCAGGAAGAGATGTCTGAGTGAAAAATATTTCCACTGAAAAAATACGGAGCCCTGTTACCGTTGAGATGTGGGAGGGTGGAATGGAACTGCTTGGGTCCGTAGTAGTATATAATGTAATGGGCATTTTGGTGAATATGCCATAAACTGAATAAAAAAACCTATATGGGGAATTTGGAAAGCAGAATGGTAGCCAACACTGAACCTGAAAAGCTAAATGCTATTCAGAATAGTGTGGGAAAGTGTTAGAAAGGTGTATCACTTCAGCCATGAGTCTTTAGTGTGATGTGGCTTTTAAAAAAAGGATAATGCAATTTCATAGTTTTAAGATATAGGAAATAATGTTAGGTGCCATCAAGTCCGAACAAACTTATAATGGGCCTAAAAGAGCTTTCAAGGTGAGTGAGACATTCAAGGGGTAGTTTTACCAGTTCTGCACCTCCAGAGAGCTTCCATGGCAAAACAGGGATTCAAACCCAGGCCTCCTGAGTTCTAGTCCATCATTCTATCCACTACACCAGTGGGTATCACCAGATATTATGGGGAATAATAGGTCTTCTTTAATCAGCACTTGTCAGACATTACGTGAAGGAGTATGTCCAGTTCTGGTCATTGCATTTTAAGATTAATGCATACAAGCTGTACAGGATCACATGTGAGCAATGAAAGTGCTTGGGTGTTGAAGACAAATCCTACTAGGAAGGATTTGAAAAAAACTGTGCATGATTGGTCAAAAGTGGAAGCAAGGAAGGACATAATAGCATACTTCAAAGATTTTGGGACAAAGATTTGTCCTGCTCCACAGCTTCATCTTATGCTCCTAGGTGGCAGGACAGTGTGTTTTGAATGAACATTACAAGCAGCTTTTTTAATAGTAAGAGCAGCTTATCAATGAAATCAGTTAGCTAGAGGTATTCAAGCACAGGTTGGACAGGCATTGACTGAGAATATTTTACCTCTTCCTGCATCAAGCAAGAGGTTGGGTCCAATTGTCTATACCCTCTTCCAACTTTATGGTTCTCTGATTATCTCTGTTCACCTCTTACAAGTCTCTGGACTTATGAAAGGCTCCTACATGAGACTGATAGAGCTTTTAGGAGGTGCACTCATTGGCCAAAAGCCTTTTGGTTAGCATAGTAAACTGCACTAGTGTAGGCCCATTGCATCAATGGGGTTTTGGTGAGTTAACTCCTTCATTAAATTCTTATTGTGCTAAAGTAAATCACAGCTAGAGTAGACCCATTTAAATCAATGGAACCTATGGAGGAGTTGACACACCAGATCCCCATTGATTCAATGGGCCCACTCTAGTGTGATTTACTATGCTAAGCAACAGGGCTTGGGCCATTATTACTTAAAGAAGTGCTCCAAGTTTTGGCTTCAAATTCCTAGTTGTTCTGATCCATTAAAATACTTCATTCGTGTCACTCCATGGGGGTGTGTTTTTTTTGTTTTTTGTTTTTGGCTTGGGCATGAAATATTTTGGGAAAAGTGCAGAGGGGCTGAACTGGAAATACAGCTCATTTGACCGTAATTTTTTTCTCGCCAGCCATTTAAAAAACCCACCCCCACAGAACATAAAATTGGTACTCTGTGTGCAATTTTAACACACGCGACCTGGATATTTAAAGAAAATTACAAACTTGGCTTGGCAAAAAACATTCAAACTGGTAAGCATTATACCTGCCTTGTAACCACAGTAAAACCACTATGGACAACAATACATGGATAGTTTTTTGTCAGTTTATTTAGTCTTGTTTTTTAATCCACATACGCACGCACGCACACACGAACACACACACACACACACACACACACACATGGCTAAATTTAAAAAAGCAGTAAAAAGGTAGCAGAATTGCCAAGCACGAACAGTAATAAGATGTTCTTTTTAATAAGGGTGTTTTAAATCTGTCTTTCTTAATTGTTGGTCTCTACTAGGAAATGAAGTTTGCATTGAGCAAATAGATAAATATATTTGTCACTGCAAGTGGAACCAAGCCTCACCCAAATCAGAGTCTGAAGGGAAAGTGGGACTCCCAAACAGGGTCCTTAATGATATATGATAACATTCTGCTTCACATATGTGTGCCAGATTTCAGGGCTCTAGGTTACTGGGAAGTATGCTAATATTTATATGCTTTTGTAAGTAAATAAATGGAGGCCCAGCTGGTGATTTGTGTGTGTTTTGCCCCAGTTAAATTAATCCAGATGCTTTCAGTGGGACAACCCGAACTCATCCTCCTGTATTTCTCTGCAGGAATATGTTGCTGCTGCTGCTGTTTTTAACATATACAGCAACTCTACTTCCCTTCCTATTCTTTTTGAGCAAATGTTTCAGTTTCAATATTCCAGTCATGGGAGTCATCCCACCAAGTTTCAGTTATCCCTATCGAGTCATGTTTACCCTCCTGAACGAAGATTTCCAATTCTTCTTGTTTGTTTCCTGTATTCCTGGTATTTATATATAGACATCAGAAATTGTGTGATTTGTTTGGCCTGCGTTCCTTTGTACATTTTTATGGATATTATTATTGGGCCCCATTAGAGTTGCTTGGTCTGTTCCTCTTATTGTGCACGAGCAATCATCTCTCTTTACACAGGATTGGTCTGTAGGCTTCAGTCACAAGCACGTTTACTAGAGAATAAGTCCCACTGAACTAAGTTCAGTTTACTTTAGAGCAAGCATGCTCAGAATACGTAATGGGATACAAATTCAAACTGGCCTCAATTATGTGTATGCAATCTGGAGATAAACCCCAGTAGAATGGGTACTACTCTAAAGCAGTGGTTCCTAATCTTGGATCCCTCAATGTTCTTGGACTACAACTCCTAGAAATCCTGGCCAGCACGGCTAGAGGTGAAGGTTTCTGGGAGTTTTAATCCAAGAACATCTGGGGACCCAAAGTTGGGAACCACAGCTCTTAAGCAAATACTGCTTAAGATTAGAATGTTCCTTTTATATAATTGTACAGCACATCTCTACAGAACACCACTTGAAGTAAAAAGGTGATTTATATACCATATTTTGTGGCACAAAGGTGGCCTACAGGTAACCTCAGAACAATGAAATCACAATAAGCAGAAACAAAAATTTTAAAATTCCTCAGTCTTTCTCACAGGGTGGCAGATATCTCTTGTGGTGGTGGTGGGGAGTCCAGTTGGATGAGCAGCAGATGCCATGCTGACAGGAAAAAAAATGATTCATTTGAAATGTGGTGCTGGAGGAGAGCTTTGTGGATACCCTGGACTGTCAGAAAGACAAACAAATGAGTCCTAGATTAAATCAGGCCTGAGCTATCTCTGGAGGCAAATATGTTGAAACTGAGGCTGTCTTACTTTGGGTACATCATGAGAAGGCAGGATTCTCTGGCAAATAATCATGGGAAAGGTGGAAAGCAGCAGGAAAAAAGGAAGACCAAATATGAGATGGACTGACTCCATAAAGGTAGTCACAGACTTATGTTTACATGAGCTGGGCAGGGCTGTTGAGAACAGAACATTGTGAAGATTAAATTGGAGGTGACTTGACGGAACATAACAACAAGGTTTAAAAACTGAGATTAAAAACATTTAAACATTTTAAAATCTGTACATTAATTATCTCTACCAGCAGTGAGGATGAGGACAGAGTTGTGCTAGTAATATTACTAAGCCTTTTCAGTGCACAAACCAATTGGTTTAACGAAGTGTCAGTCTGTTTTCAAGGTAAGTAAGATGCAGATGAATGTAAAATATTGCCATCTTGTGGTCTTCCATGTTAAATAAGTAAGATTTACCCCCTCAGTTGACATTAGTGGACAGAATCCTATTGGGATTTGCTCACAAGTAAGTCAAATCACATAGGTTGTTGTGGTGAATTTCAGCTAATTAACAAAGTATTGCTTAGTGCCTCATCATACACCCAGTTCTGTACTTAGAATGAGACCAGGCGTACAAATGGCATCTAATTAATTAGCTGCAGTTTATTACCACAACTTTCATAATTTCCATTACTCTCCAATAAAATTGGGTCAGGAATCCTGGCCAGTGCATCAAGATTTCTTCTATGCTACATTTTTCTACAAGGTGTTATTTTTCGAAGTAAATAGTATGTCTTATGTTCTTTGTTGGCATAGGTACATTTTTATTCATTTTAATGTGTATTAAATTTAGTGGTATGAGAAATCCTTACAAAATTCATTCTTAGTGATTTTTCAAGTCTTGCTATAAGCTGAGGCTCTCTACCAAGATTTCCACAGTACAAGTGAGATTTCCTAGCTTTCCATGAAAATGAGGCCCTGGGCTTGTTTTCCTGTTTATTGTATTAGTTGTGTTTGTTTGTTTTTTGGTCCATTGTTCTATGCAGCAAACTGACAAATTCTGCCCTTCCTAATGATGTGTTCGCTTAATCCTGGGCAGGAAATATAACATTCTGTGCAGGACATATAATAATTCTGCCTTTTTCCCAGAATAAGTTGCTTTAAAAAGTGGCCATAAAACTTCTGAGAAGTTTCCTGCAAGTTTTCTTGGGAGAAAATCTGGTGCAGGAAGATCTTGCTGCAAGGAGAAAAGAGTGTTCCCCCCCCCCCCTCAATTTCTCTTTGAGAGCAACAGGTTGTGAGATTCACATCCTCCTTAATTAGAAGTATATCATTTAGGACACAGGTGTATAAGCGCATTTATCTGGAACTTAGTCCTATTGAACTCACTGAAACTTACTAGTAAGTGGAAATGAATAGAATCGGTCTGCTATTCCAGCAGGCTTTGATTAGATCAGTGACTATTTGTTGAGAAGCAAGTCTATGACAGCATGACAGAACACTATCTATTATTTCGGTGATGAAAGTCTGTCTCCTCTAGGGATGCTCCTGATGAACTGTTTTTCTCAAAACTGACATTTGAGATATGGAATGTTTGCTTTCTGTCTAAGATTCTGCAAGAATGTCTTTGATGTTGTTATAATTGTTCATTCTGGGCTGTGAGAACATGATACGATCTGTGCAAAATGCAAACCTCAAAAACATATCCCATTTCATTTGCAATTATAATATAATTTAGTATGTGGAAGGAAAACAAACAGAAATAATAGTATAGCTTCTGTCCTCATAGGGAAAATAAGGAAATATTTCAGTTTTCTGAAAGCATGTGATGATTAGATTAAGAAAACACTAATAATGTCTCCCTATTGACAGTATTGGCTAATTATTCTCCTCATGGAATATCCTTTGACAGAGTTTTGTGTCTTTAAGAAGACGTGACTGGGAGTGGGGGTGAATGGGAAAGCATGGTTCCTGAAGATGCTTTTCACTTATCATTTGTGGAGAAAGGAAAAGATCCCGGTTTCCAAGAATTACCAGCTATTTCAGCTGTGATGGAGGCACACTGCTAAGGAACAGAGGACTTGCCCTTTAGCTAGGAAATAATCCCGACCATGAAAGTGTACTTGACAACATTCACCTTATTGCCACCATGTCTAGATAGTGGACTTCCATTCTGTGCCAGAGCAACATTCCAGTTGCTTCCTCTCTGGTCTGGGCATTACCTTTTGTGAGATTTCCTTTATCTGTAGTTCTTAGTGTTCTGTCCAGGGTCCTGATGCTTTCTGGTCTGGCTCAATAGAGTATATTTGACTTACAAAGTGTTCCCATTTTTCTTGCCTGCCTTGTGCTTGCTGAACTTACTCTGATAATCTTTAGGGCCTTATATCTTCTATAGAGCAACAGCTTTTCTGCTTCAGAACTGGATCAATACTCATATGCTAGGAATTCGTTGCTCGTTTTCATTTAAATATGTCATGCTAATGATCTTTAATGGCAGCAGGACAAAGAGAGGACTTATAGTTATAGCTACACACTGTAGCACAGTTGGCTAAGCTTGTGTTCTTTTATTCCCTTAACTGGAAACCTTAGGAGAGGGGACAACTTGGGATTGATGTAGCAGGGTTTCCATACTTAGTGCTTGAAGGATTTGAGCTAATAGTCATCAAGCTGAGTTGCTGATAAATTTTCCTCCCTGGTTGGGGTTTAGCATTTCCAGAGCAGATCCTGAAAACAGCACTGCCATTTATTTCATGCTGCTTCCTTTCTGGTCTCGGCATTGCCTTTTGTGAGATTTACTTTGTCT
Source organism: Intellagama lesueurii (assembly GCA_037013535.1). Lineage (NCBI taxonomy): Eukaryota > Metazoa > Chordata > Lepidosauria > Squamata > Agamidae > Intellagama > Intellagama lesueurii. The sequence goes on along the minus strand of JBAJHW010000003.1, from coordinate 157,265,611 downwards.
TATTTTTCCTGCTGGGAAATAACCAGGGTTCCGAATCCACAAACCAAAGAAGCCTTTGATATGTTCAATCTGCCAAAGCCATTAATCTTCTTACATTAGCATTTTTCTCTAACCCTCAAAGATGCTAAGAGACTTTTCCTATTTATTTATTTACTTATTTATTTACTTATTTATTTACTTATTTACTTACATACATACATACATACATACATACATACATACATACATACATACCCTGCCTTTCTCATTAAAAGAGCCCAAGATGGCTTATTTGTCACTTTTCTAATTGGTGAAACCTTTTGGGATGCCACCCTCTTCCTACTTTTGGGAAATGTAATAAAAAGACTATTTTTATTCTGTAGTCACTCTGTTCACTTTTCTGACCATTTGAAAATCCCATGCGTACTGATGCTCCTTTGTAACTCCTGTGCCATGTTGTATCTCCAAGGAATGCAATCAGTTAGAAGGTTTTTGCACTTGATTTGCAAAGTAACCACTCTGCCTCCCCCGCTTTGTCTCTTATTGTATTTCTTCAGCCAGTATCTTTTTATCATGTCTGATCTGATCTTGAAGGTTGAGCCTCAGTTTCTGATTATCTCAAATGAAACACTTGCTCTTACCTGCCTTACTACTTGTGTTTGTCTACCTGTATTTATATATTTGTGCTTAGGGAGAAATACAATGGGAGCCATCTGTGTTTTGGTTGCCTCTCTAGGTGGAAAGCTTGTAGCTATAGGGTTTCCCTACCTAGGATAAGAAGACAAAAGCTTAGATAAGGGCATCAGCCAGTCTGCTTGAAACACACATGACTGGCCTGTGTTTCACAAAACATTTGGGACAGAACTGATCTTCACAAGTTCCATAGGCTTGAAGGGGCACTCTCAGAGGTTTCTCTGCATGTGGTGATGCTGACAGTGTGTGAGCAGCCCCCACTGCTCCCTCCATCACAACACGGTTGTTTGCTCTAATACAACTAGTTTATTAAACATAACTGAACAGCAACAGTTTTAGCCAATGTGACCTAGCTACTCTATGTGTCAACAGGATCCCATCTCCTAATACCTTTCTTGTCCGGAGTCAAAGAATAGAAGCTTCTCTCCTTGAGCAGCTTGAGTATGCCATGGAGGTGAGTGAGGCAGGGGGTGCCATAGTGGGGATTGATATGGATACTTGCCCGTGCAGATGCAAGGTCTGGACTTTCACTCCAGTGTAGTGGTCAGAGTCAGGGTAACTGGGGATGGACCCATATGTGACTCACACAGCAGCATTGATACTCTCTAGGCCAGTGGTGGCGAACCTTTTTGGGCTCGCATGCCCAAACGGGGGGGGGGGGGGAAGCAGGCGGTGTGCTGCCGTAGCGGCAGCGGCGGACCCGGACCCGGAAGTGCGGAACCGGAAGTGGCGGTGGAAGGGGGAATCGCGGCGGTGGACCAGGAGGACCCAGAACCGGAAGTGGCGGTGGAAGGGGGAATCGCAGCGGTGGAAGGGGGAATTGCAGCAGGGAGGTGCCTCAAGCCCCCTCCGCTGCCAGCACCAGTTGCTCCGGATCCGCCTGCTGAAGCGCCAGCACCGGCTGCAGCCGCCTCCTGAGGTTTGGCTGCACGCAGGGGGAGTAGCGATCTGGCGACCTATGGCTCGCGTGCCGGCAGAAACGGCTCCACGTGCCAGCTGTGGCACACGTGCCATAGGTTCGCCATCACTGCTCTGGGCTGACACAGATTTGGCTTGAGGGAGGTTCAGGGCCAGAGGAAGGTGGTGGGTGTGTCGGCTCTGGGGCTTGACAGGGCTGGCTACCAGAATGCTTGCTGGCAGAACCAAGCGTCTAAGGCTTGTCACGTCCTCTCCAATACCCTCTCCTTGCTTGGCGGTGGTGTTCATCCTGGCAGGCATCACACTGCTTTTGCTGGTTGTGTCACATCCATGCTGACTCCTTGAGGGGATGAGATCAACTTATTGGCAAGTCCATGGGTCACATCTCCAAATTGTTTTCCAGCCTTTCTTGTCAAGGTCTCCTGAGTCCCCCATCATCTCCGAATGATATGCCGACCAGCCCACGGCATCTGCCCAGAGGTCCTCCTTCTTCATTCCTGACTGATCCACCTCTCCCATCAGCTGGGCAGTGTGGCGCCTGCTTAGCTCCTTTGGGCTGGCTGCTGGTGCTGCACCTCAGCTGTGGCTCTTAATGCTGTTCCCACCTCTCACACCCCCTCTGCTACCTCTTGCCTCCACTTTTTCCTCCTCCTGCCTCTGCTGGTGGTGGTTCTCCTCCTCTCCTGCCCCATTCTCACCTCTTGCTGGTAAGATGCAATTTACACTGACAGAGGGGTTTACATATGACACAACAATTGAAATAAATCAGTTTCACAAGTGATTTAAAATATATAACCCTCTGGCGGAAAAGTATTTTATCCCACTTTCCAACCAAAAAGCATACTTCCCAGGCAAAACAACAACAACCCTGTGCTTCCATGTACATCATGGAGACCTTAGTTTGAACTGATTTTTTGAACGCAAAACCTGATTCAACATTGGTTCTTATTGTCAGTTGGCTCTCATGCAGTAAATCTAAACAAAAGATTATATAAATTGCTGAACTTCACCTCTCTACCAATGTTCAGTTGTTATGGTCAGCCATAAAAATAAATATCTTCAATTTCTGTGACTTCTAGGAAGAAATAGTTGTTATTTTCATGCTGACCACTCATGAAAAAAGATAGAAAATCATGCATGTAAACACACACATATAGATGAGAATGAATGGAAAGGTTAATGACTTGATTAGGACTATGTGGTGAAATGAGGATTAACATTCATGCTTGCCTGTGGCTATTATAAGACCAAATTGTTCCAGTAGCATTTTGTTTCAATGTTTTTAAATTTTAATTAAAAAAAAAGGCAAGGAAAAACATTTTCTTTTATCTAGACTCATGAAGGCTGAGAAAACAAAAGCAATAATCTGTTCATGATTGAGTGCATCATTACTGGGTTCATTCAACATAATTCATCATTACCTGCCACTTACTTAAATGGCAGCAGAACAGAAGTGAAAAATGCAAGGACAATTTTTATATCCTTTATGTGCACTTTGTACTATGATAGATTATTCGCAGCCCACTGGGAACTGCTTCAGCAGTCGTTTACAGCTTGTCAGATGTACTGGCATCCCATTCTTACAAGCAAAACAAGCTTTAGAAAGTGTTTTTAAAGCAGTACTCTGTGGCGTATATTCCTCATTGTATACTCTGTACTTTTGCAGTCGGGGAGCCATAAAACAGGAGTATGAGGTGCTGAAGTATAGGTATCCCCCCCCCCCCCGAGACACTTCTGAAAATACATTTGATTAATCTTTAGGTTGTTCACCACCTAGTTCAGTTTAACATGGATTGAATAATCAGGCCGCAGATAGGGAGGTCCCTGACATTCAGAAGTGGCTCAAGACATTTTCCTACACAGAGAGCAGCAAAAGGGGTGTCTGCTATTCTAAGGTTGTGACTACATGATAATAAAAAAAAATTGGGATTTGCTCTGCTTATAAAACAGGTGAATTAGAATAATTTTTTCTGACCACATGATGCAAGGGCTGATTCGACTTGGTCCAGTCCTTTTTTGCTCCCAAAGCAGTTTTTTTTTCTCTGCCACTGGGGAGGGGTTCTATTTTTTCAAGTCGGAATGATTCAAAGGGGCTTTTTCCCACATGGTCAGTTGTGATATGTTCTTTAGAGATTGGGGTTGTGTCTGTAGGTGGTGTTTCAGTGATGTAGGCACTTGGGGCATGACGTTCAGGACTGGGAGAACACACTTCTGTGTTCTTTCCTCTTCCCCGATTGTCCTCTGTTTTTTGGGGTTTTTTTTTTTTTAGTCATACATATATGAGATTAGCATTAGATCACCTTACCATCTTACAGCTTGGTCCTCATTATTATTATTTCATGTATTTATACCTCATAAAAAGATTGGCAGAGGTGGGACCAGAGGAAGGAGGGAATGAGGGGGGGGGGAAATGTGAATCACATTGCATTCAGTATGAACAACGAACTCCTGAATCAGTCCACAGCTCCTGGGTGATAGCTGACTACAGTTTCAAATGTAATATAGGCTGTGAATCAAATTGCAATGTAGTCTCACCTCAAGTCAGTGTATGTTAAACCTATGAAGTTATTTGGTGCATGAGGCAGAAAATATCAAGAGCATCTTGTCACACACCCTGACACCAATGGAAAATCTCCTTTGCCTTATCGCTTGACTATTTAGATAATGGTCTCTTTAAATCACCACAGGAATACATGTTTAATGATTTTCATTTATTTCCTCTCTTCCTCTTTTGCTGCCACCACCATTTAGCTGTTCATATGTTTGTGTATTTGCCCCTTTACTCAGGCGTGGTTAGCACTCCTCACATAGACAGCTCTCAGGTATAGAACTCAGCTTGAACAGAACAAGTAAACTTAGAATAACAATGTTACGAGACCATTTTTTATTCCTAGGCTTTAAATTTATTCAGCACAAATCTTCATTCTATCTGTCACCTCTCTCTCTCAAGCTCTCTGTCAGACTGCTGTCTCCCCAGACTCTAAAGCCAATGTCTCCCTGATCTCTCCACACCAGAATGCTCCCCAGGCGTACTCCTTATCTAATTTCTTTCTTAGCCAATCACCACCATTCTTACCAACATGCCATGCTTCTCCCTCCCATCACATACTTTCTGACCATTGCATTTCAAACAATGCATTTACCAACACAGTACATTTAAATATAACCAGGCATTGCACACTTCTCCCTTTTCTTGGCAATAAGTATTCAATAAGAGTAAATTAAATAGCTAAAATGTTGCTGCCCTTTGAAGGTACCCCAAATTTGCTGCCCCATGTCTTCCACTGACGCTGCTGCTCACAATCCTCTTTATGTTAATTAGAGGGAGTAGGAGGCAGTTCCTTGCGCCTTTGACACTTCCATGCCCATGTGAGTAATGCCTCCCCAGTGTCTCTGACATCTGTTAGATGAACTACTATGACAACATGAAATGCTTATCATTCACAAATCCTTTGGCTGTTCAGGGAGTAAAGTGCTGCCAGAATTATGTGACTGCAGTCATTCATGCTTTACAGTGCAATCCTAAAAATATCTAGACAGAAAGATGTTGCACCGTGTTTAATGAGACTTATTTCCAAGTATATGTGTATAGCTAGGATGCCCAGTGTCCTCTCAGGTGATCTCTTTTTTGGTACTTACCAGGGCCTCTGTCCCTCCTTGTTTAAAGAAAATAGTTTTTTTTTAAAAAAAGATGGGAGGCTGGCAGGCTGCAAAGTGTCATCTTTGTTTCCAATAGCACCTTGGGGTCCTCAGCCTGAAAAGGCATCCTTAGAAAATAAAAACCCTGTGTATCTCAAGCACAGCATTTTGTCTTGAAGCATGCCCAGGGGCTCAAGAAAAGAAAAAGAAAAAAGGGAAAAGGGTAAGCCGGTTGGTGGTGTTAGAGATAACTCTTGAGGATCAGAGGTCGAGGTGGGATTTTTTTGCCTTCATGTTATGTATATTTTGCTGGTGAGCTGTTTTTCTTTTTCATTTTTGTGAAGTGGGGTGTGTTTATATGAGCTGGCTAGTTAGCTGGTTTTGGTGTATCACATATTTTACATGTGTGTATGTGTGTGCGTGGACATGTGTTGTGTATGCACATGAGTGCATGCACTTTTTGTTGTTTTGTCTGGGTTGTGTATATGGGTGTGTGCTGTTTGGGTTTGGGGGTAACGTGTGAGTGTATTTTTTCTGAGCATCACCAGTTTGCCGTCTGTGAAATTATTATGCTTTGGGGATAGAAATAGGTAATCTGTCATTGGGTGCTGAAACGTTGCCTTTATCCTGGGCTCAGGACTTCACTGTTTTTGCGTAGGGGTTTGCATGCGTGAAATCAAATTAAACATCTCCAGCTACATGACATATAGCTAAGCATGCATTTTTTTCGTCCGGGAAGGACCCATGTGAGGCTTGTTTATTTTAAATCGATTTTGGTCTTTTTTATTTATTTTTTTAAACTTGTTTGCTATGTATGATCCCCTGTGCCAAAGTAAATATTGTCTGTGAAGGTCTGTGGTGTTTGCCAAGTTTTGGGTGCCTATCTTCTTCTGTTTTAGCACTGCATTGATTTAGTGCTAAGCCATGTCCAGTTAGTTGCTAATGTTCCCTTTTAAATTCTTAACCCACAGGGTTACACTCCCCACCCCCATTAGCCTCCCATAGGAGGTCATCATGCAGAGCAACCAGTGCCATCTTGGTACTGTGGCACAGCCTAAACCCTGATTGAAATGGATCTAGACTATTGATATCTTCCAAGAATGCCTGCTGCTGATCTGCCACAACCATCTCAGTTAACCTGCCCATAAACAGGATATTAGGGAAGGGCCTGTAGTTGCTTAAATCATCTGTCAGTAGATTGACTTTCTTAAGAACAGGTCGAACAATGGTTTATTTCAAACAGGAAGGCATATAACCTTCCTGGAAAGACTTGTTAATCACATGAGTCGTTCAGTCCTTGGCAGATTTCACTAGCCAAGATAGTCAAGTGTCTTCAGGAGAGGTAGTAGCTTCACAGCGTGCAAGCACTTTGTCCATGTCCTTGGGCATTACCAGTTGGAACAGATCCAATGAACCCAGACAAGATGGTTCATTGGATATCTCAGGTCAAACTGCTGAACTACTAAGGAAGTCAAAGTCCCATCGGATGGCTTCAGTCTTAGATCTAAAGTACGCACCAAACTGGTTGCACGTGGGTATATTGGATTGAAGCTTATTTGTCTGTCCAGCATTAGTAAGTCCATGGACAACTCAATAGAATTCAGCCTGCTGGTTCAAGGCCCCATCAATTAGTTTAATTTTGTATGCTTTCTTCACAGCTTTTATTACAGTGCAATACATTCTGGACAACCTCTTAACTGCAGTTAAATTATAATCCAAAGGGGCTTTCCTTCATCAAACACCCATTCATTAACAAATCACTAATTGATTTCTTAATATTATGCTGGTAGCATGACAGAGCACGTGACTAAGAATTTGATTACTATTTTGTAGTTTCAAGGATATATATTTGGGACTGAGCAACAAGAATTTGAGAAACGAGTGTGTTTAGAAAGGAGGAAATTGGTAAAGAGAGCAAGGGTGAATGTTACTTTCTGTGTTGTTATTTGTTGTTAGGTACTGTAAAGTCACCTCTGGCTTACAGCACTCCTAATAGATTGTTCAAGATATGTGAGATGTTCAAGGAGTGAATTTCCATGGTTGAGTATGAATTTGAATCCAGATCCCCTGAGCCCTAATCCTCTCTCTGCACCACATGTAATGAGGTAGTATGTGTGACCAGTCAGTATTGCATTCCATAAGCCATTACTGAAAGGAGAGAGCAGTCTGAACAAAAAGTTGTAACTTTTAACTGGTTCTTATATCAGGACTGTATTGGGTGGAATGGTAGTAAAAGTATGGACTTAGTCTGGCCAAGGTTGGTGAAGTTTGGTTAAGTACTTTTACAATTATAATTGTTGTTCTAAAGCATGATTCCTTACACCCCGAGGAATTTGTTTTGCTACCATTTTTTGCAGTACTTACCCAGTTCTGTAGTTATTTTTCAAATGCCTACCACTGCTTCCTGGGGGGGGGGGGGGGGGAGGTTCCTTCTACAAGTTTCTGTAGATCATCCTGATTGCTGATCGTCAACATTTTGGGTGGCGTTCACGATATAAAGCTTGAGATTCTTTTTCCTGGTGACAACAGAGACATGATTTTGTAAGACAATGCCAGACCATTTCCTGGAATTTTGAATTGTGGACACAGAAGTAAAAGTAAAAATGCCACATTCATAAACCAGAGGGGTTTTTGAACAATTTAGTGTCTCTATCATCATTTTCTTAACAAGTGGTTTCCAAACTATGTTCCATGGAGTCCTGGGGTTCTTCAGAAGCCTATTGAGGAATCTCAGTGAGGACACAAGTGGTGGTGGTAGGTGGTTTTAGTCCATCCACATGCTCTGAGCAACCCTCTGCTAAGGCTTGCAAAGAAGTGTTGGGAGTCTCCTAGGTCCCCATCTCAGTTCATATAAATCAATGTTAAGATACAGATAATGTGGTCAGTTTTTCTAAGCAGACTGACTGTAACCCTAGAATGTGCACCAGAATCTCAGAGAGAGTTTGCATGCAACAGGCCAACAGTTTGCGTATGTGAGTTCCTAGTTATTACCTTAGATATCACACCTTTGCCTGCTTGAAATCCTGCTCACCTAAAACAAAGTGTTTTCTTCCATAGCCTGTGCCAGATGGAGATCTGGGTTTATAGCACTTTTTTTGCAGACCTCCTGATGTGTTAAGAAAAATACTAAAATCGCCCTCCCCATTTTTGAAAATAAATGCATGGAAATTCCTTAATGTCATAACTGACAAAGAAAGCATCTTTCAATTTAGTTATCTTTCCCAAGGCCATAATTTTCTATCAGTGCATATGTGAGTTGTAACAAACTATGGCTGTGGTTGAATCTGCAATAATTTATAACTTTCAATTTGTTGCTACCATTGTGAGAGATAAATGCATTCAGTCAGAAAGCCTCAGGGAAATGTGTAGGTCTGCCAGAAGACACTGAGTGAATAACAGAAAATTGCCCATTGTGCATATGTATTTCATCTTAAACAAGAAGCAATATGGAAATATATTTATAATCTCTCCCCCTCCCTTTTTGTGGAGTTTATGGCCATTTTTCATGACATGGACATTGCATGAAGGCTGTTTCAAACCATCTTCAGTGTAAGCTGGTCTGTGAGATCACACTGTCACAGGTTCAAGCTTCCTACAAATGCTGTTTTTCTACATGTTTGTTTCTGTCTGCCAAAAGTTAACAACAAAACATTTGGTGAAAGTAGTAAATGATTGGGGCTAACTTAATGGACTAGCTGCCATTCAGATGCAGTTTGAACACTCTTTCTGAAGTGGCCATATTCTGAGATGCAAACCTTAATTTGCTTGTCAATTAGTCTGTAAGTCTAACATCTGAAATTTAGTTTAATATCCTGTACCCATTATTGTATAGGGGACAGAATGATGGATTGGGACTCAGAAGACCTGGATTCAGACACTCACTTAGTCATAGAATTCCCTGCAGGTATGTGAAAACTGCTCTGAAAGTACTTGAAGGAAATAGATCACCAGGGTAGATGAAACACCAATAGAACTATTTCAAGCCACAGAGATTGAATTAGCCAAAACCCTAACAAGAATATGCCAACAAATATGGAAAACAAAACAATGGTTCACAGATTGGCAATGTTCAATATACATTCCAATCCACAAGAAAGGAGATGCCAAGAAGTGCAGTAACTATAGGACCATTGCTTTAATTGCTCAAGGTGTCACAATAAAGGCTTTTACCTTATATGGAGCAAGACATGCCTAATGTTCAAGCTGGATTCCAAAAAGGAAGAGGCACTTGAGATCATATTGCAAATATCTGATGGCTACTGGAGCGCACCAAAGAATTTCAGAAGATCAGTCTGTGCTTTATAAACTACAGCAAAGCCTTTATACAATACAAATTTATTCTACAGCCAAAGGCCCGATAAACAAAACCTTGATTTTTGTGGAGAAATTATGGCCTCAGGATGCAGGAGTACCACCCCTACTAGCAAGAGTCAATGGGTGTTGCATCCTTACAATCTATCTATCTATCTATCTATCTATCTATCTATCTATCTATCTATCTATCTATCTATCTATCTATCTATCTATCTATCTATCTATCTATCTATCTATCTATCTATCTATCTATCTATCTATCTATCTATCTATCTATCTATCTATCTATCTATCTATCTATCTACATACATATATACATATATACACCCTATCCCTGGCTCAGACACATGAGAAGAAACATAAAGGAACAGGAATTCACATTGTCTGATAGCTGAGAGTATATCAAGTACAAGAAAATACAAGGTACTTATTCATACAGTAAATACGTAATATATTAAGTTCACTACCACAGGGTTTGGTAATGACCATTAGTTCAAATGCCCCTTGAAGGAATAAAAATGGAAAATAGCCATCAACACTGATTAGCCATTAGAGCTAGTTTCATTTGCAGTTTAATTCTAATTAGACAGCAACAATTGCTGTTATATCTTGTTAGTGAGCTTCCAAGATATGGAATATTAGAGTTGGTTAGGAACCATCAACTTTGTCAAGTGCTGGCAGCAATTTTGCACTGTGGACTGATTCTGCTGCTGAGGTCCAGTGGCCTGATTGCCAGTGAAGAGCAGGAAGATCTTTCTTGTTTTTGCTAAAGCATACTTTCATGCTTATGCAATCTACTTTGTTGTTGTTGTTGTTTAGTCGTTAAGTCGTGTCCGACTCTTCGTGACCCCATGGACCAGAGCACGCCAGGCCCTCCTGTCTTCCACTGCCTTCCGGAGTTGGGTCAAATTCATGTTGGTAGCTTCGATGACACTGTCCAACCATCTCATCCTCTGTCGTCCCCTTCTCCTCTTGACTTCACATTTTCCCAACATCAGGGTCTTTTCCAGGGAGTCTTCTCTTCTCATGAGATGGCCAAAGTATTGGAGCCTCAGCTTCAGGATCTGTCCTTCCAGTGAGCACTCAGGGTTGATTTCCTTCAGAACGGATAGGTTTGATCTCCTTGCAGTCCAGGGGACTCTCAAGAGTCTCCTCCAGCACCACAATTAAAAAGCATCAATTCTTTGGCGGTCAGCCTTCTTTATGGTCCAGTTGCAATCTACTACGTAGCAGAAAACGGGGAAGTTGTTTTCTAAACCACTGAATTGGTACTTCCTGGTAAGAAAGTTAAAACTGGTTTTTAGATTATTTTAGAGATTTCTGCTTTTCTCTTTCTATTATTTTCCTGTATGGAATTTAGAATTTTAAAAAGTGTAGTAAACCATTGTAATTGCTATGTACACAATGGAAAGGCAAGAGACACATTTTGTGAAGTAAATAAATGTTGCTGAAAATTTGCCTGTCATACTTCTATTTTTGAGCTACCATACATAAATGCCAGTGCAGTATTCACATAATTTTATATTGCAGGGATGAGAAACCTGTGACATACCCCCCCCCCATGTAGCATGACCTGAAGTCTAGTCAGACCCTGCCAGAGGGGCCATTGGTCAAGGAGGGTGGGAGTTGTGTTCCAACATCTGGAAGGCCAGAGGTTCTTCTCTCTGGCATGAGAACTCATCACAGCAAGGTCTGAACTGACCATACACAGAAATGAGATATACTTCATCAGCAATAGCTTCTGATCAGGTGGTACATTCATATCATGTCAATATATAGTACAGTAGGACCACGGTATCCACAGAGCATTGGTTCCGGGCCCACCTGTAGATGCCAAAAAATTCGGAAGTAGTGAACGCTATACATAGCATTGTCTCTGGTTCCCTCTAGTGGCTAGTTTTGGTAAATAGACGGACATCTGTGAAGATTCTCAGTTATCCTGGTGAGGTTATCTGGAAGTTGAGTCATGGCAATTGCATTTCTTTCTTATTAGGTTGAACCATTTCGCTACTCATCCAAGTAGCTTCTTCAGTCTGAGGAGAGTTGGTAGGAGATCCCTGATATATCCTCCACGTTGGTTTCAGTTCCCCCTGGTCGTATATAAGACATATAAATATGTATCTCTGTGGTTTTTTATTTGATATTTTCAGATAGTGGATCTGTGAATGCTGATCCAGAGGGGGGTCCTACTATATAAGTGTTAGGACGGAGCAGGGCAGAAGGTCGATAGCAATCCACTCTTACATCACTTATTGCCTGCTTCTCACTGGGATTGTAGCAAGCAATGTTGGAATGGAGGGGAAATTTGAAAAAGTTAGTTGTATGGCAGGTTGTTATATAAAACAGGTTGTTATATAAAATTAAAAGACAAAACAAATCCACTGGGCATATCATAAGGATTGCACATTCAGATCAAAACACTCACTGTTTCAATTTTTTGGCTGGAGAGTGGGAAATGACTCCTGTACTTTTAACAGAAGTTTGATTTGGAGAATCTTGCAGATGAAGCTTTCTTGGTGTGGAAAGATGTGGAATCACTTCCTCACTGTTGCACAGCTAATTGCTGTTAAAGAGCAGCTACAAGGGTCAGTTCAACATTTGACAGCCTAGATGCTAGGCATGCATTTATTACATTCTGCTCATGTTCAATCCATGGGGATTGAATACAATACAGTTGTGACGGATTGTGCCCACTAGCCTACCATTAGTATAAGAGAAATATAGTGTACATTCAATCATTATTATGACAAATTGATGTTTTGTACTTTAGAGTGAAGATTTCTCATTTACCATCATGGAAACACTTGATATTTGTTGTCAGCCTAGTGGTTTTTAACCAGGGAGAGAAGTTATTAATAAGCTAGACATTTGTGCTGGTATCATTTATCAATATATAGAATGGGAAAGGAAATCCATTTCTTCTCACACCATGCATTTAACTCTGTTAATAGCTTATCAGACTTGAATCTGTTTTAACGACTTTGTTAATAAAAGAGATGCTTACGAGGGGAGGAGTTCTTGGTTAACATCTCTCTGACATCCATATTAAAATAAGCAGATAACATTTTTTTTTAACCTAGAGGCTATTAATAAGAAGATGAATTGCAGTTTCTGCTCCTCCTTTAGATAGTTTTGTGACACAATCCTATACTTATTTATTCAGAAGTTACGTCTCACTGAGTACAGTGGGGTCTTGAGGGTGTTCAGTGGGGACATGTGTGTGTAAAACTGCAGACTTAATGCTCGACTTTGTAATAGCTGAGTGATTTGTAGAAATATGTTTGTGAAAACACTTGAGGTTTTATTGTGTTTTGCAAACTTTTGGGACAAATGTCATTTTAGAACACGACTGTGTTTTCTTAAATTACAACTCTAAAAGATAGATAACCAGAGCTCTTCTTATGTTCTTTTATACTCAAAATAAATCCCCTGGAGCTGAATGCAACTTATTCTAAGTTGCTGTACAGAGAAGAGCAGCAATAGAGAACATGTTTGAACACAGAGATAACAGATGTTTCCCTAGTTGCTTAGATTTGTTTTGCAGTGGCTGAGGGTCGGAGATAAACTCTATTCCTCTATGAGACATTAACTCTCTTAGTTTCTTTTTTACAAACTGTCTGAATATTCCTATCAGTCTCTATATTGTTCTAATGTCTTCTAATTGCATTTTTAATGTTCAGGCTTTCATTTACGTTTCTATTATAACTAACAAATGCTTCTCCTATAGAATTCTAGTTCATTGAGACTCATATTTTGAGTGTCAGCTTATAACAAAAGGGACACACTTTCCAACCTTAGTGGGAATAGGAAAACCGTTTCTTGCCTAGATGTTATCCATTAGTTTGTGCGTTTCCTCATTTAAAACCTTACTTAACTATTCATTGTTCCCAGTAGTTGGTATTGGCACAATTTCCCAATAACATGCTAATATAGTATTCACCTTAATCAGTAATTTTTGCACTGGTAATTTAATTACAGCTTGATATACAGAAACACGATACTGATTTTCTTTCTGTTTTACATAAACCTCCATGAGAGCCAACTAGTGAGTAGGTTCCAGATGAATAACACTTGTTTCTTATTGATGTTGATAATGTTTTCAGTGTATACCGTTTTGTAAGAACATATATTCACAGGTTTCTATAGATTTCTGTTTTTGTAAACCTTAAATATTTCCCAGAATGAGTATAATTATAAATGACTTTCATTTTGATATTTTCTTAATGAAATTGTAAGCCATGAACTGAATTTAGTTGAAAGTTTTACTGAACAAATTGTATTGAAATTAATGGAACTTGGATTACCTTTTCAAATGAATGAGATTTTGCATATCTTCCACGGATTTCAAAAGAGCCTCATGATAATACAAGACATTTCTACATCCAGGTTACAATGTGTGTGTGGGGTGGTGGTGTTTGTGTATGTGTGTGCATGTGTACATGTTAAGCAGGTCTTTCCTAACAGGAGAGCAAGTAGCATGTGTGCTTTGTAAGTAATTCACACATTAAGCAAGGAGATATTTTATGGGAGCCAAGGCTCTGAAGCCAGATCAGGATGAAGGAACTGTGGATCCTGTTCTAGGGTCAGAAACCTACAAGTTGAATAGCAACTTGTACCAACAAGGTTCAACACCAGAAGAAGCTCTTGTAACTCAGTGTCAGCCCAGATGCATCTCCTAAGTCTCCGTCTGTTCTTTGGGAAGGAATGAAGATCATAAAGAGATACTATGCTTACTTAGACTCTGGCATTGTGTTGTCATTGGATGGTTTCCTAATGTGTTTATTGAGATCTCTGATGAAACAAAATAGCAAATTATGAGGCTTAGCATATGCAGCGTAGTGTAGAGATAAGGATTATGCCATCTGGCTAGACATGGGTTACTGGACTGTGGTTTAGTATTGTCCATATGAGTGTCTTCAATATCAGGTTTAGTACATGGCTTCTTTGTAAAAATAAGCCACAAAGAATTTCCATGGTGTTCCTTCCTCTGTGTTGGTTCCAGGTCATGGCTTCAGGAGAGATTCATGAAAAGCTGTTTATTAGAAAAACATATTTCTATAACAACAAACCATAGCAGGAAAAATAAATTGCTTGTTTGTTTTATGTGCTTGATTCCATTTCCTCTGGGAAATAAGACCTATTTTACTTTATCAGCTGGATCCGTGTTACAACAGGTGAAAAGCACAAACACTCAGATACAGTTTCTAAGCAATATGTTATTATATATATAATGCATTTTTCTATTATATATGTGTGGCTAACATTTTATATATATTTATATATATACCTGAATGCACTTCATCTATTTGGCTCACACTCCTTAGAAGTTCGCAAGCATGACTTCTAAGTTATTTTGCACCATGGCTCCTTGCCTTGCACAGCTTCAGCCAGATCTGCTGGTTTTGTTGGTAGAGCTTACCATTTTCTTGTAGCAATTAGGGATCTTTGGTCTAACTGTGTGTGCATGCATAGAGAGCTTTGAAAGACAGGGATGACAATGGGTATAATTCATATGTTGTTTCTTACGTGGAAATATCTTAGAAGACAAAGTGGAGATCCAAATACTCACTTGGTAACAGCTATATTTTGCCTGCCCTCCATGCTTTCCCAGTTTCGTGATAAACTTTGTGAAAAGTTGTAGGACAGAGACTTGTTCAAAGCTAACTAGTGGTGGTTATGTGAGCAGACCAATTCTGCTCTTAATACCTTAGTGGAGAATTGGTCCTCTCACATAACAGTCTAATACTCTAGACCAGTCACAGCTTCTGTTATATACACATGTCCAAACCAATGTAGCTAATCAGTTAGTTCTAGTAGTTTTCCAGATACTTAAACACTTTGCTTCTGAAGTCATAGACAGGCACCCCCCCCATTCAAAGATTGTGCTTCTTTTGGGGCCACTGTACATACAATGCACTCTACTTAGTAAGTTATTAGTTATGCAGGTCTGTGATAGCACTCACTGTCCCTTGTGCAGACCATTCTTCAACATTTACCTCTGGTTCAAAAAGTTATGCGAACATAGATAGCACAAAGACTGAGCAGTGGACAAAAAAACTAAAGGGTGTTTTTCTGTTGGAATGTAAGAATAGCAAAAACAGTATGAGGAGAAAAAGAAAGTCGGTATCCTTCACACTTGGTCACACTGATTACTGTCTGACCATCTGAAAGCATAAGAATTCCACAAGCCTATTTCTACAAATGTAAAATGACTTTTGAAGGACGTGTATTCTTCGGTTGTTTGTGTAGGGACTTCTTTTTTCCATTAAATGAAGCATTTTCTGTTCACACAGCTTCAAGACAAGTTTGAAGATCCCTGATCCTCACAATGAGCAGAATCCGTTTCAGGCAACCCCTAGTACAAGTGTCCATTGTGTGAACCATTTGACCTGTTCCATGTTTGTGTAATGAGATAGCCATTAACTTTTTGTGCATGTAGAAGCCAGTCTCCAATAAGCCAGTCTTCACTTCCACAACTACAAACCAGAGATTGCACAGATGTACTCAGACAGAGCAGTACATGCTGCCTATCTCCAAGAGGAATTTGGTCATTGTGTTGTTTCTGGCTTTGATTGTCTTGCTCTTTTCTGGATTGGGGAGAGAGACAGAGGGAGAAAGGGAAACTGCTTGAGGGACTTTCACAATTTCAAAGGAGTTCTGAAAAAGCCAGAAGCTAAAGAAAATTGACACAGTACTCAGCTTTGAATGTAGGAAAGTATTAATTCAGAAGTGTAAGTGTGATAATGAAGCATGTGAAGTGGAGTTAGGGCTTACTTACACGAGCTCTTTTGGAGTGAGGTGATGGGTTGAATAGGGTCACTTGGGGTTGGATAGAGATTGGGTATGCCATACGATGGGATGCTTGCTGTGTGGGTGGGATCACTCCATTTTGTTTCATTTCTGGAGTGTTAATGGATATGAACCAAAGTGATCCTTTGGCTGTCAAGGCTCCTTCCACTGTCGATTTGCCATATCATGAAGTAGCTTAAGAAGAGAGCCACTTCAGGTTATTGGCAAATTAAACACTTCCTTTGCTCCTCCATGGAGGGACAGAGGAAGTTTAAAAAGAAGAAGAAGATGACGACTATCTTAGGCCAGCACAAACATGCTGCATCACTCCCCCCCCCAACATATTGAAAACGTCCTCTTGAAACAGGAGGAGACAGGAAGAGGCAATCCCCCCCCCTTTTCCTTTTCTTTGACTTGTCTTAAAGATCTGGTTGAGAGCTTGCTCATAGCCAAATCCACTGGTTTTCTTGACCACATTTTTAAGACAAGTTTTTTTAAAAAAAGAAGTCCCTCATTGCTCTCTCCTGTATCTGCCCAATTCCGGGAGGAAGTTTTAATATATATATAAGTGCTGCCGTAATAGAGTTTAGAAAATGGAGGAGCAGAGGAAGTGTTTAATTTGCTAATACCTTGGTTCTTTTCTCAAGCTACTTCATGATATGGCAAATTGATAGCAGATGGAGCCTTGTCAGCTGAAGGCTCACTTTTGTTCATTTCCAGTGATTGCATGCTCAGGAAACAAACCAAAATGGAGTGATCCCACCCACACAAAAGAGTAGAAGCCCCTGACAGGGACCCAGAAAGGTGTTGGTAGAAATGTTCCAGGGAAGGACTCCTTTACTCCAGTAATTATGTCATGTGATTGCCAGAAAAAGAGGTGAATCAACCTGTCCCCAGAGCAGACCAAATAGCAGACTAAATGCCATCTGATCACACCCTTATTTTGAAGGCAGCTGTTCAATCATGTGGCTTTAACAACTGTGTTTAGTATCAGAACTGTTTTACTTTGAAGTTCTGCTCACACATTATCTGGGCTGATTAGCAAGGAGACAAACCTGATTTTGTCAGGAATCAGACATGAAGATTTCCTGATGCCTGGAACACAAGCTGGTGATCTTTCCTCTACTGCCAAAAGGTGCTCTGGGTATCTCTCAGCAATAGTTCTGTGCTGGAAAATTGAACTACGAGAATTTTGACCCTCATTGTTCAATTTGGTAGAAAGCAATTGCTTTTTGAAAAGAAATTCAAAGGAGAAGAGAGGCCACAGAAATTCTTAGAGGTGAGGTTCAGTATTTTTGCTTGCCTTGCTTATCCTTTGGCTGAGGATATTTGCAGATACCTTGTCTTTCATTATTCAGGCATCTCTGTTGCAGTTTAGAGCTTCCCACACTTCAGTTAAAGGCGAGAGCAATGGTTCCCAACCTTGAGTAACCAAGTGTTCATGGACTGCAACTCCCAGAAACCCTGGCCAGCACAGCTGGTGGTGAAAGCTTCTGGGAATTGTAGTCCAAGAACACCTGGGTTACCCAAGGTTGGGAAACACTAGACTAGATGATGACATCATGAGGCAACTCCTTTCATAGGGCTTTTTTAGTTCAGAAAGGGTGGTTAACCCAGAGAAGCTGCAGAGTAATGAAGAGGCATCTAATAGGAAACAACAACAACAACCCAAACACAGCATCTTCAGCTACTTTGTAAGTGTGTGGTAAAAACTGCCCAAAATTTTACATCTAGGAACCCTGGGGAAAATACTAAGCTCTGGAAAATGGCTAATGCTGAGCCAAAATTTCTTAGAAGCCCCCCCCCCTTTTTTAACATTCTGAGATTTTTCTTTTTCTTACTCTCCTAGAAATAGAAGGTAAAATTTTCTTCACAAATTTCCCATAATTTTTGGACATTTGCCATCATCACTACAATAGTGCCTTAGAATGATGCAAGATAGAGGCCACTATGGAAGAAGAGAAATGGAGGCTGGGATGCCAATTCACCTGCCTTTCTTGGTAACTGCAGTGGCAGTGCAAATAGTAAAAATCATCTGCAGAAAAAAGAACACATCTGTGCTTCACAGCAGAGCTAATAGTGAGCCCCACCATGAGGAACTATTGGAGAAGCAACCCTTCCTTTGGAGAGCCTCAGTAAAATTGTTTTTCCAGTTCCTCACTGCCCACAAATAAATGGAGAATTTTGAGAGGCTGATTTTTGCATGTCTTATACATTCAGAGGATTTATTTTGAGTACCAGCTATAGAGCTAGTGTTGCACACTTGTGTTCCACCTGGTCATGAAGAGTATTCTAGAACCTGAGCATATGCCTGTCACGATTCCCACATGGCCCCTGATCGTTTCACCAAGCAAAGAGCTCACGCTACGTGCCCCTCAGCTGCCACCAGTTGATTACATCAACATTACCTATTATTAATGACAGATGACCAGGCCATATGTCCTTTTTAAAAGAACCAAATAGAAATTGTTTATTGATACAGGTGATGACAGAACAAGCAAGGTTGTTAACTCTTAAACAAACATTCTCCTTTATCCACTCTCAACCCCCACTCTCCCGCCCAAACTCCAAAACTCCCTATCTCTCTATCTCAAAACTCTATCTATACTCCTCCTCCTGCTGCTGAGTCTCTTATACCTCGTGACTCTGCCCCTCCAGCACTTCCATTGGTCTATGCAAATAGCATATGAATATTCATGACCCGGGCAAACGCCACAACGCCCTTTTAGAAAGTTCACTCCAATGGTTCCCAGCTGGTGACTGGGACAAACCCCCAGTCATGTAAAGCCTATGTGACACTGGAAGGGATGCTGCTTTAATCTCTGAAATTACATCATGTGGAGGGAATTAATACAATATTTCTAGAAGAAGGCCATTGGAAGATCTAGGTAAGTTCCCAACTTTGAGCAACCCAGGTGCTCTTGGATTGCAACTTTCAGAAACCTTCACCACTAGTTGTACTGTCTTGAGCTTCTGTGAGTTGCAATCCAAGAACACACTGGGTTACCCAAGGTAGGGAATGGCTAATCTAGGTGACCTTTCCCAGCCTGGTGCCCATCAAGTGATTTGGAATGCAGTTCTCAGAATTCCCTACCATTTGCCATGCAGATTGTTGGTGATGGAAGTTGAAGCCCAAAATCTCTGGAGAGTAACTGATTGGGAAATGCTGATCTAAGAGCAGAATTGTTCTTCTGCCGTGGACAATGGGGTCTGGCATTAAAAATGTTTGATTCTAGATGAATTTGCCAATAAAACCGAGTTGCACTTGCGTTTAATGTTATTGCCCGGTTCACTGGCCATGAGCGGGTGAGCTATATACTTAGATCAGCCTTCCAGAGTCTGGTGCCCTCCAATTGCTTTGGGACATCAGGTCCCATCAGCCCCAGCTAGTATGGGTAGTACCCAGGAATTCTGGTAGATGCCATCGAAAACACCTGGAGGACACCAGACTGATGAAATCAGATTATGAGATCAGCTTTTCTTTTCTTTTCTTTGTGAAAAGAAAGATGAACCAAGGGAGAGTTATCTTGATTTGGGCCTACTTTTGCCCATGTACCCAGTTTAAATTGCATTTCACCGTGCTGTTGAGAAATGGACCTTGAAATAACTTCTTCCTATGAATATGTTCTAATGTATATAGAATAAGCATCCTTTTCAGAATACAGCCATATGTAGTGTGGTTTGAAACAGGAAGATATCATTCAGTACCTCAGTCATAGTATCCAGCTTCCACTATCTTCCACTTCATATGATATTTCTTTTGTTAGTCTGCATCACTTCAGGTGGGAGAATCAAATGTTAGAATACTTTGCCTCTATAAAACTCAAAACTAGCATGTCAGAATGAAAGATTATAACCTTATGTTCTTCCTGTGATGCTAGTTTTCTATGATCAGGGAAGTGTTGGCCTAGTTATGTACATTTTTAATACTGCTGGGCATTCAAACATGCAGTAACCCACACCCATGATATGCCCTTGGGAAAGTTGTAAGATGTGACAGGTTAATGTGTGGTAATCTAATTTGAGGAATACTTATGGTATAGAGGAGCTGGCCAAGCAGATAATAACCATCTTATTCAGCAGCAAAAAATTTCATTCATTAGTTAAGTTGCAAGGGAAGCTGAGACATGCTTTAGTTTATTCTCCATTTGATCAATGCATTGTGCACTGATGTCTATGGAAAGGGTATGCTTTCAGATTTGGTAGATTGTCCACTTGAAAGGCAACTTGAAATGTTCCTTTGTTTTACAATTGGAACTAATTCCCAGTTCCTTACCAGGGTGGCTATTTTGAGAATGGGTGTATGTTCTTACATAATCTATGCCTTTCCCCCCTGGATTTTACAAATGCCCTAAAAACCAAGAACTGCTTTTTTGCTGTGTACAGTGTATTTTTTACTTGAGTATAAAACTCAACAGCTTGTGTTTTCATTGCTGAAATAATCCCCCTCTTTCATATCAACTCTTACCTAGGAGCCGCTCTGCAGATTCATTGATGTAGGTTTCCCCTGCCCCCCCCCCCCCCCGGCATGGCAGCCAAGAGCAAACTGTTCGTTTCATTGCATGGTGCAACTTCACATATTTGGAGGTGTCCTGAGACCAATGTGAACACTGTTCTTGTAGTGCTTGATGCATGCCAATGTGCATATTCTAACAGCCAGTACACTGAATGTGGTCTAATCATTAAGTGCATGAACCAGAAGTGAGATCCTGAATCTGTGATACTGTAAGTAAATGACAGCCATAATAATTCATATCTGGCTAGGACAAAAGAGACAGTTCATACCAAGTCTTCCTGATTAGAATCTTCATTGGTCCTTCTGTTGTCCAGTGACTTGCTATTATTGTTGGTTTTGGAATAGATGATCAAGGATGTAAGTAGATACAAAGATGAGCAAAGAGAATGACCGATTCTAAACCATATAGATTCACTCCAGGTGTATTTTGCTCCCAAGCCCAGATTTAATTAGGGATCTTCTGTATATTTGTGTAGTACTAAAAGCACAACAACATATGAAAGAAAAGGAACAGTATGTATGTAAGTTCTTTGGAATCAAGGCCAGACTTTCATTTCTAACATTATTCCATAAAAGTACATTTATAGCAATAGGTGCATTGAATATTTGGAAGATCCATGATTTTCATCAGAGCAGGTAGTCCTTCCAGTGATGCATACAGCAACTCTTTCACATAGTCATTGGGTTGATAGCTGGTGTCATCAGTTCATCACCTGCTGACCAAGCTCTGCTTGTTGGTGAATGGTACTAGAAAAATAATAGGAATACTAAACATTTGTAGCACATTCAGTGTGCACTAATGAGACATTTCAGCTATGTGTTGAGCCCAACACTTGCACCTGTTGGGACTGCAAGGAGTGAGCCTATTGTGTCTGGAGGGCTAAAGATACATAAGGGAGAGAGTAGGGGAAAACATCACTATTCCTTTGACAAAGAGGATAGAGGAAAAGCAAATATGGGTCCTGAAGCAAGAGAAGAAAGGGAGAATGTTATGGAGGATTAGATGCCTTGAGAAAAATGATGAGCCATCAGCGAAAATGGTGCCTATTTCTTCCTCTGCTTCAGTCATTGCCTTGTTCCAACTGCAGTTTTCACTCTTTTTCCCTCCCCTCCCCTCTCCTTTTCAGAGTTGCCAAGGTTTTTTTTTGTACTGACAATCTCACACAGGCAAAATTCCAGTAATTTTTTTTCTATCACTTTATCTCATAGAAAAGGGAACCATCAGCTGCAAAATGTTTATCGCCAAAATTCTGTTGCTTAGTTTAATAAATTGCACTATGGTAGGCCCTTTGAATCAATGGGGATCTGGTGAGTTAACTACTCCATATGTTCCATTGATTCAAACCAGCCTTCTCTAACTGCAATTACTATGTTAAAGTAAGTCACTATTAGAGTAGTCACATTTGAATCAATGGAACTTACAGAGGACTTGACTTACCAAATCCCCACTGATTCAGTGGGCCTACTCAAGTGCAATTTACTACACTAACTGATAGGATTGTGGTCCATGTATCAGGCTGCTTTTCAAGGCATAGAACAAAACCCTGCACCAATGTTAGTAGCTTTACCCAATGCATTAATATATCAAGACAGCGTAAATAGGATTCTTGATTTTTCTTGATTTTGAGACGGCTTCAAGGATTTCCATTTCCTTTTCAATTTTGCAAGGGTTTTGAAATGAATAATTCACTGCACAATTGAATACATACAGTATTTACTTAGATGTAAGGCTCACTGTAGCCAATGAAGCTTCCTGCCTAGTAGGATTGCAACTTTCATCTTCCAACCATCTCAAAAAGCACTATGATAATTTTCTATTTTGAAAATCATTAGGGAAAATACATCTTAAAAGTCTGAAAGGGATGTCAAATATAGTAGCAATTTAGCAAAATGGTTCTTGATTGACTACTGTCATTGGTTACATGTAGCACAGAGCTTTTTGTCTGCATTCTCTGTCGCAATGTAATAACCTGCCTGTTTTCCTTTCAAGTTTGATTGCTATTCTGTAGAAATCCATGATAAATGGGAGGGAAAGGTGTATGTTTTTAACTCCTAAGAAGAGATTTGAGTGATTCTAGTATTTTATTGCTATCTTGAACATGAAGAAGAAAATTATGTAGATAAATACAGTTGCAAAGGTGCAAAGAAAAATATTTTAGTCATTTTTGTCTTTTACAGGGGATAGTAGAAATGTTTGCATTTCTGAACACTTATGCACCTCACTCTGCTACCAAGGCATTCCTTAATCTACGGTTTAAAACACAAACTACCTAATGAAATAAATATAGAAGAAAAAGAATGAAGAAGAAGATAAGAAAAAAGGAAAGGAGATGCCACCAGAGAAAATGACTAGTGAAATGTGAACAACGTAGCAGTCCGTAACAGACAAAGGTAGCCAGCTACCTAGGAATGCCTTCTTCTGGAACACTACCATTTCTGCTGTGGTGGCAGAAGGCCAACAGCAAAGGAATCAAAGTGCTTAAAAGCACATAGGATGGAACAGCCATCGCAACAGATACATGGCTCTGTTCCCAGACTGGCAAAACATGCTTCCTTTTCACCCTTCTTAGCTGCTCTGGGGGTCTTCTCTGTTGTTCCATGTATGTTCCTGCCACTAACCATATGACGACTTTGAAACTTAGTTTGCTTTTCACTGTTTTGCTGTCCTCATAGGTAGGTTGATTCTGCCATGCTACCCTGCAATGCACACCTCAGGGACAGGGTTGAGTACAGTATGTTCTGCAGCTCCATTGTGGGTGATGTTGAACTGATGAGATTGTTCGTGCAGTTGTACATATTACAGTTCATAGTCACCTGCAAATGAATCACATCCCAGGATTTGCACTAACTTCAAACCTTACTTTTTAAAAAAGAGTTATATCAGTTCTCTGTAAAGAGTAAGGGGTTTGACAAGTATAGCTTAATTTTTCTTAAAGTTTGAACGTTAAGTGCCCAGAACTCTCATCATCCAGAATTAAAACGTAGTCACAGACAAGATAGAGTTTTGTGTGAAAAGCTGATATATCATGAAACAGGGCATGGAGTCAGTGAATGGCTGACATCCTCCCAAGAAGAAAGATGTATGATTCTGAATCCACAGATAAGATACAACCCCATATTCAATTATTTGTTTTGTTCCAGCTGATTTTGTCATGTCAACTCCAACTCGTTACTATCTGGTAGGGATAACAAAGTCTCAAAAGGAAGTGTAAAAAGTTATTAACTTAGTCTGACTGACACTACCCTTTGGCACTCAGTCTATAAGAGATCACCAGAAGGTATTGTTCTCAATCAAAATTCACTCATACGTACAGAATTCAGTTTGTGAACTGGACTCTCTGACTTGCTTTCCTATAATTTATGCCTCAGTCTGAGATCCAAAAAAAGTTATTCTGTTGACTCCCAGCTAAGTAGAGCAGCTGACCACACAATATAGAGGGGTTTTGTATGATGCGGGGTGGCTGGTAGATGAGCTATCTCTGCTATTCAAAGGAAAGGAAGTTAAAACATTTAATTGCCATACCTTTTTGTATCTGTCTAAAGTAGATTGTTAAATTCTCTCCACAGACCCTTTCCCTTTGCCCTTGGTAATTTTATGACTGATTTTTCACCGTGCTTATTTAGTTTTCTTTTCTTTTCTTACACTTGTACTTTACCTTTCTACTACAAAACAGTGCTCAAACTGGCTTAAAGTTTTCATGAAACAATGAGAAAAAGTAGAACTAAATTTAATTATTAAATAATTAAAATCAAATAAAGCAAACCCCTTTAAAAACTAATAGAATTGCCTACGTATACAGTTTAAAAATGTATCATCAATTAAATATTATACGCAAGTTTTAAAATATGTATTTTTATACCCATCTTAATAGCGGTGAGAATGGAAACTTACTTTAACTCTGAAGGGAGTGCATTCTACAGTCTGGCAGCCACACAGGAAAAAAACCTTCTCCATGTAGCCACTAAGGGCATGTGAATATGCTACATGTCCAGTAGTCTATCTGGTGTATATTTGTAATGGTTCTGCAAAAGCTTGATTAATATGGAATGTCGTGTTGCTGCACCTTAACCCCCTTTTTTCTTTTGCCATTCACAAGCTTTTACCTGGATTTTCTGCTACAATATCCTCTCATCTGGTATGATTCTACAAATAGTACTGGAAATGACTTGGAGCAAGTTTGTGGAGGATTACCATACCTGCCATCATGACCTTTTCTGGGATTTATTCTCTTGCCTTTTTTAATGCAGCAATAGAGTTGAACATATTATATTGAATGCAAGAACAGCACACCACATAGCACAGACACAAGAACTTCTCTGGCTACCTATCATTAATACATATTCAAAATAAAATGATAATGTGGCAGTAATTAAAAATTAAGGTATAATACTGTACTGTATTTTAAAACTAACAAGCAGTAAATAATTTTCTCACCATTTGAAGAGGATACGTCTGCTATTAATACTATAGTCAGTTCGCAGAAGATTATATTCTTTACCAAAAATGGACTTTTAGAATTTTTTTAAAAATAGATGCAATCCACTTAAATGTTTAAAATGTACCCCTGCCAACTGAATTAGCTTTTTGAGGTTCACTAATAGGTAACGAAACTGTTAACCCTTTTCAATTAACTTTCCCATCTCTTAGAGGCAGCTACAACAACATATGATATCGTAATATTCTTAAGAAGGTAATTTGTAATTATGTTCATTACTTCATTTATTTTAGATGGATCAAAGATTATCTGGCTTGTACCCTGCTACCCAACTCTGCCTTTGGTAGACTGTGACCAAATTCATAATTATTGCAGCAAGTATCTAAGAAGAGTTGTGTAGTGAGGTCTTCTTTGGAGTTTCTTGCCCCTCCCACTCCACTGAAGAAAGTCTGCATCCTTGTCATTTGTTTCTTTTTGTCTAGTTTTCATGGCCAAACTAGAAGTTATGTGGCAGATACATCTTAACACATTACCCCACATGGCTTTGAAAGTAATATGACAACGAAATGGAAAAGGAACAGTGACATACAACAAGTTTGGGTGAAATAAATTGTGGGGAAGGGCTTTGCAACCAATTTCAGCTCAGAACTGTCCCCTTGGTATGTTGCCCTTGTAGGGAAAGTTATTGGTACCCAAACCAGGCCCTGTGTTATTTGTAGGACATTTCAGTGGATTCAGTGAAATGATATTTTCTTTCCCAGTGGTTTCAGAACTTGCTTTATTCCGTTTGTTCCATGATGGAATAGTCTATAGCTGTTACTATTTGACAGTATTAGTAATCATTGTAAAATATTTTTTTTATTATAGTCTCTCGCCTATCTTCCAAAAACAACTGCTTTCTGTTGGCTAGCTGGATGGGTAGTTCTGTTTTGTAAATTATTAAATTGCATGATTCAGATCAAGAAACAGATGCAGCTCTTGAGTGTAAAAGAGAAACCAAAAGTTGTGTAGCACCTATAAGACTAACTGGTGGGTTTTTCCCCCTATATTTTTTTGGGTGTGCCGAGCCACACTTCTTCAGATGACTGGAGTGGCTGTATCTCTGGGGGGAGTATAAAACTGTTGGCAGTTTAAAAGTGTTGGAAACAGTTCTAAGTTACCAACAGTTCTCCTTGCCAACATTTTAAAACTAGATTTTTAACGGACAGTAGAAAGTGGTTAATTCCATCACATTCATTGTGATTAGGGTCTGACTGGGTGATAAAGATTCAGATGATTAGATTACTATATACAATGACACAGGAAACATTTTCTTTGTTTAAGCTTAAGAGAGAGTGTGCTGAACCTCCTGATATATTCCTCTTCAGCAGCTTACTTTTGGAATCTGCTCTTGGAATTTCTTTGTTCAAGGACTGCAACTCTGAGACTAGAGAAAGAGTATCGAGGAAGGGTGATATATTCCCCACTGGTTTTTGGGATATTTCTATTCCTGATGTTAGTTCTGTGTCCATTTACTTTCTTACATAAGGTTTGGCCTGTTTGTTCAATATAAAATATGCCAAGGCATTGCTGATAAAATAAGTTATTGGGTGTGCCCTTTTCTACCATGACAGGGTTCAAAGTATCATGGGTCAAACTAGACACTACAGATAGCACCTCATAAGGAATGGTCATTCTGTGCAGATTGCTGTGGTTTATTTTTCTGAGTATCATTAGGAGGTGAACACAGGCTTCACTTGCAAATTTGATTGTTCAAGCACAAAGCTTGGAAGGAATCAGTTGGGTAGAACACAAACATACTTTCAGATTCCAATATGCTGTTTGTGTTCTCTAGTTTGATCCCCAGTTGTCTATGTTCCCTAGCAGTTAATGCTGAGTTCCTGTCTTTTGTAATTTATCAAAGATTTGTAATTTATTAAAAATGTGTAAAAAGAAGAAAAGAATACCTGGTTAAGATGTAAAATTTGCAAGCTTAAGATCTCAGTTCATTGAAAGGTGGACCAGCCATCAGGCAAGGTGGGCAGCAGTTTTGGAGGGAGACACTACAGGACTTGATGTTTTAAGTTTGCACTAATGGAAGTTTTTGTTTGCCTGGAGCACTACATTGTGAAGATGAAAGGTGGGACAGAGAGAAATGCTTTTGATAAATTAAGCATGGATAAAATGAGAGGTAGAAGATCTGGTCTATGGGGAAACAATCTAGTGACAAAGTTTTCCATAACCCCTATTGAAATAACCAGGAGTTGTTTAAGAGCTTGAGAAGAAGAATTTACCAGTGACTTATGCTCCTTGAATACACTTAGGTTTTCCACTTTTGGCATCAAAATATCTTAAGTCTCATCTAGATACATGTGAGCCATGTTTCAAACCACAGCTTTAGTTGGGTATGTATATGTACATTTGCGGGGGTTCTCAGGCAGTTCTGTGGGCTGTCTTATTACAAATTCCATCGATAATCATGATTCTATATTAATTTGCCACAGCTAACAGTTTTTGTGGCTTCCTTTTGCTTTCCCTATACACCTTTTTCAGTCACTGCAATTTATGTTTCATTTAAGAGTGAATGCAATCTGTCCAATCAGCATTCTTTCTAATTTTTAATCAGGATGCAGTGGAGTGTTTTTTTTTTTTTAAAATGAACCTCATCAACAATTTGCTAATTACTTCCCCATAACAGCTGGTAGAAAGATATTAAAAGCAAACTGTCTAGGAGGCCTTGTAGCTGTCCAATTAGATGATATGAGGCCACTTATCAGGGGGAATTGTGCTTCTCCTAATAATTCTGTAGAGGTATAAATGAATGGTTCATTTTGGTTTTGTTCATATTTGCAAAAAGTACAGTTAGGGAGGGAGTGAGGAAGACAAAGAGAGGTATGCATGAGGATTGCTGCCTGCTGGCCAAATGTTTTCTGCAATAGTTTTTTTAAAATTCCCTTTTCTTCAATGGAGTTTGGTATACATGAAAAAGAGTACAATATTTAATATGTCATCAAGATGATGCTGACTCTTTCCAGGGTTTCCTGGGTGTAGAGTACTCAGAAGAGTTTTACTGATCCCTCCTTCTGGGGCTGTTCTGGGGCCATGTCGCTTTTTCAAGACCATGTAAGCTGGCTCTTTTCCTACAAGACACAGTGGGAATTGAACTCCCAGTGCCTTGCTCCTCAGCCAGGGACTCTATCTCATTAAGTTAGAATCCCCCCCCCCCAAAAAACCCATTTATTGTGATATTTGTGAAATAGATGGATTGAGGTGATGGTGGCTAGTCTAAGTCATCTGGTGACATCTATGTTTGACTCAGAATTTTAATTTATGCCTCTCATCTGTGGTCACCTTGACCCTTTTATTTATTTGTGCTCAGTGCAGTGAGCTCCTGTATCTCTGGAAGTGGGAGGACATGCACACAAACACAAAATACAGAGGGGTCACTCAGGGCCACTAAGTTGGGAGAGAGGTTTTAACCTTGAACCTATCAAAACCATCTTCAGGATCACTGGTGGGGGCAGAGAGGCTGCTTTAAGGTCCGTGTGGTATGAGGAAATGCTATATTGGAGAAGTAATGGCTGCTGGGGGGGTGGAGGAGGTTTCCCAATCAGGATTGCTGTCATGCCACTGTTGTCAAGAAGCAATGTTCCTAGTTGCTTCAGGGGAGCACTGCAGAGGTATGACCAGGTGTGGAAGGAATCGTATGCAGCCCCTGTGGGTCTTGGTGCATTCCTGGTGTAGGTTTTTCTTCCCTAAAATAAAAGTTACAAATGAAGAATGAAAGTTGTGGGGCATGACGTAGTCATGTTGGGTAAGGATGAAATAGTTCCTTGGAAGGAGTCCACGTCTTGTGATTAATCACTTTCCTTTCATACCCAGGTAATGTGTCTTGGAGTAGGATTGAATGAAGGCTTTTGCCTGGAGAAATGGAGTATTAACAATATAAAAAGATAGGTTTTTGAAGGCTGGGCAGGCCATTGGGAGACCTGGCTCCCTGGTATTTTGCCTGAGTGGAAGACAATTACCATACCATGGACATTCTGGTTTTTTAATGTTTTAAATTGTCTGTCTTCCTTTTCTTTTTTCTTTTTAAAGAGCTTGTTTGGATTTTAACTCAATTGTAAACTGCCTCGGGTGCTTATTTTTAATTTAAAACTGGGAAAAACATTTCTATAAATATACATACAAAGATGGAAATTTTGAGTTATCCAACAAAATTGATTACATTAATGTTCTATTTTACACGATTCTAAAAAAAACTAATTTAAAGGAGCTCACTACTATTGTGTGGTGATAGGCAGCACCACTTGTTTCTTTTGTTTTAAAAACAATGGGCAAAATCCAATTTCTTAGTTATGTCTGTGGATGATCTGGTTTGGTGAACACCTGAAAATCCAAATGAGAGCTCATTAATTGTCAGGGACCATCTACTGAAAATTATACTCTTTGCCTTCCACAGGTATTAACTACACAACAAGATTTTGGTCTATGAGACAAACTGAGTACTGTATTTTTCCGTGTATACGACTCCCCAATGTATAAAATGACCCCCTAATTTTGACCCTTGCTGGAGGCGGAGGAGCAGTTAATGGGCAACTGCTCCTCCACCTCCATCTCTCCTGCTGCTGCTGCCTCCCCCGCCCGCCCGATCATCTCCTCCAGTGCGACTGCTTTGCCTCCGCCTCCTGCTGCCTCCGCTACCGGAGGGGACAAGGAGGAGGCAATTGGGCAGTGGCGGGCGGCAGCAGCAAGAGGCACCTGAGCGTGTGTGCAACTGCTCCTTTGCCTCTGCCTCCTTCCATGTATAAAATGACCCTCACTTTTTCCTCTAATTATTTTAGGAAAAAGTGTCGTTTTATACACGGAAAAATATGGTAGCTATTATTGCTAACAGCAGTTTGTAAAATGATGGAGAATATCCAGCTCCTTAGGCCGTTTATCCCTGTATGTCTCTTATTTGGGGGAACAGCCACTTTTATGCCCTGCTTGCAAATTTTCCAGAGGCATCTGTCTGGCCATTGCTTGAAAAGAAATAGGGATGCTATATCTTTCTTAGAGTTTTACTGTTAATCAGTAGAAACTTGGAAGCTTTATGAAAGATTTCCTGGCCTTGAGGCACTGATGAAGAGATCTGCTGTGAACTGACCTGATCCACACCTTGTGCACCAGGGTGAAGATTGGGACATAGTTACCCTTTGGCTTTTGCGCTTCTTCAAATGTTCTGTGTAGTTCTAGGCTCAAAAATGTCTCAAAACACATTTTTAAAAGTATATTTTGAGATAAAATACACATAAGTAAATTGTGACGGAAAATAAGTTCAGAAATACACATTTAAACACTGCTGGATAGCTCAGTGGCTTAGGCCTCTGGCTGCGGAGCCAGAGGTTGGGAGTTCAGTTCCCCACTGTGCCTCTTTGAGAGAGGCTGGATTTAACGATCCATAGGGTCCCTTCCAGCTCTTTAGTTCAAAGGTTATATTTCTGTTTAGAAATGCCCATGCATATTAAAATGCCAACACAAAATCAGTGTAGAAATGGAGTGAAATAGATTTATAAATGAGTACGTGACAAAGTGCCGTGAACCAGGAACAGGTTGATTCAGACGTCCTAAACTAGAGAAGGCAAAATGCAGCCATCTATATGATCTTTTCAGTCTCTTGCTTACAGCTGTTTCATCTGTGATGATTGTAACTGTAGTGTTATAGATTGGCTGCATGCCATGGCAACAACCCTGTCAGGTAGCAGAAATTAACTATTTGTCAGAGTGAACCAGCATAATGTTATGAAACCTGGAAGAAACATATGACCCCCCATCTCCTATAGGCAAGTGATTGCCTTGGGTGAAAAGAAGGAATCATGTTCCATCGCAAGCATCTTCAATGTGCATGCTTTTTATTTGGCAAAACAAAATCCATCCATAAAGATAACCTGAGAATGTCATTATTTTTGCTTCAACAGCAACTTTTTTGTTTTTCAGACAAAGAGTCCATAGAACAATGGTTGCTATGTGGTACCATCTACAATAAGTGTAGGCTAGGTGACTGGTTCAAATTAGCATGTGACATTCAGCACCTATTCAATCCCATGTACTAGTACCACTTTAGAATATAGCTGTGAGTTGGCGTCTCTGGATCATCCCTGGTTAACAAATCCCATATGTAAAAAGTAGCAAAAAAGGTGGATGGTTTAGAAACTCCTCCTTTCTAGTTTTTGTGTGTCCTATATACACATGCATGTACATATCCATGAATGTAAAAGTAGGGGAGCCATCAACTTATGCGATCCCCTGGATGTGGCCTGAAACATTGTAGCCTAGCAAGACATAAGACCACAAGATTCTCCTTATTGTATGTTTGTGCCCTAGGTTAAGAACTGCTTCATACATTATGGAGAAGCTTGGAAAGCAGTTGCAGGAATGAATCATGCTCCTACTTGTCATATTTCTGCCATAATATCAATGTAGGGACATCTATGCTTCACCATAACTGGCTCATACTTGGGGCAGGGGTGAGCTTCATCCTGACCATGCTCCCACCCTGCTCAGATCATGAGCCACCTCTCCGTTCCACCCCTTGCAAGATCCATGATTTAGGTAACCTTGAATGATCCAACCGCAGGATAACTGAATCCCTATTTGTACGCTCCAGAAAACCTGTGTATTGGGGAGCAGTGACAGAAGGTACAAATGACTGGTTTTTCTGATGCTCTGTTCTATGAACACATAAAGAAGTCTCTCCCCTTTTTATATTGCTTTTCTACCCATATCACAGATATGCTATTTGCTCCTTTATTTTTAGGATGGCGGGGTAGTGGGAACTCAGCCCTCTCTGTAGAAGAGTCATGTGTTTAGTAACTTGACACAACCTTTGTAGATAGAGTGCTGGGCATTCCTCACCCTTTCAAAATACCGTGAATGTTGGTCTCAACAGTATTGAGTCTTCTTAGGAGCCCCTTTCACTATCCTTCAGTGAAATGTTTTGGAACTCGGAAGCTCTTGAGGATGAGAAAAGGGCATGCTATTGTTCGACTTGTTTAAGCTGCGGTGTTTCCAAATAAATTGGTACCTGTCTGCATGTGTAATACCCTCCTAGTCTGGCTAATTAGATTATTATTATTCAAAATGTAAAGAATCTTGCCTGTTCAGCAGTTTAGCCTTGCGTTTGCAGCAGTGCAGCTATACTAACTGGTATGATCCTCAAGTGACTTATTTGTAGCAACAAAGTCATGGAATTTGTTGTTGTTCTCCTTCTCTTTATCTCTGTCACGTATTTCTTTTCTGCCCTGTATTAAATAATGCTCAGAATGAGAAAGCATCGTTCCTAACCTCTTTATGGCTATGTTGACTGAATAATAATTTGTGACAAATATCAGGACATGATGCAGTCTTCCTGACCATCTCATAGCAATATCACAAATAAATCACAAAGTACTCATGTATTTTTTTGAATTAGCTGTTAGTTGGTATTTTGAAGTATACCCCAGTACCAGTTTGTATAGAGGATGCTACTGAGTTGCACATGCTCTGCCTCATTGAACAAAACTAGAATTTGCAATGGCTGCCTGAGATAGAAAGGAAATTACTGAGTCTGCTGTGCATGTGAAAATTAACCCTTGGAGTCCTGCTTCTAGTTCTGTTTTCTTTTAATTCTGCATTAAGTATGACTTTACTCTTCTTTCTATTGAACTGATGCAATATTCATGCAAACAAAACTTCCCCAGCTACAAATGAAGAAAATAAACTCAAATAATTTATTCATTTTATTTTATTTTATTTAAACAGATGGGGAGTGAAAATATGGAA
Organism: Intellagama lesueurii; assembly: GCA_037013535.1. NCBI lineage: Eukaryota > Metazoa > Chordata > Lepidosauria > Squamata > Agamidae > Intellagama > Intellagama lesueurii. The sequence goes on along the minus strand of JBAJHW010000003.1, from coordinate 157,232,545 downwards.
ACATAAATTGGGGGAGGGTAAAAAAATCACTGCTAGAAAGACATCATGAAATTGTTGCTATTGTGTATTTATAAGATACTATTTTATTAAAAATGCACAAACACTGCAATAAAAACATTAAATTACATTTCAGGTTGCCAACTGATCAAAAAAACTAGCAGGCCCTTGTGTCTTTAACAGAAGTTTGAACTGCAGGCATTAGTAGGTGAGAGATTAGCACTGCTACCTCTTATTGTCTGCAGAACAAGCCACTGTAGAAGGCATAGGAACAGAGACCAGAAAAGGGTTGGCAGCCCTAGCTGTTGAATTGTTACATCTTTATGTACTCTGTAGAAAGAAGCCAGTTCTTTAAGGGTTAATATGGAATTAAAGAATTATCAAAGATTTTCATGCTTGTTGTTTTTTAAAAGTGTCTGCATGTTTCAGCTGTTAATTGAACAGGTAAATAGTAAGAATGGTTGTAAAAAATCCTTTTTAAAATAATAAAGGTTTATTGTTTATTTATTATACCTGCTTGCTTTTGAGAGAGGGTATGGTAGGAAGCAAGACCCTAATTATCCAACATAGTACATCAAAATGATAAAAATGGGCGCAGCAGACTTTATTTTTTGCTGTACTTTTCCTGTGCTAACTGTTTCCTCTAGTTTACACTGATCTTTTTCTTTTCTCAAATAGCCCAATAGAATCTTGCCAGAATTTCTACAAAGATTTCACGTTACAGATAGACATGGCTTTCAACGTGTTCTTCCTGCTCTACTTTGGCTTGCGTGTAAGTATCTGTGTCTTGTACTTTGTTGTCTAGGTTGTGGGGAGAAGAAGGCGCTGGACTGCCTCCCCAAGGGCTTGCTAGGAATGTCCAGGAACCAGAGTGCAGCATCCTGAAGGATTCAATTCAACAAACTCTTATGGCTGTGTAAGGGTTTACTAAAGCCATTCCAGTTGACAGTAATCATTTGAGGAAGTTTATTTATCCTTTATGACTAATCATGTCCGTTAAAGAAACATGCCATGTTCATAAAGGTTCTTTTTACCAGTTATTTCCCTAAAGAAAAAGAATTTGTTGAAACCATGCTGAGAAGAGGAGTTGCTTCTGATCTCAGGGCAAACTTGTTCTTCTCTCTTTGTTCCTTGGCCAAGGACACATCTTGCATTAGCAAACGTTTTCACTGTAGCTGCTCCCTATGAGTGGCAAGAGACTGTAGGTAGAGAAGGAGCCAACTGATGGAGAAAGGGCTGAATGTCCTGAGTATCCTTTTGTCTCTGGCTACGCGGAGGTATATACATTCCTAAATTAAAAGGAAAATACATTTTTTCCCTGCCCTGGCAGAAGACCCCAGATACTGCCAACCTTTGGAAGTTCCACCCAGTCATTAGGAAATTGAACTTTCAAGTTTCTTTTTAACCCACACTCCAGCCCCAGAAAATTACTCATGGAAAGCAATAAAGAAATCTAGGAACTGAGTGCATCTGTGATTGGGCAGAGTGCAGAAGGAAAAGAAGCTGGGAGTAAAGATAGAAGTCCATTTTTCTTCTAGCTTGAGATTTAGTTCATGTGAAAAATGTGTTTTCATACTTCTTTTTATTAAGTTTTGAAACTCTTACTAACCAAGCATGGCTGCATGGACATCAGTGGCTCACATGACTTTTAAATCTACTTGAAAACTGAGCATGGTCTGGAAGGACATATGAGGAAGAAATGTTCACTAGATCAGTCTTTGCCAGATCACTCTCTATGAGCATTTAAGATCTTCTGGGGAGGCCCTTCTCTTGGTTCTACCACCGTCCCAAGTTAGTTCGGTGAAGACTCAAGAGAGAACCTTCTCAGTGGCTATTCCCAGGTTTTGAGATGTTCTGCCCTGTGAAGCTAGGTTGGCCCTCTCCCTCTTGTCCTTCTCTGATCGGGCAAAGACCTTCCTTTTCAGACAGGCTTTTAAGCAATGTGGGGTGTCTCAGGAATGCTATATTTATTTCATTTAAAGATTTGTAAAATGTTTTTTAAATTGTTTTCATTTTATGGTTTTAATATTGATATGTGTTTAATTGTTTTAAATATAGTTTTCAATGACATTTTAAAATTTGTGATTGTTGTATAGTTTTAATTGTGAGCCACCTTGGGTCCCATTTGGGGAGAAAGGTAGCATATAAATAACATACATACATGCATTCATATATACATGTCCTACCCACCCACTATTTATACAGATGTACACCTGATTTTATCATCTCTGTATAACCATCCCCCCTCCCAAAGCCAGACTAGTCAATGGAGCTTCTTTGACAATTCTCTCTGCTCTTCCCTCATTTGCTCTTTCGTTCCTTGATGCCTGCTATAAGTCTAACGCTGTTTACTTTCTGCATAATCTTACTACAAACCACCACTTACTTGTTTCAAATGCCACAAATTCCCCCAAAGTATTCATTCCCCTGATGGAGGAGAGTACAGATTATGAGAGTTTTCTGATTGGACTGAAATTAGATTAAGCCAGTTGTTTTTCAACAAAGTGATGCTGAGTGTGGAATAAGTTATTGTACTTCTGTGCACTGATTTAAAAAAAAAACCCACTTACTGCTCTTGAAAAAGAACAATATGGGTATTGTTGGTGGACATCTTTAGTGCCCAGCCATGAGAAATATTAATGAGAAGAGGGGGGGAGCTAAAAGCCAGAATGTTCAAAATGAGCTTGAGTTAAGGTTGATGTTAACTACTCCAACTTTTGAACTCATTCAAAATTTGGTTCAAAAGATTATAATAATTCAGTGCCATCAAGTCAATTCTGACTTATGGCAATCCTTCTCAGGATTTTTCATTTAGTGAGTACTCAGAAGTGGCTTACCATTCCCTTCTTTTGGGGACACTTCTGTGACTGTGCAGTTTCCCGAAGGCCACACAGGATAGCTCTGCTAGGATACACACTGGGGAATCGAACTCCCAACCCAGCCACATGCCTAAACTACTGAGCTATCCAGCAGTAACTGTGCACTGTCAAGTCAGTTCTGACTTATGGCAACCCTTTTCAGGGTTTTCTAGGCACAGAGTACACAGAAGTGGTTTAACATTCTCTTCTTCTGGGGGTGACCTGCATCTGTGCAGCTTCCCTAAGGCTACACAGTCTGGCTGGGAGGGCACAATGGATAATTGAACTCCCAACCTCTGGCTCCACAGTCAGATACCAGTTCCCAGTTCAAAAGATACTGTCTAGTTAAAATTTAAGTCAATATATGAAAAATGTTACTGAATTGTTACTTTTCTTTTTCAAAACCAGTGAATGAGTTTCTTCTCGATCACTTCATGCAAACCCAATAATCAATTCCACACTCAGTGTTGCTTTATGTAAAAATGATTGGCTTAATTTAATTTTAGTTGCAACTAGAGTAGAGCCATTAAAATGAATGGGGCTTGTTAATTAACGCTAATGTAAAACCCTTGGACTTCCATATAAAGTACTAAAAGTTGGTGTGTCCTAGGCATACCAGAACACCTAGAGAGGAGCTGTTCAAAACTATTTCTACATAAAACCTGAGCTGTCACGTTTTTTATTGCCCAAAAAGTAACACAGAGATAAGTGAGACATCTGAAATAGAAATAATGAAGACCTGTGGAGATGTAAGCATGAGGAACTCAGTTTGAAGAAGAAAAATAAGGTTTGGTTGCATAGCAGAAATGTTTTACATATATTTATTGAACGTCAGCGAGTACTTTGTTTTAGATTATACATCTGAAAATGTTCATTTTCCATCTTGCAAAACAATTACTGAGAAGATGTTCTACATAGGCAGATGGGGGAGAATGCTTGTACTACAATAGCTGAATTTTCTTTTCTTCTTTTTAAAAGATGGTGTTCAGATCACTTTTTGATATATGAGAAATGAGGTTTAAAATTCTTGAGCCCTGACCTGCTAGTTTTGATCATTAAATCTGAAGAGGGTGATTCTAAGCATAAAGAGTAGGCTGTGGAGCATGGAGTGGAAAGAGGAATTTTTAAAGATATTTTTTTTACAGGAGTCTAAACTCAGAAGGGCACTGCCATGCTATACAAGGAGACCTTTAAATGTACCAGATTTCTTCCAATTTCTTCCATGGATTATGAAATAGTTATTATTAATCCAAGACATTTAGTACTACAGTCCTCTAAACATGTCCAGAATTCTGAAATTTTTTAAAATATCTTTCTGATATGCTTATATCCTTGCAAAGTAAAGATTGACTTATTTACCTACAGATCTTGGATCTTAAGGTTTCCATATTTTAGTTCTTTAAATACAGGCACCCTAGTTTGCGTGTTATTTATTTATTTTATTTATTTATTTTATTTATTTTTAGATTTCTACCCCGCCCCCCTAGACAATGTCTACTCGGGGCGGCTTACAAATAGCATCAAATATATAAAACATTAAAACATTAAACAATAAAACAATTGAAACAATAATATAAAGTATTCAAGATGGGAATAATAAAAAACAAAAAACTAAAATTTAAGAATTGACAGAAGGGAAGGCCTGCCTAAATAGCCAAGTTTTTAAATGGCTCTTAAAAACACCCAGCGAGGGTGCCAGGCGGATCTCTGTTGGGAGGTTGTTCCATAGTCGAGGGGCCACTGCCGAGAAGGCCCGGTTTCTAGTTCTTTCTTTCCGGACCTCTCTCGGCGTTAGGCCCCTCAGCCGTCCCTCCTGGCTATGCCGAGTAATTCGGGTAGATCTAGGTGGGAGAAGGCGGTCTGCCAAATACCGAGGTCCCAAACCGTTTAGGGCTTTGTAAGTCATCATCAACACTTTGAAGTCAATGCGGAAGCGAATGGGCAGCCAATGCAATGCGGCCAGAGTGGGAGAGATATGTTGGTATTTTCTCACCCCACTGAGCAGTCTGGCCGCTGCATTCTGCACCGTTTGAAGCTTCCGCAACAATCTCAAAGGTAGCCCCACGTAGAGTGCATTACAGTGGTCTAATCTCGAGATTACGAGCGCATGGACGAGAGTGGTGAGGGGCCCCCCATCAAGGTAGGGCCGCAGCTGGGCGATCCGCCACAGATGAAAATAGGCAGAACGGGCCACGGACGCCACCTGGTTTTCCATGGTAAGCGCCGGGTCCAGATGTATCCCCAAGCTGCGGACCTCACTCCGTGCGGTAAGAGTAACCCCCCCAAAAGAGAGGGAGTCTCCCAGACCGCCGATGGAAGAACCACCCACCCTCAAGACCTCCGTCTTGTCCGGGTTATTAATGTTAATGTTATAATGGATTATCCAAATTAAATACACTGTTGCATCGTTTGTTACCAATATATATTTAAGCCTATGTAATAACTACTGATCGGAGTGTCCTTGGACTACTTTGTGCTTCTCAGTTGTTTTTTGGAATAAAGCGGGGAAAGGGAAACCATGTAAACCAGCTGTGTACTTTCCTAATGAATATAGCTGAAGAAATAATGACATTTTTGCATACACATGGACTTCAGGTGGTACTCTCATGAGATGGCTGTAATTTCACACCATCAGATTTTGTTCATTACAGTCTCCAGTCCATGAAACTCCCACAGAGTCCCCCACGAGTGAAACAGTGTCTTCTTGCAGGAAATAATGTAGGGGAAATTGAGAGCAAACTGCAGAACCAAGCTGTAATTTCTTTCAGAGATAGAGATTGAATATTTTACTATAACTAGTAGATACCCAAGCTTTCATTGTCATGTTTGACTCTCTCTCTCTCTCTCTCTCTCTCTCTCTCTCTCTCTCTCTCTCTCTCTTTCTCTCTTCCCCTCTCCCTTATGCACACACCACAGACACACCAGTGATGTGGACTATATTGTAGCAGGAAATAAGATTCATAGCAGAGCCTGAAAATCTGCTTTGTTACAGTGTCTAAAATCCCTCAGGCAGAGTAGCCATTAACCTTGTTCGCTAGGGGGTTCTGGGAGTTGTAATACAAGGAAGTAACTTAGTAAATCTCTGCTTTCTAATACAAAATGATGTATCCGTCCATCCCCAGTGCTAATATACTGAGTTGTAAGATCATTCAATTTAGTAGGAAATATATCCAAGCAAGTAATTCAAGGAGCTGTAGCAAGATAAATACATGTAAAACTGATGTTTTGAAAAGGACATTATGTTTTTCTTGCTATTGTTTGAAACCTGTTTCCAGGTATTTTAGAATCATATTTCCTGTATTTTAGAATCATAGAAACCATAAGCTTAACAATAACAACAGTAATAACAAACAAAGCCTTCTAATAATTTGTGCTTCTCTTTCTCCTCCTCTCTTGTTTTTGCCAACTTTCCCTTTCTTCAGGGCAACATCTAGTTAACCTTGCAGAAACCTATGAAAAATGAAAAATAAACTGTATGTTTCTGGAATATAGGCTCATAGAACTGTAAAGCTGAATTCTGCCAAAACAGAATTACTGTAGGGTATATTAATACCAAAAATTAGAAAATTTTCATTTTTGGGACTTTGAATCTCACAAGGGAGAAAGGCAGGATATATATACAGTAAATAAACAACCCCGCCCACACACACACTTCTCAGCCAGCATCTTTGCTATGGTTTCATGGCTTTTCATGCACTGTTTGGAGGCAGCTCTGCAAGGAGGTTTCAGATGGTGCTTCAGTTATTTCCATGACAGCAAAACAAATTCATCTGTTGTATCTTGTATAAAGAATAATTATACTGCTCCACCTCCTTGCCTAAATAGATCTTCACCCTGTTCTTTTTCCTTATATTCTCTTTTCCCAGTTCATAGCAGCCAACGACAAGCTATGGTTTTGGCTGGAAGTAAACTCAGTGGTAGATTTCTTCACAGTCCCTCCAGTGTTCGTTTCAGTGTATTTAAACAGAAGTTGGTTGGGTAAGTAAACGACATATCTCTTTTTGATTGTGTATGTGTGTATAGGAAGGAAGGAAGGAATCATTTGGTCTAAGGCATGGCTTAGTTGAGCAGTTCTCTGGGCAATGGCATTCACAAATTGAGGTGGAAGTTGCAGCTCCTTGGGGTTGCAGCAAACAGATAGGTAAATACCTCTTCTCTGGTGAGATTCTTTTCCTGAAAGACAGCTAGTTATCCAGTGGGGATCGATGGATGAATTGTGTCCGTATTTATGTAACAGAAGACACGGTATCAGGAGAGTGTGGTTAGATGGTTGTGTATCCTTTGCAGAAAAGCCCTGGTGATTCTGACCTAAATCTCTTTGTATCTCCAAATAGATCTCTTCCTTCTAATTGGAAATGTTTTCCCTTGCCTAGAAGAATTGCAGAGTCCCTTAGTTTATTTGGACCAAAAATATGCATTACATGTGCTACATCTAACTCATACTCAGGGGGCTATTACATTGAACATTTACCCTGCAATTTGCATTGGATTGGGCACAGATGAACTCAAATTAAAGACCAGTGACTACAAAACTTAAAGCTCAGTTTGGAGAAGCCTGTTGTGGGTTCATCTTTTTTGAGTTCGGAATTGTTTGAGGAGTTTTTTATTCAGCCAGGAGAGGTGGTTTAAATTTGTTCTGATTGCCTTGACGTCATTTTTATCTGCTTTCTGCCAGTGTGATTGCCTGCGTTGATGCAAAGGGCCACTTGTAAGGGTATCAGTTCATCTCAACTGATCGCCTCTTGTTTCAAAACCATTTCTTTAAAGAAAAAAGGTTTCAACTCAGCACTAGAACAGATGTTTGCTAGGGCACTTAGAACAATTTTTTTAAAAGAGGTGGAAGTTGCCATTTAGTGCCTTGTTAGCATCATGAGGCAGCTTCTGCTGTTGAAGTTCCATACAGTGAAGCTCTGTGACTCTGACCCTGCTGAGTCCTGCAACTTGTCATCTGCGTGGCTACAGCAATTTCAGCTGGAGAAATCCAACTTCCACAGGTGTGAATCCCAGTGGATCAAAGCGTATTCTCCCTGCTGTGTAGTAGCACTCTTAGGTGACCATTTTTGTAAGGAACAGCAACACAGCGATGTGTAGGGGAGAGTGGTTAATACTTACAGCTCCTACAGGGGAAGTAGAGCTTTAGGAGTGGAAAAATGGTGTAACAGAGAAATGTACCCACATCCTCTACTGCTTTTCCAGGCACCTGCCTCCTTCCAAAACTGATCTTCATTAAAAACAGGGAAGAGTCCTATGGAGTATAACATGTTTATTCTGGTAGATGTGTTTCATGGACGACAGTAAAAAGTAATACTCGAATTTTCATGGTTAGTGTTTTACACTCCTAATTTTCTGCTGACCTCTGTGTCTCCAATCCCTACTCCAAACCACGTATAGTCATAAACCCTGTTCAGGTATGTGCCTGAAATCTGGAGAGAGTTAAACGGGTGACATACAGTGGTACCTCGACTTAAGAACTTAATCCGTATTGGGACTGCGTTCTTAAGTCGAAACATTCTTAAGTCGAAGCACCATTTCCCATAGGAATGCATTGAAAACCATTTAATCCGTATCTGCTGTTTTTCGTTCTTAAGTCGAGGCGCTGTTCTTAAGTCGAAGCATTAGTTCCCATAGGAACTAATGCAAAGCCGGTTAATCCGTATCTACCACTAGGAGGCGAATTTCTTCTTCTTCTTCTTTTGACCTAAGGTGAACTTAGGTCAAAAAAAGGGCAGGAAAGGTTTTTTTCTTCTTCTTTTGGTTCTTAAGTCGAGGCTCCGTTCTCAAGTCGAAGCAACTTTTTGCGAACGGAGCCGTTCTTAACTCGAATCGTTCTTATGTAGGGACGTTCTCAAGTCGAGGTACCACTGTAGGTGAGTGCAACACACACAAACAACACACAAACAAAACACACACACACTGTTGTGTGGGAGTCAGAGATGCAGAGGTCTGAAGAAGAACCTGCAGTACTTTGAGTTGAATGTGTTCATCCAGTTCCTGTGACTGGGAGCCCTTCTTTATCCGGGTTCTCTGTCACAGGGATCCCATAAGTATGTTTGACCGAATTGCCAATTGTGTGAAGGTCTGATGTTTGGGAAGTGGGGAGGGATATGTGTGTTTACTTTAAACGTTTCCATCATTACCACTCATTTAGTCCTGTACCTGCTTTCAGGCATAACACCTGGGTAGACTTTTCTGTACACCTGAAACTCTGGGTAGAAGTCCAAGAAATTGTCAGTGTCCACATAAGCTTATAATGTAATCTATACGTTAGTCTCTGAGGTGCCACAGGGCTGTTTAGCTTTGTGAGAATGAATTACCCCACCCACACATCTGGAAGTTAAAAGAGAGAGAGAAACCTGTTAGGGATTTGTTGTGTTTGTTTAACTATGTTTGCACCAGATCTTAGAAAAGTTAATTTTTTTGACCACAGTTCCCAGAAGTAGCCATGTTGACTGGGAGATTAGGGAATCAGTAATCAAAAAAACACCAACACTGATTCAAACTCTAGTTTAGCTTTTTGAAAGTGTGGAAAGAAGACATGCTATGGACATCCTCTTGAAAGATCACACACTTACACTCATGCGTTCTGCACATTATGAGTGCAACAACTAATCTTGCTGCAGTAAGCAAAGAGCAGACGTTTTCTGTTCAAGTCTATGTTCCTTCTATTGGATGAAGCAATTGGCAAGCAGGGAAAGTCTTTTTGCCTTGTGTCTTGCCTTGTGTCTGACTGTAGAAGTGTGTTTGCCAACTGCTTGTTTCCTGCCATTGCTTGTGAGCACTTCCTGTATTTTCTCCCAAATGTGTTCTTCAGTATAAAAGTAAACAGTAGATCCTGAATGGATGCCTGGCCTTTAGTGTCAGCTGGAATTTTTCTGGGGGTGTGAGGAAGGTCTGCACACTCATAATGTTAGCCCAGTGACCACACATAGTGTACACAACTGCAGTGCAGTGCATCTGCCTGTATACATATAAATAATAAATAAATTATGGATTCTGTGAGGGTGGGACATACCCCCCTTGTCTCTATACACCTATACACTTTTCTACTTATTGTTCCCTTGAGATTAACAGATGTTTGTTGTTGTTATTTGTGTGAGCTGGATTTGTGAAGAAACAGCTGATGCTGACCACCACCACCACCATTACCACCTGTTTTCCCAAAACAGCCTGGCCCATTTGCTTCATGGGTGGAATATTCTGGTGCAAATGAATTTGAAAATCTGCCTTTCCACAGCAGTCAACTTCATAGATCCTTTCATAATTTTTCATACATTCCACAGGTGAAAAAATAAAGTAAATTACTCATAAATTTGTGTTTCACACACACACACACACACACACACACACACAGAGAGAGAGAGAGAGAGAGAGAGAGAGAGAGAGAGAGAGAGAGAGGAAAGTGCCATAGCTCAGTGGTAGAGCCAATGCTTTGCTAGGTTCAGCATACCAGGAATCTCCTATTAGGGCCAGAGAAACTCCTGCCTCAGCCCTGAACAATACTGGGCTAGAATAAGGGTCTGGCTCAGTGCAAGGCAGTTTTTTGAGTTCCTAATGATTCCTGTTTTTTTGCTTTAACAGCAGCTTAGCAGAGTTGGGGGGAGGGAGAAAGACATGCAGTTTTTACTACTGGCAGGGCAGTTTTAATTTTTAGTGGCTGAAATAGAGTTGCTTCTTGTGTGTGTGTGTGTGTGTGTGTGTGTGTGTGTGTGTGTCCTTGTGTGTATATTAAAGGAGTTGAGTAGTGGCAGTGACATATGATAATAATTATAAGCTTTAGAACTTTAATTTTGAATTTGCTAACCTGAAGATTAGTCTAATTTTTTGTTGATTCAGTAGCTACAAATATTAGGAAGAGTCACAATTATGTCCTTTTCTAGGCAGAATGACATTTAAAGTGCTGTGTGCTTCTGCCATCTAGTGTTCACGGTGAAGCATGAAAGTTGAACTTAGCTGATCAATGATATACAGTATAGCAGTCCACTAGAAGTTTCATAAACCTTTTTGGTTTTGATTTTGTTTTGCCTTCCCCGCTTACTGCAAAGACAGCGGGTTATTAGCCTAGGTTTTGACTCCCCAAGACCTCAATGGTTTGGATCTAACATACCTAAAATCAAACTATTGATATAAGCGTTTACCAGTTCCATTCCCCCAGTGAGTTTCCACGGTATCTAGAGTTCTAGTCCATCGTTCTATCCACTGCACCACACTGGGTACCTAATGCTTTAAATACAGGCAATCAAAAGTTAAGAAAATGGGAAAAGTGTGTTTTCAATGCCACAATCATAAGTATAAATATAATGTGTAGCCTTATACAACTTTATCTTACATTTTAGATATACTTGCACTCATGAAAATGAGTTTTCTAAAAATATTCATGCCACCTTATTGATCTCCTCTAAGATTAAGTGAAGTGTGTGTTCACAGTAGATACACACATGTCATGAATCCGCTGTAAGCCTAAAATAGAAAAACCCTAATTTAATTCTAGGAACTTGTTTATATACATGACATGAGTTTAACTGATGAAGAGTCAAACTAATATTAACATGAGTGTGTATACCCTGCCTTTAACAAGTTTTTCTTTGGGTGGTAGGATTTCCTCAGAAGTGCATGTGTCAGTAATCAGACGTATAAATTATAATAATCCCATATTTACCTTCATGTAACTAGTCATAAAACACTAAATACACAATAGATAAGTGAGGAGAAGCCTTTTTATGACAAACAGATGCTTTCACTACTTGAGGGCATATCACTTTTGAATAGATGCTAAATATATCATCTAGTTTGATTCTGAGGTGTTGAAATTGTTTGAATACTTCCCAATAACCTTGAGCAACAAACGTGAACATTCCTCAGTCCTTATGCCGTTTGCATTTCCCCATATCCTCATTCCGTATTGAATTGTAAGAGTTTATTTTTCCTTTCCACATAGACTATTCTGGGTTTTTTTTGCACATTTTACCTAATGTATATATTTCTAATGCCTTTTACATACAGTAGTTACGTTTCCTTTCATAGTTGTGTTTGTGCATATATGTTCTACCATTTTATGAATGTCATCCTTTTATATTTTAAAATACTTACTTTTGTGGGTACTTTTCATACTGAAATATCACACTGATTTCAGAAATATGTCAATTCTTAAGGCAATTAGGTCTCACAAGTTATAAAAATAGTGCTTTCACTAAGAGTGTTGAAATTATTTTCCTATCTGAAACCATGAAACATGTTACCTTCTACACAGGGTACTCAAAGTATGGCCCAAAGCTTTTATAATACTTGCAGGCTGCTCAGAAATTAGACATTTGAACAAATGTAGCCAAAGACAAATTGGTCCATTTCCGACATGGGGCGCCATATTCCATTTGTCCAAATCCAGGTAGCTTACTGAGCACATTATGTAAATTACGGGAACTTATTGGCATTTTGTATAAATATGTGTCTTATGCAGTTATGCAGATTAATTGAAGCATTTTCCCCCTTCCAGAGTGTTTAAGCCTTGGCATCATTTATGTAGTTGTCACTTATATGAGAGGGGCAAGTATAGTGCAGTGATTAAGAGTGGTGGATTTGGAATGGTGAGGCCCAGTTTCCAATCCCTGTTAAGTCACAAAACTCATGTGGTGTTCTTTGGCTAATACCTCTCAGTCAAATGTATCTTACCTTACAGGATTGTTTTATTGATAAAATGGGGAGAGGGCAAACATGAAAGGAAACATGTGTTGTTGGTTTGTTTAAATTAAAACAACAACAACAACAACAACAACAACAACAACAACAACTTGACACTTTACCATGCATAGAGACTTATGGAAGATGGCTGTCACACAGATCCATAAGAATAGCTCAGGAATCCCTCCTTTTTTAGTGGCACATTGTCACTGGATATGCGGAAGAAGGCAAGAGCAAACCGATTAATCCAGGTAAAAACAAGCTGCCATTTCCTTCTGAGATACAGACTGAATATTTCATTATAATTAGAATATATCCTGGATTGACTTTATTTACTATGCTTGAGTGTACAGAGAGGGAAAGAAGTAAGCTACACATTGTATTGACACTTGCAGGTGCTAATCCCTTGTGCCACCCCCACCCCCCATTTTGCTTTCCCCTTTCGATATAAATTCTTCCTGAAATCCATCCATGGCAGCTGCTGTTTTGTTTCTATGGACTATACTGAAGTAGAGAACTGAGCTAGGAAAACTTAATTTGGGGGCAATGCCATCCAGAATCTCTCAGTCAGAATAATCACTGGCCATATTGGCTGGGAGATTCCCCACTGTGCCTCCTGCAATAAGAGCCAGCCTGTGTAGTATTGGGCAAACTACACAGCCACAGGTGCCCCCGGAAGAAGGGAATGGTAAACCACTTCTGTGTATTTTCTACCTTGAAAACTCTGGAAAGGGTTACCATTAGACATGGGGACGAATAAAAAAATGAACTTCAGTATTTGTTAAAAATCACTGATTCATTAAGTATTCATCCCTTCATATTTGTCAGTTCCAGAGACCCCAACGAATACGAAGGGACGAATATTGCCCCATTTTTATTTGTCCCCCATAGGAAGAGAGGGAAGGCTAGCCTTCCCTCTCTTCCTATGGCCTTCCCATTCTGCCCATGGGCCCGCCGATCAGCTGATCGGCGGGTTGATAGGCAGCCAGCCAGCCCCACAGCCAGTCACCCCCACAGCCTATCCCGTGCCCCCTTCCTCGCCCTACTTTAGCTGCTGCGCCACCACCTGGCGCCGCCGTCATCCATCGCTGCCCGCTGCGGTGGCCTCTGCAGCCATGGCCTGCAGTAAGGGACACTGGCTGCCCTTTGCAAAGATGGCGGCTGCAGCTTCATTTAGGGTAGGGAAGCTGCAGCTGCCATCTTTGCAAAGGGCAGCCTGGATTCCCTTAGCCTGCCTTAAGGGAAGCCAGGCTGCAAAGTTGGGAGTCTGCAGCTTCCCAACCCTAAATGAAGCCACAGCCACCATATTTGCAAAGGGGAGCCAGTGTCCCTTACTGCAGGCCATAGCAGCGGAGGCCAGCTGGAGACTGCGGCAGCCATGCAGTGGAGGCGGCAGAGGGGGGGTGGTGCAGCGGTGGGGGTGGTGGGGGTGGCAGTGGCAGAGAGGGCAGCAGTGCGGCGGTGGGGCAGGGGGCGGTGGTGGCAGGGGGCGGTGACAGGGTGGCGGCGACCACCAAGGTAGGGAGGCGACAGGGGCAGGGGGGCAGGCTGTGAGGGTGGGGAGTCAGCTTTTTTGTTAATAGTCTCTGCCTGTTTACCCCCCCCCAACAAACCAGCGAATAAATTCGTGCTTCGTTGGTTCATGGGGGAGCTTCGTGCTTCGTGATTCATCAACTTTGACGGATCATGAAGCAGGACGAATTGCCAAAATGGCGATTCGTCCCCAACTCTAGTTACCATAAGTCAGAATCGACTTGATGGCACACAATACATACATACATTACAAAATAACACATATTACATAGCTCTAATCAAAACAGAATTTGGCAGGCAGAACATCAATTGGGATTTACACCTGGCCATTTCAATGCAACGTGTTTTTTTGCCTAATGTCTGGATATAGAAGGCATTAGGAATGTTGAGCAGAGGTGCGCTGTCTGTTTGCATGTGCAGCAGCACATTTTGGACATCTTCCCTCCTCCATGTTTGGTGCTTCATTATGGCTCTTTCTGAACTCAGGGGAGATTTAATAAGCTCTTGCAGTACATAGAACAGGGATATATGTCCAATAATAGAACTGAAAAAGATATATTGTGTTGGTCATTTGTGTGAAGACTAGAACATCTGAACGGGCAAAAAGGAAAGAGGATATTACCTGTTCATTTTGCATCACAAATTATATCGGTATGGAATAGGAGGAATTAAATGCAAGTTGTATATTAAGCTTTTCAGTTCACATTCTGCAGTTGTCATTTCAAAGTAATTTAATCTTGAAAGTGACTGTGAGAGCCTTGGAGTATATAATTCTCTTCTCTGCTAATATTCTGCAAAGCTGCGCTTGCTTTGGTGTCTTACTACATGAAGAAACAGTCCTTCATAAAGACAAAAATTGAGTGTTCTTTCCGAATGCCGTTTCATAACTTTCTCCCAAGAGTGCCCATTAGTAGAAATTAATGCAAGGCAAGATTAGAGAGCAGTTAGACAAATTCTTTTTTTAAAAAAATGTATTATTAAGTGTTATAATCCATGAAAGTACAGACAGTGAGTATTCATTGCTGCCAACAACACGTGAATCTTTTTGTTGTCTTCAAATGTATAACACAGAGAAAGGCGGGGAGAGGAGGAAAAAAGTGCTCTCTTCCCAATGCCATATGCCATGTACAGATCTTTGGACAAGTCATGAAGACAGAATTTTGCATGGGCAGAAACAGTCCGTTTTTGTTTTTGTTTTTTATAAAGAAGGGGAAGAGATTTGTTATAAATATATTCTGTGCTATGAGAGACACATATTTTTCTAATTCTAGTATATACTCGAGTATAAGCCGACCCGAATATAAGCCGAGGCAACCAATTTTACCACAAAAAAAGGGAAACCTGGGAAAACTTATTGACTCGAGTATAAGCCGAGGTACTGATACGGATTGTGTTGATAGTATGCTTGCATAAGGGAGTGCTTTTTCAGCAAAAAAATTGTGCTTAAAAATTTGGCTTATACTCGAGTATATAGGGTAATATTATTTGTGTATCATAACATGAAAAAGATCTCTATATGGCTGCCATTTTAAGATCAGGAAGCCATGAAAAAGGAATCAAGTTAAAGTATAGAAATGGAAGATTTTCAGTTTCTCTCTTTCTGTTCAAAGATAACTTGCAAAATCACATTCCTACTAAGGAGCAGTGCTGGGACTTAGGGTGTGCCTGCATAGGAGGAAATATGCAGTGTGATCCACTGTGAAGCTGCACCTGTGAAGTCAAGTTTCCCTGGGTGAATTTGCTTTAGCAGATGATACATAATTCAGCAAAAAGAAGAAAGAAAATTGCCAATCTGAACTTGTTAAGGTGGCTCTACTGTAGCTGACCAGATTTGCAGGAGGCACAGCTATAGTAGAGCTACTTTAACAAGGTGCTTCCTCCTCTCTGCTGATCTCACTTCCTCACCTTTGGTCTACAGCTGCTCTGGGGCACCAGCACTGGCACCAAGCCTTAGGAAGGGGGAAAAAATAAACAATCTGGAGACAAAGAAGTGCTCAATTGAGGGCAATTGACATCTCACTGAGCATTCCTTTGCTTCTTCTCTCTCCACCTTAAACTAGCAAGCTAGGAAAGTCACCAGCCTCCAATCACCCATTGCATCAGTTCAGTTAGTCAATGCATTTGATCCTAAAAAAAAAAAAGAACTTACATGAACAGGATTTCAGCCATTAGTTGTTGTTTAGTCGTTGAGTCGTGTCCCCATGGACCAGAGCATGCCAGGCCCTCCTGTCTTCCACTGCCTCCCGGAGTTGGGTCAAATTCAACTTGGTAGCTTCGGTGACACTGTCCAACCATCTCGTCCTCTGTCGTCCCCTTCTCCTCTTGCCTTCACACTTTCCCAACATCAGGGTCTTTTCCAGGGAGTCTTCTCTTCTCATGAGATGGCCAAAGTATTGGAGCCTCAGCTTCAGGATCTGTCCTTCCATTGAGCACTCAGGGTTGATTTCTTTCAAAATGGATAGGTTTGTTCTCTTTGCAGTCCAAGGGACTCTCAAGAGTCTCCTCCAGCACCACAATTCAAAAGCATCAATTCTTCGGCGGTCAGCCTTCTTTATGGTCCAGCTCTCACTTCCATACATCGCTATTGGAAAAACCATAGCTTTGACTATGCGGACCTTTGTCGGCAAGGTGATGTCTCTGCTTTTTAAGATGCTGTCTAGGTTTGTCATCGCTTTCCTCCCAAGACGCAGGTGTCTTTTAATTTCGTGGCTGCTGTCCCCATCTGCAGTGATCATGGAGCCCAAGAAAGTAAAATCTGTCACTGCCTCCATATCTTCCCCTTCTATTTGCCAGGAGGTGATGGGACCAGTGGCCATGATCTTAGTTTTTTTTAATGCTGAGCTTCAGACCATTTTTGGCGCTCTCCTCTTTCACCCTCATTAAGAGGTTCTTTAATTCCTCCTCACTTTCTGCCATCACAGTGGTATCATCTGCATATCTGAGGTTGTTGATATTTCTTCCGGCAATCTTAATTCCGGCTTGGGATTCCTCCAGTCCAGCCTTTCGCATGATGTATTCTGCATATAAGTTAAATAAGCAGGGAGACAATATACAGCCTTGTCGTACTCCTTTCCCAATTTTGAACCAATCATTTGTTCCATATCCAGTTCTAACTGTTGCTTCCTGTCCCACATATAGATTTCTCAGGAGATAGATAAGGTGGTCAGGCACTCCCATTTCTTTAAGAACTTGCCATAGTTTGTTGTGGTCCACACAGTCAAAGGCTTTTGCGTAGTCAATGAAGCAGAAGTAGATGTTTTTCTGGAACTCTCTGGCTTTCTCCATAATCCAGCGCATGTTAGCAATTTGGTCTCTAGTTCCTCTGCCCCTTCGAAATCCAGTCTGTACTTCTGGGAGTTCTCAGTCACACATACTGCTGAAGCCTACCTTGTAGGATTTTGAGCATAACCTTGCTAGCGTGTGAAATGAGTGCAATTGTACGGTAGTTGGAGCATTCTTTGGCACTGCCCTTCTTTGGGATTGGGATGTAGACTGATCTTTTCCAATCCTCTGGCCACTGCTGAGTTTTCCAAACTTGCTGGCATATTGAGTGTAGCACCTTAACAGCGTCATCTTTTAAGATTTTAAATAGTTCAACTGGAATGCCATCACCTCCACTGGCCTTGTTGTTAGCCATGCTTTCTAAGGCCCACTTGACTTCACTCTCCAGGATGTCTGGCTCAAGGTCAGCAAGCACACTATCTGGGTTGTCCGGGAGATCCAGATCTTTCTGGTATCATTCCTCTGTGTATTCTTGCCACCTCTTCTTGATGTCTTCTGCTTCTGTCAGGTCCCTACCATTTTTGTCCTTTATCATGTCCATCTTTGCACAAAATGTTCCTTTAATATCTCCAATTTTCTTGAACAGATCTCTGGTTTTTCCCTCTCTATTATTCTCTATTTCTTTGCACTGTTCATTTAAGAAGGCCCTCTTGTCTCTCCTTGCTATTCTTTGGAAGTCTGCATTCAATTTTCTGTAACTTTCCCTATCTCCCTTGCATTTTGTTTCCCTTCTCTTCTCTGCTATTTGTAAGGCCTCGTTGGACAGCCACTTTGCTTTCTTGCATTTCCTTTTCTTCGGGATGGTTTTTGTTGCTGCCTCCTGTACAATGTTACGGGCCTCCATCCATAGTTCTTCAGGCACTCTGTCCACCAAATCTAGTTCCTTAAATCTGTTCTTCATTTCCACTGTGTACTCATAAGGGATTTGGTTTAGATTCTACCTGACTACCCCAGTGGTTTTTCCTACTTTCTTCAGTTTAAGCTTGAGTTTTGCTAGAAGAAGCTGATGATCAGAGCCACAATCAGCTCCAGGTCTTGTTTTTGCTGACTGTATAGAGCTTCTCCATCTTTGGCTGCAGAGAATATAATCAATCTGATTTCGGTATTGCCCATCTGATGATGTCCATGTGTAGAGTCGCCTCTTGTGTTGTTGGAAAAGAGTGTTTGTGATGACCAGCTTGTTCTCTTGACAAAACACTATTAGCCTTTGCCCTGCTTCGTTTTGAACTCCAAGGCCATACTTACCTGTTGTTCCTTTTATCTCTTGACTCCCTACTTTAGCATTCCAATCCCCTATAATGAGAAGAACATCTTTCTTTGGTGTCAGTTCTAGAAGGTGTTGTAAGTCTTCATAGAATTGGTCAATTTCAGCCTCTTCAGAATTGGTGGTTGGTGTATAAACTTGGATTACTGTGATGTTGAAAGGTCTGCCTTGGATTCGTATTGAAATCATTCTATCATTTTTGAGATTGTATCCCAGTACAGCTTTTCCCATTCTTTTGTTGACTATGAGGGCTATTCCATTTCTTCTACGGGATTCTTGCCCACAATAGTAGATATGATAATCGTCTGAATTGAATTCGCCCATTCCCGTCCATTTTAGTTCACTGACGCCCAGGATGTCAATGTTTATTCTTGCCATCTCCTGTTTGACCACATCCAGCTTACCAAGGTTCATAGATCTTACATTCCAGGTTCCTATGCAGTATTTTTCTTTGCAGAATTGGACTTTCCTTTCACTTCCAGGCACGTCCGCAGCTGAGCGTCCTTTCGGCTTTGGCCCAACCACTTCATTAGCTCTGGAGCTACTTGTCCTTGTCCTCCGCTCTTCCTCAGTAGCATGTTAGACGCCTTCCGACCTGAGGGGCTCATCTTCCAGCATCATATCTTTTAGCCTTTTGTTTCTGTTCATGGGGTTTTCTTGGCAAAGATACTGGAGTGGCTTGCCAGTTCCTGCTCCAGGTGGATCGTGTTTAGTCAGAACTCTCCACTATGACCTGTCCGTCTTGGGTGTCCCTGCACGGCATAGCCCATAGCTTCTCTGAATTACTCAAGCCCCTTCGCCATGACAAGGCAGCAATCCATGAAGGGGTATTCAGCCATTAAGTCCCTTCTGTATTGGTTAGAATTGGGTCCCACATCAATTTTCACTGACATCTCTTGGTCTGGATAAAGAAAATTCTTTAAGCAGCTGAGTGCACAGAGGTAGGATGTGAGAAGACTTAGGTCCCTTAACTCAGTCTCCCCTTCTTATTAAAAACAGATATTTTAACACTTCATTTTTAATAACAGGTACGATAGACATATAGATAAATATATATGCATGGCTAGTCTGATCAGTTTACTTTGGACCTTAAATGATTTTGACATAATAATTAACTTAGCAAACGGTAATGTAAAATGATTGAGAATGGCAGCTGCTGAACTTTTGAGTCATCCTGCATGATGGTCCTTAAGAAACAGGAGCTGATTAACTGGCATCATTTCCACCTTTTGCTGCTGCGTTCCTGCAAACAATTAATTTTGACTGCTCTGCACACTGTCATCTAATCACAGGGACAGGCTTCTGGATCCATATGACATTAATTTTATAAAGCAGGAATGGGTGACATCAGCTTTATGGGCCAAGAAAGATCCTTTGCTTATTTATTTTCGGTCCCTTTCATCTTTCCACATAGTCTCTATTTATCTCACCTGGCTCCAGGTTTAAATCTGGTATTATCCAGGGTGTGGTTTTCTAGGAAGGGGACTAAGGGATTTTCCAGAAGTTTATTGGCTTCAGGAACTCATGATTGCCTTTCTGTACTACAGTTTTGGAATATAATATTTGTGGAAATGACAGTGCATCAACTAGGTATGCCACACCAGCACTTATACTATCAACAATTAAGGAAAAATAAAAAACTCATATGATTTCAGAAAAATTAGTAACATTTGTGCTGATGGAAGCGCACAGGGTAATAACCGGAAGCAGGAAAACTTCAGAGCTTCTTAAATTGAATCTCTCGTCTATGAAATTGTAGCATATACCCATGACAAGCAAGCAAATGTAGCAGCATAAGTCAGGAAATGGTGAAGCTAAAATACCAGTTATTATTTAGTGTAGTGTGTAGAATGGCACACTTCTTCTGCACCCTTTAGGAGTTATGTAGCAGAATGAGCTGCAACAGGTATTTTTATAATGCAAGGTACACCTTCTAGAATGTCCGTCTTCCACACAACTGTTAAAGATACAGAAGTCCTGTCCTCTTTTTTATCTGGCTACTCTCCATGATTACATCTTATGTACAAATCAGGGACACATATAATGGTAGTAGGTATTTTTCTCAGAATGCAGAAATGCAGAAAAAAAAAAACACTGAACATACATTGTTATAATAGAGAACTATAGGGAAAATGTCACCTTGCATTCTTCACCTGAAAAGAAAGAAAACTATTTTAAGAGCTGTTGCTTCCAGCGAATAATCATGATGTAACTAGTTTCTTTTTCTCCTGATTTGTTGTTCTTTTTTCCTTGCCCCCTCCATTCTTTATCTTTACTTATGAATTGCAAAATAAAAATTATTTAAAAGGAAAAAAAATGGTGAATGTATCCCTGTGCTCTATGTTTCAAGCTGCTTCTGTTGGACTGTGATATTTGGCTTGAAAGAAAACTGTTCCTTATACTCGATGCATCTATTGAACAGAGAAACAAAGATTGTTTCTGTTTTTCCCCTTTTATCTTTTGGAGAGATGTTAGGGGTGCTCTTAAAACATACGTATTTTATCACTGCAAAACACAGTAATACCAAACAAATAACCAAAAAAAAGTGGAGCAGAGTTAAAACCATTCATTGTATATTAAAAACTATTAAAAGCAAATATTATGGTAAATATATAATAAATATATGGATCAGAATCCAGCTGTGTGTTTGTTTGCTTTTTACATCCATACAAACAAACAAAAGAGGAAATCCTAGCAGCTAATTGAAACCAGTTAACAAGGTGTTGGTTCCATGCCAGGTCATGTAGGCATGGGACCGACATCTCATTAATTAGCTTCAATCAGTTGCTACAAGTTTTGCTTTTTTGCTTTAAAAATGGATAAAAACCTAACAGGATTCTGGCCAGAAAATGAAGAGTGGTAAGATATAAAAATATACAAAGGAACCCAAGTATTAACAATCTTCTTTCAGTAACTCAGATGTGGCGATAAATGTCCCCTAGTACTTCACTCCTTTGCAGCGCTAGCCAAAAATTAACAACCAATTGTGTGTGTGTGGGGGGGGGGCATTTTAGAATGTCTCATTTGTGTCTCGTTGCTTCTTCCTGATACCCTGTCCATGCTTTCTCCTGTTTCCTCCCCATTCACTCTTCCGACGCTTCACTGTTAGAGTAATCAGTTATCTTCCATCTTTCAAATCCTCTGCTCTTCATCGGTGGTTTGAATGTCAGTAATGAGTCCTTCAGGAGAACAAATGGAGCCACCACTTCTAGGAAATCTTTTAATTGGATGGTATTTACAAAAAGGACATTTTTAGACTGGAGATCATGCAGTCTGCAGATATGGAAGGAGCATTTTCTCAGTTGGACATACAAATAGACTTGGAGGGAAAATCAATT
The DNA here is from genome assembly GCA_037013535.1 of Intellagama lesueurii. NCBI lineage: Eukaryota > Metazoa > Chordata > Lepidosauria > Squamata > Agamidae > Intellagama > Intellagama lesueurii. The sequence continues at coordinate 157,210,598 of JBAJHW010000003.1, read as the reverse complement.
ATCTTAGAGGGCCAAACCTCCACACAGTGCTGGCACAGTGTTTAGGGGGCAAAAGATGTGCAAATTCTTGTAACCACTGAGTGCCCTCCTGTATAAAGCCAAGCTTTGCAGTCAGCCTTTCTGTTCCCTTGCCTTTCCCCCATCATTCCATCCTCTTCTGGTCAAACCTCTGTTGATAGTTCTGGGTTGGGTCAACATGGTCCTTGTGACTGTCAGATAAAATAGGAAGTTATGACGATAATCAGAAGACCTTAAACAGTAATGAGTATGCCTATTTTTTAGAACAGCCCCTGCTATTGTAAAGTTAGCTCACTGAGAAGATATACTTTATTTTCCAATTTCCAGGGTTTCGTTGTTGTTATTTCAGAACCCTAACAAACTTATGCTTTCAAAATTAAAGCACATTAAAATACTATACAAATTATCACTTTAAGAGTCAGGCAAAAGAAGACAGAACTGCCAGAAAATGAACGAAGGAATGTTGTTTTTCCTTTAACTCTTTCAGAGATAAATAGATTTCTCTGCTGTTCTGTTATTACAGCTCCATGAGCTTGTCTAGTCCATCATTCCTTTTGCCTGTCTTCTTATTTGACATGGAGACCAACAATGGAAATTGTGCATAAGCAATTTGCCACAGCTTTCATTTATTTAGATTTGTTTTTATTGTTCTTTCCTTCTGCTTTATGGATGCACAAGAGAAATCACCAATGAAATTCTGCATGTACCTTCATACATTGAGCTCAGAAAAGAAATATGTTGAGTTTTGTGTTTGCTCTATGCTTTTATCGCTTCGCACAGATACTTCTCCATATTGCCAAAGTAGAGGTGCTGAAGGGAGGGCCAGTTGACAGGAAATTCAATATAGGGAACATATAAATATACCCGTTTCTATCAAATTTGGAAATCAAAATGATAGTATGGTAGGTTCTTAAATCACTGGTGAGACTGTGTAAATATGAAACCAGCTGACTGGATAGTTCAGTAGAGTGGAGCACCTTGTGGTAGCGCCAGGGATCAGAAGTTTTGTTCTCTACCACACCTCTGGGGAGAAGCTGGCCTGTGCAGCCTTGGGCTAGTTGCACAGCCCTCAGCGCCGCCAGTAAGAAGTAATGGTAAACCAGATCTTTAGAAAATCTTCGGCATTGGGGTTGAGGTTGATTGCCATAAATTGGGATTGACTTGATAATGCGTTCTTATTAAAAAAGGAAACCCAGAGAAATGCCAGTGGGGAAGAATTCCATAAACTCCAGAGCACAGAACAGTCTGGGGTTTAGATGTTTGCCTGCCTCTAAAGAGAGCTGTCAGGTGCACCTGTGTGTGATTGTTCTAGGCTTAAATTGGATGCTGGGAGTTGCAATCTGACCCACCTACCACCTCCCCCCCCCCCCCGCCAATCTTCTTAGCTCTAAATAGAACCGCCCGACACTTGACAGAAAATGTGGCACAGGGACCAGGTCATGCAGCCACCTCACCTCAAAATGTGGATAGGTTAGTGTGCTTTGCCTTTGATCCTGTCATGAGTGGCCCTATGCCTGACATTCTCCATTATCCAAGCAGAGAAGTGGCCATTTTCTCAACATTACTCTCAGTTCTTTGCTTCTGTGGAGAACTAATGCCAGAATGAAAAGTTTTTGTTTGTTTACCTGTTCTAAAGCATCCAAATCATATTATGGTATGATTCTACCTATTAGAATATTCTATAGCTACTTGTCTTAATGTTAATCTCGTTTCAGCTTTAGAAACTATTCAAAGTGGTATAGACTGAGTTAGAACTTCATGGAAAAAAGTGGTTTAACACAGCATTCTTCTGGTGAGAATTGTCTGTGCAGAAGCTACTGCCACTTCCTAAGTCCTGCCACTTTCTGTGACCAAGGGCAGTAGGGATGGAAATCTTTACTCATATTCTCACAAATGTGAATGAAAAACTAAAACAATTTCTCTCTGCTAGGTGAGACTTAAGCATTCTTGTGCATATTTTGCATGTTGGGACCCCTTTTTCTTTTCCAGAAAAAAATTGCCAAAGTGATTTTCTACAAAAATGCCTTGAATTTGTGCAAACTACAAATTTTTATGCAAAATTACCTATTTTTTTGCAAATACTTTTTATGTGAAGTCTACCTTTTGATATTGTTGTTAATACCACTCCTAATGCAAAAGCCCTGCTCCTTGTAGTTTTGTGTAAATACTGGGGGAACTAAAGGGCTTAGGATTCTGTGACTCCTGTCCCATTCTCCCCCCCATACACACATGCATGCTCATGCACACACACACACACGTGTGGAACAGCTTTGAGAAGACATTTGCATTCTTCCTTTTTTGAGACACGCAATAAATATTCAGCATCCTGTGAAGCCTGTGGACATTTGAATGCCTTCCATATACTCAATTCTCCTCCAGGCTGGCAGAATGCTGCTGATAGGATGTGACTATTCAGTGAGCTTCCTGCACTTGTGCTGGGGCCTCTGCTGGGCTAAGGGCCATCCCATTGGCAGGCCTCCTTCTCTTCTGGTAGAACGGTTGCCCCTGTTTCCTATTGTATGTAATAAAAATGATTGATTCTAGTAACATAACTAGTTTTAGTTAAGTAAATGGTGTATACTACCACATTCATCAGTGCTTCTGGTTGTGCCATCCTCATTCTTTTGTGCTGTAGAATGATATCTGTTTACAGGTAAGGTGAGATGGTGGGTCAGAGTGTTTGAGACTTTGAATCCCCACTCTGCCTCTTAGGAGAGGGGCTAGCTGATATCACCCAGAACGTGTTGTGTCTGATGGGGTTACATGCCCTCTCACCTGTGTGAATAGTCCCAGACCACCCCTAGAAGTAAAAAGGTTCCCCTTGACATTTAGTCCAGTCGTGTCCGACTCTAGGGCACAGTGCTCATCCCCGTTTCCAAGCCATAGAGCCAGCGTGTTTTTTTTGTCCGAAGACAGTTTCCGTGGTCACGTGGCCAGCGCGACTAGAAGTAGGGACTGGTAATCCACTTCTGAGTACTTTATACTATGAAAACCTGGGAGGGTTTCCATAGGTGAGAAATCCACTTGAAGGTGCATTATTATTATTACAGATACTAAGACAAACGGTGAAATTACTGGATTTCTCTTTGAATTTCTTTGTATACCTGCAGAAAGGTTGCCAATTAGGACTAGAACTGCAATGTTGGTAGTGAGTAATAACTACACTGATCCAGGGTATCTCTGTGAGATCCATGTTTTTTGTTGGAATAATAAATATTCATACTCTGTGTCATTCTGGTATTTTTTGTAGTAGATTCGAACATATTGTTCCGAAATTGGTGTCCATGTATGGGGAGGGTATTTGTTGCTGGATGTTATGGGATGTGTTGCATCCTCCTGGTTTCACTTGTCCACATGCATTAGGAATAGTTCACTGAGTTCTCATTCCCAACACAGATTGCTGCCCCTTTTTGCCTCTTCCCCCCTACTTCACTCTCTCTTCCTTTCCCTCATTTTACTCTCCCGACATTCACAAATCCTCACATTTTTCCCTTCATCCTTTTTAATTTTAACTGTTCATTTTCGTGCTGTGGTGTAAAAATGATAACATCAATTTCAGAGACAGAAAACAGGAACCACTGAAAAGTAAATAGGAACAGCAGGAAGGAATGGAGAGATCGAGAATGACCTGCAGAAAAACACCCATAAGAAAAAGTAATCAAAATATCAAACACCCAGAAAGTACACAGCATAGATCAACGCAGTATGTGGGGTCCACGTGATCAGATCCTGCCATGGAGCAAGCTGGAGCAAAGCAAAACCTAACAGTAGCCTGGAGGTAGTGCAAAAGAAAAACTCCCAGAAAACAGTGCTTTTGTCCTGCTTTGACTATGTTGGTACAAGTTTCAGCCTTCTGTTGTGTGTACACACATTTGTGGTACTCATATCATGGGAGAAAGAAAATTTGAATGCTAAGTGTGGATGGGCCCTTACTTATGATAAGTATAGCCAGAAGACACATGTTTCAGATCAGAAGGAAGTGTTTGTGAGCCACATATAATAGCTTCTAAAGCATCTTCAGTAAGACTCTTGTACAGAAATCTGGCACCGTGCCACAGAATACCAGAAATAAAATCCTCATTATTGCTCTACTTTCTCTTTGTCTTATCTGGAGAAAGCTAGGAGCTTAAGCTTCCCTGAGAAATTGTTTTTGAAGAATATTGATGTGAATTTTAATGTGCTATATATACATGGAATAGTAGCCCATATAAGTATGCTGAAAGTTTCATCCAAGATAATATGAAAAAGACAGTTTCATAGCAGCTAGAATAAAGTACCATGTATTTGGCTTGATGGGCAGTTATTTAATCTCCAAAATATAACAGACGGTAAATTTCAGTTTCATTAAAAATTGTTGTTATTCCCATCATTTTCACTTAATCCATCTAAATGGTATGTGAAACTGTGGCCAATGTTCTATCAGCAATTTTAGGTTAAATCACATAACTTGCAGTGGCTTCTTAATTAGAGGTGATTGGCTACTGCAACTTACTTCATTTCACTTATGTATGTGTAAATCACCAATGGGATTCTTTGTGTGAAAACATACAAATGCAAGTGACAGCTCTTATAGAGAATAGGAGCATGCTTTGCCAGCAAAGAAGTGTGGAGAGCCCTTGAAAGCAGAGGAGAGGATGAAAAAAATAAACGGTAGGTATATCACACATAGAGCAGTACTTCAGTAATGAAGTAGTTCCATCTTAGTAAGTGAGGATGCATTTACTTTGATAAACAGCCTTTGTAGCCTCCAACATAAAATACGGTATTTCTGGAGGAAATTAATACCACTTGAGAAAAAAGATGTGAATTTAGCTTGCAGGGATGCATCGGTAGCCTTCCTCCTGAGAGATACACCCGGAATGATCCTTTCCCAGGAAGAGACTTTAGACAGCTGATGCCAGGAGGAGGGAACAGGGCTTTAGAGGAAAGAGATATATGCCATGCCACCTGCGCACACACACATTTAAGTTTTTGCACAGTGGAAGATGTCACTTGACTTTTGGACATCGAATAGGAGGGGATCCTGACTTGCTTTTCACTCTGGTAGTAAAATGCCTTGGTCCAGCCCAGCTCTTTCAGCTTAGGAACTCCAGAAGAAAATCGATCTGGTTTTAATTGCATTAAGGAGAGAAGACAAGACATTTTTGTTACTTCAGCAGACTATAGCCCAGTCCCCACACTGAACTCAGAACATATGGGCATTCTTAGCCATCAACCAAGCGTAAGAATGGGGAGTTTGCTGTTCAAGAGAGATTAGTGCCTACGTATACAGGAGAAAGGTAGTCTCTCCAGCTCTTCAAGAGGGACTACCTCACTCTTGAGTACAGATGCACAAGAAGGTTTCATATAGCTGGACGGCCAGTAGTCACTAAACCCTTCTTTTTGGTGAAACAGACGTACGAAGTAAACAGTCCCCTGAATTAGCCTAGTTTAGAAGATTTCAAATGACAGTTTTGGCAGGAAAGTGGAGCTTCAGAAAGAATACTGCATTTGAATTCATAATGGATTATACAAATCAGCATCTGACAGCTGTGCCCAGGCTTAAATTCTGTGCTGTTATGAAAGAGTAATGTTCATTTAAAAACACTTTGATTATCATTATCTTAACCTGAACACTTTGGGATTGGCTTGAATTTGGAAGCAAGAAATATGTGAATACTGACCATAATCATAGAGGATATAGCATGTTTATACCTACTTCTTGTTCTAGCTTAAAGTATTTGATACTTCGCTTGTCATTAACTGAGGATTAGTGAACGTTGCCCCCTCCCCAATTCATAAAGACTAAATCCTGTAAGAGTTGACTGATTATCTGACCTCCCTGCAGTACACGACTTTTAGCCTAACACAGGACATGCAATGTTGTCAAAGGAACAATTTCCATGACAACCAAATACATTTTGTGGGTTTTGCAGATCAAAGTATCTCTTTTCTACAAAATAATAGTCTGTATTTTTTTTTCTCCAGCTGGAGAGGAAGCAGGTTGGAGGGGATAGGAAAGAAGCTTACATGGTAATATCCGGATAGGAGATGTCTTTTAAGCCTTGGTTTTGTACAAATCAGAAGAGCATCTGCAGAGACGGTCTTTCTGCCTCGCCACTTCAGCTTTGGTGGCATTCCCTGTATTTTAGGGAACAGAACTGAAGATGGAATAGAACTTGGTGTTCTCATTTTTTCTCTTCAGGATGCTGTCCCCCACCCCACCCCACCAGGCTATGCGTTCTTTTTTGGTACAACAACAAGCTTAAATCCTGTCATTTCCCCATGCCTTTTCACAAGAAACATGTTTCCAGCATAGGAGTCTGATTATCAGCAGACCCTTTCTCTTTTCTAAAAATATAGTTTTGGATTTTGTTTTGTTTTTTTAGTTTTAGTTTTAGTTTCCTCTCTCCTCCCCCTCAGCCCCCCCCCACACTCTGGTTTTGCCTCGACTTTGGGAAATACTATTGTCAAAATTTACTCCATCGTTATCCCTGAAGTTCTGCTGTGATGATTCCCAGTAAGATTTTGGTCTACCACAACCCCTCGGGAGGTACACGGACGGAAACATATAAAACTACCAGACGTCGCAAGAAGTCTCATGGAGATTTATTCAAAAATGGATACAGAGTTAAAACTGGGCATAGTGTCCCTGAAAAGGAAGAACAACATACTTTTCGGCAGACCTTGGTGTCTTGTTATAGGGTTGGCTCCTACTGGGGTAAGGAACATCCAAAGTGTTTTTCTGTGTCCTTGCCCTGTGTGATTTCATCTCTGATTGATTTCATTTCTTGTTTCCATCTATTGTAATAGTAGCACAGTGTTGATTTTCTTGTTTTCCAAAATGCAGTTTTTGTAGTTGCTTTTGTAGCAATAATTCAGGGCCCTTCATCTGTTTGCCAAGAGAAATGTCCTCGGGTGGTATTGTTTTATCCAGTAGTAAGTCTTTACATGATTCCTACATTTCAGTCTGCAAAATGGAAGATAATATCATACTGGGAGATTGGTTTTAATTGCAAAGGGAAGGGTGTTGATCAAGAGGTGTAGAGAGAAAAAGTTCATTTTATTTGATTTCTAAATTTTTGTTGCACTGCTCTTTTTTACTATAAATTAAATAAGGAATTAGTTTGAAAAAAAATCTAACTTTTCACTTTCTTTTGCATAGATGCAATATTGCATCTGTTATAAAGGCTATATTATCTGTTCTTGTCTTTTTCTTGTGTCTCATTTACAAAGCTTTCTATTATATATTCCAGTTCTTAACATATAAGTCCTTAAAGGGTGTAGAAAAATTAATGATATTTTTAAAAATCAAATTTATTTAAATCACAATTGAAATTACAATTTAAATTAAAAATGTTTTTATTAAAATTATCAAAAAATCTGATTTGTAAATTTAAATCATGATTTAAATCAATTTGATTTAAATCAAATCCACCCTGTTACTTTACATATATTTGATTGTAATTTCCTGTCCTGATCTCTCCGTCCCTGCCTCCCCTTTATAAAACAAGAATTTGTTTCAAATATCTTGAAATATATGGCAAAAAACCTAATCCCCTGCTTCTTTTAATTTTCTTGCTCCATATGTCCCTGTGTAAAAATGTGTGAACTCATTTCCCCAAGTACTATAGAATATAACCACCCTCTTACAAAGGATAAAACATAACTTTAATTCAGAAACATGTCCATGAACAGAGAAGACATCACTGGTCAATAACAGTTAGAGAGCATACCCAAAACACCAGGACAGAAATAAGTCCCATTAGGTAGAAGGAAACTTTTTTCCAAATCAATAAGAATTAAGGTTAACTGGCTGTTTTTACATGATAAAAACAACAACCACACTTGAGCAGAAATAATGTATGATCATGCTTCCACTTGCTAAAATTTGCTGCTAGCATTCGCCTTCTGCTTTTCCAGCCTCTCTGCTTTCTTTTTTTCTCTCTAGCCCCTAACTGCTTCTGCCTCTTTTTTCTTGCTTCCCACATTCTCCCTTTTCCCCCTCTATTTTTCTCACTCAGAGATGGCCCTGCCATGAGGCAATGGCAATAACTGCGTCGTAGCAGATGCTGAGGGGCCGCAATGACCGCTTTCAGACATTCCCTGAGCCCACTAGCCATTCCCTCCTTTGAGGAGGGCATATCTGTGTGTGCCACACAGGATGTCCTGTATCTGCTAAAGAGGTCAGCTGGTCTCAGGTGGGATGGAGGCAGAGCTTGGAATATTAGGTTTGAAAATTAATTCATTAATGGTTAATGTTGCACATGGCTAGATTAATTTGTTGCTGCGGACATTAGGGAAATGAAATAGTTTAATTTAGTGGATTAGAGTTAATTATTCTGTAAAACTGTTAGTGTTTGAATCAATGGTGGGATTTGTAGAGAATGGCACATAGGTCGTCACCCTTGATCCCTATGTGTTGTGGACTCCTTCTGCAGTGCTCTTTGGTTTGAAAGTTTTCTTCCCCAATTGGGCACTTTTTCCAAATGGACTACAAATCTCATAAAACAGTTGTCGGCTGGAACTGATGGGTCCCACACATCTGAAAGCTGCCATTGTTAGGAAGGCTGTCTATCTAAAACATGAGGTCTTGTTTTACTACTTGTGCAAGAACATTTTGTCACTGATTTGAGTTAATGTTTTCTTTATTATCAAAACATTGTATTGATAGAATCTTAGACATATCGGAATGCCTGGGAAACAAGAAGCAGTTGTTTTTAAAAGTGGCAAACTGGCAGTGACTTTCTAAGAAAATGGAAGGAGCAAGGTGCAAGATAAGGTTCTTGAATATCTCATAAACATGCAGGTTTTGTGTGGTGGGTCCAGATGTAGGGCAAATCATATCACAACTAAACAGAATTTAAAGCTAGCTCCCCAGTGTTAATACGCCACACTAGCTTCCCAATCCTGACTGACCTCTTTTTCAGTCCTGGATTGGGATGAGTCAAGCACTACCTATCACTATCCTTTCAGTTAAAAACCAGAGCAATTTGTGTATCAAATATACCCTTGACAGTGAATGGAATAATGCCTATCTTGTGGTCTCTTAGGCAGAAATCATGATGACAAACAACGTTTAACAAGAGAAAACCTCATTAGTGTTACACTGAGGTTTACATTAAGTCAAAATGTTAGTCATTATCAGCCGTCAGCATATAGCAAACTTTATCCAGATCTGACCTCCCTTCCAGCTTTAATAAAATTGGGGCTATTAACCTTGATCTGCCAATCGAGTGAAGTGGGCAGTGCAAAAACACATGAACAAGGGTTTCCAGCACCCCCTGTTCACATGGGCAGTGCCTTTCAGAATAGGGAACTGCATTAAATCTGCCATATAATATAGCAGTAGGCATGACATTGCATCTGGCCAAAGAGAAGGCCCTATGTTTTGGGGGGCATTTGAGCAAGGAAAGGTAGGCAGCAGGTTTACCCATTTTAGGAGGAATATGGAAAAGCAATGGTGAACAGAATTTATTGGCAGCACTACAAAGGTCCTGGAATTCAATATCCAAAATTCTTCTTTTTATAATTTGGAAAGCTAGCTCTTGACTTAGAGCTCCAAGGTAGTCGCTATCTATACCAATTGATTTCAATTTTTTCAAGAGGACCATTGACCCAAAAGGCGGGACCGCAGTACCGCAGAAGTTGGTATAATAAACTGTCCATGTTTGAATTGTAATAGATACTTAACCAAAATTTGAATGATTTCAACCAAGCTACAGTCTGTATTAAAGATACTCTGGACTCCAGACAGAGCACCGAATAGGGAACACATCTAGGTAGTCCTAACGCTTTGCGTAAGAAGGAGAATTGTAGCTGTTCAATCGATTGATCTAAAGCACTTGCCCAAATTGGGAAACCATAGAGGGCTTGTGGAATAATTTTGGACTTGAAAACTTGTAATGCTACAGGGACAAACCAATTTCCTGAATTATAGTAAAAACGCAGAATAGATTGAGTCATTTTTCGATGGAGGACCCAAGAGTGTTTATAATGAAAAAGAACACCTAAGTATTTATACTGTTTAACATGTTCTATGTGATTTCCATTTAGGTTCCATTGAGATTGTTTCCGTGTTTTGGCAAAAACCAGTATTTTTGATTTATTATAATTTAATTGCATTTTATTTTTGCTCAGATACTCTGTACATCCATTAATCAGGCGTTTTAGGCCTGGACGAGTGCGGGAAACGATGACTGCATCGTCCGCATAGAGTAGTATTGGGATGGGACGAGTTCCCAATTTGGAAGGGTGGCCATTGAAGTTTGTCAAAAAGGGAGCGAGATCGTTCATAAAAAGGTTAAACAATAAGGGAGCCAGGATGCAGCCTTGTTTCACTCCCTTGTTAGTTGGGACTTGGTTGGTTACTTCCTCTCTTCGAGAAAGTCGAATTTGGCATGTTGTAGCAGAGTATATCCCGCCAACCTAGCGGTTCGAAAGCATGCAAATGCAAGTAGATAAATAGGGACCACCTCGGTGGGAAGGTAACAGCGTTCCGTGTCTAAGTCGCACTGGCCATGTGACCATGGAAGATTGTCTTCGGACAAACGCTGGCTCTATGGCTTGGAAACGGGGATGAGCACCGCCCCCTAGAGTCGAACACGACTGGACAAATTGTCAAGGGGAACCTTTACCTTTACCTTTAGCAGAGTATAAACCTTTTATGAGGAGGAGCAGTCTTTTATCAATGTCCAAATTTTCCAATTTGTCCCATAATAGTTTTCTATCTATTGAATCAAAAGCTCCCTTTAAATCAAGGAAGGCCACATGCAGTTTGGCATTAGCATATTTTAATGTTTTATTAATAAGGCGTGAGAGTATCAAGCAATTGTCGATTGTGGATTTGCCTTTCGATTTGCCTTTCCTAAAACCAGCTTGCTCGGGGCCAAGAATAAATTGATTGTCAGTCCAAAAGGTGAGTTTGTTTAATAGGTATTTTGCATATAATTTCCCAATCACTGATAGTAAGCTAATTGGCCTATAATTTTCTGGGAGGGAGGGATCCCCTTTTTAATAAATTGGGGCCACAATGGCATTGGTCCAGGCTTTAGGAATTGACCCAGTGTTGTCTATAGCAGTAAAGAGGGGGACAAGTATTGAAGCCCACCAATCCAGATCACATTTCACTAAGTCTGTTGGAATAACATCGGGGCCAGCCGCTTTTCCCACTTTTAATTTGGTTATTAGATCTTTAACCTCATCAGTAGATGCTGGAGGCCAGGATGTGAGCTCTATTGTGGAAAAAGTGGAGGGGTCACTGGGTGGTATATCTTTGTTAAAGAGGAGCTTAGAAAAATATTGGACCTATCTTTCAGATGATATTTCGACAGGGTCATGCCCTTCTGTCCTAGAGGAACTAGCCACAATGGCCCAGAAAAGCTTATTATTTTTCAGGGTCACTGCCTGTAGTAGCATGTTCCATTGCTCTAAAATAAAGCTTTGGACTTTTTTCTTTTATACAGTCCCTTTAAGGATGTCTAACACTTTTCTGCCCTCTTGATGCCTATATATGTAGTTACCTAACAAACCACTGTGACTATGTCCATTCTTTACGTATGCCAATAAAGGTTTTATCTATCTATCTATCTATCCATCTATCAAAAAGTTGAGCTACTGATCGTTTGCCCTGTTGTGGGTAGAACAGCAGATTAAAATTATCAAGTTAACATTAAGGAATTAATTCCAGGTTCTGGATGGGGGGTGCTATTCCACTACCAATACTGAAGTACAATCTAACTGGAAGTTAGCTTCTGTATGTCAGCTTCTTCTATCTCACTGTCCAGCCAACTTCTCCGTACACCTCATCTTGACATGAACACCCATGACAGAGCATGAGGTAGCAGCATGGCGCACAGCATGAGCCAGCACTTGAACCTCACCACCAGTTAATGAGGCCACCTCCCTATATGTATAAAAGACACTAAGAAGCTAACATTACACTGCAAAAGGAATGAGGAAATAGTTCATACATGACAACACTGATGTAATGTGTACATTAGGTTTTGGGGAAATAAATTAATGACAAATAACTGATTATGTGTAACTAATTATGTCTAAGGCCTGGTTTTGGTATAGTTCCCACTTGCATCCATTCTGACACATACATACTTACACAAATGGGATTTGCAACAAAAAGCTTAGGTAGTACTAGTCATTTGTTTGTTATTTGTTGTTGATGATTGTAATTGATGTTGATTTATGTTGGTTGTCAACTTCCCAGAGAGTGCATATTGTACTATTGGGTGGTATATAAGTTGAATGAAAGATTTAATAAATAGATAAATACATTCAATGAGTCAGTCACATGGTTCTCCAGGAGGCTTAATTGCTCATGCTCTCATATGATCAAATCTTATTTTCTTGCCCCATGTAAAGGAACAGAGCAACAGACCATACATTTGCATGGATAGAAGAAGGGGCTGCTTCAGGAGATGCTATGGAAGTTGATGGGATACTGGTGCTCCTTACTATATGGTTCAAAAGATATGGGGCAGGAGCTGCTACATCTTCTCAAGCATGTTCCCATCTGCAGCTTCATTGTTTTCTGATCAGCAGAAATGAAATTATATATTTGCTTGTGCAGAAAAATGTCCTGAATGTGAATAGAATGGAGAGTCTGAAAAAGCTGCAGTGTCTAAACATCCTGAAAGAGAGAACAAGAAGATGGAGAGGATTCTAACTTTGTTCCATTTCACTTCTACCTTTAAGTGAACAATGGGGGGGGGGGGGCTCTATGAATGTCTTGGAAGCAAGGCCCAGGGCTTCATGGCATGGTTGGTGGGAAATAAGCTTGAGTTTTCTAGGGCTCAGAATTCCTCCAGGAAGCTATTTGGGTAAATATAGTATTTACCCAAGTAGCTTTTTCACTATATTTTCCCAAAGGCTTTTTCACTATATTTTCCGTCATTCAGAAATACCCTTCTGGTGTTCCTAGGTTGTATGAAATGAAGACACTCTTCTCAGCTTTGAAGATAAGTATGGAGTGATGATGTTACTTCTTCTCTGCCAGTAGAGCTACAGAACAGGATACTGTTTTAGGATGCTTGCATGGTTTTTCCACATATATCTACAGTCCATGAGGAGGGCCTTCCCTCACTGCTGTGGTCCAAAACTCTCATACATGATTTTGTTCTTTGAAAAAAATGGCTATCAAAAGTAGATTATAGATCTCCTGCTATTTTTTTTAGTTGTACCTTCTTGGTGCCTTTAACAAAAAGCATGCAAGAGGGTTGAGCCACAAAGCCATTTTACCTCTGTTGTGAATTCCCCAGCCTCTTTTATCTTTGGATTATTTGGTCCAGGAGCCTCCCTTGCTTTGCGATTTCAAATCTGTGACCAGTTTCTGCTATTTTGCCTAATCTTCCCAAAAGCATGAATTTAGCAGAGAGGATTGTGCAGAGGCCCAAATGGTAGGCTGAAGTAATCACATCTGTTTTTGTAAAAAAAAAAATGGGAAAAAAATTGATGATGGAATTTTCATGACCTAAATTGTGTTGCTAGTTTCCCATCAAGTTCAAGAAAGAGGAGAGAACCATTTTTTATTCTTGCATCTTGGGTGCCGGTCATATCTGGCCACATTTCAGAAGCTTTGGCACAAGTGCTCCAAGATATTCCCCAATGTATGTGCTCAGGCGTCCCTTGAATTAAAAGAGGATGAGTATAAAACAGGCAGATGGTAATGATGAACAAACGTAACAATAAAACAAGTTACTGCTGGGTTTGCACTCCCCTCCCTATGGGCTGATGTACCTAACTTAGCTATGCAAAAAGACAGGCATACCTGGAGCCTTGTGGCGTGGTGGTTAAAATGCTACACTGCAGCCCAACCCTACTCACGACCCAGGGCTCCATCCCAGGTAGCCAGCTCAAGGTTCACTCAAGCTTCCATCCTTCCGAAGTCAGTAAAATTAGTATCCAGCTCAATGGGGGGAGGGGGCAATGTGTAGCCTGCATAATTAATATGTAAACCACCCAGAAAGTGCTTTAAGCACTATGGGGTGGTAAATAAACAGGTGGTAAATAAACAGCAAGCTTTGCTTTTGCTTTAATACAATACTAATGTGGTTATCACTTTAGCTCCTCTCCTCTGTGCACAAGGTTGCTGTGTGTTTCCCATCCTAGTTCACTACCTGTGAATGGAGGCATCTGTCCTTCTGGACAGAGCTTCCTAAATATATTTAGTTGCCACCTCTAAAAGATTATAGAACTAGGAAGTGTTCATTAAAAAATAGTCATTGGTCAAATTAAACAATACATTATCACATTAAGCAAAATATGTTAAAATGCTTATTCCCTTAGTGTTCAGTCTGGCCTTCTTTTCTGGTTGTGTGCCCAGCCCAGGCCCCTACTGGAAAGAATAGCATGGGCACTATTATCCATTTTCTGAGGCCATCCTGTTTTAAGTAACTGCAGTGTGTTACATGTGGGGCTGCCTTTGTACATGGCAGATTATAGTTAGTGCAAAATAACCAACTGGGTTATGATGTACATCTCTATCTTTTATTTCACTTACAACATAGGTGGTAGGGAGCTATAAGCATCACATTCATATTGGAGCCGGCGGGGGGGGGGGGGGGCGGGCGGTTAAATTGTCTCCAGTGGCACAAGACCATAGATTTTCCCAGTACTTCTCAAAATCCTCCTTGTGGAGTATAGTGGCTACTGACTTCTCTCCTGCTTGGGACAAACTGCAGTAGAACTGTTTCTGGCTTGTTCAGAATATATAGTTCTGCAGCTTTGTTTCGGAGGTCCTCACATATCTCAATAACTGGGCTGTTTTTGCCTTAAGTTTCTGTTTCAGTGATTGAAGATAGTCAGCAAATTTTAAATTTTGAGTTTTATTCTGCCACAGTGTTTCAAACTTGATGATAAGCTTTGTAAAGATAGGCCCTATGTCTTTCCTAAGTTTGCCCCATGCAACCTCTTTCAAGACAGAGAAAAACAAGTCATATTTGGCTGTGGGAAAATCCTGCCCAGGGCTGTTATCTGTTATCTGTTTCAGTGACGTGCACACACTCCTGGCAGAGAGCAGCGGCTCTCAGCAGGCGGGGTAACCTCTCATTCTGCCCTTTTGCTTAGAGCCAGAGCATTAGTTCAAAGGGTTTCTCTGGCCAATCCTAGTGGCGATTAGGTAACTAGTATCCTATCTGAATTCTCACAACATACGATGTAACTCTTGCTGTGTTAATAAAAAGAGTTCTCAAGGCGTTGCCTGAGGCTCTGCTGGCTCGGACATCTGCTTGTCGACTTCTTTGCACTTTCTCTGAAGGCTAATTGCCTTCCCTTTGTTCCGTGATCACCTACATTTGGCCTTGAATATCTTTTACATCTTGCTCTACTCCTAATTGCCAGGCAGGCTTGTAGTATGCTCTTTCTTCAGCTTTGTGTTCTGTGCTCTTAATAAAACTTATAACAATTTAGAAACATTAGCTGCTGAGCAATAAACTGCTAAACTGCTAGGTGAATTGAAAGAATATCATTCCTTTCATACAGAATATTTCTCATAATCCAATTTAGTTATGATAATATGCTATCAACATACTTGTTAATATTTATTAGGGAGAGGAGGTCTGGGGGTTGGGAAGGGTCCATCAAATTTTGCAAGGTTGCTACAGAACACTTCTACTTTCTGCAAAAAGAAAATCTGTTTCTTCTGGTGGGTTACCACATGTCTCAGGATTTCTGCAGTAATGACTTTACTATGGTTCTCATGATTATTTAAAGGATCGTTGCATTCCTCTTGGAAATGCTCTTGATCAAGTAAACATTTTAAAACCTCCCTTTTTGTACATTCTCTTTCTGCTTGTGTGACGTAACTGTTTTCCCATATGATGCACTTATGATCTGCAGAGGTCCGTTCTGAAAAAGTGTGTCTTTGGTGTGCATCTGTATAAGCTGGGGTTAGGGGTGCTGGAACCCCGTGTAGTTCAAAATCTCAGTATAACTCTTATGCTCCTAAAATCGTAACTACAAAGCATAAACAGTTGATTCACACAGAGAGGTAGAGAGAGAGAACAGTTCTCTCTGTTGGGGTTCTCTTCCATAGCGTTGACAATCCTTTCCATACAGTACCGTGTGTAATGAGCCTTAAAGATACTTAGGACCTGCTGATCTAGAGACTGATTTAGAGATGTGTTTGAAGGTAAATTGACCACTTTGATGCCTTCAGGGTTGAACTCATGGGGTTCTGGGTGGCCAGGGGCACAGTATTTACTGGAATATTTATTTATTTATTTATTTAAAACAAAATCAGTGTATAACCCAAACCGTGCTGTTTAGACCCATACAGTTCAAAGGGCAAGTGTAGTAGTGGTAGTATTTCTATCATGGCAGTGGTAAATTTGCATCCGTTCAGTTCAAACTAATGCCAGAACTGCTTTACCATCTGCGTAATAAGTTAAATTCAAGAGTAGAGTGTTTGTATGCAGCTTTTCACGTAGAAGTACACTAAATGTTTTTCTTATTATCTTTCTAGCTCAAAAGTAATGATTTTTAGTGAGAAAATCAAATCACGACTAGGATAGTCAATAAAAGCCTTGGGCAGGACACTTCTGAACATGTGAATACATAATCTTAGATCACACCAAGTGTATGCAACCTTTTCACCCCTGAGAACTACATCTGGTGTTGGCTTGAAGGCTGAAGGATGTACATGCAGGAGTATACATGATACTTGCAAAGAGAATAATGCCAGCAGTTGGGGAGAATTTTTACTCTGCAATTTCAAAAGCTAGGAAACAGAATTTTTAAAAACTCTCCCCTGCAATTTAGCTAATCAACTGGGCCCTTTGAGAAAGTGGGTGGGGTCCTGTTATCTTGAAAACTACACAGGAAGTGGCCAAGGGGAGTCTGCAGCTCCCAGGCCATACATTGTAATGCCTCAGATTAGAAACTGCTAAAGTGTTTGTTATCATGAATCAACAAGAAATCCTAGGTTGTATCTGCCAAAACTGGAATGCTGTTTTAAATGATTTCGTGGCCATCGTAGACTTGTTTTCGACTTAAGCTCCCACTGTCTTCTTAAGACACGCTCTCATCATAAATTCATGCCAAAGTGAATAATGTTATGAGATGGCCTGTAAATATCCAGGGCAGATGTTCTAGTCTCACTTTTATTGTGTCAGTCTCTAAAATACACTTAAATAAAGCAGATGAAGTGCTATTATTGTGTGTTAATATGAGTGATCATGTAAAGAACAAGCCAGTGTGTATTGCTCTGCTATTGTGGCTAGTGGTAAAACGAATGGTTAATTTTCAGTAATTAAACCGTATGTAATGTGTTCTTCTTTATTTGAGAGAAAGGTGTACTTTCCTTTGCTGATCAAACCTTAATGGCATACTGATTATTTGTCATTTGTAGTCAGTTGCAACATTGTGGAAGGATAATGGTTAAATTCTGCATAGACTTCCACCACCTCAGAAACCCATTTTCCTGCATGTTGAAAATGTGCACACTATCAAGTGAGTTTTCAAAAAAGATGAGGTAGCTTTGAGGTAATGTTCTCTTCATACAGAATGAAGGCAGAAGCAGATGTAGAAAGTCTGTAACTGGCACAAGACAATCTTTCAGGGCTGCTGGGATGCGAGTGTCTCAACAGGAGCTTCTCTCAGACCTTTTGTTTGCTAATTAGGTTTCTTTGTTTGGTGATTGATCTTAAGGACTTAAGCACAGGACTCCTTTGTTGTTTAATTTCTTGAACACAAAAGAAAGGCTGCTTCATTTATACTAACAGCCTGTCAGGTCTATTTATGGGATATCTATAATCATTTTTACTACTCCAGGACTCATAAACCAAAGCCTTCTGCAAATGAGAAATTTAGAATAAAAGAGTTCCAAATAATTTCTTTTGAGTGTCAGAACTGAATAGAGCTTTGAGACTGTCAACACAAAAATCCAGCCCTGGTTGTCTCAAGCGTTTTTGCATTTCAGCAGTATAATCCAGAGTGATTTATGAAGTCCTTTGGTAATGGACAGTTAGTAATGTTTACTGATCCATTTCAGACCAGCCAGATATCTCCTAGCAGAGTCAGATTTCTCTCCCGCCCACCCATGAAATCAGATATAGTAGCAATATCCTGATATTTTCAGTGTTTAAAGAAATTATACATGGGTTGAGATCCTGTTGCTTAGTATATGAAGTCACAACTAGAGTAGGGCCATTAAATCAGTGGAACGTACAAAGATGCTGAGTCACTATATCCTAATAATTCTGTGGACCTGTTCTAGTTGTGACTTACTGCACTAAGTAACAGAAGTACAGCCACTGTGTATTACTTTTATTACAATGAAATTTACCTTCAGTGATGTTCATTTAGATGGCTGTCATTGAACCTGATATGAATCTGTAACACAAGAATGAAATGTTGTTTTTATCATTAATTCCCTTTATGTTCTAAGCACATTAACTTTTTATCAAAAAAATTATTGTCTATAATTCATTAAAATTATTTCTCTGACCAACCCACCTTTTAAAATAGAAGTATTCCTTATAAGTGAGATAAATTAATTGTTCCTGGTCATCTTGGAAGCTTTTTCAAATATAGTCCAGGTAACACAAAGAGAGTACCTTTCTCCTTAGCCTCAGGATTTAGGCTCTTAATAAGTATATGCCATTTTACTATATATAATATTGTATTCTTCTCACATAGCACCTCATCCATCCCACTTATTGGAAGGCCAACTAGTTTTCTTTCATTCTTTCTTTTTAGTACTGAGAGGAGTTTGAAAGCAGTATGTGGTATCACCGGAAAGGATTTCTGATGTTGAAATTTTTTTAAAAAAAGTTCTTAAAAATGAACTGACCATACCTAGCAGCCCCTGGGCAGACCTTATGGTACTTTTTCGGTCCCATTCATTATTGCTTTGTTGCAGTAGATGTTACTGCAATGGATCCTATATAAAATGTTGCAGACTGTCTCCACCACCAAAACATATTCTCTGTTCTGGATCCAGCCAGCCTAGAAAAGAGGTCTTCTGCCACGACATGTTGGCAATTCATAAACTGGAACAGTAACAAGTTGTTGATGTTGAAAAACATTGTAATTTTATAAATGCCTCTGTATGCACATTTGTGATGTTGGAACTATGGCTTCATGTGGAAGGTGGGCCTGTTTGCCTGTGCCAACTGATAGGGAACTCTGTTAGAGGGAATTGTGATCCGTGATAAAATAAGGATGTGCGGTGGATTAATGCAAACACTATCTTGAGTGCTTAGCTATGCAGTATTCTGTATCTGCTGCACAAATTTGACCTCTACACTTTCCTTCATAAGCTGTGTGTTTATAATACCCAATGTACCTTTACTCCTAGAAGAGAGATTCCCAACAAAATTGTATCCTATCACCATAAATCTCCCTTAATAATTTAAGCCTTTAATCTTTTACAGTATTTCTCTGTGTTGTGCAGCCAACTATAATGCCACTATCTGTATTCACTCTTTTTTTTCCTTAGAAAAAATAGGATTGATTTTAAAAATTTGGTTCTACAGGAGAGATTTTACTAAGCAAACCCTCCGATATAGGTGACTCCTGACAAGTAAGACTTGTTGTGACAATGCAAAATATTTCAACAAAAGAGTTTACGTCATATAGAATTATCATCTTAATCACAGGCATGTACCTTCTATTTCTCTTTAAAAGCAGGTCATCTCAACTCTTGCATGTCATCCTTATTTCAGGGAGCTTTGGGAGGTTGTTGTGAGCCTTTACAACAAATCTCAGAATTAAAGCTTTCCTTTCCATATGTTTTATAATTACTATAGTAAGTGCTTGGTGCATAGGTCCTTCTCTGGAAAGAAATTTGTATTTCTCTGAATATAGCTGACCAAGGTCTGGGGATGTTCAACATGGAGCAATATTTCAGAGGTATTTGATACCATGTTAGTTACTTTTGATGTAACACCTGCTATTGTAAGTCACACAGAGATGGAAATAATCTAATATCTAATAATCTAATATCTTCTTTTCTCTTTTCCTTTTGAATTACAGGTTTAAGATTTTTACGAGCTCTTAGACTGATACAGTTCTCAGAAATTTTGCAGTTTCTGAATATCCTTAAAACAAGGTAAGGAATTAATGTATGTGTGTGTGACCTTTTGCATAAAGGCTCATTTTATAGTTTCTCACGGCACTGAAAGGACTTCTAACTGATTAGGCCTGCTTTTCAAACATTAGCAAAGGTTCTGTTTGACATTTTTTTTGTACTACTGTTGCTGTTCAACTAATGACTACTTAATAACCTTCTTGAGTGCAGCATTTGGGAGGATCATGTTCAGCTTTATAAATTGCCCTTTCCCTACTTGATAGAAGATCCAGGGATTTACAGTGCAGTTCTATGGATGTTTACTCAGAAGGGTCTTACTTTCAAACTAGTGTGTTCATAGGAGTACGGCCTTAATAAACTTAATGATTAATTGCCCCTAGATGGCTTATATTTGCTCTATTCAGTGCATACTTTTATTTCTCACATAGTTGGCTACCTCTCCGTTGCCAAACTTTGCTCTATGTATTCTCAGTGGTAATTAATTGGTTGGTTAATTGCTAGATACACTTCTACCTTGCAGATGATCTTAAAACAAATATAGCTTAAATGCAATGTGATATCACCCATCTTCCCATGTTTTGAGTTAGCTTTTTTTCTGTCCAGTAAAGTGGCACAACAGAATAGCCACACATTTGTTCAATCTATATGTGTTCCAGTAGTTTTAGGATCTTTGCCACTTGTTCTACAGAGCACATTTTGACAAACATCCTTTCCCTTTGGATGCTTATGTAGGCAGTTTGTCAGCTCTTTAACTACAATATATATGTTATTCTCCCCCCCCCCCTTTTAAAGTCCTAATTAAAAGTATGATTACTAGGTTATACACTTTAAGTCCCTGATGAAGTAGAGCACGAAAGCCTCAACTTCTTCTCCTTATTTCCCCTTGTTCTTTTTATCTTTCAAGCCCTCTGAATCCTATTTGCACCATACTGGAATCATGAGGAGGGTGCAAGCAAAGGAGTCTTGGTCAGGCAAAACAGATGAGAAGACATTTGCTAAGTTTACCATTCCATCAGGCATTTGACATAATAATAAGATTTTCTAAATCACAACCTCTGACCCTAAAAGCTAAAGTCCTGGAGCCACATTCTGTAGGAATATATTATGCTAATTATATCAGTTATGCCCATAATCAAGCAGTTGATTTAATACCCTGATATAATTTGATTAGTTTAGTACGTATTCTGTTTTGAAACATCCAGTGTACGGCTGGATAAGCAAGTGGCTCATTCAGCACAGTTGTCCACTTGTTTCAAATTAGCATTATAGAAAGGGATATAGGATCATTGTGGCTAGGAGAGAGATGGAAGCCAGAAGAACTTAATAGAGTCTGCCTTTTGTTTTAAAGATCATCTCCTGGGGAGTGCTAATAACTGGTGTGGAATAATACTGCCACCAAAATTTTGCTAGAATGCCATAGCGGTGGTCAACGCAGAATTTTACCTTAAAAATTTGGAAGCCTCTTTCTCAAAACACTATAGAATTTTTGTGTATTCTGGATTATTTGCTACATGAATTTCCAGAAATTTTCGTTGTGTTTCTGCCACACAAATGGGTTTTTATTTATATAACCTTGGAATATATGTAACTTTGCAGAGGCCAAAATCTTCTTGCTCAGCACAGTAAATTGCACTTAAGTAGGCCCATTGAATGAATGGGTATTTAGTGAGTTAGCTCCTCCATAAATTCCATTGATTCAAATGGGTCTGCTCTAACTGACTTTCTGTACTAAAGTAAGCCGCAGTTAAAGTAAGCCCATTGGAATCAATGGACTTTATGGTAAAGTTCACTCATCGCACACACGCACACATGTAAAAGACAAATCCATTACTCGTTTGAAGTTAACTTTGAAATTATATAGTTGCACACATTGTTTCAAGAGCATCTTCCATCCCCACCTCCATACTAGCTTACTAAAATGAATGAAGTGAAGCAATTTAAACTGATTACTTCTTCCTGTTTGGTGATTTAAATGAGGTTTCAGTAAAACTGCAGGGGCTTAGACTGAGCTCAGTCAGAAATAGGGATTGCACAGATGTCTCAAAGAGCTTAAAGACCAGGAAAATGTTGGTGACTAATCCATCTATATTTAGAATTCTGAAAAGACAAGGGCATCTCATATATACAGGCAGAAAACACTTTTGTATAAACATGCAAGAGAGCCACTGTAGCAATTTTTTTAAAAAAAATATCCAGAATTCCAGCTGGTTGGATATTGGCCATTCACAAGCTCTTGTCTTGAATCAGAAATACTTCAATGATGGAGAGGTACACACATGTTGGAAACACTGGGCTGATTTCATTCGCAAGTTCATTTATACCTCTGTAATAGGAAGTGATGTTTTTTGTATACGTGACCTGGCTTTAACATTTTTTAACTTTATTCCTCAACTTCTGACAAATATTTAGAAAGCATTGAAAAGTGTTATGAAGAATTTAAAGACATTATATGAAAAACACTTTCTTAAGAGAGATTTATAATGCTTAGATAGGGTCCTGAAAATACAGACAAAGAGCCTGAAATAATTATGGACAACACATGAAATAATTTGTGAAGAGGAAGAATTTGTAGTCAGCAACACCACATTCAGATTGCTACCAAGAGACTGTTTACGTGGAAGTCCTTACAGGATGACATTGTAAAGAAGAGGGTAAGGAACCAAATTGTTATCATCATCTTAGAACTGTAGAGCTGGAAGGGACCTATGGATCATCGAGTCTAGCCCCTGTCAATAAATTATATCCTAGTAAATCAAATGTACTGGAAAAGAGCTACATCAATGAAAACATACCAGAGCTGACCTAAATTTAGACCATAATGTTGTTATCAGTGTAGTTTGTCGCATGTTTTAAAAAATGCAAACAACAAAAGATTCACAGATATTAAACAAGTTATCAAATTGTATGTGCTAGTGTTAAAGAAGAAATTAATGATGGCATCAGTAAGACTGTACCTTCAAATGGCTCAGATACAAGTGAGACTTGATCTAAAAAACAGAGGTATTAGTAAATGTGATCAACAGCAGTCTGGAAAGTAAAAATGTAAGTAAGGCAAGCATTTGATGGTAGAAAAAGGTTGAAGCTGAAGGATGAGAGATGGAAGTCGAAAAGTAAAGATGACATCAACTAGAAAGAATTACATAAGAGCATCTGAAACAAAGTTTGGGAATCCAAAGAAAAATAGTTTCTGAATAATAAAGAAAAGTAGAAGACTAAAGAAAATCCATGAATATTTTCTGTTCACATTAGATCACGTAGGTAGCAGACATAGGCAAAGAATGACAATACCCACTATTGTGGATAGCAATACCTCTCTGATACTTGACATCAAGGGTCATAATGTGGAGTAAATATATTTAACAAGTAATTGTAGATAAACCCACAGAATTTATTAAATTGGATGTTGATACTGGGTCAGAAGTTCAGAAATCCACAATGGTTAACAAAAAATAGAAAAACGTATTGATCCCGTGACATATTAATGGTGGCATTAAAGTTAATAAAAGATGGCAGCTTAAAATCTTTTCAGCAAAATCTACAGAACAGGAATCATTCGTGAAATCTGGCCAAGAACAACTCTTATTACACAGCTAAAAAAGGAATATGCCAAAGCTTACAATGACTACAGTATAATTAGCTAAAAGAGCCATTTGATTTAGGTTTTCTTTAGAATAGTAATCACAGAATTTAAAACAAGTGCAAAGAAAGAATGAGTGGTACCCAATTTTTATTCAGAGAAGTATTTCTAATTAGAGGAACACTAATTCTGCTTACCTATACTTGGGGAGAAATACAGTAACATGAATGTGGACTTGTATGCTTGCTTTATTGACTCCTAGAAAGCCCTTGATAAAGCCCAACATAATAAGATGGCAGAATTGTTAGTAAACCAAGGTCTCAGTTCAAGAGATTATTCCTGTAATTGGCAGTCTGTACTGGCAAAAAAGGCTGCACTGAAAATTCAAGAATAGACAAGAGGAGACATAGATATAGGAAGAACAGTACCACAAGAATGTATACTCCCACTATTGATTTTCAAGTTGTACTCCAAGAACATCTTTATAAGAGTACTTGCTGGCTGAAGTAATGGCATCATTTTCAATAGAGAGGTTATTAACATTTGATAAATGGTAGAGGAGTACTAGTTGGTAATTTAGATGATCTGCAAAAGTTATTCAGTTAAGTCAATAACGTAAGTAATGAAGGTGGTCTGAAAATAAATGTGAAGAAAGTCAAAGCCATAGTAAACATTAAAAAGCAAGCAGTCCAAGAAATGCAGTTAAGGGTGGAACATGTTGACATATGTAAGTACTGTAACTTGGAATTTGATTGAATGAACAGTGGCGGCATAATCAGAATAGAAATGCCCAGAGCAGCTTCCTTTAGATGAAGAACGTAACATACAGTAAAAACTTATATTTGGCTTTGACAACGTAGATTTATGACAGAATGCTAAATGATACAGAATGTATTGGCTTGAGAGGGTGGTCAACAAAGAAGTATTAAATTTAATGAATAAAGACCAAGATTGCTACGGTTGTTAAATACAAAAAGCTAGAATACTTAAGTCATATAAAGAGAAGTGAAAAGTATTAAATACTGAATAAAGTCATGTAATGAGAAATTAAAAGTAAAGCTAAAATAAATGAGGAAAATTTCAGGAAGGAGAAGAACATACTGGGTGAAAAACATTGGGGACTTGTTGGCGGGGTAGGGGGGCAACACAACATCATTCGTTCAGCTTCATCTACAATCAATTCAGCCATGATGAGAAACAACCTCCTGTGGTGGTGGTTGGGAGGAAGAGGAGTCAGTAACAATTCCTGATATTTACTACTTCACTATCCTTTGATACAGTGATTCCAAATGGAGGCCCTGGTCTTTGTGGGGCTATGAGTACAATGATCCTAATACAACCACTATGAGGGGGAAGAGGTATCTCCATCCCTTTTGGGACACTGTCTAGAAAACAGAAACCAAAACCAAAGGCTTGTGGTGCCAGTAATTAAGGCACTAGGTTACAATCCCAAGCTAAATAGGTGTGGGGATGCCTGAGAAAGAACAGTGGTGTGATATAGGATTTATTGTAAGTAGTCATGGTTGGATAGCTCAGTGAATTAGGTTAACTAACTCAGTGAGTTTGGCTGTAGAACCATAGACTGGGAGTTTGGTTTCTCACTGTGCCTCCCAGGAGAAGAGGCAGCCTGTGCAGCCTTGGGCAACCTGCCTGTCCCCAGAGTACTCCCAGAAGGAGGGAATGGTAACTCACTTTGGCATATTCTTTACCTAGAAAACTGTGGAAAAAGTTACCATGAGTTAGAATTGACTGGATGGTGTATAATTGATGAAAGTGGTGTGCAAGTAGATCATACAAAGGAAGTTTCCACACCTCTGTGGCAATGGGTGCTTGACAGGCTTCCAAGGTTCTGACTGCGCTGTACTTAACCAGGCTGCCTGCTGCCTGTGGGTAGAGTACGAATTTTCCTTACCTCGAGCAAAGAGAACAGGGGCCATCTGGGTCAACCATGTTTTATGCCCTCAGTCTCCTTCCATTCTAGAAGCTTCCGGAACCTAGTCAGGGAGGGGCAGAAAGAGGAACAGCTGTCTTTCCTCCCTTCATGCCAGCATCTATGAGAAGTGTTTGGGGGGGGGGGAGCAAGCAGTAGTGGGCAGCCCCTCTCTTGCAGGCAGGACCTGGCTTCTCAGGAGAAGCTGCAGGCAGTTTCTGACCAGCCTGCCTGTGCAAGCAGCCCACTTTACATCAGGTCAGCCTGACTAGTGAGGTGAAAAATGGGGAGGCTCACACTTAGGCTTGCTTATAGAGCGGTAGCCCACTAGTAAAGTCTCATCCTCAGTCAGCAGATATGCTCATTCCTCCATATCTTAGGGGAAGAATGAAAAGGAAGAGTAACACACACCAAAGGATTCAGTCAGACCAGATACTAATGTTCTGAAATTTTTGAGCTATTTCATGGGTTTTTTTTTTTTTTCATAAGTTGTTCAGTTAACGGTGTTTTGGCAGTTTGACTTTGAGCAATACAATTCTTTATCCCAAAGACAAAGGGCTGGCAGTTCTGTGAAGAAGATGGTGGATCTCCAGGAGGAAGTAACGGAGCTTAAATGGGAGTTAGACCTTGCAATGAGAGAAAGAGAAATGGAAAAGGAACTCTAAAAATACCTTCTTTGTTTCTTTCTTCCTCCCCCCCCCCCCTGCTTTTTTGAAACCAGTAATTCCATCAAGTTGGTGAATCTGTGCTCAATATTTATTAGCACATGGCTGACAGCAGCTGGATTTATACATTTGGTAAGTATGCTATGAAAACACTGATGGGATTAGGGTGGCATGCAGTTCAAACTGTTGCTGCTCACTTGAACCTTGGCATGCTCAGGCTAACACATGGACACAAATACTCCTTTGAAGGTAGAATAGAAGTTCAACAGAAAGTGAAGAGGAGCCATGTTTTTCCGAACATGTACTAGTCATCGACCAAAGAGCGAAAGGTCTTCAACTTGAAGCTATCCACAATTGCTTTACATAGAAATAACGATATTCCCTCAAAGGAGGTTGGGGTGAGATGGAGATCAAGATCTGAGACTAGTTCTCTAAACTAATGATGAATAATTCTGAAATGACAGAGGTTTTATGGAGTTTGTCAATAACAGCAAGTGGCCACGAGATGGCAGTGTTTCCTTAGTAACAGCAGCTACCATCTGTCACTAAAGGCAAGATACTATACATCCTATTATACGACAAGCAGCTTATGTATTACTAATATTTATGTGCATAATTCTTCAAAGGGGACTTTAATTCTGACATATAAAAGAATGTTTTAATTTCTTCCCCAAATCAGCCTTTTTCTTCCCTCCTAAAGCTCAGCACACAAACCATTAAGGCAAATTACTTTAACAAATCTAGTTCCTCTGTGGAGCTAAACAATCTGAAATCCCAGTACTGTGTTGCACTGGTGGGCCGTCTGGAAGGAAAGTGCAGGCTGTCTCTGCTGAGATCTTTTCTAGCATGCCTTACATTCTTGGGATGGATTCCTTTGGCCATTTCCCTCTGGTGACCTGTAGCCATGTGTGGTGAAGAAATGGACCACCATCCATGAGATTCCACATCCACTGTATAGAGGCCCTTCTTCCTGCCAGCTCTGCAGATCTAAGAAATTGCTACTCACGGGAGCAGCAGGTGGTCAAAGCAGTTGCTACGGCTCTGGGCCAAGAGGGGCAAGCTGCTTCCTCCCATTACTTCTGATGGTGTGTTGTGTAACTGCTTGGAGCTTACAAATGTTATCTGTTTGGGTTGCTGGCCATCACTGGCCATGCTAGCTAGGGGACTGTGAGAGCTGTCATCAGTAAAAGTAATGTTTAAAAGATCTGTGACGGCTCTGGCCAGTTACAGTGGTGCCTCGCTAGACGATTGCCTCGCAGGACGAGGAAATCGCTAGACGATGCCTTTTTGCGAGCGCTACTGCGCTTCGCAAAACGATGTTTCCCTATGGCGATTTTCGCTAGACGATGAGGTTTCCCCATAGGAGTGCGCCGACTAGTGGTGAAAAGCTGTCAGTGCAGCTGTCAGTGCATTCCTATGGGGACCCGCACTCGCTAGACGATGTTTCCCTATGGGAAATTTTCGCTAGACGACTGCGTTTTCCCTTGGAACGCATTGAAGCGATTTCAATGCATTCCAATGGGAAAACGTGCTTCGCTAGACGATGTTTTCGCTAGACAGCGATCCTCGTGGAACGGATTAACATCGTCTAGCGAGGCACCACTGTATAAGCAGTGGCATTCCTGGTTATTATTATTAGACAGACCGTGATCTGTGGAAACCTTGGATTCAGGTTTGTGGATATACAGTATGTGTGTTGTATCAAAGCAAGATAGGCAAACTGGCATCACAACCTATGGCGTGGAAGGTTAACTTTAATAGCCTTTCCCTCCACGTCTTCACCCTCAGTGAAAATCATATTTGCCCCACCCTACCCATGAACGTTTCAACACCCCGCAGACACCAAGACCAAGACCCCCAACCCACACCATGGGTTAAAACCCAATAGAAATATATTTTGTGAGGATGACACATACCTACCTGAGGGAGCAACTGTGATTTCTGAAAGAAATGGTGTCCATTTGTTGGCATAAAAGAGTCTTGTGACATTTTAAGACTTTTTAAAAAGGTGTTATGACATAAGCTCTTGTCAACTAAAATCCACTTCATCAGATGTATGAAGGAGGCAGGTAATATCACCCATGTGGATGTAGAAGTTAAAACCGTATATGACATTCTCAGGTGTTTTTTTTTTTTTTTGTTACTATATTTTTAACCTGCCAGTTTCAAATCCCTACTGGCTCAGAGCAGAGTACACACTCTCTGCTTACCCTCACTAGCGGTTACACTTATCAGTAATGTCTGACCCAACATTATGTAGTAAAATGTGATGAAAAGGAGGGATTTCAAACGGAGTCTTCCCCAGTCTGTGTCCATGTGGATTGCCATACAGTGCCTAAACGTGCGTTGTCACGGTGGAACGTGTTTCACTGTCCTTTTTTATTCAAGGCCATAGAAGTCTGGTGAGATCTTACTGTTATTGATTGGTTGATTGGTTGCTTGCTTGCTTGATTGCTTGCTGGCTTTTGTCCCGATAAGGAACCCACAGTGGCTCACGATATTTTAAAAAATTGAATTAAAAACACAATAAGTTAAACATCAAAGAACAATTAATCTGTACATTCATTAAAATACAACTGTATAATTAAAAGCACTTATTTTAACTTGAAAGGACTTAATAATTAAAAGCACTTAATTTAATCTTAAGTTAAAAATGGCATTCAGGGACTCAAATTTAAAATTTGAGTCCCTGAAAAAATTAAAAAATTTAAAAATTTGCCTGAAAAGGTGGGTATTTAGCTGTCAGTGGAAGGACAAAAGGGAGGGGGTTTACCTGACCTCTCAAGGGAGAGCATGCCATAACCTGGGAGCAGCCACAGAGAAGGCCCTGCCTCGTGTCCTCATCAACTGTGCCTGCGCTGGCAATGTAACCAAGAGAAGGGGCTCCTCTGATAACTTTAACACAGAGAAGACTCATATGGGGATGCCCCAGTGAGAGAGAAAACTGTTCTTGTCTATAGCAGTGCAGTGGATTCTTGTCAGGAGAAGGATTTGAACCTGTGTCTTACTTGTTTTACCCAATGTGATGTTCACCTCTATCTCATTAATGTATTGTTTCCACTCTGCTTTGCAGAATCCAAAGCAATTTATCTGCTGTTGTTCTTTTGTTGTAGGTGGAGAACTCAGGGGATCCATGGGAAAACTTCCAAAATAACCAAGCACTTACATATTGGGAATGTGTTTATTTACTAATGGTTACTATGTCTACTGTTGGTTACGGAGATGTTTATGCAAAAACAACACTTGGTCGCCTTTTCATGGTCTTCTTCATCCTCGGGGGATTGGTAAAATGTTTATGTTATTTTTCTGCTGGATTCCCCCCTCCCCAGTATAATTACCTTCTTTATAGCAAATTGATGAGCAGCTAAAAATATTTCAGAATGCATGTGTAAAGTTTGCATTTTTCAGACCTGTTTATCTAATAAAAATATTAATGCAGTAGAACACTTAAAATGTAATGCATGCTGATACAGAAAGTGCCTTAGGAATTTGCAGTATTAATGTCTAGTTAGGAATTGCTTATAGTATATTAACTGGGTTGTTATGGTAATGATAATTTAAAGTTAGCTGCGGTTTCAAGAACCCTCCCTTCCTTCTGTGTTCCTTCCCGATATTCCAACAAACACTGTGGCTTAGGACCACCTTTAAAGAGCCGCCTGCCCGTTCCAGACAATGGCAAAATTATGTTCGCTTTTATTTCAACACTTGGCAACCATGCAAGAAACATGGTGCTAACATATGCAGTCATCACAAATTTCCTAAGAGGTCAGCAAGTTATGTCTCTGCTGTGCTTGAAGAGTAAGTACAACATAGCTTCAAATCCAAATGTTTTTTAAATTTCTCTGTCAGTGCCAAGGTAAGTAACTTATTGGATATACCTCCCTCCTTTTATATGTGTTACATACATACAGCCTGAAAAGTAGTTTAAGTTTGCTCACATATGTTTGTATATCTCGCATACATCTCTTTTTGGAGATGTTGCGTCCACGACGTTATAAATGCAATATGAATATTTGCATTTATTTCCAAAGGGGTTCATACTGTTGTACCAAAAATGAGGCCAAGTTCACTGGCAGCAGCTCTTAGAAGTATCCAGCCACAAGCAAAATGTTTGTTGGACAAAACATGGCAGATTACATTTTCATCCCCCTCATCACCTTTTTTTCTTTTATATCCTTACATGTTCTTACCAACTTTTTTAAAAAGGTGACCTTTTAAAAATATTTATTATTTCAATTACACCATCATTCACATGTGAGTAGAGGTAAACCTCTGCTCTCACCTTGTTTTCTTTGATACATCTTTTATAAACTAGTAGCATTCAATTTAGTAATTATATACAATTTTTCTTTGCTTTGCCTTGTTGGGGTGTTTTGGCGGTGGACAGCTTTTCGATGTTTCCGCTCACCCCCTTTTAGAAATTGTTAGCCATGGCAGCACTTTTATCAATTGGATGCCACGTTGACCTCATTTTATTTTATTTTTGTTCTTGGTTTTGTTTTGTTTTGTGTGCCTTTCTCCCTCTTTTGACCATTTTCTTTAGTTCCTGAAGTGTGTGTCTCTTTCAAGACCAACTTTTGTGTCCAATCTTCTTGTTTTGATTTTACAAAAACTTTTTAAAAACTTTTTGATGGAAAAAAGAGAGAGAGAAAACCTTCATAGGTCTAAGTCTTTTGCATTTTCGGATCTTACGGATGATATATCTTCTTAAAATATTCATCACCCCCCTTTCTTTGGCCTCTCTTTTTAGTCTTTTCTTCTGTCTCCTATCTTCTTCCTTAGGCCATGTTTGCCAGCTACGTCCCTGAAATCATAGAGTTAATAGGAAACCGCAAGAAATATGGTGGTTCCTATAGTGCGGTTAGTGGAAGAAAGTAAGTATTCCAAGAGGCTCTGCTGCCTCTGGTGCAGTAGAACACTCTCTGCATGCCATTTTCTTTTTTGTTTGTTTTTGTTTCATGCATGTAGGCAATGTTTGCGCGCTACGTGCCAGAAATTGCTGCTCTCATCCTTAATCGGAAGAAATACGGCGGGACTTTTAACTCAACCCGAGGCAGAAAGTAAGTCTTTAAAAAAAAAAAAAGGGAAAAGGCCAGGTGTGGTTGTGTGATATTTAACAGCCCGCCATGGTGGTGACATCTGACTCACGGACACACCCTGATGCACTCTGTCTATGTGTTTTGTGAGTATGTGTGTCCTGTTGACATCAAATTTGTCCCCTTCCCGAGATGTCACGCTGCTTATTAGAGACCTGGGCCATGCTAAGGTACGAGTCACAATGGTTTGCCCCCTTCCACAGGGGGACTGTGGACAACATCAGTGCTCAGTGTGTACCGTCTCAAAGACAACCCTGCTATTATTAATTTGCTGTCAGGTTAGTTAGCTAAGTTGTTCATTGTGTCAAAGTTTGTCATATCACCAAAGGGTTACTTCTGTAGCTGTTTCTTTTAAAATCAACAGCAGCAGCAACAACAACAACAGCCCTAATCTTAGAAACCACACTTGCATGGAAAAGTGGATGCCAACACTCTCCATGTGCACATCTTGGCAGGGTGCCACAGCTACCACTTGGGTGGGCTCACATTAAGGTGCTGTTCAGGACAACAGCCATTTCTATAGTGGAGCTGAACAAGTGGCTCTCATGATTTGCCTATATGTGGTGCACCGACACAAAAGGTTGCCACAAACATATACATCAAGTGCCAAGTTCCATATTGAAGAAAGGCTGCTCTTTCTGCTGATCCAGTTCCTCTGTCCCACACCCACACTGCTTGCATTTAACATTGCACATGCTGTAGGGACAACGCTCCTGAAAGCGTGTGCATTTTTGTATGTTGCTGCACACTTATTGTGCCTTTTTAAAACTAGCCTAGTAAGGTTTGGAGTTTAGAATTTCTTTTGTAGGAACACAGTCATCACAAGTACCTTGAGGATAGTTGCATGGTGAGTACAGAAAAGGTGAGGCAACCCTGTGTTAGTGTCACTAAGGAACAGGTCAATGCAGGGAAATCTAAAGCATTCCATAATTCAGCTTCCATTTTGTTCCAGGCATGCATCTCCTTAGTGATATTGCTACATGTCTTGATGTTTTGAATCAATTGTGACATTAATACTGAGATAATCCACGTTAAATGGAGTGTCAGATGCAACCTTTCACTCATCTGATTTTCTTGTAATAATCTAAATTCAATTTAACTACATTTTATATGACAACATCTGGAACATCTGAAAAATTGTTCAGAATTAAGGCTATTTCTTAAAATCAGGCTATAACCTCTCTCCCCCTAACAAATAAAATTTATGGTAACTATAAATAGTGTCAAATACACATATAATTTCAGTGCTTCTTTCATTGGTTAGAATCATACATAAAAAGATATGAAATGTAATAATTTTCAGAAAGCTGTTCCACTAGATTTCCCTCACAGGCTGCCTTGATGATATCACTAAGAAGATCAAGTTACCTGACACATAATTGGCACTGAGTATTACATAAGTTTAATAATTGCCTCACAAAGCTTGTGCAGGGCCTAATCAGTCCCTTTGTACCCAACAGCACCTTCACTCCACCTCCGTGTCTCTTTTTATGTTCATTTCTGTATGTTTTGCCATTCCACAGGAAAAAAGACAGAAATAACAGCTACCTCCAAATTCCATTCACTATTCAGTTTCAATAAATTAAATTCCCATTTGCCATTTCATGAACCATAGAAAAACATATGTTTTAGCCATTTCCTTTTTAATCAGACTTGCTGACTTTTGTCTCAACCCATGCAATGCTTCATCGTTGGCTGGTGGTTGTTGTTGGTTTTTTTAGTCATCAGCTCTATGTCCCTTTTTGAAGTGGTGTGGTGTTATTATATCCATCTTCCCTCACCTCCTCAACTGACAGGTTGCTTTGGAACTCCAATGGAACGACCCTTGCTAGGTCCAAATAAATATTTCCTTCCAGTAGCATTCCAGGGTGTTTAAGTGCACTTTTTCAGACACCTAACATTTCACTTAAGTAGTGCCACGGTATTTCTTTCCTCGAACTGCTAAAACCAATGTGATGAAATAAATCCAACCCATTTAAAAATGGTCAAATTCTAATGCCAGAAAGGGAGTTATAACAAAAATCAAATCAAAATCAAGTTTTGCTAATCAAAATTCAGAAATTAGAATGCAAACACAAACACTTTTTGACTGCTAAAGTTCAAAATGGCTTCAAAAACATTTTAAAAATAGTTGATTTGATCCAACATCAGTCTGTTGCAACCAAGAGCAAATATACATGTTATGCAGAATGTGTTAGTGAGTATCATATTTCTGAGTTTTTATCACTTCAGATTAGTTACAGAGTGTATTTTGAATATTCTCTCACATGAAGACAAAAATGGAACCTTTCTATTTGTGGAAAACTAGTTTTTCTATTAGTGCATAGTTTACTATGTCTTGAAAACTGTATTACATGGGAGAGTGTTCAAAAATATAGCATCTCTTGTCTCCAGTTTAAAATGGTACAGTCATAGTTCTACCATCTTATTTGGACTTGTGAAGGACAGATCCAGCTCCGCTGAACACATTTCAAGCAGGCTTTAGTTATAAATAAGGCCAATTGATTTCTGAAGAACTTCATCCCAACAAACCTTTTAGGTTGTGCTTCACCTCTGTTTTTTACAGAGCTGCGCATCAGTTCAAGTATAAGTAATTAGTTAGCTAATTAATTAGTTAATTTTAAAGTTTCATAGTTTTGCAGACTTCCTGCAACAGTAATAAACGGCAGACACTGAGAAGTTCACATCTTCCCAACAGACCTGCTCTTTGAGGGCAGTCTTGTGTGCATGTTTACTCAGAAGTAAGCTCCACTCAATTCAGCTTGGGTTACTCTAGAAAACATGTGTATAGCATCGTATGAACACTGAATGAAGTACAGTATCCTGTGATATTTTGCCCCCATTAAAATATGTCAAGAAAGCAAGGCTAAAGAGGATCTGTTTTGTCACTGGTACCCAGCATTGCTCTGTTGTCTCTAAACTTAGATCTTTAAATTCCCACATTCTGGTGACTTCACCAACTAGCTTAAAGGCTTCGCTGCTAGCTTTGGGGCTTGCTTAATTTTATTTTATCTCTGGGAACTTTTGCTTTCTTTTTAAAATATGCTCTTTGTCTTCATTCATCTGTCTCTGTTTGACTGTATATTATGTTGACTGAAGCTGAACTCTTTCATCAGCACAGACTGTTCAATTTAACTTTATGCATTGTTTCCTGGTTCAAAAAGCTAATTTCTAAATACTTTGGAGAAGCCTTTGCTCACATACATCTTTCATCAGAGCACATAAGCTTGGGAATGGCACAGTAAAAAGCCATTAGCAATCCTGTGTTTGATATTGGTTTTGCAGTCAGTAGAACAAGATTGATGAAATGTTATGTTTGGCCAAAAATTTGAGTTTTCCTTTGGAATTCAGCATTGAGAGAATGGGCTGTCAGAACCAATAAGTTTCCCATTGCTTAGAATAGGAGGCATGTGGTAATAATTAGCAGTACACAGTTTTTAGCTGAGCAGCTCAGAACAGATTCTGGCAGCAAACATAATGAGAAAGTACATTTCTGCAATTTCTAATGTCAAAAAGTTTCCAGATAAAATTAAATGCATTTGCAAAAAAAACTGGAGCCACTAAACTTTGTTGAAAGATGTTATTCAGTGTTTCAAAATAGTGTATTTCCTTTTCCCAGAAAGAAACATGCATTTAACTCCTTTTTTTAGACATATTATTTAAGTAAAGCTTTTGTGTGTGTACACGTGTTTGTGTGTGTGCACGTGCGCACACATGTGTGCATTTTCATGAAGAGCAGGCTCTCAAAACCAAGGCCAGCCAGTCCAGGATGTAAGTATAGTTTAGTTTCATGAAGCATGAAGCTGTAATGTGTACTTCCAAGGTGAGATTTTCTTCCACCTGAACCGTGCATAGACGGTGCTGTATAGAGGCAGAATGTGTTGGACCTGCAGAATATTTCACTGGGGTGACCAGATCTAGATCTAAAAAAGAACAGGGTTCCTGCACCTCCATGAGTTCAGAAGAAGTCATCCCTGCAATTCAATATGTCCTGCAAGCTCTGATAGAACACCTTTCTTATAGATAGGTACTACAATGGCTTCAGCCCATTCTGAACGGAATGTCCCAGGTTTGTCTATAGAGGTAAATAAGACAGCTAGCATCAGGATCCACCAGTGTGATTAATTAATCAATTAGGAAGTCAGGCGGGATTCCATTCCTTCTTGGGGCCTTACGCTTCTTTAGTTTTTTAATCAACATTACTACCTCATCACAAGTGACTGGGGCATCCACTTACAAAGATGTACAGACCCTCTTATCAAAAAACAGGGAGCGATAGTGTGGCTCCTATTCATGTGTGGAGATAGGTCAGTACAGGGTTCATTGGTGTGCCTTGTGGCTCCAATAAAATGCCAAAATTTAGACCCACTGCTGCGTAGTACACAAGCTTCTTTTATCAAATTAACTTTTTATACTGTTTCCGTAGCTTCAAATACTGCTGTGGTAAAGGGACTACATCATTTTTCTTCCGGAAATTATGTTGTCTTTCAGTTTTTCTTTTTAAATTGCCTACAATCATCATCATCACCACCACAAGGGATTGCCCACCCTACTCCCAGAATGCCTTGGTCTGGTTCTCGGAAGAGAAAAGGTTGGAATGCTTTTATAATCTGAACATAGCAATCTAATGTTACTTTGGTGTCCTTTGAGGAGACCAAGGAAACCCTCAAAACATACATATTCTCAGATTGCCATCAACATTCCAAATCCTTAAAATTCATTTTTGACCAATTACAGTGAAAAGCAGATTGTTGTGTGCTTGAGGCTCAAAATTTCCTGCTCTCTTCTGAATTTTCTCTGGGTAATCCATTTGCAGAATTAAAGGCTGATGAGCAGTTGGATAGCAGTCTACTCTGAAGGAGATAATTAATTTAACCATGGATGAGGAGATTGCAGTGTAATCAACTACACTGGCATCCATGTGACTGATGAAAGTGAACTCCCCTATTTGGTCTTCCTTCTTGGAGCCATTCAAAATGTTGAGATCAACCTGCAAAATCATTTGTATAAAAAGCTTCACTTGAATACAGTACTTGTAGTGCGATCCTTAGACTGTCTGTCTTTCATTTGTGGGAATTCTTCCAAACTGAGGTGTGTAGTTTGTTGGAATGATTCCCAGTTTGGGCCAAAATGGGCATTAAAGTCACCCATCATAATTATATATAATTACCTGGCAGGGGAGATACCATGATCATGAAGGTAGTTTTCCCAAGGTGAGGCTCATCCTTTGCACTCCAAGTCTGCTGACCCTGCAGTTTTACCCAAATGCAGGAAACCCGACTGCGTAATTTGTGGCAAGTTGATATGTCCTGCAAGGGGAGCTCTGTCCTGGCTACTCTGCGTGTTGCTGACCTAGCCAATTACTGCTTGAATTATGATTTGCTGAGCGTGGGTCAGCTTTCCTACAGTTTTTGTTTGGTTGTTTGGTTTTCCCCATCTGAGGCAGATAGCAAAGATGGAGAGTTACAGGAACTTTTGATGGGTCATGATATAAAGCTGGCGGGCTGCATTCAACTTGGTGGACACATGTTGTGTTCACCTGCCTTAGAGATATTTCTCTGCTCATCCCCATTGTGATCTTTGAGTACTCACTTTACAAAGAACTAGTTGTTGTTGTTTTTTGCAGTGGCTGAAAGTCTGAATATGAGCATGTGCACCCCTGCTTCAAAGTTTGCTCCAACTATGAACTCACTAGGTTACCTTAGACAACCTGCTATCTCCCATTCAAAGCTCATTCTTATCTGCAGTACTGGGTTAATAATATGGGTCTGTTTTAGAACAGTTCTGCTAAGAAATGGGGCCAGCTGCTATGGGGAATGCTTTGTTCGCTCTAAAAGTATTTCATAAGTAATAGTAAATTATTCTTTAGTTACTATTTCTTACTAAATGGGAAAATAAACCAAGTCAGTCATGAAAAGCTTAAAACGTGGAATATGGCCAAGTGTGCTAATTTAGGATTTGATATTTTCAAAGACAAAGAGAGAAAGATGGGACTTCTGGCTGTTGATATCTTAATATTCTCTTTGTGTCAAGAGAATTTGTTTCTTACTACTGATCCTGAGGGGATGAGAGATAACAAGTTTTCCCAAGGCTATCTATTGTTTTTCTATTCCTCTCCAGATTTTTAATTTTACCTGCCTTGCTGTGCTGGTATAAGCAGTTAAGGAGGAGGAGGAGGACAGGATAGACTCTGTCATTCACAAATACTTGATGGAAGCATATAAAGAGGTCCTCATGTAAGGCTGTTCCTCTCACTGGACATAGTCAGAGGGTATATACTTCCTTGGAGGAGTTTGAACTGTGGTGTGTTTGATTTAATAGAGGTATACAAGCAGCTTTGTTTAAATAACATAGCTAGATTTGGTGAAATTTTACTTTTCAGCTTCCTATAAGAAATGTGGGATTTATGGTCATTTCTACCAGTATTTCACGGAGTTGTGAAACAAGACCCCAGTTAAGTTACAGGTTCATGTACCTTCTTTTAGCTGACAAATACATTACAGATTGTGTGGGGATTGCAAATCCCAGTTTGTGAAGCTGTGCTCGATGCCAGCTGGAGTGGAGCCATTGTAAGAAAAACAGATTTTTTGTGTGTGCAGAACTCTTGCACTTTGTGAGGAAAACATTGTTTATGTCCAAAAAACAAACTTATGTTTTGTACAGAAAGCCCCCCCTTTTTTTTTTTTTGGTACAAAGTACGAAGTTTAAGATAAAGTGCAATTTCTTTGTATAAAACATTGCTGTTAACAAAAAAGCAGCAAGAGGTGCATGTGAGTGTGAAAAATCTTGGATCTATTGCACATTTTTGTAGATTAGTGTTTTGGTGTATTGAGGCATCTTTTTTTCCCTCAAGGACAAGAAAATTATTGAGAGTTTTGCTACATCTTTAAAAACATAGTGACCTCCTCATGTTCTCATCTATTGGGAAGCAGGGAGAATAGTCAGTAATCTCACAGAGTGTTTGGCGCTGAGGGTTTTGTTTGCTTTGATGTGCCATACTTTCTGTAGGCCTGAGAGAGAGTAAAAAGGTTGGGCAATCAAGGTTGAAATCCCTCCTCATATACTTAGATTACTGAATGGCTGTGTGCAGATCATGGTCTTTCCACCTAACCTTCCCTACAGTGTTGCTGTTTTGAAGATAAAGTGGAACAGCCCCAAGCATGTACTCTTAGAAAGTATAAGAAGGGAAAACATCAGTGGTAATGGGATTAGGAGATTAATGCATTCAAGCAACTCCTGCGACTTGAAGAAATATGTGGGGGAAAGGATACCTTTTCTGAATCTGTGCATTTATTTGCTGCACAGATGGAACAGCCAGACAGAGGAGTCAGGGACCAGAAGTGGAAGTGGGAAAGCAGGGGAAGCTGATGGGTGCAGATTGCATAGATATGTACATCTCTAATGATGACAATATCTTTCCTGTTGTCAGTACCATACAGACAGCTCTTTAAAAATGGGTTCCGTACTCTTTTGCTCCTCTCTACAACTGATTCTTCCTTTGGTACACAGCTTCTCATGGATGGAAAAGTTCTGAAGTTATACCAGTCTGGAACATGAGTGTCACTCTCCCACTGGAGCAGAAAAGAGACAGGGAGTAGCTGGCCGAAGCCAGATACCTCTAAATCCAGTGCCCTAATGACTAAAGAATGTCAGTGTCCCTCCACATTTCTTGGAGCAACAGCATAAGGAAGAATCTAGAGCCTAAATATGTGTGTGACATCTGAGACAAATGTATAAGCCACTTCAGTATCATTCCACTTCCATTCTGTTATCTGTTTGTTAATTCTGTACACAGTTAAAACAACCCACTTGGGAATAGCTTTTAAGTTCATTCTTGAGTAAATTATTTTAAGTGGAATTTCAGAATAAACCGTACTAAGTCTTCTTGCCTTTAGGAAGATCATTGGTTGAAATTGACCAGTCTGCCTTCCCCTCATAGAGTAGCTAGCTTGAGGCCAACTGCTCCCTTTGGTCTTTTGATCTTTTCTGCTGCCCCTCTCCTAATCACCATTTCACACCAAGTATAACTAAAGTAGCAGCTAGACAAAGCAAAACTTTTGGGGAAAATCCTGTTGCATATTAGATCTGGTGCCTAAAATAATGAATTTACATGACTTGAAAGCTCCCCCTCCCCCTCCCCCATACACATACACCTATCAGGTTCCAAGGCTCCCTGAGGCTCCCTTTTGCCCTGGGAGAGCCTTGGGGAATCTCTGGATAGGGAGAAGCTTTGACAATAAAAAATCACTACTGCATTGCTGCTGCCGGGATCAAGGCCACCAGTGGCAATTTTTTTTACTATTAAAGGCTCCCCCGGGCCAAAGGGAACCCTAAACAGCCTTGGAGCATAAAAGGAGGGGAAGATAAGAACATTTCAATTTGCTTGAATAAATTATTTCTGGTGCCAACTCCAGTTTACACTGGCATTACTTTACACAACAAATTTTTGCCCGTTGAGTGGTCATAATTATTGGTCATGCAACTGGGACATTCCCACAACTCGGGAATAATAGTGACAGAAGGGATTACTAGGAAGTGCTCTAAAAGCACTCACTATTACTTGCTTTTTATCCTGAGACCTTCAACTTCAGGCATATGTCTAAAAGCCTTTTATTTTAAGCAAGCCTCAGTTGTGTGCTGAATGAAACTTATAAAGAGGCCTAATTTCTCTTTCCTCATGATCTGCTCTGCATCTTGGAGATTCCTTCAGATTACTTTAGTTTATAAGCCATACATTACCAACTCATCAACATATCATGAAGAATAATCTGTTAGAGATTCCTTCCAGAAGGAAGCCTGGGACTTGATAGTTCCATTTCCCAGACATTAAAAAGAGCCACAAAGAGACAGACAAAGTAAACAGATAGACAAACAGATAATTTAAACTGAAAGAACACCTTGGATCGATTAGACATTATGATCTGAGTCAGAAACATGAAATGGCTGGATTTTCTCCCTCTTTTATCTTAAGTCATGGGAAATTGTCTCTTGATTTTTTCTCATTCAGAGGCAGAACCCACACAAAAATGTGCAATATCAATCCCTAATATTTATTGGAGCTCAAATATATCCTAGACCACTTTTCTTCCCTGTAATCTATCATTTTAAATCTAAAAAAAACAACCTCTGAAGCTCTCCAACTGTAGAAGTTCCAGTTTGATACTGTGTATTATAATGATTTTACCTCAGTTCAGTTGTGAGCTCATGATGTGCCGTTAAATAAGTTGCTCTCTCAACTCTACCCCTCTGATTTGTAAAATGGGGGAAATAGAACTAGCTTACATTAAAGCCTGGTTGATAGCCAGGACAATCACATTAAAAGTGATTGGAGATCTTAGAACAAAGTGCTGTGTGAATACTACAGTATACATGTATGCATCTATTTTTGATCTTGTGCATTAGCTCCTTTTCTGTAAACATAGTATCAAGCCAATGTATATGAAAAAAGAAGAAAAAATAAATAAAGACTAAGGCCTAAGTCCAGTTTGTAGTTCCAACTAGATTAGAACCGTAGGCTGAAATCCTCTTATATATTTCTGCTAGCATAACACTGCTGGCGTAACTGTTATCAGTGAATTGCCCCAAGGTAAAGAGTCAGCATGGGCATTTCCTATCACACACTGAGTCACACACTGGGTATATGATGTAATAAATGTCTATGCTAGGTTCTTAACTTGCAACAATTTGCTGCTGAAAGTTGCACCAGTAAGCTTAACTAATAGGATTTCAGCCAATAGTGACCTATGAGTCACCATTTATGTAAATTCTTTTGATTCAGCGTGTCTTCTTTAATTGGGATTGCCAGTTGGATTTAGCCAAATGACTAAGTAATATAATTAAAACAGAACACCAAATAAAATCAAGATTTAAAAACAATGTAGCCAAAATTAAGTAAAGGAGAGCTTGATCATAGACACAGCCAAAGAAAATACTTATGTATATCAAAGTTGCCCTCACCTTCTGCAGAAGATGTTGCCACCTGGAGGCTCCTGGACAGAAAATTTCAGAGAGAAGTCACCACAGAGAACCCTATTACACATCACACATGGTTTTCCTATATTGAAATGTGGGACACAGAACCAGGCTGTGTTTTCTAAAAGCAGAAATAGTCAAACTCAGGTCATTCTGAGATTCTGTATTATATTTAGTTTCACTGACATGCCCAATATAAAAAGGTGTTACATGAAGGTTTCTTCAGTTAAAAGACTATGTAGCATAGAGGTGCCCAGTAGCCTATGAAAAGTATATTGATGCTTGTTCCTTGAACTGCCCACAGTTTCACTCCTGTGAAACTGTGGCCTCCTTCTGCCTTTCAGTCCTCTCCCCATCCCCATATAACAGTTGCACAACATCCCTGGTAAACGCACTGTTAGTGAGCAAGATGTAGCTGTCCTAAGTCCTGTCTTAAGTCCCAACCCCATTATTGTCCCTGTGTAAGTACACATAACAGGACAGTGGTGTGCATTCAGAAAAGGACTAATTTTCAGAGGTAGAGATTTTGTCAAACATTGATCACGTGAAGATTGTGGTATTTGTTAAACAAATAGTCTATAAGATCCAGGAAACAGCATAACTATGGCAAGTTTGTATTTTCTGGCAAACCTTCCCCCACCCATCCCATTTAAATGTGCCTTTGAATATTTGCAAAATAAAATTCCATCACATGATAGGGAAGAGATCTTCTCAGACAGAGGGAGTGATGGCACGTCTCTACTGAAAAATTACATCTCTCACTTGAAGATTGTTATGATGAAACCAACCCTTGTTAATTAATCATGAGTAGGAGATTTAGAGAAGTTGTACATGTTTAGAACTGGTTATGATACTGACAAGGAAAAAGGAGACCAATTTCCAGACTAGAAAACAGTAAGGTTTACGTATGGCCATCTTGGAAACTAACCCTGAGTATTCTGAGCTGCTAAGACACAGCACTGCCACTAGGTAGATATCTCTCATGGCTGGCATGTTTAAGGGGGTGGCAATTTGTCCATTATTTAAATTGCTATTATTCTTTAAAATCCCGTTAGTGAGAGAATCAGAAGGAACTCTGTAGAAGTTCAAAAGTTTTTCTTTAACAGTGCTTTCACATGGTAGTGACCCAGAGCACCCTTTAAATTCAAACTAAAAGCCACTCTTTAATTCAGATTAAACCTTGTGAGAGGGACAAATCTTATTCTGACAAAGAAGGAGCAGGACAGGAGCAGGAAATAGGTCAAAGTTCTCCTAATCAAACATTTTGATTGGGGACTTTTCAACATAGAGAAATGGTGAGCTAAACAGAAAACTTTGCAAATACTGACTTGAACCTTTCACACTGTTCTATGTCTTCTCTATAAACAAAATGCCATTAGTACGGAGCAAAGAAATAAAATTACAAAATTATGTGCAGCCTAATGCAGACATTTATATATCGGATTCATTTACTATAGTCTTTAAAAAGTCTAACCATGCATTCCTATGCATATCTATTCCGCAGTAAATTACACTGGCTGAAATCTTATTGGTCTTAGTGTAAGGTCTGGATAATTTGCTATGGCTAATTGTGCCAAAGCGATGAGGTGCTGGGGCATATCTTGGCTGTGTAATCAAGTTCATGACCAGGCACACAACTAAGTCATGCCTCAGCACATTGTTAATTAGCTGTAACAGCCCTGGGAAGTTATACCAATCTTACATGAATACAAATAGGACTTTGGCCACTGTATTTAAGAAGGTTTAGAACACCTAGGTACACTGATGGTGTACCTAGTGTCATGTAATTTAGTGTCATGTAATCACAGCCTTTCCCTCACCATCAAAATATTTCCAGATATATATTTCACTGAAAAATGAATATGCTTACAGAAAAATAACTGTTTGAAGGAAACAAAGACTATATATATAAAACAAATAAATAAGCCTATACATAGGAGTAAGAGCACAGTGGGATTTCTTTCTCAGTAAATTTGCATTGTTAGACAGCTGCATTCATCTGACGCTTTTCCTAAGAGAAAGCCCCACTGAATGTTGAAAATGGTCCCTTGGTGCAGTGTACAGAGTACAGAATTGAAATGCACAAGTGCAAACTTGGCAGTCTTCCTTATTTAACCAGCCATATAGTACAAATTTCAAAAAAATTAAACCAGCAGATAATAAGAATGGCTTGGAAGAGATAATAATCCTCTTTGCACCATGAGAAGTGGTCCTTTTTTGTGTTTTGCTATGTAGAGGCTCCTCATCTGACCCAGGAAACTGAATTTGGACTCCCACGGACTATTGTCAGCGTCTCCGTCTCCTTGAGAATCAGGAAATTGCAAAATGGGAGGGTAGGGCCAGCCCTTCTCTTCATCTGACATTTGAATTTTTATAAAGTTAGAATAACATATTCTCGAGCAAATATTGAGCTCCTGAGTAACCACAGGAAAGAACCAGAATACAAAGACGTGATGCATAGATAATCTGTACTTGGCTCCCTGTAGTTCTC
Source organism: Intellagama lesueurii (assembly GCA_037013535.1). NCBI lineage: Eukaryota > Metazoa > Chordata > Lepidosauria > Squamata > Agamidae > Intellagama > Intellagama lesueurii. The sequence goes on along the minus strand of JBAJHW010000003.1, from coordinate 157,166,826 downwards.
TGCTATGGTATCAATCCTGAGAAAGCAGCAGAATTGCTATAGACCCTTACGCCTTCCCCTGGGAGTTTAATAGCTCCCTGTAGTCTCTTTCAGAGTGTTTCCAGAGAAAGGCCAGAAAAGATGAGAAAGAAGTGCATCCATATAGTTCATGATTTCATTCAGAATATTCAGGTGGTGGAAAAACAACATGAATGCAGTTCATACGGTTTTATCTCATTTGTGAGTTTTTGCAGGATACTGAATCAAAGGAATTCTGGTGAAAAGGAAAGTCAGGTCTTTTAATGAGAGCCTGTGGCATTAATTAAATAATTACCAGTGTTGCATGCCACTTGAGACATAAATAAACAATGAAATGAAAACTTCTTTTTAACTTATTAAGAGTATATAATAAAAGCACAAGACAAATATATTGTAGAAGGCAGTGCTCCTACCATCCAGTGGTTTGGGTAGTCATGGAAGGGGGGGGGGGAAGTGGGGATGTGGGAATGGGTTAGTTAACAATTTTTTAAAAAAAATTCTGTTGTTTCCTGTATATCAATCTCTGATCACTAATACATGTCCGTACTAAGGCTGTATGCAGCTTCCTGAAAGTAAGCGTGCGGTAGACTTTTACTCTGCTTTCTTATATTTTCAAAATTAATTTCTTCCTCCCTTTCATTTATTTTCTTCATTCCCCATCCCATCACAATGCAAAAGTATAAGGTTTTCTGCCAAAAATCCAGAGCTGATATAATGTGCCAGTTTACACAAAGTTTTATTTATTTATTTATTTATTTATTTATTAGTGCAATGCACTATTCTGGGCGGTTGACAATGATAAAAAACACAGAAATCAATACAGTTAAAATAAAATAACACCAAACTGCTAGATTAGCTCAGTGGCAGAGCCAGAGGTTGAGAGTTCAATTGCACCACTGGGCCTCCTTCACAGGGGCTGGACTAGATATTCCATAGCGTCCCTTCCAGCTCTGCAGTTCTAAGATGAACCACCTTGGGTTCTTTTTAAGGAGAAAGGCGGGTTAAAAATATTTTAAATAAATAAATAAAAATAAATATGATGATGAAAAATAACAAAAAACCTCGGAGGCGTAATCTGCAGTTTAAATGCAGAACATGAGGCATATTGAAAAATCAGGCAGGATTACATTGAAAAGCCTCTTGAAAAGTAGTATTTTCAAGCACCTTTTAAACATTCATGGGGGGGGGGGGCAGGCACAGCTTTACACAACATATCAGTCATACCCTGTTGCCTAGTCCATATGAAATATACTGGATGGACATTCCCCGTCATTTGTCAAAATAACCAAATTCCTTAAGGCCAAGAGCACAATATCAGATTCCATTTTTTGGAGTGCAGTGCATAGGTATTTGAAAGGGAGAGGTGTCTCAGCAGACTTGAAAGGCTTGATATTAGATAGATCCAAGATTAAATGGGGGCGGGACACAGTTTTTTTTAAAGAGCATTTGTTGTGATTACATTATATCACTAGAGCAGCTATCAGCACAGGTCAGTCATATGGTAGTTAAAGAAAAATAATTATTCTTCTGGCATGTCTACCTAGTTCCTTGGCTCATTTAATTATTTATAACACTGGTCCTTCAGTGTCTCTGATCCACAAGAAAGCACATAGAAGAGCTAGATAGGAATAACATGAATTGACACACACACCCAAATCCCTCTTCCAAATAGCATAGTGCTGAAATCCTGGGTTTATTGTTGGTTTTGTTTTGTTTTGTTTTTGAAGGATTTCTGTCCTCATGTACAGACAAGGATGACTTAAGTCACAGTTAGGGTAGGCCCATTTGAATCAGTGGAACTTATAGAGGAATTGTCTCATAAAATCCCCACTGATTCAGTGGGCCAATTCTAGAACTATTTACTAGAGTAAGCAACAGGATTTTGGCCATTGAAGAATACATAATGTAACAGAGAATTTCACAAGGAAAACATACTGCTCTTTGTAAGAAGGAAAGACCATTTGCAATACTTCTTTTTCATACTGTATTAATCATTACAATCAAGTTTTTTAAAAGGCATTTTAAAATTTATTTTCAAAATGTATGGACCCTACTTTCCATACTAGAGAGGAAATGTGTACAGTAATAAAATTTAAGAAGCCTTCTATAATAAGAATATAATTTAAATTAAAAACTTTTAACTTGGCACTGTAAAGATTATGACTAAGACACCAAGTGACTGTCAAGAGGACCTTCTGTAGACAAGGCACCATCACAGAGAAGGTGCTGTGTTTTGTAAATAACAAATGCATTTCTCTTGTAGAAATCAGAGTTCCGCTCTGATGATCTTAAAGCATGGGTTAATATGAAAGGAGGCATTCCTTCAGATATGTGGGAGCCCAGCTGTTGAAGGCTTTAAAGCTAAACATCAGCCCCCTGCAGTGGCCTCAGTGACCAACATGGTTCCTCTCAGACAAATTGGCCAGAATTGGAAAATGTTGCAGATACCCCTGAAATTTGTAAGAATTCAAGCTCCCATAGTATTCTCAAGGGCAATTTTCTATATAGTGTGTTACAGTGACACAATTTAGAGCTTACTAGTAGTGGATGAATCACTATAACCACCCTATGTCCTTCCAGGAAAGGCTGCATCTGTCAAACCAGACAAAGATGGTAAAAGGTGCTTCAAGCCACTGAGGTCACCTGAGCTTCAAGGGACAATGTTGAATTTGGTATCACTCTCCAACCTGTATGCTTGCTCCTTTGCAACATTACCTGAGTCTTCTTACAAAAAGAAATAGTATTAGGCGTCATTAATATATATCATCAAATCCCTGGATTACTCAGGGAGAATATAGAAGCAATGCTTAAACACCATATGGTTGAGCAGCAATCCCCCAATGCTGCTTTCTGAAACCAGTCCTGCAGGCATGAGTGGAGTGACTGTGCCATCATGACCCTCAGCTCAGAGTTGTTCTAACAGGAGGCCATGGCTGAAAGTATTAAAAAACTGTTGAGAGATCAAGGAGAATTAACAAAGCTATACTTCCCTCTCTTTCCCATCAAGGCTTAACCATCAGAGTGACCAAAGCTCTGACCAATGCTTTTTGATGGACATATACCCATTCCTTTCAGTGGAAGTTTGAAAATTCATCCTTAACTATTTAATCAATTGGTATTTTATTGAATTGATCTACTAGTTAAACCAATAAAAACTTGTAGCCTGAAAAAAAAATGCCCATCATAAATGAGAAGCTTAATTAGATAAACTTCAAACCTATATTGCAAATTGGCCCTCAGAAAAAGCATGCAAAAATACCTTTTAATTCATGGAGTGCTTGAAATTATTATGAAAAGCTATTTATGTAGCAAAGACACAGTAAAATGAGAATGGTACAAAACATTGATTGTTTAATAATAGCAGGATGTCTTTTGAGTCATAAATGTTACTCTAGAACTACAAGACACATAGGGGTTTCAAAGGATTAGAGCAGTAACCTCTAGTCTGATTTATTTCTAAATTGCTAGTGCTAAAAATGTGGTTTCCTTCTTTGGTGCCCTGTATATCTGCATCAGTCAAGCCCTACTAATTGCATGTTCACAGCTATTAATATTTTCCTTCTTTTATGTTGGTCTGTGTTTCTCATAACTAAAGATCTACGTTCCACCGGTTCATCTAGAACTGCTGGATAGCTCGGTGGCTTAGGTCTCTTGCTGCGGAGCCAGAGATTGGGAGTTCAATTCCCCACTGTGCCTCCTTGAAAGGGGCTGGACTCGATGATCCATAGGGTCCTTTCTAGCTCTGCAGTTCAAAGGTCATTACCGTATTTTTCTGTTTATAAGACACCCCCATTTATAAGATGCCCCCCCATTTTTCTAACCCCCAAATTAAGAAAACTTAGCTTTGAGTATTCAGCCTCTGGGCTCAGAACACTCGGACATTATGAATCCCTGTTGCATCTGAGCACTGCGTACAGGCTTCACCTCCAACGAGGTGTGTTCCCATTGGTTTGTTTAGCATCTGCTGATGTCAGTTCCATAAGGCTCGTGATTGGAAGAAGCTAAGTCTCCTGGATGTAGGAAGCTAAGCCTTGTGATTGAAGGAAGCCTGTTTACAGCAGCAAGGTACAGGCAGTTTTGTTCTCTCCGTGTTCTCAGCTTACTTCTGTGTATAAGACGCCCCTCAATTTTTAGTGTAATGATTTTAGGAAAAAGTAGCGTCTTATACACGGAAAAATACGGTATTATATTATTATAGTAAGCCTCACACAGAAGCAAGATGCTTGCAGTACAGACAGTATGCATATGTCTGAGAGCAATATATGCTGGGCTTAGGAGCAAAGAGTCTACAAGAGTGAAGATTTAACTAATGAAATACAGGACTTGCTGACTGAAAGTTGGGGGAGCAGAACATAAATGGGCATGGAGGTTCCTGCCACCACTTGACATCCCTCCCAGTCACACCCAGTTGGTTATGTGAAACACAGACTGTAGAACTACAATCAGTATTTTGTAAATATGGAAATGAATCTGGGGACTTTTTCCAACACCCCTCCCCCGAAAGTAGGGATTTAACCAAGATTTGGTGTAAGATTGAACTGGGGAAGGAGCACTTCCTTTGATGGATGTCCCTACTCAGTGAAAACACTTTAGCAGAGGAAAACATTTTAGGGGAAGAAGAAGAAAAAGCTATATTGCAATGATATAACAACAGTTGTCTTTGCTCTTCCTCATTTTTCCAGCTTAATTTAATCAATTTTTATTGTTCCTGGTAAGTGATCCCCATGCTAGAGGTCTGAGGATCCTAGCTGGCATTAACCCTTCCATCTCAGGAATTAGCAAGTCTTATTCGTTTATTGTGTTCTCCTTCATGAGCTGCACTTGTCCAAGTCAATGAAAAGCCTACCTAAAAAGGAAGATCTTTGCCTGATAGTGGCAGGACAAGAGAAAGGGTGGCAACCTGGCTTCCTAGGAAGTGTGTTCCACAGATGAGATACACAGACTCAAATGATTTTTTTTATCTTCCATTTTGAATGTTCTGATACAGTTAAATCATCAAAAATGAACAGGTGTACACATTAGCAGAAGGAAACACAAAGAAGCAAACAGAAGAAGTGCATGCACAGTGCATATGCTGGGAGAAATTTCAGGAACTGCTACAGAAAAGAGGGGACACGTGCTGTAGAAAATTTTTGAAGCTGTAGAAACTGAAAAATCCCGTAGTTCATTGTGATAGGTATACTTAAGATTAATACATACTAGGAATTATCTTCACTGCACTGGTCTTTGAGTGATCTGTGCCTCTTTCTGGATATATGGACACATCACATTTTTTCTTTCTCTTCTTTGGTCTACATCTAGCCTGCAGACATTGTAATTCACCAGACCGGATATCCATCAGCCATGCAGTGTGGCCACTCTAGTGCTTGTCAAATTCCCTTGTTCTTACGTTTTTGAAATTCTTTACAGATGTCAATAACAGAATATTCACAGCAATCTACTTGCATTCAGAAATCAGCACTAGAAGCCCTGTTTGTAAACCTCCCTCTAAGAGCAAGTAGACTGGTAGACAAGAAGCATAAAATCTTCTTGATAGTGGACCTGTGCCAGTGAAATTAGGTTTTACTTGGTATTCATTAAACCACATCATTGCAGACTTTCAGGTAGGCCCTAAAGACTCACCTGGGCTGTGTTAGTATTAGTACTTTACTGTGCTTTTTGTCCACCAGGTAGTATGCCTTGTGAGAATTTATGCTAAAAGGTGGCTTATCAGTCTTCTAATGAAGATAAAATACAAACGAGTCATGCAGGTCTTAAATAAATAGGCACTAGTTGATCATTCTAACTATTCCAGTAGAATAGGCCAGTATAATATGTGCCTCCTAAACGGCAAGTCCTCTGCCAGTAATCTGTTATGGCTTCTCAAGGGCTCAGCAAACAGAATGGTTACCAGTCCTGGACCATAAAAGAAATATTGTTTGGCCACTACTTGTGGGTGGAGGACTGTGGGTGGATTAGTAAATCACAGATTGCTTGGGTGTACTGTAAAAAACAACACAGGAGTAAGTATGTCCAGAAGATGTTGTGAGAAAGAGTTGGACAACTGTCCTTCCTTAGCATGAGATGTGAAAGCATTTGTGTTATCTAACTTCATGCATTCAAGGGCCCAAACTTGAATGAGGAAAGAAAGGGACAGACATTATAGCCCAGCCCACAGTAATAAAGATTAATTCAAGTTTATCATTGTGGACTGCTATGTCTGTCCTCTTCCCTCATGGCATCTTAGGGGGAAAATCCAAATATATATATATATATATATTAATGGCATCTTCACTGCAGTTGTCTGCTATGCTTTCTTTCTGAATTACCTTCTACAACTACTTAAAGCAGGCATTTGTTATTTCTGTACTAACTAAACATGTTTTGACGTAATTCTTCATATGAAAACATAGGTGGTTGAAGGGCTGATTTTGCGTTGTCTCTTGAATCAAGCCTTTAGCCCCTACTGCCTAACATTGATTTATTAATTTACTCACTCACTCACTCACTCACTCACTCACTCACTCACTCACTCACTCACTCACTCACTCACTCACTCACTCACTCACTCACTCACTCACTCACTCAAACAGCCAGTCACTAAGGAAAAGCTTGCTTGAAGAGAAAGGCCTCCTGTGGGAGGGAGGTCCAAAGCCTGGGGGCAGCAACAGAGAAGTTTCTGTCCTATGTCCCCACCAAACACACTTGTGAAAGTGGTGGGACCAAGAGAAAGGCCTCTCCTGATTATCTTAACACTTGAGCAGGTTCATAAAGAGAGATGCAGTCCTTGAGATAGCTTGGGATCATGCCGTTTAAGGCTTTATAGTTTAGAAGAACCAACACTTCTGCCCGGAATTCTGACCGGAAACAGATTGGCAGCCAGTGGAGCTGCTGTAACACTGTGGCTACAGGATCCCTGTGACTAGCTCCACTTAGCAATCTGGCTGCTACATTTTGGACCCACTGAAGTTTCTTGACATTTTCCATAGGCAGCCCCACATAAAGTGTGTTTATGAAAACCCGGACCAAGAAAAGGCTAATATGACAAGTCTTTGTAGTGTATCATAAACAAATTTATTTTGTATGAAGAGTCATAGATTTCATATGGAAAACGGTTACTAGGAATGCCATCCCAGTTATTTTAAAACAATGATGGTAGCAGTGGTGTATGCAGAGATTTGGATTTGCCCTGGCTACAGGATATCTTCAGTTTTTGTCAAGCTTTTCAGCTATTATAGTGCAGAAAGAAAGAGGAGTACCAGAGAGAGGGACTGAGATGGTGGGCAGCCGGTGGTTGAATGCATGATTAGAAAGCAAAAAAGGAAGACAGGGTGCGGGGGTGAGTGAGAAACTCAGACATATGTGTTTGATATAAATATTATAGTTATACAGAGACATCTAGATCAATATATGTCACATTTCATTTACTTGCTTGACAAAATGAATACAATGTAGTCAGTGGATGTTGAACAGAATTTGCAATTTACTGTCTGTGATTTATTCTGATGGGATGGCAAGGGCAAGTCTTTAAAAGGTTCTTTATATTTGTTCCAATGGAATGGATGTAATTTTCTTCAAAAATAAACAGCCAAGAGAGTTTTGCATCCTGCATTATTTGCCTATGTATGTAGAGAAAGGAAAGACCCCACCTCAAGGATTGTACTGAGGTTGCCATTGTTTTAATTTGATGTGTGGTTTACACGGAGCTAGCTGTTCTTCACGGTATTTCCCGTGGGGCACCCTTAGCTGTGTCACACATCTAGTTGGGGATGGAACTTATTTGGCAATTGTTTTTGGCAAAGACACTTGTACTTGGGGAAAACCCACATCCTATTTCATTCACATGAAATTGTGCTCACATGTACTAAATCAGTAATTTCCAGATGTACACTGGGTTACTAGTGTGCAGTGAAAGACATATGAGCAACATGTCATGAGAAACAGATTAATTTAGAAATGAAATACCACTATGAGCCAAGATATCCAACTACAGAGGAAACTGCTCAATGTACATATATCTGTATAGTCAGGCTTTGCACCCTTTGGGGCTGTGGGGAACAGAATGTTTTGCCTCATATCTGCAGCAGATGTGATTGGAAAACCCAATCATTACCAATGCAAAGATACAGCAGAATTGCCTGAAGTTGTGTGTGAGGGGGTGTTGGCAGGTCTCAGGATCCTGGTGAGCACCACAGGAATCTTCCTGTACTTTTCCAGGTGTCCCGAAAGGTTGACAAATCTCAGGGCAGAGAATGCTGGAAGAGGAAGAAAACTTGGTTTTTGTTTGAAAGCTCAAATGTCATTAAAGCTTGGGCACCTTTTGTCACGCATTCCCAGATGGTCGTAGGGCTCAGTGCAGTGGAGCTTGTTTGTGGGTTGTGCTTGCACCCATCTCTTCCCTTACCCGACCCACTTCTGGGACATTGCAAGGGCCTGACAGATTGTGTCAGGTTGTGAAATCCTATGGAATGCATTGTTGCTGACTTAGCAATCCTACTTAGGAAGGTTCTATTGTGTTTTTTCTGTGTTTTCGTTGTTCTTCTAGGGGATTTCATCTCTCATGGTTGAAATCAGGCTGGCTAGAAAGACCCAGGTTAGGGAAAAAAATCCATTTGGTTTGCATTTTAATAGAAATCAACCTAATCTGCACATTCCAAATTAATGAAAATGCAATTACCCCTCAGTTTTCACACTTCTCCAAATTTTGTGATGAAAGTCTCATCATAAATGTGTATGAAAATGCAGCTATGAAGAGAAGAATACATACATGCATAAATTAGAAGGAACACATAGGGAAATGCATATATTAGTAGTAATAGGAATAAAAATTCATACGTACTGTCTGAGCTCTGACAATATGGTACTGTGGAAAAGCACCAAAACTGGAAGCTAGGTCTTATTTAGCTGTAATTACCCATGGAAAATACAAGCCATGCTGCATCAGCAGTCAATTGTAGGGCTGGTCATATTTTTGTATGAAGTTGCAGTGCAGGGTTAATAGTAATATTGAAACAAACTTAAAAGATAAAGTAACTACCAGAAGTGTTACTGCTAATAAAGTGCTCTCTTTTACCCCTTTCGACCATCTTGCCTATAAGTTCAGATCACAAACCACAGAAAGATTACATCTACATCTCTCTCTATATATCTGTATATAGATATATACACTTACAGTAGTAAGACTGTTGAAATTTAAACAGAATAATTATTCAGTGTTAATGAGATGCAAGGAGATGATGTTTCCAGAATGCAACAGTGAATTTTATCTCCATAATTAGACGTTACTGATCATTTAACAAATATATATAGACTATAATCATACTTTTCTGGAAGTGAGTTCTATTTTATTCAGTATGACTTGTTTCTGAGTAAACATTCATGCAGTTCCACTCTTCATTTAGTTTGCTTAAGCAATCACTTATCTCTGTCCGAGTGTCCTCTTTCAAAATACAAAACAGTGGTTTTGATTTTGTGTGTATTTTTATTATTATTGACAATCTTTTATATATGTCCTTTCTGCAGAAACTGTAATCAACATAGTTCACATTTCAAAATAAAACCAAAAAAAAAAATAAAAATGATAGTGAAAAAGCAATAGCCAATAATTTGGGTTATTGAAAACAAAATTGAGGAAAAGTATTTTGTGTGAATTAAAAATAAAAAAGATGATCAGTTCTTTTATTAAGCAAAGACTAATCAGAGATGTCTGGAGCAGATGAAGATTAAACACATACTTCAGTTGCACTTGTAGAAGCTAGCCACCCAGCCCACTTTCCAGACCAATATAATAGTGTTTTCATGGCAAGCTTTTTCTTATAGTAATGATTGATTGTGCCGCCCCCCCCCCCACTCCCAGTCTCAGATTGGTTAAAAAATTAGCTGAAATGTGTATTTTATTATCTGGAGACTGATGAAGTCATTTCCAACCCAAAATAAAATATTTCTTTGGGATACCTCCCACCTACCTGTGTAGACTCTTGGCCTCTGAATCTTCTTACCCTTCATGAAACTAGGGATTTGACAAGTGTTCTTGTTCTTGGTAATATTTTGAGTCTTGCCATTCTGAACTTCCCACCTAGACTTCACCCAGGATCAGTAAGATTTGTTGGCTTCTGATGAAAATAACACCCTTCCCCTTCTATTTTCTTTTGGGTTTTGCCCATTGGTCTATGTAGGAAAATGCCAAATTTTGTGCATATTAATGTCCTTCCAGGTGAATCCTGCTCAGGAACATGGCATTCTGTGCAGGTGTTGTAAAACCTCTTTATGGAGTGGTCTACCTGTAGAATTGTGCCAGGCCCCTTCCCTCCTAATATTCAGGAAACAGAAAAACTTTCCTTTTCAGGAAGTCATTCCAGGATATCCGCCCCTCATAATTGTTGGTTACTTGGTCTTGTTTTGACCATTATATTTTGTAATCTTTTTTTGTCCATTGCTGCCGTCTTGATTTTTAGATTCGTTTTCTTTTTATATTATATTTCTTGATTTATATTTATGGAATTGGGTGAGATTTGGTTTCCTTTATATTTACTGCATGTAAAGGCAACATACATCGAAGAGCCAATCAATATTTAATATGAAACTGATATTTCACTTAACATTTCATTCTGTTTCCATATGTCTGATGAAGTTGACATGTCCATGAAAACTCACATTAAAATATAATGGTTAGTCTTTAGAGTGCATGTTTCTATCTTGTTTTGTTTTGTTTTGTTTCTTTGGATTTTGCCTGATGTACTTGCACAGACTAACACAGCTACCTCTTCCAAAACGACAACTATATTATAAGGCTTTTTAAATGTGTCATATAATAAGATGTTCCTTATGCAATATTCATAAAGCAGTTTGCAGTGACTAAGGACATAACAAAAAAGTAATGCTTTGTTAGCATTTTGAAATAATGTTCCATGGTCTAATTCTTCGAAGGAAGTATTATGAGCCCCTGACATTCAGCTATGGATCTGAGATTGGCTAACATTGCCAGTTCCTCTAATTTCATTATGTTGGCCTCTCTAATCTCTCTCTCTCATTCTCTCTCTCTTTTTTTTTTTTAAAGAAGAAGCTGAAGTAAATACTTAAGAGATGAATTTTGGCTTAAGATGGAGGACCTGTAAATCTTCAGTTGATATGATTGGAACAATATGAGTCTTCCAGGATTTCTAAAATAGCGCACCTAATAACATTCTTGTGACCTTCAAACAATCTGGTTTCGATCTTATCTGCAGCATAAATTTCATTTATCCTTGCAGAAGGAAATAATTCTTCTCAATCCAAGATGACAGTCTAGAGCCAGCTGATTTCTTCTTACAGTTTAACTAATCAGCTAAAGTTAGGGAAGAAAGCGAGACTGTAACAAACGAACCCTTTCACGGAATGGGGAAGTCAGGGGCAAAGAGATTATCTCCCTCCCTCTGCATTCATTTCCAAATGTTGCAGAAATCTTTCTTGGCTTTCTTTTCTTCCTCTTTTTTTGCGATATAACAATATAAATAATGGAACAGGAGATTATTAATTTATTTTAAGTATTTTTTGAAAAGTATTTAGATGTACTGTTTCAGTCTGGGAAACTGAAGCTTGTGGACACTGTAAAAGAAATACTATTGCAACTTGCATTAAAACATTAATAAAATAGCAGAAAGTGCAGAAGGGGGGGGGGGGGGAATCAAACAAGAGAAACTAAAATAATCAGAAGAAATAATGGCCAGAGTCCTGTTGGTGCTCATGTAAGATTTGAGTAATTTGTTGTCACTGTGTGTATGTGTGTTCTGTGCTGTCAAGTCAGAACTGACATAACAACCCTAATAGGGCTTTCAAGGTAATGTTTTCACCTCACTCTCATGACAGGGTCTCAAATTCCAGGCAAGAATGTCTGTGAAGGCCCTTTTGCATGTGAGGCACCACAAATTAAAAGGATCCTTTCACAATCACTTAATGCTGCTGCTTTTATTTTATTTTTTATTCCACAGTTAGTTTTTCTGTAATTATTCTTTACTCTTGTTAGGATGTAGTTTTCTTGTAAATTCCTCTTTTGAATGAGTATTTTTTTTAGGTAGAATAGAAATTTCTTAAAAGAAATAAATAATAGTTTTTTGCGAAGAGAAAATGAAAATGATTCATACTTGAAGTGTGGTCAGCAAGTGTGGTCAGCCTGCAAAACCTAGGGCTTCTGTGTGTTGTAATCCAAGAACACAAGAGGTCTGAGTTTTGGAACCAGTGGCTGCTGTGTACTAATCAAACAGAGGTAAGGCTATACAGTGTGATGCCAAACATTAAGTGAGAATCATTGTTTAAAGAAAACTAGTTTTCAAATGAATGATACATGGGCAGATGACAGTGGATTCTGGAGAAATAAGAGGAACCAGGGATAGGACAATAATGGAAGCTGTTCGCCATATAGAACACATTGTGTTGATTAAAGATAAGGAAAGGTAGAGCACATGTGCTGGGAAATGGCAAGACAGTTGGAGAATGAAGGCAGGCTAGCAAGTAAGTTTCTGCCTAATAGCTAGGCTGAGCTGCTGTGCACACCTTGAATGGTGCCAAATGGCATGTGGAGAGCAATAGAAGCCAGCTATGTAAAATGCAGCCTTATCTTCAGCATTTTATTTCAGCAGTAGAGAAGCATATGACAAAGGAATCATCTAAGTGGTGGTGACTTAGCCCATAGCCATGAGGAAAGATTATTGCAAATTTGGTGGCACATGTAGAAGCTGTGTGAGAGGAAATGGTGATGGTTGTGTTGTAGGGAGTAGTTTTGAAAAAGCAGACAGAAACTCTCTGTGTGTGAGAGAGAGAAAGAGCCATGGTGCGTGGCCAATTGAGTTGTGCACTTTTACAGGTCTTCCATTTAGTTATGTTGTACTTGTTTTGTTCTGTGATGCAGTCATTGAAAAGGAATGCTGTCTAAAAATGAACATGGAATAAGCCTGAGAGAAAACAGAGGGCTTGCTGGATGATACAGAGTGGAAATTTGCATCTGCCATCTCTGTGCTGGTCTTTTCTCATTAAAAATATGGACAGAAGGCCAATTCTGTCTGTCAACAAGTAATTTTTTAACTGGGGTCATATTCTGAACTGAGTGTGTGCTGAAGGGCTAATTACTTTGACTCTGCCCACTGACTCACTTCAGCAGTGAGCCAAGAACTGCCATTTTAGCGTACTGCGTCTCATGCTAAGGAATAGCTGAGTTTGACAGAATCATAACCTATGTGCACGTTAACTGATCACCTTCAAAAACAGGTAAATAGCATTTTAAAACTCCCTAACTTCCAATATCAAGTATGGTATAGCCTCTGTTACAGTTCTTCATTTATGCACCTTGTGTGTGTTCCTTGTTTGCTTTTTTGTCTTGGATCATATGTGAAACTGAATTACTGAGGTACACATTACAGGCACTGCACTGTGGGGAAAATTAAATGATATTTGCACTGGCACATCTGTCTGCCTGAGCCTGATGTTTCTATCAGCATCAAGTGAAAAATTGCTAGAATTGTATCGGTTTTGTATGCATGTATAAGCTGACGTTGTGGCAACCCACTGAAGCTGATTAATGAGATGTCAGTTGTGCAATTGGCCATGTGACCAGGAATAACAGTTGTGACTTTCATGCTTTTGTTTGCATGTGTTTAAAAAACCAACAGGATTTCCACCAATGAATTAACAAAGGAGGCTAGTATCAGAAGTAGCAAAGGATCTTCCCTGGATTTCAGTACCCTGGCTTTTACTTAAGTATGTTATTTAATTGTGCTGAATCTGTGTGTCCTTCCCTGCCTATTAGAAGGGAAGGCTCAAGGTGGATTACTCAAGCTGCAGAACTAGGAGTATGGAATCATGAAGAAGTTAGCTGGTCAGTCCATGGAGCAGAAAAGGTTGAAGAAGGCAATAGGGCCTTGCAAAACTTCAAGTCTAGCAAGAAGTTCCAGCAGCTTCAGAACCAGATTGAGCAATTGTTTACATCTTCAGGTCCCAGATTCATTAACCTTTTTGTAAATTCTTTGTACATTTGAGACTCTTGTTTATTTGGGAAAACTGTGTTGTACAAGGGTTAGCCTTTCTGTTTATCTGAGAAGTGTTGTTTACCTTGTGATGTATGACTGGTCTAGATACTATTTTATCCATTATGTAACATCAGCTATTTGAAGAAGACGAGAGATCACATTGTAGTAGCAGAGCCCATGTTTCATATGCAGAAGGTTACAGGTTAAATACTTAGTATACCTAGTTAAAGGTTGAGGAAAAGATATGTGTTAGAGCCACTGGAGAGCCACTAACACTTGGACAGCAAAGGACGAGAAAAATAATAAATTACAAGGCAGCTTCCTGTGTTCATATGCTTTTGATTAAATCTTTGATGCCAGACTTACACAATACTGTTCGTTACCCAGTTTGGAATGTTTCAGTCTAGATAGATATGTAATGATGGAGTATCATATGTTATGTTCTAACAAAACAAATGCAGCCTTTAAAATATCCAAAATAATAGCAAAATTCTTAAAATAGATTTCCTTACCTATTATGCTTCTCTCACTTCTCAGGACAAAACATGGCAGCAGTTGCCTCTTTCAGTGTCATAAGGTAGTTTCAGGGGCTCTTTGTCAGAAGCTGCTTGGTGGAGAATTAGATAGATCACTATGGGATGCATCCAAGGCAACAGCTACGCATAACTCTTAGGGGAGGAATAAACTCCTCTTGGATTCATGCAGAAGTGGGGGGACCCTCCTAGAGAATATGGTTTTCCTACACCACAAAAAGAGGGAATTTTGGGAGCTGTGATTCAAAAAAACTACTTCTATTTTGCATGAAGTCGGTGGATTACACTCATTCTGAAGGCTGGCAATAAAAATCCAGTATTTAACTGTATAGATAGGCTCATTTGAATTTTTTTTAAAAAAATCTACATATGGTAATAAGCTCTTTCCTGGCCCATTGAAGAAGGTAATGTTATATAAGATGCACTGTATTTATATAAGGTGCAATTTTAGAGTAGTTAATGATACCACTGCACATCTAACCATGTTGGATGATGATTTTAATAACGTTTTTTCTGCTGGTTATTGATTTAGTCAGTGTTCTGCATCATTATCCTTCCACCAACAAGGCTCCCTCAATGATTTTTCACATTTTTAGTCAAGCACCCAAGTTCCAAAACAAGGGCAGACACTTTCAGTGGCCTCGGTAGTAAATTACATGGATGGCAATCACTTGCTACCTGTTTCACATTGCTTCCAGCCAGTGATTTCCCTCCTCACACATTGATTGGAACGGGTTCAGAACAATTACGAAGTAACAGTGACCTGGATGGTCCTAAATGTTACCTTTGAAAGTGCTTTGTTTATTACCTGCCACCTGCTGTCATCTTGGATGCCAGCTAAAGAATGGGGTATTGCACAGCAAAGGGACCAGACCTGATGACCCTCCAAGAGATCAGAATATTGAACAGCTTGATGCCATTGTGCTAAACCAAATGTAACTTTAAGCCATGCTCCCTTCTGCTTCAGCCACGACAGGTGAATAGAGGACCATTTAGAAAGCAGTAGCTTTTCGTATGATGACTATAACAACTGTGTAAGCTGCAAAAGTGCACTGTCCTGCCAAATCATTGAGGATAGTTTGCTCCAGACTTAACATCTGATGAAAAAGCTGGTGAAACATTTGAATTTTAAAAGTCTTCATATTGCCCTATAGTTAGCAGGTGGTGCAGATGGCAGTTGGTTATATCCATATTATAGCAGTCACCAGTGAGTGCTAATCCTTGTTCACCAAAGGGTGTCCAGAGTGACAAAGAGACATGGGAGATTAATGACAAAGAAGTATGGAAGTAGATAACTGCACATATGCTGCCTCCTTTTGTATATAAGCAGTTTACACACAGCCTTTTCCAGCTTGTCAGCTCCAAGGATCACAAGTGATACTGGCTGAACATAGCTTCCTTTACAGGGGAAAACTTGGTCAAGATAGACTATCATGTCCATGCAGCATGCTTATTACTTCCTTGTTTGTTCTCTTGCTCACAACATAGCAAATAAAATCTTTTCTGAGCTGTAACCCTCGTAATGTTCTCCCTACAAGTAGTAGCTACATATCTGCATTCCTCCTTCATTGTTTGCTTTCTTTTCATTTCCTGATACCTGCACCTTTTTAATTTGAGCCAATTAGAAAGCTCCTGATGAAAATACCCTGTTTTCTTTCCTTTAAACGTCTCCCAGTTTTGTAGCATGGAAAATATTTGTGAACCATTAGTATCTTGCTTTTAAGGAGTTCCCAACCATTTTCAACTCCCTTCTCTTTCAGTATTTCTACTCAGATGGGAGAGCACCTAGCATTTATTTAAACCTGTCAAAGTGAGGTCTCCAGTTGTCCAAGGTACACATCTGACTATGCTTGGTACTCCCTTTCCACAGTATTGTGAATCTGAAGATGGACTGGTTGATTGTAGCCATTGTCCCCTCCACTTTCACCTCATCACTTGGTTCTTCCTTGTTAACTCATCTTGTTACCTCATTAGGGGTGTAATTCAAAGCATGTTTGCAGAGTTCTTCCTTCTTGATCGTAAAGGCTGCTTTGACTAAAATGAGACCCTTCAATGAGGAATGTTGAAACTCCATGAGAGTCCTCACATCTAGATATGAGAAAGACATGGAGTGCTGTCTTTCTCACCAAGGTCTCCATGACTTCTGCAAACTACACATGCAAAACTTGTGTCCTTTCCCTTTGAGAAGCAAAGGATATACAAGCAAACACAAAACAATGGCTTTATGTTAAAAGAGAGATTGACCCCTTTTCTGATGCTTCAACCCTTAAAAGAGTTGAAGATGGCCTGTTTACCCCAATACTGTTTTCTCTTGTACAATAATGGACAGAGCTTGGAATGTTATTTTTAAAAAGGAACGTGTAGCATTTTTCATTTGTTTGTGACAGCCACACTGGCATTATCGTATCAGTTCTTCTTCATGGTCTCTGTGATTCATGCAAATGGGTCTTTTGCACTTGAGTTATTAGAAGTAAGATGAATTAGTTGTGTGCCATACTATTAATAAATAGTCTGACATGCTAGTATATTGCCATTACCACCATACCAGAAAGGGAGAATTGGAAATACTGTCCATTTTCCTCCACTGACAAATATGATATTGAAGCTTGAGAATACTTAGAGAGACTGGAGTGGGGCAAAGAACTGGACTGTCCAGTGAAAATTAACCAATTAATTATCTGTCCTAGCTCCAGTATTTATTTATTTATTTATTATTTATTTATTATTTATTTATTCATTCCTTCATTCATTCATTCATATTCCTTCATTCATTCGATTTATGTTCTGCTCCCATTAGTGTCGAGGCACTACTCTGTTACAGCAAATGTAATACAAAACAAAAAGAAAAACTAAAGATAAAAGCAATAAAAGCAGTTTGCAGGAGATGAAAACAGATGACACAGGTCAATCATATAAAAGAAGAAAGCCCTACTCTTGTAGAGGTCTTTCAGGCCCCCAGAGGCGGCCACCCAGAGGAGTCTTGACTGAGATGATCTTGTGGATCGGGCAGATGACATTAGGGAAAGACTCTCCAACAAGTAACATGGGCCCAAACCATGGAGGGCCTTGTATGAAAGTGTCAAAACCTTGAACCTAAAATTTATTTAGATCTAAAGCTATGTTTGATTTAGCAAAACTGTTTCAGATGTATAGGACACCACTCCATTTACTCAGAAAGAAATTGGCCACTTTAGCTAAGTACTGTTGATGTAGCACAGACAATACATCTTTGAGGCATATGATGTGAGTATGTCTAATCATGAGCCATTTATGATTGGATATACTGCAGCATATGAATGATGTATTAGAAAAACGCTTTATATTTGTAAATACACCGCACTAGATATCCCTGTTTTAAGTACCCAGGTACATATGTGAAAGGTATATTAAAGTTGAATTGTAATATCATTATTAAACTGTTATATCATGAAGGACAGGATAAATAGTTTATCTTAATATAGAGAGGGGAAAAGTAGAATTCTCAAAGGGACACAATAACATCCTCAGATATCTGTGGGACATAGTAAAGTTTCCAGACTGACTTCGCCATTAACACAAAAGAATAAAAAACAAAGCCATGTATCCTTGTTAGTCCATGTAAGAAATTATTGGGGGCTTCAGATATAAAATGTAATTCCCTTTTGATATCATTTTTTCCCCCAATACCAGGATATGAGACAGTTTGTTTAATGAAGTAGAGTAATGAGAGGGCTCAACTGACCTAGCTCATGGAGCTTCCCACATAGCTTCCCAGTTGTCTTGACATTGGGGATGATTATTAACCTTTCTTCTAACCTTCTCCAGCAGTGGGAAATCTCTAGATATAATAGCTTTTTCATTAGTAGAGACATCCTGAGTGCCTTTAAGACTTTCTATCTCTTGTCCTTTTCGCTGAGTTTAAACATAACTGTTTTCAGAGACAATGGTAGGGCCCTGTTTCTTTATATTTCGCAGGCCAGAGTTTCAAACTGTAAGCAAATTTCCTCTTTCTCCTTTGCTGAAAATGTTTTTTTAAAAACATTCTTTTTTAGGGAATACATGTAAAATATGGATATTTTGATTTCACAAATTGATCATTCCACCTTCTCTATTGGTATTTTTCCTTGCTCGTCCTTTTTTTAAAAAAACATCAGTAAATGTTCAACAAGAACCTTCTTAAATTAGGATCAACTAAAGTTAGGGAGCATAATTGCAAAATGCTCCAGAGATAGTACCTTACCCCGATACAGTTAAATCAAATAAATAATGCTATTACTTGTAAATATTGGAAGGAGTACATGGAAATTGGTTCATATTTTTCACATGTGGTGGTCATGTACCTTTTGGGAAATTATATTTAGAGAAATTTGTGAAAGTACAAATCAAAAGATTAATTTATGCCCAACAAAAGGCTTGCTATCATGGTTTCTTAATGAAAATTCGAGTTTGCAGCATAAATCTCATATAACCATTCTTTGCCAATCAGCTAAAATGGTAATTGCCTTTCACTGGAAAGCTTTGTCTAACATATCATTGTCAACTTAGTATACTAATTTTTGGAAAGTGCTCTTAATGGATAAACTAACCAAGCAGATGCATTCCCTTAAAGAAGGGAAATTATACGTCTCATTTTTATGAAATATGGTACCGGCTTATCAGTTATATAAACAGTAACACGAATGCTCCAGCTTCTCCAAATCCTCATGCAGATCTCTAGAAAAATGTGTTTAATTGATCATTTACTGACCTGTTCTATCTTAACTTTATTACCTCAGCTTTATTACCACACGTCCTTCCTTGCTTTATGTTGTTTCTGTTTGTTTTTCATTCTATACATGGTTCTTAACTAATATTTGTTGTATAATAAAATTTTAAAAAATTAATATGGAATGACCTGGTGGGGTGGGGGGAAACAAGGCCTTAGCTATCCTCCTGCAATATCAAAATAGCTACAGGAGGCAGATTTGGTGTAAATGTTTTGTAGGTCGGGTGGGAGAATGAAGGGAGTTATTCTGACTACAGATATGCAAGTGATACAACTTTTTCCAAGTTAAGAACTGAACATAGATATTATCAGTTGCATTCTGAGTCACACAACTGATAATGTCCTCAGTGATTTTGTAACTTGGGGAAATTTGCCTCCAAAAGTTACACTGTTTGAGCTATGCCAGCATAAATAGGTACAAAAGGATTTGGGCAGCAAAGTAATTATTCTTGTTCTTGTTTCGCTTCAAATAAAGGTTGGATGGCATTGTGGCTATACTGACTTTGGATACAACTGTAAATGGTGTTGTTGTGATACATCCAAATCAGCTTCCAAGGGTCCACAAACTAGTTATACCTACTTAAGTGTAATTAATTCCTATTCCCATTAGTTATATATGTAACTAGCTTTACCAGTCTCAGGGGATAGCTGTATTTCCTCAAGTCTCTGGGAGTGAGCAAGATTGGAGAAAGTGAAAGTTTGATTTTGTGTATGATGTGGCTTTACAGCCTAATCCAGCCCCAGCTAGTGTCAGGACTTATTAGCTTTGCACAAAGGTAAGATTGCCGGATCTCAGCGCACAGGCAGAAGTCTCAGGGAGATGCTGTGCTTCTCCTAGACTGTGGACAGAGACTGTAAGTAACCTCGGAGCAACTGGTGCTAGAGGACGAGAGACTTTGCTTTCCTGTGTTCCTTTTCTGTGGCTATTGTGGCTCCACAGTGGTTTTCCAGGTCTATTTTAAGAAAGACTTAAGTTGTTTTTAGGTTGGGCTTGGGTTCTTCCCCTCTTTCTTAAGCAATTAAATTTCCTTTATTGTCCAGGGCCGTCTTCCATCTCTTGTCTACTTAGATTATTGAGACTGCCTTTCTCCTTATTGGGTCTGCTAATTTCCTTTCTCCTGGTCTCATTGGTTAGGGACATTTTGTACATCAGAGAATCACACTGCTAGGCTTCTCTGATGTCATTGCTGCTGTGGCTCTTCTCAGTGACTTGGGAAAATTAGCCTTGGGGATTTTTTATGAATTAGGAATCATTTTGGTTGCCAGGGAATGGACAATAAGTTTATGAAATGTCATGTATTGAAATGGAAAATAATTCTTAAAAGGTGTCTACTTTGTTTATTAGTCTCATATTTAAGTATGTTTGGGGATGGGGTTTATTATGAATTTGAATTATTTTAATTGAGAGTAAAATATTTAAGGTGTTTTAAAATGGATAATAAAATTAAAATATTTATTTATTTAGCGTATTTTTCTGTGTATAAGATGCCCCCATGTATAAGACACCCCCCACTTTTCTAACCCAAAATTAAGAAATCTAAACGGGGTTTAGCAAGTGGAGGGGTAAAAGGATCAAAGCAATCCTGCGGCTGCATGGTTGCTTTGATCCCTTTCCCCCTCGTGCAGCCACGGGATTGCTTTGATCCCATTCCCCCTCCAATTGCTAAGCCCCACAGGGGCTGGATTGCTTTGATCCCTTTCCCCTTCCACTTGTTTTTGTTCTCTCCTCAGCTTACTTCCGTGTATAAGACGACCCTCAATTTTTAGTCTAAATATTTTAGGCAAAAGTATCTTATACACGGAAAAATACGGCATTTATTTATTTATTTATTTATTTATTATGGAAAAGAAAATAAATATGTAAATCAGATTCTTTTGTACTGTCTGGTTTCCTTAGTGATGCCAGTGTGAGAGTACGTAGCTCATGATGCCGACCTAACTGCCAGCTCTTGCTTTAAGTGCTGCCTTGAGCTCTGTTGTGGTTGTTGAGAAAAAGGACAGTGGCTTGTATCTTTTAGATGTGAGTTTTTTAAAGCATCCAAAACTTCTCTTGTTTGTAGTAAAGGAGAAGCAGAGTTACTTTTAAAATTGTAACCATCATGGTACCTTGCTAATTTTCAGGAGTGCTTAGGACAATGCCCATCACTAAGTACTTTTTAAAAGTAACCTTTTCATCTACGAGACCCTGACCTATCCTGGTCTTCTTCACATTTAGGCCCTCATTGTGTCTACTCTACATGAAACTGCTGGATAGCTCAGTGGTTTAGGTATCTGGCTGCAGAGCCAGATGTTGGGAGTTCTGGACCCTATGGATCAAGTCCAGCCCACTGTGTCACCTTGACAGGGGCTGGAATCAATTATCCATAGGGTCCCTTCCAGCTCTGCAGTTCAGTGGTGGTGGTGGTGGTAGTGATGATGATGATGATGAAGGCTGTCAGTCAGAAAATGGCCATTCGTATATAGTTTAGATGTGGGTCTGCCAACACAGCACTGTCCCTTAGAACTATTTGTTTCAGAGGCAGACAGAAGCTCTTAATTTTGTGAATGACGATTGGTTTGCTACATTAAGATAACCTTTTGGAGACAAAGAAAGTGGCATAAGGATCAGCCCTACCTGTCTGTCCTGTAAGATCATATGCAGAATATCTTACAACATCATAAACCCCAGAAGCTACATTTAAAGTTATGTAATAAAATCAGATGAATGAATAAGAGAATCAACAGTCAAATAATAGAAATGCTTCGTCAAGAAGCCTTAAATGTTTAAGTTGAAGATACAGTGAAGGAGTCCTAATATTTTAATTTTGTTTGTTACTAAAGGAAAAATAGCTTTATTTCAAAAAAAAACAAAAAACCACCTCCATACATATTTTTGACCATCACATGAGCTCAGGAACATCTTTAGTTCTTTCACATCTATGACTTCAGCAAGAGAAACAGTGCAGAGATCTCAATGGCAGAGGGGAGCCGAAGCGCATGGCCAGGCCTGTCTAGATTAGACTAATTTAATGCATGGGACTTGTGAAGTCAACATGTGTTTAAGTGTCAGTGGGTTGGTTCAATTAATTTACTCTAGTTGGGGCAAGGGTTAACTAAATAAAACTTTAACTATAACAAACAGTAAAGCTGGTGTATTTGGAGCCTTCAGCACGCCCCAAGCTTATCAGCAAATGTGTGGATTGAGGTCCAAAGTCAGCCTAGAGAGATCAGGAGGTCACAGGTATCAAATATAATATGAACATATGGCAAAAGTGGATAAATCTAAACCCACATTCATATATCCCACTTTATAAGCCTTTATTACACTGCTATAATTATTGCACTGGCTTGTTAGCCTGGAGAGTGCATCAGGTCCGCACACAAATTGCTGGCTCCCCCATCCCTGTTCTACTAGCTGGCCTTGGTGCTTTAGCCTTGGATTGTTCATTGTGGGGAACTCTCAGCAGCACTGATGCCTGTGCATCAAAAGAGGAGGCAAGGGGCAGCCCAGAGGACCAATTTTCAGTGTTTTGTGCATAACTGTTTGGCCATTTGCTTGCACTGATCCTTTATGAAATTAAGATGCCAGGAGTAGTTTGATCTATCAGAAACTGGTGGTGTTGGTGTTTTCCTTCTCAGGAATGAACTGGAGACACTTTTCAGTCGATTCGAGTTTTCCCCCCTGTTCTTTCCATGTGTTTTTTCTTCACAAGAAAATAATGCTTTTTCCATCCACCTGGGCTTGTTTGCTTTCCTTCCTGGTTAACTTAACTGTGCCCTTTTTTCTGTCCCAGGCACATTGTTGTCTGTGGCCACATAACATTGGAAAGCGTGTCCAACTTCCTGAAGGACTTCCTGCACAAGGACAGGGATGATGTGAACGTAGAAATCGTCTTTCTGCATAAGTAAGTAAACCCTAAAATGATGGTGATTTCCCCCCACCCTCACCCCTAGAAGCAGAAACAAATTTCCATGTGAGTCTGGGCATGTGTAGATTCTGCATCTTCTATAAATCTCTATTAGAGAAGCCGTAACAAAATATTGCATATGCACCAGTGACAGTTTTCTTTTTACCATGATGTTTTGCCAAACTACTTTTTGGATTTGGGGGAATTTAAATAGCTGTCATATGATCACAGCCACTGATCTTAAAGCCCTCTTGAAGAAAACATTGAGAATAGCAGCAGTGGTGTGCTGTGGGACTTGAGCATCTATCCTAAGTATGCTGAGGGGATAATAAATCTGAGTAAAAAAGGGAGGCTACTGCAAGTTGACAAAATTTTGATGGGAATGGCGGATATTTGGTTCAGCTAAATTAGCCCACTCTCTGTGCTGCTGTCTCCACAGCAGCACAGAGAGTGGGGTAATTTATGAGGGTAGCTGCAAGCAGGTTTGGTTTTGCCACTAATTTGTAGGCGAAGCCAAGGGCATTTATGAGTAAAGTGTGTTTGTCTACTGCGTTTTCCTGGATTACTCAAATCAGCCTTTCAATGAAGTCCAAGTATAGCAAAAAGTCCCTCTGAGTGTATCCATTGTGTTTCCTCTAAAATACTTTTGGGACCAATCAAGATTCAGCAAAAGTGTCCAAGCTTCCACATTGTCTTGGAAGTTAAAAAAATTAGGATTTGGGGGAAGAAGGAACAATTTCAAATACCTATAGCAATAATGTGTTTGCATCTTGGAAAAACACTTCACATTGAGAATAGCTAAATAATTGGGAAAAATAAGTACCTATCCCACTCCTTTTTAATCTTCCTGGTCCAACAGCTGAGCCAGAGGACAACATTCTAGCTGATTCTGTAAGATTCTGAATGGTTCTGAACCTTAAATGAGATATAAAGGAAAGAGGAAAAAATTCAAAGCACAACCCCATTTATGGTTCCTACAAAACCACAGAAAATTGATAATCTGTTCAAAACGAAAGGGGCAAAAAGAGAAGATTGTTCACTGATTGTGCTCTGCTTGCTTTGTCTTTT
Organism: Intellagama lesueurii; assembly: GCA_037013535.1. Lineage (NCBI taxonomy): Eukaryota > Metazoa > Chordata > Lepidosauria > Squamata > Agamidae > Intellagama > Intellagama lesueurii. The sequence goes on along the minus strand of JBAJHW010000003.1, from coordinate 157,142,600 downwards.
CTTTCTCAATTTAGTATCTCCCCTAACCTTGAGTTGGAAGCTCTTTTTAAACGACACTTCACTCAGGTGGAATTTTTTCAGGGTTCAGTTCTCAATCCGCATGACCTGGCTAGAGTAAAGGTAATGTGTGTCTTCCATTTTCTCTCCTACTATTTGGAGTCAACATTATAGAAAACTTACAGCTATATTACAAGTGTGAACTAATATTAACAGTTATTCTTTCTCCCCAAGAAAAAGTGGGAAGTGTAGTTCTGTGAGGAAAGCCAGAGTTCTTTAACAGAAGACGTTCACCATCCTCACCAAACTACAAAACTACAATTCTCTTGGTGCAGTGAGGGAAGTCTTTGTAGTTTGAATTGATATGAAACTAATATTGGAAATAAATCTTTCAACTGATGGTCAGCAAAACCAATGTGCTAATAATGTAGACCAGCCATTCTCAACAGGGGCAGTATGGCCCCCTGGCACATTTGAAGCGGGCCACAGACTGGAAACAATTCTTCACACACCACCTTATAAGGTTCGTTATGCAACTTATATAATCCTGTTTTCATATTGTTTTCCTGGCCGTGGCCAAAAGAAGGTTGAGAATGGCTGATCAAGACTGTAGACAGCTGGCTCATTGTAGAAAATTAGCTCATCAGGAATAAAGCTTACAACAAGTTGCATTTTTTTCTATGTATGATAAGTTATGCATTGTTTCTTAAACAAAGAAGAACATTAAAATATGCCCCTCTTCTCATAGTTGAAAGTTCTGCAATTGAGAATTCTTGAACCTCAGTCAACAGAATAGCTCTCAAACAATAACCCCTTCCAAGCATTACTTGCACAAAGTGGATCCACACATGGAAGTGCTGCTATTTTGTTTTGCTTCCGATTGTTTTGTTATATTTATTTATTTATTTGACTTACATGTCACATCCCAGGACTGGGACCTAAGGCGTCTCACGACAAGTTTAAAACAGATACAGGTAAAAACTGATAAAAATTAGTGCAGATTTTAAAAAAAGAATAGTTATACTACTAAAACACAACTAGGTGGTTGTAGTGTAAAACACTATTAAGTTAAAACGTTGTATTTTGACCAATTTTTTAAAGAAAATACTGACCAGTGTTGTATTTGTAGGATGCTGCTCACAGTAGTATCTCAAGTAGTCCCATCAAAAGTAGACCTACTGAATCATTCAAGACTAACAATAGGTATTGGCCCCAATGTTTTGCAGTCTGGCCTATCGAAATTACTTTATTTATTTATTTTAATGAGGAAAAAATAAAACGTACAAAAATTCTGGTAATTTTTCCCACCGGAGAAAAAACTTTTGGCATTTTTTTATTCTGACCTGTGAAAACAAAGCCACACCACGAGTCATATTACAGGGAATCATGAGACATTATTATTGTGGAATGCTTGGCTTCTTCTTGATCTCTGTGAATCATACACATGGTGGAGAATCCTTCATAGAACAGGTCCAAAACCTTCTAAAGCTGAGCAGTGCTTTTGGTGGTTGTTCTGCCTCCTTCTTACAGCTTATCCCTTCCCATTCCATCTAAATTTATTTCATCTGCCTCAACAGTAACACATTCGGAGCATGTCACACTTGGTCTAGCAGCAGAAAGTTCAAATGTACTCCTCTATCTTTTATTTTGTTGCGTGGGTTCTGTTCACCCTTCTTGTTTTTTATGTTTGTTTTCTTCTTTGGTGTCCAGATAGAGTCAGCAGATGCGTGCCTAATCCTTGCCAACAAATATTGCGCTGACCCAGATGCTGAAGATGCCTCTAATATTATGAGGTAATTTAGAAGAAAGTATTTGTATGCAATTCCAACTGTAAAGTTACCAAAACCATTCTGACAAATACTGGTTAAGAAAAACACACATGTATAACCAAACATTTTATTAATCATCTTGGCAAAAGACCACTAATGAAATATACATGTTTATTTGTTGGGGGAAGGCAAGAGTGAGCTTGCTCCCCACCGAATCCCCAATGTATTTGTTATTTCAAGTGAACACAGACAGACACTGTGGCTGAAATCCTGTTGCTTTAACTTAAACTGCTAAGACTGATGACATCATCAGCCACAGTGGGGGTTTTTAGAAGTTAGAAATTTCTGATTCAGTCTTCTGAAGGTCCCAAGGCTCCCTAGGGATCCCTTTCTTTCATCATGAGAAAGTTGTTGGAAACCATGGGATTGGCAGCGGGAGAGTCTCTGGTTTATGAAAACTGCTGCCCACGGAATGATTTTACAGTGGTGGCAGTTTTTGGAAATTAAAGATTCCTGCCCCCCCCCCCAATCCCAGAGCTTGCAACAGCTTTCTCATGATGAATGGGATTCCAAGGGATGTTTGGGACCTTTAGAGAGGAATCAAAAATCAGACTAACACAGTTTAGGTCAGCACTACTGGATTCCAGCCTCTTGTGTCACAGTGGTGCAAGTTGTGCCTATGAATCTCATTTGTCTTCTGGATTTCAGGCTTCAATCTATTGCACAATAAATTGACCTCAGTGAATATATTTCCCTATTCCTAGTCGGACAGTTTCACAAATAATTTGATCAATCATGGCTGGGTAGTAGGTCACCCAATGCATACAATCTCCAGCTGAGATTGTTCCCTTAGTCACGGCAATTATATCCCTGATGAAGGAGCTGGACAACTGAGTCATGTGGTCTCCAGACACTAGGCATGGCCCAGGTTTTACAAGGTGTCTGCTGTTGTGATGCAGTGCAGCAAAATTGTGGCACATACCCCCAAAGTGCTTCAATCATTTGCCAAAGCCACATTTTCATCTGGTGGGAGAACTCTTGCTTTAATTTTAAATTATATACGAAGATTAAAGAAAAAAAACTAGATGCAGATTAGTAGGGATTTTAAACAGATTCCATGTGTTTAATTAAAAGTGTGCAGGAGGAGTTAATGCTTATTGAGTGAACAGAATTCTCTTGTGTATTGGCAGAACAAACAAGTTTGATTCAATAAAATTGAATGCTTAATTAAATGTTTTCAGAAAAAAGTTTTAAAGGAGAATTAAAATGGGATAAAAATATTTGCAAATAACATCTAGCTTGCCAGAAAAAGCTATATAACTGGGGTTTTTTCCAAGTTCCTGCTTGACTGCAGAATATAACAGCAGTACATTTCCCCAGCCCTATCCCAGTGGTTGTCTGGATGTCTTCGTCCGTAATCCTGCTACTTCAGTATTTGTCTCTTCTGTAGCAGCTGCAAAGATATTTGAGTAAATGTAGTGAGGAATTTTCCTCATTACCTCCCATAGGTGCTGAAGTACACTGGATAAAACTCTGTTTTTCCATATGTCTGGAAGATGGTCTCTTGTTATTTTCTGAATTGGTACAATGAGATGAATTCAAAGACAGGTCACAAGGACTTTGATTGATTGATTGATTGATTGATTGACTGAAAATATTTTTATCCCACCTTTCTCCTTAAAAAGAACTCAAGGTGGCTTACATCATTAAAAAGACAATATGTAGAAGCTAAAAACAGTAGGTATACAAATATTAAAAAAGAATTAAAACATATACATAAAAACGGTGATAAAATCAATACTAAAGCACATTTAAAACAACAGAGCACAACCATTCCTTTAGAAACCCCTCTCAGACTACCAGTTATTAAGGGAAAGCCTGCCTGAACAGAAAGGTATTTGCCTGCTTGCAGAAGGAAAGCAATCATGGGGCCAGGCTAGCTTCCCATGGGAGGGAGTTCCAGAGTCTGGGAGCAGCGACAGAGAAGGCTTTCTCCCATGTCCCCACCAAGCACACCTGTGAGGGTGGAGGGACTGAGAGAAAGGATTCCCCTGATGATATTAAAGCCCGGGCAGGCTCATAGAGGGAGATGCAGTCTTTTAGATAGCTTAGATAGTTGTTTAGGGCTTTATAGGTTAAGATCAGCACTTTGAATTGTACCCAGAAATGGATCAGTAGGCAGTGGAGCTGCTGTAATGGTGTGTGTGTGTGTGTCTCATGATAACCATGATAACTCTGTAACCAGCCCAGTCAGCAGTCTGGCTGCTGCATCTTGGACCCTCTGGAGTTTCCGAACACTTTTCAAAGGCAGCCCCATGAAGAACGTGTTACAGTAATCCAGTCGAGAAGTAACCAGGGCATGTGTCACCGTGGTCAGACCAGCCCTCTCAAGAAACGGGCACAGCTGGGGCATGAGTTTTAACTGTGCAAAGGCACTCCTGGCCACTGCTGAAACCCGGGCATCCAGGCTCAGAGTTGAATCCAGGAGCACCCCCAAATTGTGCACCTGTGTTTTCAGAGGGAAATCTGATCCAACACAGGCTGCAACCCTGTTCCTTGATCTGCTTTTCAACTAACCAGGAGCACCTCTGTTTTGTTTGGATTCAGTTTATTCGCCCTCATCCAGTCCATTACTGACACCAGACACTGATGGGAACTGCTTTGTGTTTTCCTACTAATTTAGAGTTGTGTTGAGTCTTCATGGTTTCTGTTCAGGAGAAGGGAGTTAGACATTGTTATTTTCATTTGTCGATAGCAAAATGTATCAGTTTGGCTTTCTCTTGAGTTCGCTGGAACAGCATCTAGTGTGACTGAGAAGGCCAATTCGAGAGTGACAATCCCTTCCACACTGAAGACAAATACAATCTGTCCCCTGTCCAGCTCCCTGATTTTGCTGGTTTCGGGACTGCCTCTTTGCCTCAGCCTGCTGGACAAGTATCTCTTCAAATTGGAAGAGCCCATGCTGCACTGCCTGCCTCCAGGCTGAACGCTCAGATGTCAAGGTTTCCCATCTGTTGAGGTCCATTCCTAAGGCCTTCAGATCCCGCTTGCAGATATCCTTGTATCGCAGCTGTGGTCTCCCTCTGGGGCGATTTCCCTGTACTAATTCTCCATACGGGAGATCTTTTGGAATTCGACCATCAGCCATTCTCATGACATGCCCAAGCCAACGTAGACGTCGCTGTTTCAGTAATGTATACATGCTAAAAATTCCAGCTCGTTCTAGGACTACTCTATTTGGAACTTTGTCCTGCCAGGTGATACCAAAAATGTGTTGGAGACAACGCATATGGAACGTGTTCAGCTTCCTCTCCTGCCATGCACAAAGGGTCCAAGACTCACTGCAGTACAGGAGTGTACTCAGGACACAGGCTCTATAGACCTGGATCTTGGTATATGCCATCAACTTCTTATTAAGCCATATTCTCTTTGTGAGTCTAGAGAACATGGTAGCTGCTTTGCCAATGCGTTTATCCAGCTCGACATCTAGGGAGAGGGTGTCAGAGATCGTTGAGCCAAGGTACACAAAGTCATGAACAACCTCCAATTCTTGTGTGGAGATGGTAATAGAGGGAGGTGAGTCCACGCCCTGGCCCATGACTTGTGTTTTCTTCAGGCTGATTGTTAATCCAAAGTCTTGGCAGGCCTTGCTAAAATGATTCATGAGTTGTTGGAGGTCTTCAGCAGAGTGGGCAACAACAGCTGCATCATTGGCGAAGAGGAAGTCCCGCATGCATTTCAGCTGGACTTTGGTCTTCGCTCTCAATCTAGAGAGATTAAAGAGCTTTCCATCTGATCTAGTCCGGAGATAGACACCTTCTGTTGCAGTTCCAAAGGCGTGCTTCAGCATGACAGCAAAAAAGATCCCAAACAGGGTCGGCGCGAGGACACAACCCTGTTTCACTCCGCTTCGGATGTCAAAGGGATCTGATGTTTAGCCATCAAAAACTACAGTGCCCTTCATTTCCTCATGAAAGGACCTGATGATGTTAAGGAGTCGAGGTGGACATCCAATCTTGGGAAGGATTTTAAATAGGCCGTCCCTGCTAACCAAATCAAAGGCCTTTGTGAGATCTATGAAGGCCACAAAGAGTGGCTGTTGTTGTTCCCTACATTTCTCCTGCAGCTGTCGGAGGCAGAATACCATGTCAGTGGTGGATCTATTAGCTCAAAATCCACACTGTGATTTTGGATAGACTCTGTCTGCAAGCACCTGGAGTCTCTTCAGCACAGCACGGGCAAGCAGCTTCCCTACAACGCTGAGAAGAGAGATGCCACGGTAGTTATTGCAGTCGCCCCGTCTCCTTTGTTCTTATACAATGTTCACATCCTTCATGTCCTGTGGTACTCCACCTTCCCTCCAGCAAAGACAAAAGATTTCATACAGCTCAGTGGTGATGATCTCTTTACAGCACTTCAGCACTTCAGCAGGGATGTTATCCTTCCCAGGTGCCTTGCCGGAGGCGAGGGAATCCAAGGCCGCTTTTATTTCTGCTAAAGTTGGTTCGCTGTCCAACTCTTCCAAGACAGGCAGGCACTCGATGTTATTTAGTGCCTCTTCGGTTACTACATTCTCTCTGGAATATAGCTCAGAGTAGTGCTGCACCCAGCGTTCCATCTGCTGTGCTTGGTCCTGGATTATCACGCCTGTAGCAGACTTCAAGGGAGCAGATTTCTTCTGTATTGGACCTAAAGCCTGATTGATACCGTCATACATTCCCTTGATGTTACCTGTGTCCGCTGCTATCTGTATCTGAGAGCAGAGCTGAAGCCAATAATCGTTGGAACATCTCCTGGCAGCCTGTTGGACTTTGCTACGAGCAAGTCGAAGAGCCTGCAAGCTGTACTCACTAGGACAGGCTTTGTATGCTGCTAGAGATCTCCTCTTATCCTCGATGGCTGGCATCAACTCCTCCAAATGGGCTTCGAACCAGTCTGCCGTCTTTTTGGTCTGCTTGCCAAATGTGGACAGGGCGGTGTTATAAACAGCGTTCTTGAAATGTTCCCATTGTTCAGGTGCATTTGCATCAGCCGGGCCTGGAAGGGTTTCCTCAAGCGCTTGGGCAAATTCCTCCACTTTTCTTTGATCGCGAGTCTTGCTGATGTCAATATGTGGTCTTCCTTCCTTTTTCGTGTGATACAATCTCTTTGTTCGCAGTTTTACTCTACCAGACACCAGGGAGTGATCAGTATTGCAATCAGCACTCTGGTAGCTGCGTGTGATCGTAATACTAGGAAGGCTGGAACGTCTAGTGAGGATCAAATCGAGCTGATGCCAATGCTTCGATCTTGGATGTCTCCAGGAAACTCTGTGTTGAAGCTTTGTATTAAAGAAAGTGTTGCTGACACAGAGACCATAATAACAGCAAAACTCCAGCAAGCGTTGGCCATTTTCGTTCATCTTCCCAATGCCAAAATGGCCTAGACAAGTGGGCCAAGAATTGTGATCAGCACCAACTCTAGTGTTAAAGTCTCCGAGAATGAACAGTGGCTCTCTCTCAGGGATTTTTTTGATAGTAGCTGCCAGATCGTCGTAGAATTTGTCTTTGACTTCTGTTGTGGACGACAATGTTGGTGCATATGCACTAATGAGGGTGACCGGTCCCACTGATGAGTGGAGCTGCAGAGACAGGATTCTTTCACTCCCCACAGTAGGTGGAACAATGGATCTCAGCAGAGTATTTCTGACCGCAAAGCCAACACCATGTTCCCTGGTCTCATTCAGTAGTCTTCCCTGCCAGAAGAATGAGAAGCTTTTTTCTTTGACAGATCCCATGTCTGGTAATCTCGTCTCTTGCAGGGCAACAATGTCCATCTGCAGTCTACTCAGTTCCATGTCGATGACAGCTGTCTTGCGCACGTCGTCTAGTTCCTGCAGGTTATCAGAAAAGCCAGGGGTCATTGTCCAAACATTCCAGGTGCCCAACTTTAGGGCAGAAGTTTTCTTATGATTGTTGCATAGTGCAGGGTTATCAATCTGCTTGTTGGCTTCCACCCTAAACCCCACACACCCCGTGAGGTTAACAGACCGTGGCGAGGTAGCACCTTACTGGCTGGGGACTGCCCAGCTTAATGCGGGCGGTAGCTACCTAGTGAGGTGCAATGACCTCTCCCACTGTCGGAAGTAGCCCCTGGTGTCATGCTGTACGCCAATCGAGCAAAGACTTATAACCGGTAACTGCTACTTCCCGTGTTGTTTCGACGCTGTATGCGAAGCTGGAGTGTCCTCTCCAGAGCACGAAGCCTGGGTAAAATAATATGGAGGATAGGCTGTTACCCAAGCAGCAAATCCCCCCTCTCCACATCGCTGAAATAGTCCAATGGAAAGCCAAGAGCCAATACAACTGGTTCCAGCGACGTCGCAGGAGTTGCCAGAACGACACGAACTGCCTCCAGGACTCCGGCTCCGGATTTTGCCTCGAGGTTAACTCCTGAAGCCTTTTCCATCAGTGGATATAGCCAGAAGGCAGTGGAGGTTTGAAATTGGAGTTTTCCTTCTCCTAGATGGGCTGCCTTCCAAGGCTGACGAGCCCCACCTACCCGGCCTGCTCCCTGATAGTGCGGAGATTAGAACACAGGCCTCCAGCTGCTGGACCTTGTCTTCCAAGATGACCACCAGCTGACACTTAGAGCATTTCTACCCAGGCACCTCCTGCCTCAGCTCCTCTTCAGGAAAAGGCTAGTTGAAAATAAATTAATCTACACTGGTGAAATTCAATGGGTACAGAATGGAGGAAATCATCTTATACCTGCCTGACATATATGTGTAAAGATAAGGAGCCTCTCAGAAAAGAAGATAAGACAGCCCTAATCCATCACTAATAATGCGTCCAACCCTAACTTTTATGAGTTAAGAATCCCAAACACTGACATGGTTACATCTCTCAGTTTCAATTTCTGCCACATTCCTCTTAAGTTCTTCCTGTTTCAAATATAAAGAAATTGGTAAATTTCAGAACAGTCTTATAAAAAATGAACTGAATTGAAATTATTTCCCATCTCTATTTTAATAATTTTCCATCTTAGATGTACACCTTGGTGATAATTACATAATTAAAATAATTAAGATAAATAATTTTAAAATAACAATATTATTTTGGAGTAAAGGTGAAAGATTCTCCAAATATTTAGAGGCTGTTTTAAAGTAATTTTAAATATTTTTAATTTAAGAATTTTAAAAAGTAATCAATAAATCAATTAAAGAACTAACTTTGTAAGTTTTCTTAGTGGTTAACCATCAGTGATTTTTCTTCTTTAACAATTCAGTTTTAATGCATTAGAGCTAACACTGATGTTTCCAAGTTCTCTTTAAGAAACCAGAATAGCTCTGCTGAAGTTAGATAGGTGAAAGTTTTATTGAACTGGGATTCATACAGTGACTCATATTTGTGAAACTGTAATTATATCAAAATGACAAACATTGGCTTATTTTCTTTCTTTCTAGAGTAATTTCCATAAAGAATTATCATCCAAAAATAAGAATAATTACCCAGATGCTGCAGTATCACAATAAGGTAATGCAGAACCTGAGGGGCACTTATCTCTAAGGTTTCTGTTAAAACACATCCATCATGATTTCTCATACCACCTCTTATATAATTTGTCTCACGTTACTCTGGTGTACAAGAATGTATGAATAAGAATAATGTCTTGTACAGTCATCTTCCAGGTGAACTGTGACCTATCAATGTTTGCAAGGATAATTAAAGCTTGCAGTCATTTATTGTATTTACCACCATCATCATTTGATTAATGGCAAAACTATTCTTACTGCCTAATAGAATGATACAGATGACTCCAGCAGGAGAGAATTCACCCCAAGGTAGCCTGGTGATCACTGTTGGCTCTCTGGAATGTTATACCTTTATGCCAGGTTGATCAGTTTCCCTGGAGTAACTTGGTTGTTGGTTTTGATTCTCTCAGATATTCTATAGATTTATACCATGTTCATAAGGAAACAAAGGTGAGCCATATCGAGTCGAAGGAAATTGAGACAGGAATTATACATTTGAAAATAATTCACAGTAAGCTTTTTACTGCACGTTATTCATGAAAAGATATGAAACTGCTGGGAACACACATCCTTCTCAACTACTGGCAGTGCCAGAGTTGGGGCAGCAACTTGCCCACTTGACTTGTGGCAAAAATGGATCCACTGGAGCTGCCCTGGAAGAACAATTTGGCCAGCTGGCCAGTACTGAGTTAGCCAAGAACTTTTCTAGCACCAGTTAGCTGGCAACGGAAGCCCTAACACAAAAGAGACTTTCCTCCACGGCAGGGCTTGCTTGTCTAGTGAGCGGCTGGAAAGTGATTGCGGTGGCAGTCCAGGAGCACACTGGCAGCAGCAGTGGTGTAGATGTGGGGTCTCTCTGACTGGCAAAGATGCTGATGCAGCCACCATATTCTCTAGCTGCAAGCATCCAGCCACCTGGTGGACAAGCAAGCCCTGCAGAGGAGGATGAGCTCTCTCACCCCGGCCAACTGCAAAGGAAGCCCCACAGTAGGGCTTGCATCCCGGGAAGCAACTAAAATTGTTCTGCATTTCTCCCAGTTTTTACTGGGTGTGTAATTGCAGTCTGAGTCTGGCAATACATAATTATTTATATTTATCCCCTGATGGGGATAGGGAGCTAGCAGGAAGTGAGGGGGCACTCTATGTATCCATTTGTATCTGCTGGCTGTGTCGAATGTAGAAGCTAAATTGTGTTGCAGGTGTCACTAGATAAAGGTTCTGTTAGGTACGGTTTGCATTGTTCCACTTCCTGGGAGTGACATGCTTTCTCCTGTTCGGCAGGAAGAAAGTCAGAGATAAGGAACTGCTGTAAAACTTTGTATTTTGATTTTCACAGTGTAGCTTCTTCTGATACCTAGGCAGATGTCTTCTTAATCAATCCAACTTTCAGAAAAAGGAAGGTGGGAGGCAGAGAACCTACAGTAGAAGTAGGAAATATTTGGCTGCCCAGATGATGGACTCCAGTTCCCATCATCTCTAGCCAACATGAACAATTATTGGTAATGATGGGGAGACAACGTCTGTGGGTCAGCCGCTTCCTTCTTTATAGGTTTCCAACATTTTTCTTGAGGACAGACAGCTATACTTACCACGCTGAGGTTTCATCCTCCATGCCAGTTTAAAAGTACTTGGTTCAGTTAATAAAGGAAAGTCACTCTGCACATGTTCTGTGACTGTTCGAGGCATGATAAATTTTCAGAAATGAAAAACTGGAAACTGTCCTGCTGTTGCCTTTCCATCCATCCTGTGTTATAGCAAAATGCACAGGCAAGCACGTGGATTCTTCTTTAAAACTTGTGTTTTCCTTTGCAGGCCCATCTGCTAAATATCCCAAGTTGGAATTGGAAAGAAGGGGATGATGCAATATGCCTTGCAGAACTTAAGCTGGGCTTCATTGCCCAGAGCTGCCTGGCACCAGGCCTATCGACTATGCTGGCCAACCTCTTTTCCATGAGGTCATTTATAAAGGTAACGTCTCATCTTATTAGAGGACATTAGCATGGGATTCAATTTGTCACGGGGCTGAGTAGAGTGCATGGCCTAAACTCAAAACAGAGAGAAATACATCAACTCTGATGGCTTAAACATAAAACAACATATCCATAGGAAAATAAAAACCCATAGCCTATTACAAATTGGGCAGAGGGCCAGACTCCTTCAAAATTATATTTTTATTTTTATTTGGCACATCCATAGCCATTAGAGACTGTTCAGTGTGCATTTTAAAGAACTTTTTTCTTCCTTTTAGATAAACCACATGTTTATCAACGTAGAAAGGCTCTCCATTTGAAAATACGATCTCTATCTAATCCATATGGCAACAAAGTGCCGAGAAAAAAAGACACATAGTTTTTCTTTCTTGGCTTTTTTTTCTCCTCCCATCAAGTGGCCAAGAGATCCCTCATTGCAAGAATAAATGTGGAACATGTGTTTGTACAAAAGCCCCGCTCCAGCAGCAATAATTCATTTAATTATTTATTTTCAATCAACAAGGCCCTTGAGGTTTATGGAGAAATAAAAATAAATAATGCTGCCCAACAGTCTTCAGATATTTGGGGATAATTGTTGTGAATTGCTAGACCAAATCCTCACTTGTTCACCAAGTGTTAATTTGTTCTCATTCAGTTTCTGGTGCCTGTGTCTGGACCAAAAATCTGGGCAGATTCTTTCTAACAAATAGAATGAAAGGAAATGGGCCAAAGTCAAAGAAACAAGGAAGGTGGGGTGGAAGACTTTGGTAAATGCTTCATAGAGTGAACAACTGCACAGAGTCTTTACTGCAGTCTTGTTATATATGTCATAAATACCTGTTCCAGAACCCCTCAAAAAACAAAACAAAACAAACACCAGATGTGACCATGTTGGCAAAAATGCAGGAAATGCTACAGGACTGGGATGGGCTAATTTGCAGTAATTCTGTTGACCCCATGACATAAAAGCAAATGGGAATCAGCTCGGAGTTCCCTCCCCATCCATACTTTTTGCCTTCACTGCTAGAGCTGTTACTTCCCCCCCCCCCCCATTGGATCCATTCACATTGTTTCAGGCGGTGCGATTGCTTGAACTAATAAAGAATGATCCTTCACTCTCTGTTGTTCCTAAAAGGGTTGGATTTACAGACTTTGTTACGAATAGCACTGCATCAAATATTTTAGGGTGATAATTTTCCCACATGTGCCAGGTAAAGGGGAGGTCACAGAATTTTGAAAATCTCCTTCAGAAGCATGCCATTTTGCTGTAGGCTGTTACTGTTGGCTGCCTGAGTTGCTGCAGCGTGGTGCCATTAAAAAACCTAGCCTCTTTCTGTGTGTGGACAACAACCAATAAGAGAAATGAAGTTTTGTGTTTGGCAGTATCAATGATTGAAAATATACCCAATTAGGAATGAGGGCATCCAGCAGAATGGGGGAGGTATAGGAGCCATGATGTTATCTATCTGAAGAAGGGGTGGGTCAAGCTGTCCCGCCACCTGAGGCAGGCAGCAGTGTACTGCCTCCCATATTGCACAGCTCCCTACACATTGCATGCTTGCACACACAGTGAAACAAGTAAACCACCCACTGCCGTCCTGCAGGAGACAGAGTCATTCCTTTCTTCCCATAGGATGAGGTGGCAGCGAAGGCAGCTTCCTCCTCCCCCCACCCACCCACCTAGAGGAAAATGAAGGATGTTAAAAAGGCAGTGTATTCTCCCTCCCTGTCCTCTGAAGCCCTCAGTAAAAGAGCAGGGTGCAGGAACCAAAGGTGAGAGTGAACTCACCACCAGCAGCAGCTTCAAGGGCATCCCCTGGAGGAGGGGCAGGTAGCACCTACGCAGCAGGACTCTATACGTATCTCACAGAGCCAGGCCCTTACTTAAGAAGTAACCAGCTCTGTATAAAACCAGCATCTGGCATGAGGGGTTTGTGGTGTGTTTGCTGTCATTGCTTCCTCTTCCTCTTTTTCTTCAGGGTGGTGTTGGCAGAGTTGCGGTAGCTGTGTCTGTCGCCTCTGCTGGGTAGCTCCCCCTCACCTTTGGCTCTTTCCTCTTCCTCCTCTCTTTCTCTTAAGGCAAGGGGTAGGTGGCAGTTATGGAGGTGGTATCGCCTTTCACTCCTGTTCCCTGAGGCTCTTGGGAGCTACTCAGAATGGCAGTTCTGCAGAGCGGCACAGGCAATCTTGGTGCAGGCAAAAAAAGAAAGAAGAAAACATGGTGGGATGCGGTGGGGTAGTAATGAATTTGCCACTTGCAGCCCTCAAGTGACTGGCTCACCCATTCTAAAGGCAAGGCCGCCTCTGGTCTGAACTGCAGCAAAACATGGGACTGCATTACTGGTTCTGACTGCTGCACTTCCGACTTTTGTCTCGTGCTTTTCTGGAACACAGATGCTTTGAGACTGTGGGCAGGTAGCTTTACCTTTGAGACACTATGATTTTTGAAACCAGAACAGAGTGAGAGCAATGCTTCCAGACCTTATTCTAGGTTTGTAGAAGTTTCAAAAAGCAATGGTGGTGAATAAAATTGCAGGCGTCAGCAACTAGGATGACAGTTGTAGTCACTAACAGAGACAGAGATGCAGGCAGCAAAAAATTCAGCATAGAAAAGCCCATGTGGTCAACCACCTCATCCTATGCAGTGCTTCCCCCTTCCTCTCCCCCCCCCCCCATATTTCTGTCAAGGCAAGGAAAGGGAATTGACTTCTCAGTTTCTCACTTTCTTCTAGACCACATAGAATATGCTTCAGGCAAATAATATCAGTGGAAATGTACATGTCCGGAGATTGCCAGCAAAATCTTAGTAGAACTCCTGTCAGTTTTTAAAAATAAATTGGAATGGAGAGGTTCCTCCCCCTTGTTCTCCCCAACCTGATTACAAAGCAGTATAATACTTCAGAAATATTAGATCCATCAAGGACAAATGTACAGGATCAGTGGTGACACAGCACACATTTAACTGATTAAGGCTTAACTTTGCAGCCAAATTATTTATATAACCTCTCTGCCCAACATTAGCAGTAAAACAAATTTAGAGAACTCAAAATGTTATGTTGTACTTGAATATATTTTTCTTATGCTTGAAAAGCAGCATTCATCATATGGAAACTCTTACTTGGCATCAAATTTGGCTGAAGAAAATAAATTCAAGATAACCAAAATGCATTTATGGAATGGTGAAATAGCTGAAAATACTTACAATCTAAACAAAACAATGAAAAGTTTGACATTATAAGAAAAAAAAGTAGAAGAATTCAAAGTACTCTATTATTCTTACTTATTGCATTTAATATCATCAGATTTTCACTGTAGGTAAAATACTAGACTACTGGACACTAGGTCTGTGGGATGCTTTCAGATCCAGACTAGGCTTTTATGTTCAGTCGATTCATTCACAAAATTTGGCAGTTATTCTATTCATTTGTATTTTCAGTTGGACATTGTATTTTAGAATTCGTAGCCTTCCCATGTTTTTCTGCTGTTCCTTAGAAGAATTGGACAATGTTTTTTTTTATTGTTAACAGTAAGAGGCTTCTGTCTGGAAGCACCCATGCCTTTAGTTCAAGATATAATTATTACTCTCTGCAGAATAACTGTATAATAATTAGCTTGAGAAGTGAAATAGTGAATGTGGTTAAATCCTATGGCTGGGAATTGCAAACATGCTACTTCTGCAGCCAGAGCATCTCTGAGTCTCCAAGTAATCATGAGAGTGGGCATGAGGAGGAGGTGGATTATATTTCTCTTTATTTTCAGCTAGTGGGATCCTGTAGTTCCTCCAACCATAGGAGCAAGCAGGACCAGTATTTGGAGTTAGCCTCCTCCGTGCCTCCGGAGGCCCATACTTCAGCAGGGGGATTCCAGGAGTGACCTGGCCCTTCTGCTACTCCTCCCCCTTGCTGTGGTTTAGAGCTGAGCTACCCCTTTTGATCGAGAAAGCAATGCCTCTGCATGCCCTGCCCTGTCCCCCCTGGGCAGCCACATGGACATGGTCCAGAAAAAGAGCACAGGTCAGTGGGCAGCAGTGACTGTGGCAGAGAGGACAAGGACTGACTCAGACAAGTGAAGCTCCAAAAGCCATCATTCCCAGTGCCCCACCATCACCAAAACCTGAGTCTGGTACAACAAATGAGGTTCTGAAATTGGGAATGTGAGTCTGTAAGTGCGGAAACAGCACCTGCTGCAGCTTTCAGCTATGTGAATTAGCCAGACTTCCAGTTGGCACAACAGAATCATGGGATTGCAGGTTGGCACCCTAGGACTGCCTGCTTAGACTGCACATAAAAAGTATTGTGAGCACTTCCATTCTTCTCCAAAGGAAACTGTCAGAATTTCCTACTTTCTTGGGAAAGGGTCTGGGGATTTAACACCCCTGCATGTTGGACTAAGCGCTACAAAAAAAAAAAATTCTTCACTGAGAAACAGAACTCTGTAAAAATATCCCCATTCCACTTTTAGGAGAAGATCGTATCTTTTAAATGCAACTTATTGAGCTTGTTAGAAAGGGGGATGGTGACACTTTGTTATTCTTCCAAAATGAGTGAATGTGTGTATGTTACCTCTTTGGACTTTAAGTCAAAAATAAAGAGTAAACTAAAACTTGCAGTTCAGACATTAATAAAGCAAATTCCCTGCTCACCATTCAGATGGGCTAAGGAACAGGGGATATGGGTATTACAGGCATCATTTTGAAGCTAGGAGGAGCTGGAGAAAGATGAACTGTGGGAAGAACTCACCTGAGTAAGGCAAGAAATGGTTCTTTTTGCATGGAGTAACAGAACATGGATACAAGGGAGTTCGGAGAGTCAAGAACTAAAGGGGTACATGGTTATAGCCTTTCTAAACTTTACATTCCCACATGTTGGATTAGAACTTCAGTCATCTCTGACAATTGGCCATGCTAGTTGTTGATGAGAGTTGAAGTATGATATTTGGGAACATAGACTGAGAAGAGCTGGTCTAGCCCTAGTCAGGGCTGACGTTCTTTTAAGGATAGCACAGAGGTAGAATTTAGCTAGTTTGGGCACTGAAACTGTCTGGCCTGCCTCTTTGGAATGTTGAGGACTGATTTTCAAAAAGCAAAAAAAGCAAAGCGTGCTGCTTCTATACCGCCCCATAGCGCTTCAAGCACTCTCTGGGCGGTTTACAAGTTAATTATGCAGGCTACACATTGCCCCCCCCCCCCCCAGCGAGCTGAGTACTCATTTTACCGACCTCGGAAGGATAGAAGGCTGAGTCAACCTTGAGCCGGCTGATCAACCAGTTCTTTGCGTGAAGATATCTAGTCCCAACGTATTTAAGGACTGGTTCAACACAGAATTCAAAGTCCAGTCATTATATACAAAGCAACCATGAAGGTTAATTGAGAAATAATAGGTTTGGTCAAATCATGAGTATAGTAACATAAGAATAACTCCTTTTATGAAGACACACTATCCTGCTACTGAAAACAATACCCTTATCCACATTACTCAAAGCTTTGTGACACCTGGTTTTCAAAACCTTAGATCACCTATCTTTGTACAGTATAGACTAATAAAATTGCACAAGTATCGGTGGATTTCATTTCAGAGCAAAGGTTTTAGTTGTAAAAACCTTTGTTTGTTTTGCGGAATAAACTTGTTCAGGCAATTGGTGGCATAAATCTCTCTTGCTGTTAAGTACTGGAGAGTCGAAGAAGATAGATGTCGTAGTTTCTTTCACATATCATAGATTGGAGAACCAGGCTTTATCACCACCTCATTGTTGTTTCTGCAGATATGCTAGCAATTTCAGGAGCTGAGACTTGATATATTTCTCAAAGGCTTTTGTATACTTTGGAAGATAGATCTTTTTTGCTTGTGGAATGACAAAAGTTGAAAAAGCACATCTGAGTAAAATTCAGCTTTTAAAAAAATGAAACTTCTGAGAGTATGTGCCAGGTTTTTATGATTCTATTGGTGATTTCGAATGTGAATTGCAGGCCCATGGAAATCCTTATAATGTTGCAGTGGTAGACCCTATCCCATTCTCAGGAAGAGATAATGCTCTACTGGGACCACTCCTTTCCCAAAGGTATATTCTTGGACTGGAGAAAAGGGAAGTGGTGGTACTACTGATAGCAATTGAAGTGAGCAGGATTGTGCTTATTTTTATCCTTCCTGCCACCATTCTACCTGGGGTGTCTGCTTTTGCAAATGCCCTGTTTGACAGCTTACGACTTTCCTAAGAAGGAGTTCTTCAAGTATCTCCTGTTCGGAATGAAGGAATGCATGCATTTGTAGTACCACTTTGCTGTGTTTACATTTCACAGAGCTCTGGCAATGATGTGAAACTGGTGAAATTATCTAGAAAAGAACCATGTCCTAGTTCTGGATAGGTAGGGTTATTTCTGCCATCATACATTTCTCTTCCATTATTTTATTTTACCCAGCCAGCATGAATGACTAATATAAAGCAGCATGTGACATGTGACCCTTGACTCCAGTGTGAGTATGGTGAGATGGTGAGATGAATTTTGAGGAAGTGACATTGGCCAAGGGGGGGGGGGCATTACTAGAGGGCTGAATGTGGCAGTGGCTATACTGCCTACCCCAGCTGTTCCCTGTGGCAGTGATAATGGAGTTTTGCTTGCCTCTGCATCATCTGGAGAAGACAAAATATATCTGGAGAGCAGGAGTTCCAAAGGTGGAAAGGGTGTGAGGGACACCAATCTGGGCACTTCTGGGAGGTGCTGAGAATACCTGACATCCTTGGCTATGTTAAAACATTGTCATCTCTGATAAGAAAGAAATGCCTGCCATAGAAAATGGTGTTCCCATTGACATGTGGCTTGGATACATGAATTAAAATGTGTCTGATTCTGTAATGAGAGATATTTGTTGAAGAAACCTGTTCTATGCAAAACCTCCACTTTTGTTGATGCTCCTCTGAAACAGCTGTCCCTGGACATGACAGGCAGAGATAAGTCATCACTGCCTTAGGATATTTTTCAGTTGATTGCTAAATGACTACAAAATTAATTTTGGCACCTTTCCCAGAAGCACGTCAGTGTTTTAATTTCTTTGCTTGAGTACTGTTGTACATACATCATTATGAGGAATGTAGATGTAACATGCATATACAAAATAGATGATGGTAGTCTCTGTTTCTGAAACCCTAAAATGGTACAGTTTTGTCCATTAAGATGTTCAATTACAGACCACCTACCAGACTTAGCCATTCCTTCACAATGACTCAATATGAAGTTGTTAGATGTTTAAAAATGTACTTTGCTTCATTGATTCAGAGCCAGCCAGGGTAAGGGTGAAGAGTGCAAACAACACTTTTTGGTAGAAACTGGAATAGATGGCTAAATAACGGATAGCTCATTAATGGATAGTTTGTGTTTACCCAGAAATGAATGTTTCTGCTTTTTCCTTATAAATTTGTATACATAATATTTCAAAATTATTTATGAGAAGCATTTTGTCAGTTTCCCCCCAACGAATGTTCTCTGCAAGTTATAGGATTTCCTTCTTTGCCAAAAAAAACAACAACCCACTGTTCCCAAATGTTGAATGTAGGGTTCCCACTTACTCCTGCTGATAGAGAAGATGGTCTAGAAACTTAAAAGGCATTATTAACAGGCAAACCAATTAACTGAGATATCAAGTTTAATTACCTAAACATCGATTTGTATTAAATCACCTCCATTTATTTTTGTAGAAAGTGGGTGCATACTCTGAAATTGATTTTTTACCCCCTTCTCCTTCATCTTTCCTAGATTGAGGAGGATACGTGGCAGAAATACTACCTGGAAGGAGTTGCTAATGAAATGTATACAGAGTATCTTTCTAGTGCCTTTGTCGGTCTGTCATTCCCTGCTGTTTGTGAGTAAGTAGCCTATGGTTATTGACATATATCTGTCTTCTTTCTCTCAAATAACAACAGAAGGTTCTTGTTTAATATTCTGAAATCATTGTGGCTAGAAATCCAGAGAATATGTGTTAAAGAAGTACAGATTGTTCAAAAGCAGGTTAACTAGTAATCCCTTCGCTATATTAATAATGACGCCATGTGATTCTGTAGTAAGCATGTCCGCCGAGAGAAAGGTCTATCTACACCATACATGTGGGGAGGCTCTCTCACGGCATCAAAGAGGGACTGCAATATAATGGTCTCTTAGACTTCTCCCATAATTTCAAATTGTTGCAGTTACAAAGCTGCTGCCTAATAACTGAAGATGGTACAGCAAATAATTCAGGAATTGTCATCATCATCATAACCATCACTACCACCACCATAACTTTATTGCAAGGCAGCTGGGTCAATCTTTCATCCCAGCAGGGTAGGAGACCTAATGGCCAAGTGATATCATCCACTGATGGTCAAATCCAGGAGGGTAAGGACTGTGCATTATGTGTCATAATTGCAAAACTGTGTCAGAGGCAGGTTACCATAGAGGCAGATACAACAAGAAGTCATGTGTGTGTTTGTTGTCAGCAGATGAGACACATGACTAAAGCCTAAAGAAGAGTCCTATGCATATGTGACCAGTCTGACAATTTCTGCCAGATCTAGATTGCCATGAAGGTAACATTCAGAAAGGTGAATAGAGAGGTGCATATTGTGAAGTTCAGATCTTCTTCAAGTACAGAGATACCGCTGGAATTTAAAGAAATAGAGAATGGGACCCTTTATCAGTGGTGGTTCTTGTGACTGCTCCGCCTAGTCGATAGTTGGAAATACCAAGAAGAGAAAAGAAAAACTTGAACAGAATATTTTCCCCATTATCTTCTTGTAAGCAATTGGTTGATAATTAGCAATTAGAATTGACTCAACCTTCATATAGTAGAACTGTTTCTTAAAGTTCCACAAAAGTTCTCGCTTGTATAGCTGGACTGTTCAGTGCGGGTTATGAGGAATGCCCTATTCCTGAGAACTGGGTTATGTGTCACAGATGAGAATAAGATAGGCAACTGACTTTCTGAAATTTAAACTATTTGATAATCAAGAGCATTTAGAACAGAAAAAGGCAAACAAGAGCAGTTAAATCACATTGCAACTCTTTAATTGGTGTAGCCAAAATCAATTACATACAACTTTGTAAGAATCATGTTAGATGTGACAAGTTTTGGATAGCATGTCTTTATCTTCATGTATAACTTCTTTTTTCAATATTAGTAAGAGACAGACATAAAAATATACTACCATTATAAACCGCAGAAATTATCTGTCTAGTTCCATTTTAGTGATCTAGTTGCTACATGTGGATCAGATGACTTCTTTTTCTATTTTCTTCAATAATAATCAGCAGTATGGGTCATTGAAACAATCAGTTCTATGTATTTTCTGTATCTGTTAGACCAGGTCACTTAGTCAAGAGTATCCTTGCAATTATATGGGCTAGAAATTTAGTCTTTCAAAATAAATGGAAGCTGGAAGGAATGGGAACTTCTTGAGTTTCATGTTGCTCAGTGCTTTTTGCTTTATTTCTACATAACATGCTGCTTTGCAAGCCCTGTTCTTTGCATTATTATAAGAGTGCAGGTTTTGGGAAATATAAATTCTGAAGTGACTTTTCTAAATTATAATTTAAATTCAGCTCTCCCAGTAAGTAAATACTATTTAGGGATTAAATGCTCACCATCAGAAATATTTGTAGAAGTGCACAAAAGTTTGTGACTAGCTTATTAATAGAAAATATTAGCTGCTTCTTCACGGTCTCTATGACTCACATATTACTGTTACTGCAGATGATCACCCTACAACTTATCCTACCACTACTGAAGTATTCATATTTCTACATTTCAATATGGCAAGACCATTGTCAATTCCTGTATTTCGCCTTAGGTCAACAAATACACAAGTTCAAAGTTCTTCCCTTCAGTCTAGATATAGTACCCATACATTTTTTTGAAGTTTATGGCTCCAGTGGCAGCATATCTAAGATTTCGTGGCATGCACATATTTCTGTACATAGACAGGAATTGGATTTTGATAGCAGATTCTTGCCAGGAGCTTCAGAATCAGGTCCATTTGGTCTTACATCAGTCTTAAATGATTCAAGGCGAAATGCAGTGAATAGTTTTTCTTGGTCCCAGGGAGGACTTTTCAAAATTCACTTGAAGATCGAGAGTGAACAAAAGACAGGACCTGATTCTGAAGCTCTTGGTGAGACATCCTTCCTAAGACCAACGAAAACCATTCATTATATAAGTGCTCTCCAGCAAAACGAGATAATTTCTTCCACAAACCAGAATAGAAAATATCATACTTCTTATTGTGGATATTTGCGACAACAGAACAGTTCCTGTTCTTCAAATTCAGAAGCTGTTTATATTGATGGCCTCTACAACAGCAGTCCTTCATGTAAGACTATGAATGATGCCTCTTCAGATATAGTTTCTACATAAATAAATAAATAAATAAATTTATTGTCATTGTAAGTATATACATAGTATACCCATACAACGAAATTCACACAGACACCCAGAGACCAGACCCACATGCACACACAATTCTTGCCAATTTTGACAATTTAAGATGCAATTCACTGTGCTGACTGACTGTTCCTCCACTGATCCTGAGCCAATTCAAGTAGTGGACAAATCTGACTTAGTAATGGCATATAATTCACACTTTTTTAAAAAAATATTTTTATTTTTCAATAGAAGATTTAGAAACATAAATATATAGCACAATGTGCATTTAAACAGTAAACATAAAGTGTAAAAATCTCTAATCATCGAACAATAAACAAAGATAGTCTAGATGTAAAGAAAGAAACAGCCTAAGGCTCAACATAAAAGCAATCTTGTATATTTGAATAATTCTTCTGATGAGATCCTATTCATGACATCCCATTTTTTATTCATTTTCTGTTCCTTTACTGTGGGATTTTTACTTCCCACCAATTATAAAATAAATTCCATCTTAAATAAAAAGATGATTCTTCTTGTCCCTTTAGCCTCTTAGTTAATCTGTCACTTAGATTAAGAAATGTGGATAATTCACACTTCTTCAGCCCTCAATAATGGTAACCACAGATGTGAGCAGAAAAGGCTAGGGAGCTCATTGCCAGGGCAATAGTATGGTCCAGACTAGAGACGAGGCTGCATGCCAGCAGTTATTAGCCATCTACAAGGCATTAAGAGTCTTTCAAAGGTGTGTAGAACGCAAGGTGGTACAGATCTCTACAGAGAAATACCACAGCAGTGTGCTACCTCAGTAAACAAGGGGGTGCTCATTCACCATGACTTCTAACAGCAGACATCTGGGAATACTGTATACAAAAGCATGTCTTCACAGTGGCAATTTACATTGCTGGTGGGGACAATCAAATTGTTGTCAAATAGAACACACAAATGGGATAACAAGATAACTATGTAGACATCAAACATAGATCTTCTTATGATGCAGCACAATCAAAAGTGTTGTTGATACTGCTGGAAAGTAGGGATAGGGCATCATTCCTTAGGAGATGCTTTTGTAATGGCTTGGAAAGGATATCTCTTTTATTTATTTCTACCATTTCCCCTGTTTCACGGAGTCATTGTAAAGGTCAAGCAAGACAAGGCATGTGCCATTTTCAGAATGCCATGGTGGCATCACGAGCCTTGGTTCTCAACACTGTTACAAATGTCTGCAGTGCACAAGAGGTTATCACTGGACTTGGATCTGCTGACTTGTCAGAAGGGTAAAGTTCAGCACCCAGACCTCAAAACACTGAGACTAATAATATAAAAGCTTCTGGAATAATTCCTTCTTCTGTAACTGTACAGAGGATTCGTAAGGTCTCTAGAAAGCCATCAGTGAGAAGAATGTATTTACATAAATGGGTGGGGGAGTATCTTATGCTTCATGGACAGGGGTCCCGTATTCCTACCACCAGTAGATACTGTCTTAAAATGTCTACTTCACCTAAAAGAAAATGGAATTTTGCATTCCTCACTGAACATGTATTTAACCCCGATTGTTGCATGTCAACTAACTACTGTAGGAGATCAGACTCAGGTTTCAAACCTGACAGTCAAACAATTTTTAAAGGGACTTAATGATTTGTATCCAGACATTAAAATGCTTGTACCATCCTAGTCTCTGTCTTTGGTTCTCATTTGGTTGATGGTGCTCCTTTGAATCCATGGCAACCATGGATTTACGTTTACTATCCTTTAAGGCAACCTTCTTGGTGTCAGTCATTTCTGCTAGATGAGTAGGTGAATCATGTGCACTTCATTGTGACCCACTGTCCCTGAATTTCCATAAAGAAAAGTAATGTTACAGCCTTTCTACCAAAAATAGTTTCTTCTTTTATACATTTCATCACAATGACCAAACTTTGTGTTTGGTACCAGGGCCTGCAAAGGAGAACTCCAGTGTCTTCTCAACATTATTCTAAGTGTGTACTTTCTACCATTAAACTGGCTTACAAATTAGTCAGGAAGCCAATTTCATGTGAAATTAGGGGTCATACAACAAGGGCCATGGATTCAGCACAATCATTTATGGATTCATCAACAGCTTTCTGAAAGGGAGTGGACTTGCAGAACATCTGTAAAGTAGCAACATGGTCCAACCCTTTTATATTTGTGACTTACTGCAGACTGGATATGCGAGCACAGTCAGATGCATCATTTGAGATATTGTGCTTTTTTTGATTCTGATGTGACATCCCTCCAGCCAACATTGGAAGTGGCAAGTCATTCGTGTGAGTCACAGAGACTACAAAGAAGAACTGGTTGCTTACCTGTAGCTGTAGTGTGGTGATACCCCCATTCGGAGACTATATGTTTAAAGTTATGTAGAATTACTTAGGTTAGGTTTATAAGCAGTTTTGGATGGTATGCTGTGGTGATTGACTGTTGAGTAGCTGAATGGTTATTGGTTAACATAATTAAAATGTTGTGGAAGTGTGGTCTGGGGGGGTCTAGGGCATGTTAAATTGAGATATTACTGTCTAGAGAAAGACATCAGAAAAGTTACAGCAGAGAGTTGAAGGGAGTTAAACATCTGTTTGAGAGTGGTAGGGTTTATGAAGAGAAGTCTGTCTATATTAATTAAAATGTGTATGTAAGAAAAAATTTGAGTCTCTAACATAATTATTTTGAACTTTAAATACTCACTGTTGTTTTAACCTTTAACACTCATATCCAAGAAACTACTTTTCCCTTCATACCTATTACCAAAAAATCATCTTTGACTGTTTAAACCAATATCTCCTCATTATGTATTAACTGTGTAACTAAAAATGAGGAACCAGACTACCAAGGAATGGAAATAAATTCATGTAATCCAGAGCTATGTTCTTCCATTAGGAACCCAGAATTTTATTGAGATTAAGAAATCCTTTCACAGAATACCTGAATTATCTAAGATACCAGTTTGGAGCAACGGAGACTCTGGCTGTACAGTATAAAAGGGACAACCCCATATCTTGCATTAAACCTGTGGATGTTTGTTCTTGCAGTTCAATGCCCTCCCTAGCAGCACCAAAGAGTGGTGGCTAGGATTTTAGGCATTAGAAGATGTTAAAAGGTGGCTGAATGATTTCTGTGACAGCGTGAGGAGTGTGCAACCCAGCTAGTGTGAACATTAGTGGAAATGTCAGCACTTCCTTGGGCTGGAACATCACAGGTAGTTCTTCAAGTGATCATCTGTGAACTTACATAGTCTTCCCACCTCCCTGATGTTATGTCACTTCATGTTAGACTTTTCTAAGTGGCAGTCATGGTAAACGGGAACTGAGGTAAGGAGTGGTTGGAGCATGTTCACATTTAAAGCTATAGAGTTCTAGAATTTCCTGTGTGCTGACTGCTTTGAGCAGGTGCAGAGCCCATATGTGTAAGTTCACAGATAGCCACTGGGACTTCAGTTACAAGTAAGTAACTTGTTCTTCCCTTATGGCTTCACATGAATCTTAGCAGAAAATATCATTTCCTAAGTGTAAAATCTTAAATGATTCTTGGAACGTTTCTATTGCAGCTAATTGTACCCATGTGGGCATAATCCCTGTGAAGCAAATCTCCTGAGAACTGAAGCTCCAGCCATTTTTCATTGATAAGGCAGCTGTGTTTCCATATGGTTCTTCAAAACATTTTTAGTATGCCTGTGTTCAGTCCACAGCTATCATTTGTATCACATGCTGAAGTAGGATAATCAATAAAGAAGGGGCTTTTAATGAGTTTTAGGAACTTCCCCCAAACATCGGCATACTCCTCAAGTATTTGATTATCTGGAGGCTTAATTATCTGTTTCATGGTTTAAATCAAAGAGACACTGTAATTCAAATTTAACCAACATTTTAACGATAATGTGATCCCTCAGTTCAGGTTAATTAAAGCTCAGCAGCAATTAGAATGTGATGTTGTACATCACCAAGCTTGAATCATGAATATTTTGATTACTATAAGGAATATCAATTTCTTTTCATTATGACACAGGAGTCTTTAGAATGTGCTTGCATTTGATTCTGAATTGGCTTTACCTATCCTGTAATCACCCCTGGTGGCAAACCTGTAGATGTTTTAAAAATACACTGTTTAAGCCTTCAGAAATAGCTAATATCTATCACGGTTTAATGTTTTATACTAGCTGATAATAGGACAATCTGTCAATTCTGGTTCTGTAGAGTTTTTCATTTTTTTGCAATCTTAAGATTGGTTTGGCCCAATTCTGCATAATATATATACTGTATTTTTCCGTGTATAAAATGACACTTTTTCCTTAAATAATTAGACAAAAAAATTGAGGGTCGTTTTATACACGGAAGGCAGCCGCTTTTCCCTGCCTTTTGCGAAGCCACGGGGCTTAGCAAAAAGGAAGGGAAGGCTTCCTTCGGGTAAAGCAGCGATGAAAGGGCTGCACGATCACAGCCCTTTGATCCTGAAGCCCTTTCATGGCTGCTTTACCCACTTCCTTTTTTGCTAAGCCCCGTGGCTTTGCAAAAGGCAAGGAAAAGCGGCTGTCAAAGTGACCTGTCAAGTGGTGGTCAAAGGGAGCCATTTGATCCCTGCTTTTCCCTTCCTTTTGCTAAGCTCCGTGGCTTAGTAAAAGGAAGGGAAAAGCAGGGATCCAATTTTCTAATTTGGGGTTAGAAAAGGGGAGTTCGTCTTATACATTGGGTCATCTTATAAATGGAAAAATACGGTATATATTCGAGTCCATAAGACATTATGTATACATCTTTATTGACTCAACTACATTTTCATGCATAGACAAAAATGTGCATATTTTTCTAAACTACTTACCTATAAGCATGCTGCTTAAATAATCTTACATTCCTCTCATTATTTTCACTATTATGTAATCTTTTGCCCATCCAGAATGGAATAACAAGACAGACACAAGTACATGGGATAACTAGGGCCACAACTTTATTAACTTACTTATAACTTAGACCTTCCCTTTTACAAGGGGGCCTACCGTAGTGCCTCAAACTGGTCTGTAACCGGTGTCAACCTTGACCTTCCAGTCCAGACCACCCATCAAGTCCCTATAGCGAAGGCGTGCTGTCCAACCATACAGCACGTCTCCGTGTTTCCACTAGCTGTGGTACCCCAGGTCCAGCCCGTCCTGGCCTCCAAACCCTAAATGCTCGATGCCCCCTGGGGTCCCCAGCTTCCCTCCTCTCAGCTAAATTTTCTGTTACTGCCATTCTGAGAGGAGGGGGTGCCTTATTTGGAACTCAGCTAACCCTTACCTTTAGCACTACCCGCCATTGTGACCTATTTAATGGGTATTATTAAATATTGCCACAGACCGCCCTCACAGGTAAGAATGGGATGGGTGAAAAACCACTCGTACTCCGAGCCAATTCGAGTACCAGTCAAAAATTCCCATCCGGCCCCAAAGTGACCAGCTAATCTCACTCTCACCTTAAAGGGTGGGCGGGTGGGCCGACGTTCTGACCGAAAGGGAGGGTGAGGAGGGCCTGGGCAGCCTTCTTCAAGGCTTGCCTGAGCACAGCCTCCTCGCCCCATGTGACGCAGCAACACTGCGTCGTCTTGATCCAGCCAGGTGGGCAAAGAAGCCCTGCCTCGGCAGCTCTGCACCTCACGGAGAGGCCCTTGCCTGCCCAGACTGGAATAACGAGACAGACACAGGTATATGGGATAACTAGGGCCACAACTTTATTTATAACTTAGACTTTCCCTTTTACAAGGGGGCCTACCGTAGTGCCTCAAACTGGTCTGTAACCGGTGTCAACCTTGACCTTCCGGTCTAGACCACCCATCGAGTTCCTATAGTGAAGGCCTCCGTGTTTCCACTAGCTGTGGTACCCCAGGTCCAGCCCGTCCTGGCCTCCAAACCCTAAATGCTCGACGCCCCCTGGGGTCCCCAGCTTCCCTCCTCTCAGCTAAATTTTCTGTTACTGCCATTCTGAGAGGAGGGGGTGCCTTATTTGGAACTCAGCTAACCCTTACCTTTAGCACTACCCACCACGGCATAGGGACTACTTGTTATGTCCCATGCCCCCCACCATGCTGAAAAGTTCAGCCCTAAGACCCCCTTGTAAATCCTTTAGAAATATATCTAACCCTAGATCTGACAGGTGTACTCCATCCTCTATACAGTTCCTGCCAAGAAACTGTCACCTGAGGATGTGCTACGACAGACCCCAGGCCTTGCTGAACAGCCCTACCAACCTTTCTGTTGGCTCCCTTCCTGGCTCAATCCAGTCACCTGGGGTCACGAGCTCCTTTCCACACCTGCCGTGGAATAATCACCGACCATACAATGTGCGTTTTGGGGCACCATGCTGCAAAAGCTCTGAGGTCCACAATGACCCGGAGGATCAGCGACTTGCCCGACCCTTGGGATAAGTCATTGCCTCCCAGATGAACCAACAGAATGTCAGGGGGCACCTCCAGAGAACCCTGAGATGCCAATTCCATGAATCCATCCCAGAGCATGCCTCTCCGTCCCCTCCATTCCACTACTGCCACTTCACCGAGGCCCAGGTTGCGACCCCAACTGGTCCGACTGGCATATCTGGCAGCCCAAAAAACGTAACTATGCCCGATCAATAGAACTCGAACTCAGGCCAACAGCTTCTCTGGACCTGTAACGTTAACAATAAAGCAGAACCACGCAGCAGTGCCTAAAACTGTGGCAAAGGGCGAACATAAGCACGGTATTTGTGTGAAGACCATCTGCCCACTTTCTTAATATCATTGATCGCATACCCAAGGGCAGCTACTGTAGATGCAGTGCCAATCCTAAATGAATGCGTTCCAAAACGCCAACCTTGTATCCCAGCCTTGCATAAGGCTTAGGAAGGAACTTTCCAAAATTGGTATTTTGTTAAGTGCGACTTATCCTCCTGTCACAAAAAACTTCCTCCTTCCGCGCCTCTAAGTCGCAGATACTCCTGTGTAGCCCTTACTGGACAGATATCGACTTTGGAGCATCTCCCTATCAATAACACCTGTCTGTTCCCTAATTGGTCTGTTTTTGACCTCCTTAAGTGAATGGCAATCTGATGCTCTGCAACAACCACATCCTTCCTCTGCAGAGAGGATAGTGATGTGTCATGTTTGGATGAGGCCACCAATTCACTGATCCATAGTGCCCCAAAAAAACGCAATAAGTGTAGCAGCTCTAAAAAAGCCCACCTCAAATTGGTCCTGACAAACCAACTCCCATGTACAACCTAGTTTAGCCAATATGGCTGGCGATATCGGTGTATGGGTATCACTTGTTGTGACTCGCTCTCTACCCCACCCTTCAATCATCTTCCGAATACGGAAGTCGATTGTAAACCCTTTACACCCTTGGGCCTTAGCGTAAAAGGCCAGGGCAGACATCCTGCCCTGTATAGATCTAGGGGCCAATCCCTTTCTATGCAAATAGACTGCAAAATGCATAAAGTTATCATCAGATGCCGTCCAATCTTGGTCTAGTCCCTCCAATTTACAGAAATTGAAATATTATTTACATGCCATGGTATAGCTACAGCGAGTGCTAGGTGCTACTGCAAGACTCATGGCTCGATTAGCTTCAGCCCTCCAAGATTCCATACCTCTTCTGGCAGGACGTCTAGCTGAGCTTGTGCCCCAGTTGCCAAAACCCTGAACTGGTCCATCTGTTGACAGGACAGGGCATCAGCAATGGAATTATCAACTCCGGGGACATGGCGAGCCTGGAGAACTATATTAAAGCGCAAGCGCCTCAAAGTGAGGGCCCTAACTATCACCATTACCCCCTGAGACCTAGACGACAAGGAGTTAACAATGTGTACCACATCCTGGTTATCGCACCAGAATGTAACCACAGAGTTAGCCCAGTCGTGTGCCCACAACCACAAGGCACCAACTATTGGAAAAAGCTCCAAAAATGTGAGGTCCCTGGTGACTCCCTGAGTATTCCATCCTACCGGCCACGTCCCAGCACACCACTTACCTCTGAAAAAGATTCCATAACCATTTGACCCTGCTGCATTGGTCTGAACTTGCAGTTCAGACCTTAAATGTAACTCCTCACGCCAAAATGAGATCCCATTGAATTATTCCAAAAACCTAAGCCAAACTCACAAATCTTCCTTCATTCATGTTAGGCGCCTCCTATGGTGAGGTCTTGTAAGACCCTTCATGGCGTCACACAACCTTCGCAAAAAAGGCCGGCCTGGAGCCACCACTTTGCACGAAAAGTTAAGGTGGCCCACCATTTCTTGTAGTCGCCTCAATGTGGCTTTTTTCTGCGCCATCAAGCTCCGTATCCTAACTTTTAATTCACCCAATTTAACCTCTGGAAGCCTACTAGTCTGCTGAACAGTATCTAACTCAATGCCCAAAAATATCAACACCTGGCAAGGTCCCTCAGTCTTCTCCTCAGCTAATGGAACACCTAGTTCCTTTGTCATTTCCTGGAAGGAAGACATAAGGTGGGCGCATTGAGATGTGCCACGTGTCCCACAAAAAAAACACATCTAAATAATGGACCATGCCCGCTGGGCTGACCCGTCTCTTGAGCTTCCACTCCAAAAAGGTGCTAAATTGTTCAAAAACAAAACACGATATAGAACACCCCATAGGTAATGACTAGAGATGGGGACAAATTAAAAAAGGCGATACATTTTGATTCATGATTCGTCAAGATTAATGAATCAATGAATACGAATATATGAATATTTTTCGACTAATCAGTGAATCGATTCATTGATTCATCTTCACTTTAAACAGCTATAAAACTGGCCCCTAAGCACCCAGAGACACCAAATTTGCAGGGAAGCTTCCTCAGACACTTTTTGACAACTCCTGAAAGGTTGGTGAACATTGGATAATGGACCCCTGAGTTATATAGTCACAAAGAGGACACCCCCACGAAAGCTCCCCCCAGGTACTTAGAGAATCCAGAATCACAACAGAGCTCCCTATGTCTTTCCCCAACACACCTGCCAACTTTGGTGAAGATTGGATAACGGACATCCGAGTTATTCACCACAAATTGGGTCCCCCCCAGGAGAGTTTACCACATGGCACAGAAGCCCATGGTATTGAGGGAGTTATTTTTGGCCCCAGCAGAATGGGAGGTCTTTGGCACTGAGAGGCATGCATGAGGCATTGAGTTTGTCTTCAGCAACATTACAAACAAAAAACAAAAAACCACAACCCCACCATTCTGCCTACTGGCTGCCGATCAGAACACCCCACCGACACCCCTTTACCTTAATCGCTGCTGCCGAGGTCTCCTTCTGGCCTCCCAGCCATGCATGTAAAAAGGGAGACTGGCTGCCCTTCGCAAAAATGGTGGTTGCGGCTTCATTTAGGGTAGGGAAGCTGCAGCTGCCATCTTTGCAAAGGGCAGCCTGGATTCCCTTAAGGCAGGCTAAGGGAATCCCAGCTGCTCTTTGCAAAGATGGGGTGGGGTGGGGGCTAAGGTAGGGAAAGGAAGGGGGTGGGAGGGTAGGCTGTGGGGTTGGGTGGCTGTGGGGGGAGGGTGGCTGCCTATCCCCCACCGATCAGCTGATCGGCGCCCAGTAGGCAGAATGGTTTTTTTTGTTTTTTTAATACGAAGGACGAATAAAAATGGGTAAATATCCGTCTCTTCGTATTCGTGGGGGTCTCTGGAACCCACGAATATGAAGGGACAAATATTTAACGAAATGGCTATTTTCGTCGAAAAAGCCGATCCGTTTTCATATTCGTCCCTATCTCTAGTAACGACCTATCCATGTAGTAGTTTCCTTCAAAAGCAAAGCCCAGAACGTCAAAATCATCAGGATGAACTGGGAGGAGCCTGAACGCTGACTTAATGTCGCATTTCCCTAGCTCCGCCCCCATTCCATGCTTACGCACCATGCGAACTGCTGCATCAAATAACTTGCTTCTTCAAATTGTTTATACACACACACACACACACACACACACATATGTATGTACGTATGTACACACACACATATACATACATACATAAATACATACACACACACACACACATACACATATACCTAGAGAGAGAGAGAACTATATGTATCCCCCTCTTTTTCTTTTTTTAAAATAAATTCCCTGGGCCATTCAGGCCCTACTGAGGCCCCTTAACTATTAGGCTGGGACAAGCCCTGCCCCCCCAGCCCAAATAAATCCTTCACCTTTACCCCAAAGTAAATTATAATATTATTAACGTTAATTGATATGCTTTTTAAATTTATACAACACAGATGGAGTCTGCAAAGGCTCTCACCCTACCCTCTCAACAACAACTCCTAACCAGGGGGCTGTGCCGATGCACAGCCCCAATCCTGAAGTCCAAAAAAGCGCTGCACGGTACACACGATCAAAAGCGAAACAGCCAGGACCCACAGCAGCGCGACCTGACTCTCCGATGTTCTGACTGAAAGGGAGGGTGAGGAGGGCCTGGGCAGCCTTCTTCAAGGCTTGCCTGAGCCCAGCCTCCTCGCCCCATGTGATGTAGCAATGCTGCGTCGTCTCGATACAGCCAGGTGGGCAAAGAAGCCCCGCCTCGGCAGCTCCGCGCCTCATGGAGGGGCCCTTGTGCACATTCATCCGTAGCGTATGGAATGTTAGATGTGCTTAATGTGTGCATTTTGTATGTATTTTGTATAGTTAAATAGAGAAAAACATGAATTTTGGTGTGTAGGTCTATAGTGCTTCATTCATTGGTTCTCACAATGAAAATTCAGTGAACTCAGATCAAAAATTTGGACAGAACATTTTCCCACCCATTTGTAGTACTGACTATAAATTCAACTGTCAGGAAAACTCAAATACCCTGAGATTCTCTAATTTTCTGCATTATAATATGTTCTGAATTAAATCCACATTGGATTTTGAAACTTTTTTTCTTGCATTTCTGTATGTATTTAATATATCCATGTTTACAACACACTTTAATGTGATTTCTTCTCCTGCTGCCTAAAATGATTTTCTGTAGTTTTTTAATTAGCATATTATTGATGCACATTTTCCAAACACACACATTTTGAATAGTTTTTCTCCCCAAACTGATAAGTGTGTAGATTTCCGATCCAAGTTGCATTTTAGTCCACATTCAGTTCTAGGGCTTACAAATTGGATAAGCTTGTATGCATATAGAAACCTAGCAGATTTCTCCCCAACTCTCATAAGGGTGACAACAGTTATATACTGGTTGATCATCTGGTTCTAAACCTGCCAACAAGAGAGAGAGAAGAGAGAAAACTGGTTTTTGTTTCAAAACTTCCATTGGCTCACATGCTCCATTAAAAAGAAATGGAGCAAAGTGCCATCAATGATACTATCTCAGCAGTTTCATCTAAATGTAAAAAAATAACATTGGGAAGACGTATGCAGCATTACCATGTGAATGTAATTTATTCCTTGGATGTGTCCTTCTGCATACTTGATCATTCCTTGGTGAAAAAAATTGTTAGGGCAGCTATGGGACAGTCCATATGCTACCATTTCACCATCTTTTTGGTGAATAAATTGGCCTTTGGTCCAGAGCTACTAGTTCCAGTGTCCATCACTTCAGTCTGAAGGAGCTTATTTTAATTATATATGTGTGGATATTGTCCAATGTGATTTGTACTCAAATATCTGCCATACAAATCCCTCCCTCCCTCCCTCCCACCTCCCACCTCCACACACAACCCGTGAAGTTGTACTCAGCAAAAATTTGCATTGGAAGTGTGGAAGATGCCCCTTTAGTGTCCCCAATCAGTAGTTTGGCTTGCCTAAGTGTGCCCACTTACTGCTTCACCTATATCAGAGTGCTGCACATTTGGCTTTCATTCACTCTGGAACATACAAAGACAACCACAGCGGGGGGAGGAAATTTTGCAAATCAAGGCTAGCAGAAGACATTAAAGAATAAAAGAAAGTAGAAAATGGGAAGCAGCCAGTAGCACTTCTTTGACCTATCCAATCAAAGCCCACAGCTCAGAGCTAGAGCCAGTCACCTTCCCACATTCACAGACACCCTCAGTTGTGTAATGAAGTGTAATTAATGAAGACTTCAGGTAATTAGCTAAAAGAAAAAAGCAAGAAAATTTCAGCGTGCAATCAGTCTAATAAGTGTTGTACTAATGTTTCCTGCCTGGATGCAGAACAGCTGCTCAGTCAGAGGAACGGGGAATAAATAGAATCTAGTGAAATTAGTCTGAACCCTCCCTGGAGATCAGTTTCCAGGTGAGATTTTGGTTTCATTGGTGCTTCAATTGTCAGTCTCCTTCTGATCCAGGGCTTCCTTCTTTTGCTGCAACAAGTGACACAAGTACTTTTGTTCAAATTTCATCATTTTAAACCTTCAAAGCACTAGAACAAAATTCGGTGCTTTGTTGAGATGCCCTGGATTTTTGGTTATTACCATTTTTTAACCTAACAACTGCTATCCCCCACAGGGTTGAACACAGGGATATATATCCTCACCTACCTCATGTCTGTAAGCAACAACAAGAAACGGGAATATTTCCCTCCTTATTAGCAAAGACCTTCAGGGCATTTTCGATTCAGTTCTTGCATCTGCAAGAACTATTTCTTGTGTAAGCTCCAGAACTTACACCAATGTCCTTTCTCTTGAAAAATAAAGCACACATACAAAGCAAGTGCAGAAGAAAGATGCAAACTATTTGTCAATTGCTTAAGTGCCTAAATGTTAACACGTACACACTTCCTCCATTTCATCCTCTGTCTGGTGGGGTGAAATTAGTGCTGGACAGCCTTCCTTCCTCAGGCCTACTCCAGTACTCTGGAGAAGAAGACGTTTTGGCATCTACTTCTTTAAATTTCTCTCTGCAAGGCACTGCTGAAGTGGTGAGCTGGGGAGCCCCACTAGACAAGGGGGATGTGTGCCCACATCACAGCTTTATTTGCTTGGTAGGAAACATGGATCAGCAATGGATTGAGGGAGGAATTGTAAAAGGTGCTGAAAGGTCTCTTCTTCAGGAGGCCAGGAGTGGGGATAGGGAACACAGGCTGCTAGGAACAAACATCCCCTCACCAGAGGGAAGATGAAAAGGAAGAGAAAGGCTGTATCTGTCGAGATTGAACAGTTCTAAGTAGTGGATGTTCTGTTTGCCCCTTCTTTGCATGGTTGGATTTGCTTTCTAGAGCTATGTTTTGTGGACATTATGAGCCTTTGGCTGGAGGCAGAATATCTTACAGAACTTCTAAAAATCCTGGCCGAGGTGTCTCATGCTGTCAAGGCAGCCTAAATCATTGAGGACAAGGGATTTAGGAAGCATTCTCGACATCACTAATTGAACTTAGAATGATAGTTGTCCTTGTCTTTGTGTATCAGTGTTTCCAAATCCGTCAGTTCTAATTTCTGTCTGTATTAGGGATTTGAATCTTCTTCACTGATTTCGTTCTCACAGGTGAAAACAACAAGAACAAAAATGTTTTTCCCGCTGTGTGAGAGACTGTGAGAGTTTTTCTGCATTTTTCTCATTTGGGGAGTTTTTGTGAAAAATTACTGGGACTTAGTGCAAAAAAGAAGAAGTATATTTTGCACAAGACTCCTATATTTTACAAAAGAAAGAAAGACAGCCCACATTATTTTAGGTAATACATGAGCTTTTGGTAGACCATTTTTTCAGTGGGACGTTTATGTGTCAAGATTCTCTTTACATCAACATTTTTTAAATGCAAGTATTCTCTGGCTGAGATCCTGTTGTTTAACATACTAAGTTTCAACTAGAGTAGGCCCACTTGAATCAATGGAACTTATAGAGGAAATAACTCACCAAATCCTCATTGATTCAATGGGGATTCAATCACACTATACTCTAGTGTGACTTACTATGCTAAGCAAAAGAATTTTAGCCACGACCTCCTTAGTTTATATACTTCATGATGATAGCAGAAAAGGGAAGAAACAGTGGTAGATACACTTACCTTCCCCCCCAATCAACATTATAGAAATTACACATCTAATTTATGTGAGTGGTGAGCTCAGCCCCTCAAAAATACTCATTTAATTAGAAGAAAAATTTATTGCCCTCCAGGTAGGTAAAGACAGTTGGTCCTTGCTTTTTAGAGCCTTTGTTCAAGAACATCTGCATTCAGACAGCTGTTGTTAATAAATGATGTTGGTAATTTAAAAGAAGAAAAGAGATTAAGACTCCCTATAATGTCATTCTACTTTTTGAAGTTCTCAACATCAAATGTACGTGAGGGCAAATGATTCAACTGTTAAAGCAACACTTTATTAAAGCAAGACTATTGTTGGTACAGAACCTTTCTCTTGTATTCTCTTGTATATATTGGCTGAAGTCCTGTTGAATAAGTATGTGGATGTAACTCAAGGTTATACCTGTAGTAGCTACAGTCATGCCAAAGCCAAAGTGTTGTTCATGAAGCATTTTCACCATTGCATTGCATAATCAATCAAAATGGGAACTGCCTGACCAATTACACAATTGAATTGTGCAGTCTTTATTTCCAGGGCAGAACACCCAGCATATTTACAACAGTGTAACATTATGTTACACCTTGACAAACAGGATTCCAATCATTGATTCAAAAACCATAGCTTTCCCTGCCAAACACCTGTTTGACTGAAATATGATCTGCCGAATCGGTGCTTTGTGCCCATCTCTGATTACATATAATCGTCTAGAACTTTATGCATTGTTCACAATAAGAATAATCACCCAGTCTATTATTACATTTGATTGACAAATATAGCCATTGTGTTTTATACATACTGAGGATTTTGGTCTATATTAGACATTTTCCCTTTATGTGGTCTGTACACAGCTCCAGTAGATTGATTATGACACGCCTGCACAGTCCCATGAGATTAATTTGGTAACTCACAAGACATACCCTGCTGCAGTTGTTCTTAAGCTAAAAAGCAATGATTGAGTGGTTTAGGAAAACCCCTTTTTCCCTCCACCCCCCCCCCCAACCCTTCACCAGGCTCCCCTGATTCTCATCTTACCTTATACAGAGCTCCCTTTTTAGGACTTAATTGTCTTTTTCATCAGTATTCAAAATAAACCCCAGAGTTATTTAAGATACAGTTTCTGTGAGCTGTGTCATGGGCCACCCCAGTTAGATCATGTGGAGAAGCCAGAAATAGTGGGGAAAGTGGCTGCTACAAATATTTCCCATTGGCCAGTCCATGCAAGAAGCATAGTATACATGTGGACATACAGTAGTGAGCCCTATGTCCCATGTTGCATGGTTCATTTTCCAAGGAGGTGGTGCAAAATTGCTAGCACAAGGGAAACCGAATAATGTAGATCTGTCCTTACAGAAATATTTTATAAATTTTTGGGTGCTATATTCATGTGGTATTTTCTCATGTAAAAAGTCTATTGTGAGTAAAGTATAATAATACCATATCAAATTCTTATTTTAAAAAAATCATGCATAGGAGCACTTAAATTCACAAAATCTTCACAAGAGCTTCACACTTCTTCAGTCTTGCATTTGACTGCCAATACTTAACAGTCTGCTAGCATAGGTAACGCATACAGGTAGCTTCTTGCTAGGTTTGTGAATATCAGAAATATAGAATCCACAACTCAGGGTGCTGTTAATAAGCAAGTGATGTTTCTTTTTCCTGTACATCAAACATTTTCAGAAGTATTTCCATGTGGGAGTAAGATAGGGCACATGACAGAGCATGGAAAAGTTATGGCCATGCTGACTGGGGGTTTCTGGGTGCTACAGTTGAGAAAAGTAACTTTTCCATATGCCTTTATGACAGTGGGCAAAATCCTGTTGTGTAACTTTGTACCATCGTAACCTGGATCGAGGCCCAGAAATATTTAATTTACACTAATTGAAAGCTTCCTATCTCCCTCCATTTTAGGTTCAAACTTTCTCCAGGGCTCCCTTTTGCTCTGGGGAAGCTTTGGGGAGCTTTAGGACTGGCGGAGGGGGTCTAAAAGTTTTTTTTAAAATGCTACCAGATCAGTGGCAGTGGTCCCGATACTAGCGGCAGCAATTTGGCAGCATTTTTTGACTTTTAAATGATTCCCCCTCTCCCACCCCAAGGCTCCTAAGTGTCTCCTGAGGGCAAAAGGGAAACCTAGGTAACCTGAGGCCTGAAATAAGAAGCTTTTGATTAGTTTAAATTTAATGTTTCCAAGCCCAATTGGTGTTATGCCAGGCAGAAAGTTACACAAGAGGATTTTGCCCACAGCAGTGGAAATTCTGTTCCATAAATTATAACATGTAAAACTGATGATGTCATCAGCTGCTGTGATTTTGCAGAAATAAAAAAATTCCAATCCCCTCCCCAAAGGTCCCCAAAGGTTCCCATGGAATCCCATCCGTCACGGGAAACCTGTTTGGGGTTATGAGATAATGGAGAAAGTCTGTAATTTCCAAAATAATGCCACTCTGATGACATCCACAAACATGCACAGTATACAAGTGTGAACAGGATTTTAGCCAACATGTAAATCTGTCTTTGTATTTAAAATCTGAATGATGTTTTCAGAGGTGTATGAAACAGTCAATTTTCCCCCCAAAACAAACACAGTACTAACAACTTTTTAAAGAGATTTTTGGTTTCTTTTGTCCAGCTGCACTTTGGAATTGTTGTAAAATCAAGACCCTGGGAGTATGAAGCAGGGGTGGGATGTTATTGATTGCAGGCTGCATGCAAATGTGTCCTAAGGTGTGAGCCTGATGTGGCTCCACAGATTTTACCCCTTTGGGACCAGAGTGGACTGTTTGTCCTGTTTCTGGTGAAAAAGTGCTGACATACTGTCTTTTGTAGCAACACTTTTTCTTTTTGCTGACCAGATTTGTGTGGTGTAGATTGGCTGGCTCCTCTGGCAGTCACGAAGCCATGCTTATAGTAGTGTTTCACGTAAAGTAAAATAAAACAAAAAGCTGGCTGAAGAGGAAAGACAGCCTGTTAATGCTCAACACTCAGGATAAAAATGCTAAGGATTTGAGAACATGACAAATGTATGTTTGAAATATGGATAAGAATTTAGTATAGAACTGAAAACTGGTAAGAGCCTTCCAGCAACAAGACCCCTCCTACTGATGGAAAGAAGGGGCTACACCTCTATGCAGCCTAAGGTTACCACCAGCTAAAGTGAAAAGTAAGTCCTGCTGACTTTAAAATGTTTTATGCCTTACTTGGGCATAAATCTTTTTTAAAGTCAGTAGTACTTATTTCCGAATAGTCACATGTAGGATTTTGGAAGAATCATTCTTTGACACTTTGCAGATTTTTTTATTTGCCACACATACTCATATAACTGGTACTGTCACCTTTTTTCAATCAGAATTATGTCTTGACGACATTTTTAATGAAAAGTGAACATTTTTAACCCTGAAGGGCTGACTTTTTTCCTTCTTTTTGCAGACTGGTATTTGCGAAGCTAAAGCTCTTAATGATAGCCATAGAATATAAGTCGGAAAAACGGGAAAGCAGGTATGTAATTTTGTGTTTTAAAAAATTAACAGTGCACTCTTTGATCATTTGGCCTGCTTGGATTTCTTTCTTTCTTTCTTTTTTTCTGAATGGGGTTTTATATCTATGAAAGCATTTTATATCCCAGTCATTGTGGCATCACTACACCAGCTCACATAATCCAACCAAATGGCTGCATCATCACTCCAGAATCAGATTCTCAGAGTTGATCCAAACGAACAGAAGTTTAATTTGTGCTGCTTTTAAGATCCTTTTGAAAAAATTGGATTCTGTCCTTGATGCTCCTTGGGAAAGAATCCAACCCCCCAGTTAAAATTAGAACCAGACTGACAAATGGAAGATAAGCACAACCTGGACTCAGTACCATTTGACCATCATAGACGCTTCCAAATGAAGTCTGTTTGTAAGAGTGTTGCACTGTGAGTCTTGTGCAAAGCCTGGCTTAAATCACCTTGTGCATTGATATATATTTATCATTTTTTCTTATTGATCCAAATAAACAGTCATGCATATTAAAAAAATGTTCTGCCGGACAATGACACTTTGTTTTGCACTAGTCCAACATAAGGTTGTTTTAAGGCCTATTTTGTTTCATGACCAGAACCTAGAAGACATTTCATGAAAGGAAAAGAGAAAACATGCTGAATTCCAAAAAATAAACTAGAAAAGAAACATTAAGGTGTGAAATATTCAGGAACAATAAGGCATTCACATTCAGCTACCGTGAATGATAGTAATACACATATTTATTTATTAATCCCTATTAACCGTAAAATCCATGTTGACATTTCCAGTCATCCTGCTTACTCCACTGAATCTACAGAACGATCCATACTGTTTTAAGGAAAGTTCACATTTTAGTTCATACAAGCCACTGAAGAAGACCACACAGATGGCACTTTTTCATTTCACGGTTAACAAGGATTGATTTTATTTGCAATTGGTCAACCAGTGTTTCATAATGTGTACTTGGCACAGGCTTTAGGCCATGTACCACTGTCAAGAGTAGTCATTTTTGCCTGTGTAAAAGCTGTGTGAAAGTATGGGCAGGCAACGTTCCACACAACCTGGTCCACTACATTAGAGTTGTGGGGCCCACCTAGCCAATCTCACAGAGAGAAGCCATTGGGATGAGGCAGTGGGCTTCTGGAAATGCTTATTAATTTCAGCAAAAAGGTGGGGAGAACGAGGCAGGAGAGAAAAAGTCAAAGTAGCAAGGCTGAGGCAGTGTTTTTCAGTATGTTCAGGACACAAAGGCATACAATTGAGGACTATTTAAAAAGAGCTGCAAGCTTGGAATTACAAGTGGTCCATGCCCTCGTGGTCCCCTTTTCAGGATCTTGTCTAAAGAGAATACACATCTTTCTTCAGGAAGAGTGTGCTATGTATGTCCTTCCCCCTCCATACGAGGGCAATATACATTTGATGATCTGCCATCAGGCCAGAGTTATTCTACCCAAAGCCCTCTAAAGTG
The DNA here is from genome assembly GCA_037013535.1 of Intellagama lesueurii. Lineage (NCBI taxonomy): Eukaryota > Metazoa > Chordata > Lepidosauria > Squamata > Agamidae > Intellagama > Intellagama lesueurii. The sequence continues at coordinate 157,102,067 of JBAJHW010000003.1, read as the reverse complement.
CTGAATCCTCAAGATGCTTATTTGTGGTTCAATTCATTTGTATCCCACACTTCCTTGTAGCCCCTTGCCCCATTTTATCCTCGCAACATAGCTGAAGCCAGGAGATAATGACTGACCCAAGGTTATTCAGTGAACGGTATGGCTAATGGAATTTGAACACTTGTCTTCTGTATCTAAAGGCCAAACAAGATGTGACATAAGAGGCATGCAGTAGCTCTTGAACTTTTTAAGAAATGCATTTGCTTGGACTCAAAAGTACTTCATTGGAGCTGAGGCATGTGGGAGGAGGTCCATTCATGCTTGCCTCACACGCTATCATTACAGTCAAAGTGCTTATTCTAAATTAGTTTACCACCTATAGAGGAGGTGGAGAAACACCATCAATGAGCCATTTTATCTGTGAGAGGAAAACCAGCACGGTAGACCATTTGTGAAACTACAAAGTTACCTTGGGGGGTACAATCCGGGGTCCCCAGGTCTAGCCTTCTCCCTCAGTGACAACAGAGAGAGGAGTAAATGAGAGGAGCTACAGAAAACAGGCCATGCTGTCACGGCCATTTCAGGGTTCCCTGAGGGTGATGTTACTTGCCAGGTCAGCCAGCCAGGCTCATATAAAGGTGCAGATGATTATGTGGCTATTTTTACTGGGCTAAATCCGCTGAATGAACACTTTTGTGGTTCTCTGTGGTTCAGTGGGTCTACTCTAATTTACACTCCCAATTGAATTAACCTGAATGTTTTTCTTTTTTTTTAAAAAAAAAATACCCAATACTTACTCTCAAGGAAATGTGCTTCACATCAAGGCAGCAGAAATAATTACAATTTATTTGTATAGACATGATTTAAATGCTAGAAACATTTAAAATAGTTTAATATGTGACTATGTTTTAAAATCAAGGCTGCCAGACATGGGGGAGATTGTGATTTTGTGAGATACCAGAAATATAGAAGCAGTTGACAAGATGACAGAGAAAAGCATGTTAGTTGTATGCCACACATTGGCAGAGAAGTAGTGGAGTCAATGAACCGTTAAGCCTGGGGGGTCTAAAATTAGATAGCTGCAGCACAGTTTGCCATGAAAATACTGTTGCAGGGACATGGGAGACCTGACATAGTACCATTTCAATGGTATATAGAGCTCCATTTCCATAAACTACATTTTAAGGAGAGAGAAAGAGAAAATACCTGCCTCTTGTGCCATGTTTTGTTTAGCTCTAAGTCAGATACTCCTGTTTGCTTACGGAAGTCAGAATTTCCCAGTGCCATTGTTCTATTAGTTTGTTCTGCCTTGTATGCTTCAGAGTTGTGTAGAAAGTTACAGATTGGACACAACTAAACTGAATATTGAGAGGGAGGAGCAAAAACTATATGAAACATTGATGTTTGGTGCCCTATTGTTCCCTAGGATTGGTGCCATTTTCTCTGTCTTTGTTTTCACAGTCCTCAGCCTTATTTGCCCAAGCTGCTTTTTAATTTAATTGTCTCTGATGAATATGCATACCCTCAAAATTCTCTTGAGCCATGCCTAGAAAAGAATACCAGGGTGAGAGTAAAAATAAAAATCTCAGTGAAAGGAAAGACGAACTGTTAAGTCTGCTGGTTCCTGCATACTGTGCAGTGTATGGACAGAGCTTTTGGCAGCCAGGGTGGATTATGGGGGCATTAGCAGTGAGAGTTAAGATCGCTTTGCCTGCTAAAGCCCTCATAGGTCTCTTCAGGTAGGACACGAATAGTGTATAGATTGTTTCATTGTATTGCCTGTGGCTGATTTTCAGAGGCCCTGGGATTGATTGATTTCTCTCCTGCCTTTCTTCCATTCATGGGATTCAGGCCGCTTACAGTTAAAAAAAAAAAGTAAACAAAAAACAAATAAATGCATTTAAAACATTAAGAACACATTTTAAAAACCTGCCAGTTAAACAAAATGTGACATCCAAACAGCTAAATGCCTTTTTCACGGCAAGCTGGTCTGTTGCAGAATGCCCATGTGGATGAATGACAAGAGGCCATGAGCCAACCCAATCTCTCTTGGAAAGGAGTTCCAGAACCTCAGAGTTACCACTAAGAAAGTCCATGGTGCAATTTAGGCAGAAAGTCCTCAACTTTATTAATGTCTTGTGGTGGGTGATTTTCAGCTCACATATCTCATTTCATGCTATGGCATTTTTTATGCTGAGTAAGAACTAAAATATCTGATCCCCCACAGAGGCCATCCATGATAATGCTTTCTGTACCCCATGTCTGATTTTTGCCCTGTAACACCCCACCCCCTAATCTATAGAAATTAATGTAACTGAAAAAAGCCTTCTGAAGCAAGCCATACCCTGTGGATTGGTAAAATTGTCTAACTTCTACCATTTTGAAAAATAGAACTATGTGAATAACCTTTCACTTGGCAACCAAAAATGTCCTCATTTTGGACATTGTGTTGTAATGACTGACAAAATACTGTAGTTTCCCAAGGTCAGAAGTATTAAAAAGCAGTGTGAGCAAATTAGGATGAAGCAACATTAGAGGATGGAAAATAGCAACAAAAAATAATGAAACTACAGTGGACCCTCGACTTACAGACGGCTCGACCTGCAGACTTTTCGAGTTACAGACTTCTCTGGCCGCAAAATTTAGGTTCGACTTGCGGCCGGAGAATCGACTTACAGACCGGAAAATCAAACAAAATGGACCAAAAACGGCCGGTTACGGATTAATCGGTTTTCAATGCATTGTAGGTCAATGGAGCCTCGACCTACAGACTTTTCGACCTGCAGCCACCGTTCCAATACGGATTAATTCCGTAAGTCAAGGGTCCACTGTATTAAAATGTATCTGCATAAAAAGTAAAGAAATTGATATTTCCTCTAGTCCTGAAGCTAAAGTTGAGCATAAAAATAAAGAAGTTGTATTAAAACAGCCCTAATTTCATCTGAGTAAGATACTTTGACCACTGAAGGAAGTTTTTCTCTTTAGGAATTTTTTCAGCTTGAAATGTATTGGACTCCCTTGTGGTTGACTCACGGGCAAGATTTTCCTAGCATCCATGAGGTTTAACAGCATTTAATGGGTGGCCTTCATCTGGAACTACTGACGCAGAGAAACACTAGGCCAGTCATTCATTGTAAAGAACATGCTAATTCTGTCTTACTTTCATAATCCTTTGAACAGGATTTCTCTTCCCACTTAGAAAATTATTGATCTCCAACATGGCGTCATAACTTTTTCTCTTCAGTGACATGTATACTTTATGAAACCACAGATTCAATGCTCTTCATTATGCTGGGTTTAGAAAAAGCCAGGTGCGCTTGGTCTAACACTCTACTGATAAGAATTATGTGAAAAGGATATATGTAATCCTAGACGTTTGTTCTATGCTGTCTATTACTAATGTCAGTTTATTTCAAAGGCCTCCTTTTGCTATCCTGCTCAAAAATTTAATTAAAATTCATTCAAGAGCGCACCCAAAATAAGTTGCCATTGAGCAGCCCCGTGATGCATTAGCAAATGTAAATCCAATACTTGATTTTGATCCATGTTGCTCGTTACCAGCCATGAACAATATGTTATCAATATTAAGAGCAATTGCTTGTGTAGGGTTCATTTCTAATTCTTTGCAGTAATTTTTTCCTTGCCATTTACTAACATGCATAACAAATATAGCATCCTACATTCTTCCTTCAGTTAAACACTGGACAATTTATGTTTTAAGTTATTAAGAGTCATTATATGTACCTCAGAGGGAACTGGAATAAATCATTTTATCATAAAATTATGTAGAAATTTATCACCTGAAGTTGCATATTAAAGTATATCCTTAGAAATACACAGACTACAAAAGGGTACATAAGGTTTCTCATAGCAAATAGGTTTGTGAAGGTGTTTTTCCCCCAAAGGTGTGTTGCAAAAATTTAAACTGATATTCAGAGAGGTGAGCTCCCCTTTTCTAATTTTGATGAGCAGAGCTGAGGTGAGCTGAGCCTGTTTTGAACAGACGATGCCTTTGCCTTTTCTGCCCTGGGCTGACACAGGGCACATAGTAGTGCTAACAGCTAGAGATTTCAAACCATGATGAACCTTCTTTTCCATTCTGGTTATCAGGCTAGGAAATACCAACAATAAGTGCCAGTTGGATTATGTGAACCATCAAATCTGTGTTTATGGTCAAACAGATACTGAGATTTCTGAAACAGAATTGGTTGCTGTGTATTTTCTAGACAACCGTGTCATTATCATATTGCCTTCTAGTCTCTAACAAGCTGGGCAAAGTCCTGAAAATATATTATTTTAAACCAACGGAACACGTACTTAGGGATAGCTATTATTGTTTCCTCTAAGAGGGGCTTCCAGATGCTTTCTACCAGTTTGTGCTGTGGTGTTCTGTGGAGTTTGGGTCAACTGAGCCTACCTTGTTGAGCTTTTCAAAGGGATGCCTTCAGTTTAACTCATGATGTCTTTGAGCCTCGGGAAAGACATTATTGTTGGTCAGAATCAGAACTGAAACATCCCATCTGAAAGCACTATTGAAAGAAGGTTTAAAAAGTATGAGTGGCATACAAAGCCATGACATCTTTCGTTGGATGCAAATTTTACCATGAATTTCTTTCTTTTGCCAGAGAAAGTAAAAACGGAAAGACGAACAACATTCGTCTTTCATGTACCCTATGTTTACTCCTCCGTTGAACTTTCTCCCTGTCTCTCCATTTTATTTGTCCTTGTTCTCAGCAGAAAAACCTTTTCTTAATTTAAAAAAAAACATGGTGCAGCCTTTGGAAGACTTGGAATAAAAGGTTTTTTTGCCTTTGTTTTAGTGTCAGTTGATTTCCTATCAAAGTGTTTGATTTGCAATTTTTTTCTTGTCGTTTGCAGAAGCCGAAAGCGGTATGCCCTCTTCGTTACCTTTCCTTCCAACCTCAACCCTACCTTCACTCCTTCTAACTTCAGGACTAATCCCTTGCCAAGAATACAGGAAGATAACATCTTTGTCTATCTTTCTCTCAATATATATATAAATATATAAATGTAGATATATATAGATATATATATATATGAGTCCCCCCCCACAGTTTGAAAGAGAGAAAGCTCTATAGGAACAGTCGGGTTTCTTCGTTGTTTCTTGTGACTTACGCACTAACTTCTTTGCAGGAATATGTGTGTATATCTGTATATATACCCACAGACACAAATGAAATTCAGATACAAGACGTTGTCTTAAGACATCATAGGTGCATAAAATTAGCACAACTGTCTCTCCTGTCCAGTACTCTTTCCCCTCCCCCATTTTATGTACTTGCCTTCTGTTGCAACAGTGTCTGCAGCCTGTCTCTTATTAACCTTTGTGCTGCCCCATTGTCTTTGTATTCACACCTTTGCTGAAATATCCCTAGAGTTCTTCTTCAACATACCTGTTAAACACAGTATTTCATGTCCTTTAGTTTCCCTTTTCCATAAAAAGAGTATGAATGCCTTGATTTTGTCTTTATTTCATTTTGTTTAAATGTTGGATATTACATTGAATCAAAAGAATTGAAATACAGTACCGCCCTGAAACTTCTGTATTATTTTATCAGTGCACACTGTGTAGCCTTTTGTATGACATACTCATATTCACTCAAACTCAGAAGGCACTGACTAGAACCTTTGAATGAATTGGCTTCTTTCCCCTATTTTGCACTGGCATGTTTTATATATTATTTTAGATTGCTGACATTCAGTACCCCATCTCAAGCTTACATGCCATCTTGCTGTTGTGTATTTGAAATAATTAAGGCATGACTTACCAAATCCCTTTTATTTCTCTATTATTTTACTAGTTTGAACTTCACGATTGCCCACAGGGACCTGCTCATTCTTGACATACATTTCATTTCCTCCTGAACTGTTACCCCAAACTTAGTTTTTTTTTCTCTCTCTCTCGTGCTCCTGTTTCTGTCTTATCATTCTGTGTAGTGTGTAACATTTTTTCTTTTTAGTTCTTACCTCCTGTGGATTTGGAGTAGATATGCGAAAAAGAGAGGTGACTTCCTGTCAGTTTGGCATTATTCATATGATCCAACTGCAGAGAAGTTACTGCAACACTTTGGCATCTTCAAGGATCTGCAGTTGTTGCACCTCTTATTTGGCTTCTTGTTTACCAGTAATTTTAACCTTGTGGTAAAGGCATGCTTAGCAGTGTGAGAAAAGTGTGTGGTTTAAAATGTGCACTGACTTGCTCCCAGAATAAAATAGCATGATGCTGCCTTATTTAGCTTATTCGCATTATGTTGTTACTATAATTCCATTGGTGACCATGAATAACAGAATCTGGATGTTTCAGAACATATTATACTTAGTTTTCTTAAAGTAACTTTGGGCACAGTAAAGGAATAGATAATGCAACCTGTTGGCAGCAGACATTGTTACCAAGAGCTTTAACCCCTGGGAGCAACTCTTGTGACTGTCTGCTTTGGTGATAATGGCACTTCAGTATTCTATACATTTATGGAGCTGCCTTGTTGTCTGCATTCTCTTCAGTGTCTATAGTGGAATTTTTCTGTGTATGCAAAGATGTGGAGTCTGTATTAATGTTAGTCAGAGAAGTCCAGAAGAAAGAAGCGGTAGCTGGGAGACACACTAATACCAAAAGAAATGTATACGTGTGCGCATGCCTCCCCTACTGTTTGATAATACGATCCGCAAAAACACCCATAAAAGTGAAAAGAAAAGTGCTCCTATTTGCTGTGGCAATGAACATTCAATTGAAGGAGCTGTTTGCCACATTACAGCGGGCCTGATCATGGACCAACAGGCACAGCCCCTGGAGCAGCAAGATATCTTTAAAAAAAAAAGTGATAGTTCTGATCAGGAGTATCCCATGTCTTTTAAGTTAAATGCAGCTATTGCAATATGATGGTGAATAATCTATTTTGTTGTGATCGTAATTGCATGGGGAATGGTACAGCACACCTACCCTGTCGTGGAAATTATTCATAGCATTTGGGGTTTTGGTCACTCGTCCCATTAAAAGTTTGATAGGATTTTTCTTATACATCAGCTTGGAATATATGCATGGAGTTATTCTGTGCATCCTAAGGTTCTTTCTTTGGTTCATTAATTTTATTTCTATTCTGCCTTTCTCCCAATGTAACCCAAGGCAACTAGCAAAATATTTTTTTTCAAATAAGAACAGAATAATGTATAATATCAAAATGCAATTAAACACTTACTAATGCTAAAAGACCACTTCCTCTAAACAATGTAAAACATTTTGAACATACATTAGAAACACTAAAAATAAAAAAATTACAACATTACTCATTAAGAGCCCCGTTCTTCATAACCTACCCAGTTGCCAGAGTCCTGCCAGAAAGGAAGAGTCTTTAGCACTGGTAGAAGGACAGCAGAGAGGGGCCAAACTAGCATTCCGTAGAAGGAGGTTTGAGGATGATCCGATGAAAAGTTTGAACAGAGGCATCCACATTTTAAGAATTGCCTAGCTTTTGATAACTCATTTGATATGAATGTAGCACTGAGAAAACTCCAGGCTATAGTAGCTTGTCTGTGATACCTCTAAGCTCAAATCCTGTACTCTGCTACCTATGGGAAAATGCCTCTGAACAGTGAGATTGCCTTCTGAGTTAGCATGCATTGGATTGCTTTGTAGCACTGCAAACTGGTACACATGTACTTGCATATAAGTTTTATTGGATTACATTAGAACACTATTCATGTAGCTGTAGATCAGTGAGTCCCAACCTTGGGTAACCTGCAGTTCCCAGAAGCCTTCTACCGCCAGCTGTGCTGGCCAGGGTTTCTGGGACTTGCAGTCTAAGAACACCTGGGTTACCCAAGGTTGGGAACCATTGCTGTAGATGATTTTCGGATACTCAAATTATCTCCTATTTCAATCATCCTATTGTCACAGCCATATGGAGATGGGCCTAACAAAAATGCAACTCAGGTTCAGCTAAATCAGTGATCAGGATAAACTGAAGTTGTTTACAGGCCAGTGAAATGTAAAATGTATGCAGCTGACACATCTTTGCCCCACTTATGTAAATATATCTATTTATTAATTCAAACATTTCTACTAAATTTTGTCTTTAAAGAGATTCTGCCTTTCAAGGGATTCCTGCTAAGCATACTACAATAAACTGAAATATATTAAGATGACATACTAAACAATAAACAGCAGATAACATCAGCTGGGACGTCAGCACTTGATTATCCTGTAGATCTCAGATTGAATGGTCTATGAAAGACACTCCCATAGAGCCTACAGTGATGAGGATAATCAGGTTTCCCTCAGAAGGGCATTCCACAACTGGGCAATGAAAGCAATATGTGGGAGCTTATAAAATAAGCATTTTTCGAATGGCATAAACTCTTACCGTCACAGAAAATGAAAAATTCATGTCCAGCATAAACTACTTGCTTTCTTAAGCTAGTGGAATGCAAAGAAGGGCTTTTTATGTGGAGCTGTAAGTTTGAGTAGAGACACAGAGATGAAGAGAGTCCCTAAGATTCCTGTCCCAGATCAACTCACCAAATTTGTTAGACTTATTCGGAAAAACAAAGAAACCAACAATCTACAGCACCTTAATTTGTGTTGAGCTGTTTCTTGAGGAGGAAATTTCAAATCTGAAATTTGTTTCAGATGAAATTCAGTGACAACTCTGATTCTATTCAGTTGCTCTGTAAGAAGTAAACCTCTTCCTGACTTCCAGACTTTGAGCCAATTAATGTAAAGTCATTGATATGATTGGCAAATAACTGGAGCATTGTTGTCATGCCTCATTATTCTCTTTTGCATGTGCTGATCTATGGAGGAGAAAGGAGTAGACTTCTGTGCTTCCATCCCTTGTCAATGATAGCATTTTACTCCTCCTAGTTAACTAAAGTGCAGATACTAGGTACGTCAGGTTTTGCAGTAAATGTGAAACCAGGTTGTCCCAATGTCCACCACTAGTATTTCTAGCGACATGGTGTGCTATGAAATCTTTTGCATATGTTCTCCAAATGCCCAATTTAGCAGATAAAATCAGGTGTGTGTGTGTGTGCGCGCGCGAGCATGGTAAGGTATCAGGCCTTAATTAACTCTGGAGGAATAATGCCAGGACGCTGTACCATGTGTAACCTACACTGTTTGTGCCATGTTTTCATACGTATGTGCTTTACTGTCTCATCCCTTAAAAACATGTTTCCTGCTAATTCCCAATCAATTCCAGCTGTTGGCTGTGTTTGTCAACTAAAAGTATTGCATGGATGTTAACTTTCCTCTGTCTTATCAAAGATGAAGAGACAGAATGACACATTTCTTAGAAGCTGTCTTAAATGGCATATGTGGAAAAGGGCTAGAGTCTAAAGCAGTTTGGATGATCAGTTTAATTGAATAATCTGAATGAATCAAGGTAGCATCTGCTAAATTTCACTTTTTTTTCCGGGGAGGGGGTTACTAGAGAGAAGTGACTCCTCTTGGGAATACAAATATACCAAAATACACCATGTGATTAAAAAAACCCAAATACTAGTCCAGAGTCTCTTGCATAGTCATGCTGGCATTAACACTGATGGCAGAGCTATTGGAGGGAAATTACTCCAAGTTAAGAAACCAGCATGCTTAGCAATGCAACAGATAATGTCTGCAGTGATTGCTAAATTTGAGACATGTCTCTTCCAAAAGTTCTGTTGTTAGTATTACAATGGTGTAACTATGGCAGAGGATTTTGGCAGGTATCTGAACCATTGGTTTCTTGCACACACAAACACAAACACACACACACTTTGAAGAATGTATTGCTGCCCAACAATTCATTAAAAAACAATACAAAACTAAACAAAAAACCCACATTCTTCTGTGTTGGTAGATGGAGTTATACATAGTGCTGTAGTAATATTCAAGCTCACTGCAGCTGCTTATGAACATGTTAGTGCTTAGACTCCCATGCACAGTACAGTGCTAGGAAACTATGGGTAGGGATTACAGCAGGACTAGTGTGAGCATTCATGAAATGCCCATGCTCATCAGGAGATAGGCATGCGACACCTGCGTAAGTCACCCACTCTTTAGAGTTACTAACACACTAACTCCCCCATCCTGTTCTCCAGTATATATCCAGCATATGCTGGCACAGCAAGCTGGCCATTCTTGTAAAGTATGCCATGTAAGAAATACAGGCGGCATTTTATCAAGTGGTGACTTGTCACTGTATATGCTTATTCACCAGTATTCAACTATGTGCTTCTACAGTGATGCAGAGAATTTCATGTCATCTCCAGCTTTCTAATCATATGTTGAAATGGAGATAAAAACCAACATTCACTGGATAAGACAGCATTTTTAGCAAATGTTTGCTTTCAATCTATACAGCACGATAATTTAACCACTTGGTAAATTGTTGTCTGTATTCACCCTACATCTCCTAAGCCCTGTGGAGCTGCAGCGCTTGCTTGAAATGCCCTGGGCTGGCACTCTTAGTTTGTACTGATGATTCCCTGAAGTTAAAAAGAGTAAATGTTGATGGTCATATGTCGTACCTCCCCAGAGATCAGCTTGCCCAATGCCATTAGTCATAATTTCTACTCCTTTCTTTAAACATAGCTGATTTTTGTTTTCCAGGAAGGATGAGTAACATTTTCTTCCCCCATTGGCAACACGTTGAAAAAGGGGCTTTGGGATGAAGGAATTATTGACCATTATACTCATTCTATGTTTTCTTTAGTAATAGTAACTGGTTGTCTTGTACCATTCCCCTTGAATATCTATGTGTACTGTACTGTAAACACTGTGGTTTGTATTGATAGGGGGCCCATTAATAATGTCCTGTTTCACAAGGAATTGACATGAAGGGGTAAAACGCCTGAGAAGAAAGCTATTTCCAAGCCTCTCTTTTCCTTGGGAATCACCCTGCACTAGATCACTCACTGCAATTTTGTCAGCCAAAGTTTTCTTAAAGGCTTTATAGATTCTCCCCCCATCCCTGGTCAAGTTACACAAGCCCCAATGTAAGAGTTGGGAGATTGTGATATAATGGATTATATTTTAATTTTTCAGATATATCTGGTATTCTTCATACTGAAGCCATGTTCAGATTTCAAATATTCAATAAAAATGGTTCTAACTGTAAAACATTTTGAAAGTAATGGGCCCCCTATAACAGAAAAAAATAGTTTGTTTAATTTCACAACTGAAAAGCACTGTGACCTCATGGCATTGTCTTCTTGGTTTTTGTCTGTTTGTTATTTTGTCTCATTTTACCGGACAGTATATTAATCAATCCTGGAAACCATGTGAAGATTCAAGAGGGTACTTTAGGATTCTTCATTGCAAGTGATGCCAAAGAAGTAAAAAGGTAATACTTTGTCACGTTGTATTTGCTCCCTAGATATGCCTTCACTTCTGCTTCTGCTAATTTTTGTAATGTGGTCCACAGTTCAAATTGAAATTTCTAAAGTGATTAAAACAATTTCAGTAGCAATTGTCCAAACATGTTTTAGGATCTAGCCCCATAGATGTCTCTTTTGGGTTTTATCTAATGCGGCCATGACATAATGGAAAGTACTTCCACCTATTTAGGATACAACATGCAATATTCACTGTTCCCCCTTCCCCCACCTGTTGCAATCTTTATGGCATATTTTATTCTGGTGCAAAGAGTTTCTTTGCTCTTAGAAGGATTTTTGGGGGGGAAGGGAGTTGGAGGTGGCGACAAGATGGACAGAGATGAGTAGCAAAAATGGGGTGCTCAAGTTTGCATGAATGGGAGTGCTTTCTGTTAAGACAAATCACACTGGATACAATCCTTTGTGTGGAGAAGAACAGAAGGAATAGAACAGTGTGTCAGTTTCATATAAAAGAAGGCATTTGATGGGCTGCAATAAAGGTCCATCTAGCCCATCATTCCAAGTGGTAGCCACTCAAATGCTTCATACCAGGGCATGGTATAAGAATCTCCATTCCGTTTGTATGTTCCCTAACATATAATATGCAAAGGTATGGTATCTAAACAAGGAGTTTAAATGTAATAGTTAACACTCATAGAAGTGAATTTGTGGAACCTCTATACAAAATCACTTCGCTTTAACTTTAACTTGTATCGATTGTAAATACTATATGCTTTGTTATTGTATTTCAGTCTTGAATATCTAACGTGACTGACCTAATAATAAAGTCATTTATATGGCATACTATATCTTTTCATCTGTGCTGAACCTTACACTTTTACAAAAGTAGTAGTAGTGTACTTACAATTTTATATTCTTGTCATATGATCCTTCATCCCACCTTCAGTGCATCATTTGATCATTTTTGTATTTAAACGAAGAAGTCCTGCATGTCTTGAACTTCTTGTAAGAATGATCTTTCTGATAGCGTTTTCTGTACCATTTTCAGCATTATTGCAGGATTTGGGGGGATGACCAGAACTTCTGGGTGGTCAGAAAAAATACATATATTCCAAGTGTAGCCCTACCACAGATGTATATAAATGCAATGTGATATTAACCGCTTTATTTTCAATCAGTTCCTTAATTGCCAATATATACCTTGCATTTCTTAATGTCATTGTACATTGAATAATATATCACAATTCCATTTTTCCCCTGACTGAAGTAGACATTCAAGCTTTATCACTGTAGATATATGGAGTTCATCACTTTTCATAAATATGTCACACATAAACTCAGGAGTCATTACCAGTCTTTTAGGAAGGGGAGGATCACATGTAATTATGCATACACAATCTCTGTGGCTCACATGTGACATTACTAGTGAATAACTTTCCAAGTCCCCCCCCCCCCGTTAAGTATCTGAAGAGGATGCCAAAATTTAGAAAAGGCACATTTGTACTTGATTGGCTGTCATTTGACAGACTAGACAAATAGGTATTCTAAGAGAAAATTCACATAGAAAACACTCTTTGTGTGCATTTAATCAATATCTTATTTGGCATTGTCAGAACAGAGAGACGCAGCTGGCATCCCCTTCCCTTGTCACCTTGTCCCCATAGCCAAGGATCAACCTGAAGAAGAACGATACTTCTTTGCTGCAGTTGATCTAAGATCAGTGTGCTATGTTGGCTGGAGTGCTGGCCTAGGACAGGAGACCCAAGTTCAAAAGACCATTGAAATATGGAGCTTACTGGGTGATTTGGGTTACTCACTGTCTCTCAGACAAACCAGGTACATGGAGGGAGACGGGACTCCATATGCTATCTTCTTGGAGGAAAGGTAGGGTATAAATGTAGTATAAAAAGAATAAGGAGGAAAGATGAGATAGAAAAGATAGATTGGGAAGAGTGATGACCCTTACCTAAAGCAACAAATGGCTTGGGGCTTTTTTAAAAAACCCAATAAAGAATCAAGATGTGAGGTAACACTCTGTCTTGCAAATATTGATTGATTTGTGAATCTGGTTTTCAGATAGTATCATGTCACCCATTAACTATTCATATTTTTAATTTAAATGTCAGTCTTTGTACCCAGGAGGCTTTTAGGCCTTACACACTCGTACCATAAAAGAACTAAAGAATTAAAAGCTACGTTGAGCAGGGGTTTGGACTCAATGGCCTTATAGACCCCTTCCAACTCAATTATTCTATGATTCTATACATTAATAACTTTTAAAATTATTAATAATAATAAAAAACCCAGCACCAATGTGGTATAGACTTATGTCCATTTTTATAAGATTAGCTGCTAGGAGGAAGGATGGGGTAAAATTCAGATGCGTAACAACAGCATCAATCTAGTGTTGCTCAGAAAAAGTAGTGTGCCTTTTGCCAAGCCCTTTTCTCCATCTGAACAGAACTGCCTGATATGGAGAAAATTCCATAAAGAGGGTGTTGCTCCTACAAAGGCCCTGTTCCTTAGAGGTATATGCCTAATTTTAGGTGCCAAAAGCATACAAATTGTGGCATCACCCCATTATTTAAAACATATAGAGGAGTTCATTTTAAAACAACAGTTTACATGAAGAAAGGCATTTAGCCGGGCCCAGGATATTACAAGATTGTTATTTGTAAATTCTGTTGACTCATAATAATAGATCAAAAGATCTTGCTATATGATCAGGGGTTTACTGGTTCTCTCTTGTCCTGTTTCTTTGGTCTCTGTATTTCTACTGAAATGTTACTATAAAGGAGACCCTCACCTGGTGGTTGGGGACTGTGGGAACACTATAGAAAGGAGAAATGGGTGGCAACAACCTCATGGAGGCAGAATCACCTTTCACTCACTCAGAGATAACATGGACTCTAAGGCAAGATTAATAAAATACCAGAGTTATTTAGGCACTGTAACTGTAAGAATCATTGCTATTGCCCTATATTTGTTTCATGACAGCATCTGAATTCCTCCAAAACACTAAGCTATGTGAAACTAAGTGGAACAAATAGCCTTATATATCTTCAGCTGTCTGTTTAGAAAAAGGAAAATCAGGGGGCTTTGAGCCAGCAATTCTGCTGCCAAGAACCGTGTTTTCATCTCATGTGTGTTTGGATAATAAAGTCACTTTGGATGCTACTTTCCAAGATGAAAGCTGGATGATCTGATCCACTGTGTCATATTTATTAACCGTTCCCCCAATTATTTCCAAGTTAGATTTATTAAAAGAAGCACGAACTTGAATCACCCAGCCTTGTGTTTGAAATTAATTGTCTTGTAGCAAACATTTCCTTCTTTAAATGTCTAAACCTTTCAAAAGATTAAAGGAAATTAGTGCTGGCATGTTTCATTAATTTGGCACTTGTAGCAAGGAGGAAATGTGGGACTAATTTCATTTGTATGGATTAAGAAATGTGTCAGTTTTTCCATTCTCCCTCCCTCTCTAGGGCATTCTTTTACTGCAAGGCCTGTCACGATGACATCACAGATCCCAAAAGGATAAAAAAATGTGGCTGCAAACGACGTAAGTAATGTTCCCTCCCCCACCCCTCACTTTCCTCCCTTCCTACTCTACAGGAACTGTCAAACCTTAAAGGATCTCTTTATATTTCTACATTTTTCACTGTGGTGGAGAGAGGCTAAGAAATCCATCCATCCATACAACACTATATAACATGTTTAATGTATATGATAGTTGCAGTGCACTCAACATTTATACCACTTGGTCAAAGCTCTGTCATTATCAGAAGAACCTCTTTTAGGTGCAAGTTAACAAAGTTCAAACAATGTCACATGTATTAGGGTCAGAATCACATTGCCAGTGTTTTCTTACCCTCCCCCCCTCCTTTCCACCATTTTAAAGAAGATTTCAATGACTAAATATGTTTACAACGTTTTTGAGCCAATCCCACTGCGTTTTGCACTTTAGAAGCCCACAAATTTGCCTTGGTTTCTGATGCTGAAGGGAGAATTTGGGTTGCGTTCTTCATTATTCAGCAAGACTGAGAGAAGCAGCAGTCAGTCTCTTGCTCTGCTTTTTCTCTTCTCCAGATTGCTTTGTCTTGCTTTTTCTCTTCTCCAGATAAGTAACTTAGAGCTGAGAGAATGTATTTTCTATGCATTTCTATTGTGGTGCATTGTTTTAATAAGGCAGAAATTTCCTTCAAACATCTGCACAAACTAGAATTGTAAGTTTGGTTTGCTTTTGCTTAAGCAGTACCTGGGGGCCAAGCATGGTTCAGAGCAGAATGATGCAAGAAGTTTTAAGGGGTTGTTTTTCCTCTTTTTTTAAAACAAAAAAGTGGGGTGAAATTAACAAAATAATCCCATAGAATGCAGGCAGCAGCCCAGAGTAATGTCCGAGCCTTGGGAAGCAAAGGAGTAATACAGTCTTGAGCTGAACCATACCAGTCAAGTTTTGGCAAGATCCCAGTTTCAAAGGAGCAAAAATTCAGTGGTGTATTAAAAGTCAAAGCCCCTTTATTTCCTTGAAATCCTCTCCTAAACCCTGTGAGTGGGAACATACACCCTGCTGGGACTACCCAAAGTCATCCTGTCAGATACAGGTGCATCACTGTCACCAGAGGGATCTGATGTGGACAGTTGCCAATTATGGACACAGTTCATGGGCCAATTATCACAGTTCTTCTCTGAGTGACTCATGAGCATAAATCAACACTCCAAGAAGACTTGGAAACCCTGCTCTCTCTGAAATATTAAATGTCAGCACCTGCAGACTTATATGCATACCATATAGTTTACAAACTTCTACTTAGGTCGTGACTACACTGGAAAACCAAACCAGAGTGATTTGACTTTCTTGCAAATTGATTTGCAGCCTGTATTAGGTTTGAAATCACAGTCAGTGCTCATACAGGAGCTGCAGATTGATTTGGGATTTTACTGTTCTTAGTGGATACGATGTGGCACGTGTTCCAGCTCAGAGTCCCCCCTTCTTTCCTTCCTTCTTTGGTCCTGCCTCTGTTGGTCCTTCCTTCCTTCTGCCAAAATGACAAGGAACTGACGGAGACATAAATACGGGAAATAATAATCATGATGACCCAGCAATAAGGTGATAGGTTGATCTAGTGCTAATCTCATATATGTAAGAAATAAAAAAAAATTCAGAGAATGATCAAGGGAGGTGTGCTCCCCCAGTCATGCCCCAACTGCCTATGTCACTGAAATAACACCTGCAAGAACGTATCGCAACTATGCATGGGGAAAAGTCCATTTGAATCACTCTGGTTGAAAAAGTAGAAGCCCCCCTATCAGTAGGGAAGAAAAGCTGCTTTGGGAGCCAAAAAAGGGCTGAGCCAATTCAAATCAGCCTTTGCACCATATGGTAAGTAAAAAGTACTTTGAATTCACCCCTTTTATAAGCAGAGCAAATCCTGCAGTATTTGACCATGTAGTCACAGCCTTAAACACATGGCACGTGTGACTGAAACTCACTATAAGCAGTATCTGCCATGCTGAATAAAATGAAAAGGAAGGACGGTAAGGAAGAAACTAATTGGTTCAAGACTTGTTGAACCAATTTTGAACACTTCCTGTAATCCAAGTCCATTTTGATTTTTCAAATTTGATGACTACAGAGAGCAGGGAAAATTCACCATGCTGAAGTTATGCAAAAGTAACTCTAGACTGACTTCATGTCATCAATTTTTGTTAAAAACAGGAAATTTTCACTATAAGAAATTTCTATAAACCCCTCACAGAGTATTTAACCATAATCAGGATTTTACCATCTCTTCCAAAGGAATTAGTTTGAACAGCAATTTATACAATAAACAGAATCAATTGGCACTGTTCTTTCTGGACTGTGTCACCTCAGTTTGTGTTTAAAAACTGGGGATTGCATGTTTGAGTGTTCTTCAACAATTTTAAAAATCATCCTGTGTGATGAAAACTGACTTTTCTGCCATGTCCTCTTCTGGGTGTGCAGGGTTTTTAAAAGGGACAGGGAAGTCTGCAAACAACAGCAGACTTCCAATAGTATATTCCAGGAAAAGTTTTAGCTCTTGATTCTACTGCTAGTTTGGTCTGTACTTGTTCCCTTACATGGATGCTAAAGTTACTATATTTGGATTGCAATCCATTCAAAAATACTTTTAAGTCATATAATATTAGTGATCAGCATTAAAAAGGGAAAATAAACATTTGGAATGTCACAGAGAGGAAATGAGAGAAGGGAAATTTAATCCATTGAAAAGCTTTTGAGCAAAAAGTTCATCTAATTCCATTGGAAAGCTCTTGGATCCCTCTCTGTATGTAGGAAATAGTTTATTAAACGCAAGGACCAGTCATTCCAGTGAATGAAAAAGTGTTGGGCAGACACTGAAATAAAATGAATGGTGGTAAGGAAGGAAGTCAGAAGCATTGTGCTGAGTGTGGAATCAGATAGAAGGGAGTAAAGGCACGGATAGCGCCATTACACCTTTTCTCGTTGAACATTTGCCTCCTTTTTTTATGAAAGTCCATGTGTACATGCAGGGCAGAATTACTTTTTTAAAAAAAGATCCTGCCAACAGACATCACAATTAAACTCATATGTCCAGAATTGGATATTTGCTGCCAAGATGCACTTCCAAGTTCCTCATTTGCGATGGAAATGGAGGTCTGAAATCCTGGAGGTGAGGAGTTGAAGAAGAAAGCAGCATGTTCCTTTT
This sequence comes from Intellagama lesueurii, assembly GCA_037013535.1. NCBI lineage: Eukaryota > Metazoa > Chordata > Lepidosauria > Squamata > Agamidae > Intellagama > Intellagama lesueurii. The sequence continues at coordinate 157,084,047 of JBAJHW010000003.1, read as the reverse complement.
CCCTCCCGCTACAAATTTCTGCCACCAGAAACTGTGGTCGTAGCCAGGCTTTGGAAAGGAACTTGGCCGCACACTCTACAATTCTCGCCACATGCCCAGTATGCAGTTGGCATCAAAGCATATGTGATAAAGTGATCCCTCGTTAGTGAGCACCTGTGTCTAATTATATAGGGTCAAATCCCATTGATTCCAATTGATGTGACTGAGTGCCAGATGTAATGGGGCTGTTGCCTGTAATTTGATTAAGGCATGCTGTTGAAGTATAACAGTGAACTATTTCAGACATCTGAATGCTACTTGTGATTTTTATGGGCATCCAGCAGTGATGCATGGTTGTCTCTCAGAGCACAGTTCTGTCTGACATAGTAAATCAAATCCCTCAATTTAGCCCATATCTTAGGCACTGGAATAATAGAAGTAGTGTTACTACTTTTAAAAATAATTACTGCAGTGAATCCTTACCATTAAATCAAAATAGCCCCCCAAAACACATATGTAAATATATAGAACATACTTGTATACACTATAAGACTCTCCCTAATGCTCTCTCTGAGTGGTTTTCAAACAGTGGGCTAAATCCACTGGGATAAATCTTAACTAGAGTGGACCCACAGATGAATGATACTTAGAAAGATCAGCACTTACATAAGTCTCATTCATTCATTAGTTCTACACTAACTGAAACTAACAAATGAATTTAGCCCAACCTTCATGGAACCGGTTTCCTATGAATACCTTTGCACATGTATAGGCATAGAGGAAACTACCAGGGCATACATTCGTTTCGCAGAGGATGCTGCCCTGTTATCAGCAGAGTGTGTTGCCTACAGTACTTAGAACACCCTAAGAATTCCCCTGTGGCTGTGTCCCACTAGGGAAGAACAGTATTAATGGACAAAATGTATACTATTAATGCTCTTGAAAAGCTCTTGGAAGCTTCCAGGGAACCCCAAAGTGAAAACCAGTGATCTTGCTCAGTCCTCTTGGTTAGACATTCACTCCTGGCAGGCCCCCCCCCCCCCCAGTAGCTAGACAGAGTTGTTTTTCCTTCTTACTCTCCAAGATTCCCCTTTTATCGGAGTTGGTAAGGCTGGCCCTGAGGACCCTCTGAATGATCATCCTTAAACTCATAGGAGCACTGAGAAAAGGCTAATAGGATCTGACTAAAGCTGTATAAATACTGAATGTCAATAGCCTCAGAAAAAGAATCTGATTAATTTCAGTAAGGATTAATTGCACACAATATTGCAAGCCATGTGTGGAGAAAAACAGGTTTGCAGGAATTGTAGGAAGTAATCTCACCTTGCTACGTCACTTCTTTGTGTCCAGTAGAATTTGACTAATTTGATGTAAAATGTTGAGCAGGTAGATCAGTACTGACAATTAGTACTGTAAAGCTGCTGCATGTGGACCTCTACATTCCCTGCTCAGTTTGTCAGCTTCCTTTATGACAGCAACATGAAAGGCCCTTATCTCTCCCCCTCCCTATCTTTTGGTTTTGCTAACAAGCACTATAATAACAATTAGAAACATTGAAGGGAAATTATATGTAAAATGAAATGAAGGAAAAAGAATAAACCTGTGTGCACAGGTGAATGAAATGTGAAAGAATATCTTTTTTATGTGGAGATCTTAATTATTATGGCATTAATTACATGCAGCTTCCTGGGATAGTTAAAATACATGTTCTTTAATAATGCATCTGAGGTTTCACGTCCCTTCAGATGCTGTCTGAACATTAGCTTTAGTATTGTCAGGGTCTAAAAGTGAGCCTGACCTACATAGCTATTTGTCCAAACCTGTTAGGCCTAGTATTAATAATTCAGCACAGAGCTCTGCAGCTCCACAAAGCCAGAGATAATTAGAGTAACTGTGTTTTCCTTTCACAGAACCTTTTCCTCTCCCTACTATCCCTCCTCTCCACATCCCTTGAATAATCTGTAGATTTTCGTGTCACATTGTCCACAAAGAAATTCTGGTGCGAAAAGTCAGTGCCCCAGACTACTAAAGTGGCCTTGCATGGGTGTTTTTCGTTCTGTCCTTGTCTCAGTTTTATTGCAGTTTTCCAGTGAAGAACAAGTATGAATATAAAGACGTATAATTCAGTACAAATATATACTCATTATATACTAGATATATAAATATCCAGTATATAATTGATGAGGGCCGTGTTTATTGGCTAATCCATTAGACTCATCTGTTGGAGATCTCTTCAACTATTTGAACAGGATCTCCTAATTAATAGTGTGCTGCTTTTAATACAACCACTTATGAAAATTGTGAGCAATCAATGCCATTTTGGAAGAGTACCTGTGCTGCTTTTACACATAGGAGAGGACACTTGCTCTGAGAAAATGTTGGCTGTGAAATGGACACACATCATCTAAATCAAGGGTGGGCAACATTGGCCTATGGGGTGTGTGTACCTCCCCAAGGCCATTTTGAGAACCCCAGATCCCCTCAAAAGATTCCAAATGAAAAATAATCAAAGCCAGATGTGGATTTCCAAATGCTTCCTGTTCTGATTCTCCCCCTAATCAGATGCCCACCCCTGATCTAAGTAACAATTAAAAATAGATTATTTTATTTCTGCAGAATCTGTGCTTTGTTTATATGGAAATATGTGCTTATTGACTATTTCAATTAATCTATTGATCAGTAATAATGCACAACATTAATTGACTAATATTTAGTTGGATGACAGCTCTAAGGTTTATATTTATGACAGCCTGAGGTGAAAGTTCAATACTGGCTGGTATGCTTAATCCCCACCCCCTTCTACTAACATTTTTCCCCCAGCCATAATTCTTTCTTCCCAAAGGCGGTTGTTGAACCCATGAGGTACAGATCATGTGTACACTGATGTGTTTGAAGGAAATTGCCTTAATCTGTGATAATTTACAATGTTTTGATTTATTTTTTTCCCTCTTGCTGCCTTGGAACTTGTCCCTACTATATTTTTACTACAAACTGATAGTGATCTATTGTGAGTAAAAACGGGTTCCCTGTAGCCCAGAGTGCAATTCAACCTGTCTTTCTTCCAGTAGAGAGTATTCATTTGTTCAGTATGATGATTCTTTTATGTTGCATGTAGCAGTGGCGTCTCATACCTACACCTTTTTCATTCTTTATGCCCATATGGGTTCCGGGCAACATTGAAGAAAATACAGCAGTCTTTCCCCCTGGCCTGTTCTGTCTCCCCTCCCTCCGCTCCACTGTACTTTTCCAAAACATTTCTTTTACTTATAAATCCTCAAACATCTCTAATTTCTTGTGCTCTATTCTGAGAAATAGGCTGGGGAAAATTACCATCCTTCTTTACTGCTGCTCTAAGCAGAATTCAATGCTGGACATGTTTTCGAAATAGCATATCTACACCACATTGCATTTAATAACACTACCCCATACATGGAGCCCTGGAAACTCTACTCTTGGCTGTGGTTCAGAAAGTATCCACTGTACAGTTTTCAGGATTCTCTTTTGGGGATGTGGGGACGGCTTATATCCAATTGAAAGCAACTGTATGTGTCTATTGCAAATATGCCCTCAATTTCTTCTATTGTCCAGTTCTAATTCCTAATCAGAGATGCACAACACATTAAATGCAAAGCACCTGGACGTTGAATGGCTTGAAGGATCATCTTATAATATTCAAATCTAGTAAATACTCTTTATATGTTCTCCAAACAGTGCAAGAACCAGTTGTTTATAAAGTGGCTGCCTTGCTAGGAAAATATTGAAATGACTGAATCATATGGGCAGAGGGACAGCACGTATTCCTTCTCATGGAATCAACAGTTGTCTCCCAGGAAGGTTCCGTTCTATTTCAGCAGCCTTCCAGAAAGGCATTGGCCACTTGCTTGGGCCATTTAAGATTTCTCACTTCTCAAAGTAGTCACATATGAGAAAATATCAACAATTGAGAGAATATGTAAAGGACACTATAATGTGAACTCTTTCCTAATACAAATGTTTCCCTGTGTTAAAAAGAAGTGACTGACTCCTTATCAGTCCAGCATAGAATATGGTGTTGCCATGCTCTGGTCCCAAGCAGAAGCCCATAGGACTCGAGACAGCAAAGTAATAAAGTAATGTTGCAGCACTAAGGACAGCTCCTGGTGGCCCACATGTGCCAACAAAGACTTAGGCCAGAGGGGCTTTCTTCTCTTTCTCTAATGGCAACCTTCATAACTTGCCTCTGCATCCAGGTTACTGCTGGACTCTGGGAACATGGGAGGTGTGTGTAGTCATAGCTGGGAGTGGTGCGGAGGGGTGCAAGTTAGCTGTAGGGTTTTTGCTAAGTTAGACTCTTGTCTCTAACCCATTTGCCATTTTCCAAAACTCCAAATAAAATATTAGGCATTGGATTTCTGATTTCTTCGATAAATCCCATAATTCCCTATCTTGAGAGTTCTGCCTCACATACCCATACCTACAGTCACCTAAAATGTGTCTCACTGGAGAAAAGGCCTAGCTGGGAAGGCCTCAGAAGCCTATCTCTGCCCTAACTTTCTGTACAGAAAGGAAGCTTCCCCACTGCTAGCTGGGAGTTTCCCTTCTGCACAGAAAGGGAGGCCTGAGCTAGGCCAGGCCTCTGAAGTCTTCTCAGGCCTTTTCTCCAAGTGAGACACATTTAGTTTTGTAGGTGTCGGTATGTAAGGTGGAACTCCCAGAAGAAAGAAATCTCAAAGTCCCATGACTACAAAATATGCTAATCACAACTGTGCTAATTAAAGAAGTAAATATTCTATAATGGTTGAAAGCATGGAATTTCTTAAACCTTTCCATAAAGTAAAAGCTTGTCCCAGTTTGTCATATATATTTTTTTTAAAAAACTACACCTGATCCTGTATCTCTGCTTATAAAGTTTTAGTTTTATTAAAAATGCTTGTGTAGGATGTGAAAATCAGACATAACTACTGGTATTCATATGTCTAGAATATAAAATTCAGTGTATCTTGAAATTCATAAGAAGTATAGTTAGTTACAACAGCATATTATTGGACTGGAAAAACAACAGTTTAAGCCAAAACTATACATTATCTGAAATGCACTGTGTGTGTGTGTGTGTGTGAGAGAGAGAGAGAGAGAGAGAGAGCGAGAGAGAGAGAGAGAGAGAGAGCGCTATTCTGTGCAGGTCAGTTGATCTGGAAACACAGCACAAGTTGAGGATAAAGTTAACCCTTTCCTCTTCTACTGCAGACCTGATGAAACTTATTCCCCCAAGGATGCTATATGTTCCTGATAGTAAGCTGCTATTGACAACAACAGTAACTCCCATCCCATGAAAAAAGCAGCTGGAGAAATGTCTTTTCTTCAGGTCTGTATTGCAATGGGGGAAAGTGTTAAATCCTTCATTTGCACTGTGCTCTTAGTCCAGATCAGGATCTTTCATTTCACTTTCTTTAAACACACACACAGAGCTACCATGTACACACAACCTCCCTGTGAGAGGTTAGATTAGAATTTCTTGGTAGTCCAGGAAATGTTAGGTAGCACTGGCATTAGGTGATGCTGTGATTAATACCAAAGCTTTCTACCCCTTTGCTGCAAAGTTATGGGATTGAACTATGAGGAGCAAGATGTTCTGAACATTTTTGCCATGTCACAATGGCCTACCTGGAGAGCAGTGGAGATGCCATATCTGTTTTATCAGGGAAGCCTCTCAGTTCCAGATTTGTATGATAGATGATCAACCCAAGCAGTAGATTATTCCTATTCAGAAAAAAGGTCATATTTCCTCAGACCTTGTGTAGCCGATTCTAAGAGTTGTGATAAACCTGCTACCGTGTTTCTCTGAAAATAAGACAGGGTCTTATAGTAATTTTTGCTCCAAAAAATGCATTAGGGCTTATTTTCAGGGGATGTTTTATTTTTTTCATGTACAACAATCTACATTTATTCAAATACAGTCCTGTCATCTTCTTCTGGTTGCTGCACAATGGTGGAGGGTGGGGTTTCACTTAACTGGGGCTTATTTTTGGGGTAGGGCTTATATTATGAGCATCCTGAAAAATCATACTAGGGCTTATTTTCAGGGAAACAGGGTAGTAGGGAGCAGGTGTCTCTTTGTACATGCCCCATGAACAGAACTCTTTCTGTGGTGTGCACCGTCCTCCCAAAAGAAGTATATCTGTGACATCTCTCAAAATGATGTCACCATGGTAGTCAATTTTTGTATCCCTGAACTGCAATAGTATTTTATAATAGAATTATGAAGCACAAGGGACCGTTCTGAGGTAGGCCAAGCAAAATCTCAGAAACATGTTAACAGTTATCCCATGATCTAGTTAATGGTTTGGTGCCACCTGTGAACAGGAATCATACTAATCCACCAGCTTGTTCAAGGTGATCCGTGATGGCTGATCACAGAATGTACAAAAACTACTTGGTTGTATTGATTTCTGGGTATAAATTTTCCTGTTTATTCAATTGTTCAAGATTTTGCATACTTTAAATTGTCACAATCTGGCATATCCTCAAGTGTGTGCATGCAGGCACACACACATACACATTCATAAGTATAAAGTTTGAATAATCAATCAATATAAAAACAGACAATTTGCTAACACAATTTTAGTAACTCCAAATATTGAATTAAAATCTGTTTCCTAAAGACTCAAATTTCAGAGGTAGGAGACAGATGGCTTAACTCATGAACTGTAATTATATTACAAAATCTTCAACTTGAGTTGTTAATATAATTTTAAAAAATCCTCCAGTTATTTATCATCCGGTATACAGTGATAGATATGCCAACATGTTTGTTTTCAATAGATCTTCCCCCACTTAGAGAAGGAAGTATCTTCACGCTTGCCTCTTTTCCATTTGCTGAGCACTTGCTCTGTGGATTTTGTTACTGGCATTGAATCATGCAAGTACTTCAGCCGTTAACATCCAGATCTTGTCCCACCAAGTCTTGCTCTAGCATCATAGCGGGGAGACAGGCATATATGAGCTCTTCATTCTGTTCTTTTCAAAATCTTTTGCCCTTATGCCATTTATAACATTTAGAGTCACCATTTGAAAGGCTGGAAAAATATGATGCTAAAATGGGTGGTTCCTCATTTATCCCTGCTCAGATTTTGCATTTGGTGTTTTTTTAAGCAACCTTTAACCCTATAATTTTCCTAAAACATCTGTGAACTTGGGTCAGTCACAGTCTCTCAGTTTGGCCTGTGTCACAGGGTTGTTGTGAGAATACAGTGAGGAAGAAGAATGACATACACTGCCTTGTGCTCTGTGAAGGAAAAACAAACTATAAATGCAACAAACTATATACAGCTATGTGGAAATTAGTCCCAATGAGCTTGGTGGGACTTGCTTCTGAGGAAAATGGTGTAGGATTGCACTAGATGAGTCAGATTTTATTTGTTTGTGTGCGGTACCACATACCTTCTGTATTTCTCAGCTAGAGTTCCTATTGATATATTTTACGGACCAGCTTTGTTTTAGCAGCTTTGCACATATTTAACGATGCAAACTGGAGCAGCTTTGTGGTAATAAACACAGCACTCATTTTTGTTTCTTTCTAGCCCACCATCACCTCCTTCTTCTTGAAGCATTGTGGACTCACCTTTTTTGCCCCAGGACAAGTGAAAGAGGGAAATGCAAGAAGAATAGTATATACCATAGTATATTCTTCTATGGTATAGAAGAAACCATAGCATTTCCCCCTCTCTAACTGATGGAGAATTGTTAAAGATATGGTCTTCACGTTGAGGCCAAAGACCCCTAAAGAGGCTTAATTCTATGATCGGGTTAAGCCCATTATATTTTATCCCTTCATAGATGGTTGAAATACTATTTCTAAAAACAGGAGCTATGATGAGAAATGAAATACTGGGGAGTACTATAAGCTATTTCTAGAATAGGAATAAGCAACATACGAACTATAAGTCAAATGTGGGTGCCCAGCTCATTTTTACAATTGCCAGACAATCCCTGGGCCACCTCATCAGGGAGGTGAATCTTGCAGCCTCTTATTATTAGCAAGAAAAAAGGGGGAAAAGAACAAACTTCTTTTTTCTTGCAGAGACGTCTCTCTGTGTGGTCCCCACTTTCCACAGGAAATCTTGCAGAAATGCTTCTGGGATTTCTCAAAGGTTTTGTGGGCATTTTTTTTCTGGAAAAAAATGCCAAGCTACACTGAGTTATTATTCCTGCATGGGATGGTGTATTTCTTAAGGATAGTTTACTTGGACAGGGCTGAAGAAATACTAAATTGCACAGGATTATTATAGTTCCTGTGCAGAATAGAATCTTTCCTACACAGGATTCACCTGGAAATGGCAGAGGTAACAATGGGCTACACAGGATTATTACAAATCCTGCACAAAATGGCATGTTCCCTGTGCAGGATTTACAAGAAAGGGTATCAAGATGCACAGAATTTGGTAGTTTCCTGCACAGGATTGCCTGAAAAGGGCAAAAGAAATATGAAGCTATACAGGACTATTTTGATTCCTGTGCAAAAATGCCTCTTTTCTGCAGTGGATTCATCAGAAAGGGTATTGAGTTGTGAGGAATATGACAATGTCCTGAACAGAACAATAGGTAAAAAGGTGAGGGGAGAAATGAGAACAAGGTCTTGTTTTTGTAGAAAGACAGAATATCTTGCTGGTCAAGGAAAATTCTTGGTAGGAAGTCTCAGTATGACAAGGCCCATAAAATCACAAAGAAGGAGATTTTTTTGAGTACTCATCACATTCTTACACCTCACTGCTAGACAAAAGGATTCCTTTTTATTTACAACAAGGAAGGATGTGCTGTCTAAAGCATTAATTCCCAGCCTTGGGTCCCCAGATGATTTTGGATTTCAGCTCCCAGAAATCCTGGTCAGCACAGCTACTGGTGAAGGCTTCCAAGGGTTTTAGTCCAAAAACATATGGGGACCCAAGCAAGATCAGGATCTTTATTAAGTGAATGGGTGCTGTTTCTGTTTCTTGAAATCAGACAGGAACCTCCTGTCACTTTCACTTTTGAAAAGAAAAGAACACACATTCTTGGCAGGCATGCAGACTGGGATCAAAATCATCTAGGCGTGACAAAGTTGCCCACCCTTGTTCTGGAATAATACAGAAAAAGATGGGAACTCCTATGTAATAACGTTTTGTCTATAAAAGCAAAATAAATTGCATTCAAAACACCACACTGTTCAAGAAGGAGGCATATTTTTGACACTCTTCAGTCACCTTAGCCAGTTACAGTTACCCCTTGCATGGTGGTCACGAGGGCCACAATTGCCACAGACCTTTTCGCTTTCCCTTAAAGTAACCTTCGATGTGAGGCACTGTGTGTATGAGCTTTTGTAGATGCAAGGCCTCCATGTGAAGGAGTTGCTTTACAAGTTGCTTTAGGTGCATAGTGAATTGGGGAGCCCAATGAAAATTGGTCATTGGGAGAATTGATTGTTGTCCAGGCTGGATGAAAATGGATGGCCAAGACAATTGAGTCTGTAACTGTATAGAAAACAGGGCTATGAAGGGCCAGTGTTCTAAATGAGAGGCATTCATTTTTTAGTTAGCACATTACTGGTTACAATAATGGAATAAATCGAGGATTTTCAGTGGTATTTAGAGCTGAAGCTTAGTATACAAGGTTGCTATAAAAATTTGCCTATAGGAATCATGCTACTATTCTTTAATACACAGTGAGGGAAGGAGGGAAAGTAAAAACATAGTTGCATTATAAACATTGTTAATTCAAATATATTGCAAAACATTTAGGAACCTACTATGCATCAGAATGGTAAAAACTGCTTTCTTTTAGACCTCATGCAGTTAAGCAATTTTGGACTCCAGAGCCCTGGCAAGTGATGGAAAACAGCAAACACATTCCCTTTAACTAACATTACTTAAAAGCCAGAACTTTCCTAAAATGGTGAAAGAAACACAGAGGGTACAGTCAACAGCCTTTGAATGTCCTGGGTATAATGTGAAATAAAGAAGGAGGGGGGAATCTTTGCCTACCGAGTACTGACAAAGTCAATTGTCACAACCAATTTGAAGACACACTGCTGTATTTTTTTTTAAAGCTGAAACTGCTGTGGGGAACCCCTTTGCTGTTCTTAGGCTGGTGATCTTAACCAACATCACCACAACATAAATGGAATCAATCTAACTGTTCCTGTAACACTACAGTTCCTTTGTGACCATAATTTCTTTGTGAAGTTTCCCTTTGTTGTCGTTTACCTCTTGCTGTGGGTTCATAAGAGGAGGTGAATTGAAATGACATTTTATCCGTTTCAATTCTTAATGTTAGTCCAGACTTTCCTTCTTTCTTTCTTTCACTCACCCACCCACGGTTGTCTTATGTTCAGTCTGTTTTCTTTATCCAACTGTGGTTTGGTTCAGATCCACTAGATGTCCTTGTAGATCTAAATTTTTTTGTTACCATTGATGATTTGTGTTCTAGTGAGGCAAAGGAATGGGAGAGACAGTGGTAACAAAAAACAAACAAACAAAGAAAACTCCAGGGTAATCAGCAGAAAAGGAGGCTTTTTATTCATGTTTGCTCTGCTTCTTAAATTAACAGTATTGTTTAGTGTCCAGATGGCTTCTTCCAAGGTTGTGACTGAGAATGGCAAGCTTCTGTAGAGTTTTTAGAGATGGTATGAAATCCCTGACACCCAAATTACTGAAGCTGTAGAAAAAAGTCTCCTGTTTTCTTCTGATTGCCATCTTTAATTAACATTTATGGTAGTTTAATGGGAAACAGTATATGTGTTTGGCTGTACAATCTTTAATCATTCCATCATGTCTTTAATCTGCTCAGCAACCGTTATTTCTAATAGGCCATCTTGTTATGTGTGTGGATGTGCTTAAAAATATTTATTTTTCCTCTTCGCTTTGGTGTGAATGCAAAATGATTGTGTAATAGTAATGAAGAGTAATAAGCATGTTGCCCTATAAACTGTGTTTCTTTGATATGTGATTGCTTATATAATAATTGATTAAAACCTTCATAGCAAGTCCTATTGACAAGTTGGTTATCAGATTTGAGACTGCTTCCTGCATGTTAACAAAGTGAATTATGAAATGATGCATGGCCTCCAAGATAACTGATATTAATAATTAAAAACAGTCCCTGAAACGCATTCGGTCTTAAATATGCCTTACCCTTAGTTCCATTATGTTGAATAACATAAATTCTTGTTGAAGAAAATAGTTCTTATGTGTTATCCTCTCCTATCTTTCTCTCCCTACCTCTTCTCCCAATGTCTTATTCTATTATTGCCTTTTGACAAAAATATGACTTAGATGGAAATGAAAACCAGGGACTGTTACTAAGCAGTATCAAAACATTATAGAACTGGTGGTTACTTGGGTTTTGCTACAGCATTTGATTAGTAGAAGGAAGATTCTTTAGAACAGCTGTCTATTATGCATGGAAGAATTTGCATTATTCTCTCACCAAATCTGATCACATTTCAGACCAAAAATATTAATGTTTCCTTAAGAACCAAAGAAGCATATTAAGCATTTTACAAGTATTTTGACAAATGAATGTTTGTTGAATGAAGAAATGTTTTTGATCTAGTGTGTCTGTAAACCTTAGATGTGATGGGGAAACAGAAAAAGATAGTATTCATAATTGCTATCATGAATATCTTTCAGTAGTCGAAACTATCAAAAGCTGTAACAGAACCCCAGCTATTCTAAAAATCTACCTCTGGAGAATGATAATGTATGGTGTGCTGATAATGACGTTGCATGTTGAAATATCTGAACAGCTGCAAGATAACTCAAAGAGAATGCTAAGAGCACATGCTGCAAAAAAATGCAAGCAAAGTTTTAGAGGAATGGAGTCACTGCTGAAGAGATCACTCATCCATCTCCCTCAATGCCTGTTTTTTCCACAACCATGATGTTACCCCTTGCTTGACAAATATATTGTGTACAGCAAGTCATAGAGGCCTTAGAACAGGGCTTGACCCATTTGGAGAGATTTATATCCTCTGTTCTTGTGCAAAGAAAGAAAAGAAAAGGAAAAAAGGGAAGTATTTCAAATTCATATGGAATTGTGAAAGTTTCTATTTAAAATTACAAGCTAGTTTTATTATTTATTTTACTCTTTGGCCACATCCACTCTTTAAAGTTAATGCTCTTTGGCTGCCAGCAATCTGTTTATGTGTCACCAAAATTGAATTAGTTCATGCTATGTTGTTACCAATAAAGATGGTCAAGTGCAACATAGGAAACAATTATTAAATGACACTTCAGCTTTTATTTGTGGATGAAAAAAAATTGGAAGAATTGAGCAAAATTATTTTTTTACAAACATCACATATTGTAAATACTTAATTTGATAGCATTTCAGGTTGAAGAACTCTCAGTTTAAATGAATGGCATCAATTTGGCTGAATTTGATGGCTTTTTAGATTGACGTCTTAAGGCCGTTTTGATACTAAAATCCACTGATATATACTGTAGAGAAAATACAATGATGATTGGTTAATCAGTTCCGCTAACTCATTTTAGGTGTGATCTGGTGATGCCTTGTATGTGAACTGCCTTTAATGTGGAAAATACATGCTGTTAGCAGCAGCATCTCTTTTACATGGACAAAATGTTTGGTCCTTGTAAGGAGTAAGTTGGGCTAAAAAAATATTTTAAATAAATAAATAAATAAATTTTGGTATTCAAAAGTATCTGCTCATTAAATAGGATTATGATCTTCCCAGGCATTGTTTAATTCTGAGAGGTGGAAATGGCAAAACCAAATATAAAGAAGCAGCCTGGAGTGAAATATTGTCAATGATTGGGGGAGTCTTCATAATTTTCTGCCTTTACTTGTTTTTTTACTCATTTTTCCCTTATTCAAAATAACAGTTTATCCTCTTTTATACCTAAATGGAAAATAAAGGAAACATTTGTCTTTCCCCTACACTCAATGTACAACCAAAATGTTATTGATGAGCAGAGTGGGGGGTTTTAATATCTGGGTCAAGACTGTCATAAACTAAGGCCTGTATCTTAAATCCCAGAAATGACCTTCCAGCTGCATTGTTATATCTAACCTTTCCATTAACCTGCTACTCTTCCTCTCCTCCCATCCAACCCATGGTTATAGCCAAGATGTCCATCTACAAGAGAATCAAACTGGCATGTTGTTTTGATTGCGGACTCTCTGAGCGTGACTGCTCTTGCATGTCAGGCAGTGTGCATAGTAACATGGACACCCTTGAGAGAGCCTTCCCACTTTCTTCTGTCTCTGTTAATGATTGCTCCACCAGTTTACGTGCCTGTAAGTTTTAACACCAGCACACACTGTTCCGTGTCTGTAGTGTCTGTGGTATCATCCCTGTCCTGTGTCGTACATCGTGGTGCTATTGTTTTGTTTTGGGTTTTTGGTGTTTTGGTTTTTTTTTTTTTTGTTTTTTTTTTTTTTGGTTTAAATAAATTGGGTTGGCACACAAACATACTTTATAACTACTTTAATTTATACAGTTCTATCTTGATGTCTTCTGCAATGAGCATTTCTTTTAAGCAATATTTTATTTAATTTTTGGTCTTCCCTTCCCTGTGAGTTTTCCAGAGAGAAAGAAAATGCATCTTTGGCAATAAGGGTTTTCTTTAATTTTTTGTTTTTGTTCTTTTGGTGACATTTTGTTTTTAATTAATGTACACAGTGTAATGGTTGTTAAATGCTTTACTAATGCCTGTGGCAGGGAAATGTGTCGCTAGACCTATAGACAACAGAATGGAGAAGATTCTATAGCTCCTTAAGGCAAGTGTGGAACAATTTTGTGTTGTGCACAACTTGAATGAGTGCACAATTCGTTCTGTTCCAAGGTCTTCCCCCACTTACATTTTTATCACTCCACTTTGTACTAAAGGAGGAATTTGGCCTTTTCAGGGAGATAAATTCCAAAGAAAGGCATGGGGGAAAAAAAAGAAGAAGTATTAACAGTAAAGCAATGTAAGACCTGATTCATTGGAATCTTGTGCTTGAACATTTACAAAAATGGGGTCAGATGGTCTTTTGGGGGGAATGGTACTTCTTAAGTAGGATTGATGCCTGTTCACTAAGCACTGCTTGCATGTATTGTACTGAAGAGTTTTATTAAAAAGGAACTAAAACATTACTGGATTGTTCCATCACAGTCAGAAGCAATATATGTGTATGATCCCCACATATCTACCATTTGTCTTTAAGTAGGTTAATACAGTTTTCCAGTTTTCTTACTGATTATGGAAGTAGAACTTGTGGATTTGGATTTTATTAGTTATTTAGCCAAAAGCCAAGTTGCTTTTACTCTCTCCCCCTCTCTCTCTCTTTCATGCACGTGAATGCACGCATGTGAATGCATACACGCGTGCGTGCGCGTGCGCATGTATACACACACACACACACACAAAAGACAATGTTTCAAAAAAGCACTACCCACTCATCTAAAGCCACAAGGGCTTTTACGCTAGCTAGGCTCAATGTATTACCCTCTAAGCTTCTGGAGGGAAGATTTCGAGGTTTGCCTACATCAGATTGTCTCTGCCCTTGTAATAGTGACAAAGTCGAATCAGTTGGTCATGTTCTCCTTTTTTGTACTTGCTATCGGGAGCTACGAATGGAGCTTTTACTTCCTATTATCTGTAAATTTCCCGGGAGATCAGAGGAGGATTATGTACAGTTGCTACTCTCTGACAATACCCTTTATATTACGAGAGAAGTGGCCAAATTCTGTGCTGCAGCAATAGTTATTCGTGATCAGATGTTTAGGTCAGCGATTTTAGATGGATAATATAATGTTTTTAATATAGCACTGGCTGAGGTTTTATTTATTTTAAAGATACATGATGTTATTAACTGAAAAGAAGGGGTTGTTTTATCATGTTTTATTGGAAAATTTATAATTCTGCTTAATTTTACGAAACTACAATTATATGTATCTATGATTTGGTTTTACTGGTCGTTGACCGTAATAAAGTATTCATTCATTCACTACCCACTTTACATTCAAGCATAAAAGTGATATTTATGGCTTGGAAAGTTTCTTGCATTCTCTACTACTCTACCATCTTCTATCTTTCATCATACCTTTAAACAAAAACAAGATTTTGTCCTCCATGTGAGATCACCCACCTTTGATGGCTAACACAAAACAATTCAAGCATGAATGCCAATCTGTGCCCTTTGTAAACCAACGCTAGCTGATTAATGCTGGTGGTGTCCCCAGCTTTAATATTGCCATCTCCATATTGACATACACATCCTTGAAATCCCATTGGCAGAGCTTCAATAGAAATCCTTCCCATGAAAAGAGGTCAGACAATGCCCGTCTTGACAGGAGCTGGTTAGCTCAAAGAAGAGTGGTGAGAGCTGGCTTTTCATTAAATATGAGCATATGTGAAATGTAGAATGCTTGACAATTAGAAATGGCGGCAGTAAGGCCCTGAAATCAAAGTGAGGTCAGATCGGTGGATCAGATTACTTCTCATACATTCTTCAGTTGTTCTGAAAATCATTTTGAATTAGTGTCACCAGAACCTTGATCGGTTTTGCCCTTTCTCTTTCATGCTAGGACTGTATTGTTTCCCAAGACACTCATTAAAGGTCATTATACTATTACAGGGCTGGCTTTGGTCACAGCACTCTCCCCCTCCCCATTAAGTCTGTGTGCACTTCTAAGATTGCTTAATGTGCTTTTCATTCTTCTCTATCCTCCCTGCCCTCTCTGTTTTTCCCCATTTCTTTCGGTTTTTCATTCTAAAGGGAAAGAGAAACAACCATGCAATAGTAATAGTCATAGTAGTTGTATTAGGAGTGAAAATGCTTGTAAAAAATAATACAGTGACTGCCACATTACCTTTAGTTACAACCTTGTGGGAAACTCTCCTGCACAGCCCGACTGTAGTTAATGTGAAATTCATTTTAATGAAGCTGGCATGGGACAACTCCCTGAAAGATTGTGCTCTTCGATTATATAAGACATTTTATTAAATAGACAGCATTATTATTTGCCCACCCTTCCGTAGCAGACAGCATAGGGTTCCTGTGATCTTTCTGTAGGAGACAAAGGAATAGCTGGTGATATAAAATGTTTACATGGAGACGTGCATCAAATGAGGTTACTATTTTTAAAAAGACAGAGATTGAAAGACCTACTATGGATATGATTAAGTGGACTGTTGTCCACAAAAGCCTATGCTATAATAAATTGATTAGTGCTTAAGTTACCACAGGACTCCTTATTGTTTGTACTATAAGTAGAATTTTGGAATAGGTAGGTGAAATATTAGAACAATCCTTACATCTTACCTACCTAATGTTTCAGGGCCAAATCACATATTATGATTAGACAGCTGAAAATCATATCAATGTGATAATTTATATCCACTGTTGCCATAATGCTTAGTAATAATTATGACATCACCCTCTTTCCTTCCACAAAAGGGTGCAGTATCAGAGACCCCCGGGAACTGGTGATGATGAGCATATGTCATCATAGAAGCCATTTTGAGTGTATAATACAGTGACTGTTAAAGTGAATGACAGAGGCTGACTCCCAAAGCTATTGGCCTGGAACAGATGATCCTGTTGTACCAACAGGATTTAGGGAGACGAGATACACTTGACAGAAGAAGTAGGAGGGACATAACTTATGGACATAACTGGTCAGCCTTATGAAGTCGTTGGAAGGATTTCTAAGATGAAATAATCAAGGTTATCTGAGAATAATTCTGTGCCGTTAAGTTAATTCTGATTTATGGTGACCCTTTCCCGTGTTTTCTAGGTGGAGAATACTAAGCAGTGATTTACCAGTCCCTTCTTATGGGGAAAACTTGGGACTGTGCAGGTTGCCCATGACTACACAGGCTGGCTCTTCTCCCAGGAAGCACAGTGGAGTATCAAACTCCCAACCTCTGGCTCCATAGCCAGATGCCTAACTCACTGAGCTGTTATGGCCTGTATAAACACTACATAAGCCTTTAACTAGGTGATTTGAAAATTATTTCCAAAATACTTTCTTCTTTTACACATATTTTAATAGCCATCAATAGAGCAGAATACATTTAAAATATGTATTATGGTTTAAATATGAGTTCACTGTTGATTAACAAATATTGTCCTTGTTACACTGGAGATTCTTTACTGGAGTCTGAGCACCTGTTGTTAATATCTGAGTTTGGAAATTGCCAGAAATGACTGAAGTGAGGATGTCAACATGTTGTTTTGAGGTGGTAAAGCTGAAGAAACAACACTAATACAGGTCATGCAGTAAATAAATAAGTAGGCTTAGTAATTGCAGAGGGTTATGAGGAGGTGTTATGGGAGAAGAAAGATGAGATGATATTCGCCTGCTCAAGAGAATCTCACTACGCAAGAGATTTTAATCAGACAGCTGTGTTTTGCTAACCCAGATTTTATGGAATAACCCAACCGGTCTCTGTTGGAGAACATTAATGTTACTCTGGCCTGACATTCTCTTAACGAGACTAATATAAAAAGACAATTAAAGCAAGGGCAGAGTGACACAATAAAAATCGTATTAATTCAAACCCGCAGAGATGACAAACCATGCTGTGTATGTGTCACAAATATCTGACCTTTGGAAAGAAAGCCAGTGTGTCGTACAACAAGGAGGTCTTACGGCCTCAGCCTCAGACTTGCTGTGTTACAAAATAGAAGCGTAGAACGTGGCATGCCAGCTGTTGTGTGACATGGCCTTACATGGGTATTGCAAGGGCATTAGCAGCACAGTAAACATATAAATAGTGCAAATACTTAGGCTTGCCTTCTTCCAATCACATTTTTAAAAATAATGATTCCTTCCTCTACTGTGACATTTTGTCATATTGCATTAGCCGTCAGTTGCTGTGTTTGCCTTGTAGCGTAGTCCAGTGCACATTTCCTTGCAAGTAAATCACAGTGAGTTTAATGGAGCTTACTCTGAAGTAAATATGCAGTGAATGTCTGGTCTTCAGGATTTCATGTGTCTCTTCCAAGATGCTGGAAATCAATTTCTTCCTGAAATCTTTCACAAGGATGGATAAGGAGCTAGCAGTCAGAAAGCCAAGAGAACCCGCAGGTTCTTTTGGAGAACCTGCAACATTTATATGAAAGAGATCTGTCTTCTTGGCCATCCCTTCAGGACCAATAATAATGGAAACAACTTTGAGAGAATTAAAGTCTCTCTCAAGGAGGCAGTAAGGGCAAGAGCTGGTAGACAAACCCTTGGTTCTTTTTCTCAATTTACACATATGATGAAACTTTAGAGTTTAAATGACAAGATAAGATTTATAAGTGTTGCCAGCATTGGTGGGCATTTTGCTAATATGTTTCGTATAGGTAATTCTTACACATTGAAAAAGGTATTTTTGCTATCCTTTAATTGCAAATGGCACAAGAAAGGAAGGGAGGTCTATAACACTTGTCCTGATAAAGCAATAGTTTTGATGTGGTTAGACTTCCCAATAGGAATTCTGCTTTTGTTTGAGACCATGTGTTGCTTTATTAGTTAACCCTCTGACCTGAATTCCATCCCTCCTCAAATACTTAGACATTTATGATCCCTTTACAAACTGCTGGCAGCACTTTGGACCACCCACAAGGCTCCAGCAATCTCTTGCACACTATGCATTCACCATTTAGGTGTCATTTCCACCACTATAAGGAAAAACACCATGCTATAGAAAAATGAACAAGAGGCCTTGACTTCAGTGTAAAATGTTTGTTAACATTTATCGTAATCAGTCAACTGTGTAGTTTTGTAACTGCACTTTCACTGTATGAAAAACTTGTTGCTTATGTCAGTAAAGCATATGAAGTGACATAAGCAACAGAGAAGTCCCTGCCCTAGAGGATTTATACACTGACAAATGGTAGTGTCTGTTGTTGTAATAAGAATGTTCCCTGTGGTGGTTGAGGTAGCAGCAGCAGCAATAGCAGAGTTTGTGTTGGGGCAGAGATTTTTTGTATGGTATTGTATTTGTGTCTATTTAAAAAATTAAATCTATCTCTTGTCTTCCTGTGTTTTTAAAAAAAGGCAAACAAGGAAGTTCACAAAAAATATTTTAAGCTAGTGACAGGACTCAGAATTAGTTTTATTAATCTGCTAAGTTTGATCTACTGGCAAAGATTAGCCATGCATTAACTCTCTTGCCTCCATACGTTTTCTTCCAGTTCATACTCTTTTACAGTCTGTCGTTTCCAGACTTTGAAAATCTTTACTTATTTTATGCATGTACTCCAGTAGGTTATTGGGGCATTCGTTCTTCTGAGGTTAACACAGATGTGAAAGCTAAAGAGTTGGAGGACAGTAAGAAGTGAAGGGGAGAGAGAACACCCACCCAAATTTGGCTGCTCCTTATGCAGTAGAAGAGAAAATACAAGGCATTTTGTCTGGATGTTACAAATTATTAGAATGTATGAACATAATGGAACAATGAATAGTGTTTTTTGGAGGAGACAAGGTGAGAAAACTCAGGTGCTTACTTTTTGATTTTCACGGAGGGCTGTTTTTTTCTTGATGTGTGCTGCTTACAAATCTAGGGATGTTATGTGCAGTAGCTTCTGTACAAGCTGCAGACATGACTTAAGTTTTGGAACAAAGCTTTCTGAAGACTTAGTTTGAAGGTAGGGAGAGTGGAAGAAGCAAAGAGAAGTCTTTGAGAGAAATCCCTTCAGGCCTCTACTTTGGGTAGTGTTTCTTACCAGGGTCACAGGAAAGTGACTACTGAATGGATTGCCTTGATGGGGACAGGCTAGAGGGGGGGAAAGCTGTCTCCAGCCTGTGGAGCAGGTTTCAGAGAAGGCCTTATGCAAGGTGACATGGAAATTATGTTTGCATTTTTATTTCTGAGTGTGGCTGGTTGTCATGAAACTCACCCTGACAGTTTCTTACCACCAGGCAGCAGATTCTCCCTGTTACCTCCTCGGTGTAGGACAGATGCTAGCCAGTTAGCTCTTCGTCTCTCCTCCTCCTGAGCTATCTCAAGCGACAGATGCCAGGACTAGCTCGGTTTCCTCTTGAACGTTTCTGTCGTAGCCCTGCCTTGAGCCCAAATTCTGACCTTTACTTGGATGAAATAAAGTACTTATGAACAAGCAGAGCCTTGATCCAGAGCAAGCTTAGAGCAAATGTCAAGCCAGACTTCTGCCTCTTTCTTCCACCTGCATTAGGGAACCTAGATTAGACCTTAGAGTAGAGCGTTGGACTGCCTTAGGCTTTACAGGTCTGAAGAGACATCACTTATTAACAAAGAGTTATTAAATTTTTATTCATTTTTACAACGCAATATAAATGCTTCCTATGAATATGTGTTGTGCTCATTGTCATTTAAAACGTTAATTAAGTCAAAGTTACATTTAATTTAATCCTAAATGTGCCTTTGGGAGGAAGGTTTTAGAAACAGCTGCAGGATCGAGAAAGTACAAGTGTGCAAAGGACTTCCTTGCAGTTTCAGGATTGATTCCTCTCACCCCCATCCTATCTTGAATATTGTTTTGAGTCGAGCTAGACTGTAGTGGTATGATTGGGCACCGCTTCACATTAGTGCCGGACCAATAACTACAGGATTGTGAACTGCCCTTGTATCCACAATAATGGAGGGAAATGTATAAACGCTTTTAAAAAATAATATTAACTATGTGGAAACTCAAATTTGCAAGGAGACTTAACATACTTGTCTGAAATTGGTAACTAGTTGGAAACAGGATGCAGCCAAATTAGAACAGTTATCATGCACTGCGCTGGCTTTTACAGGGAAACCTCTCAGGATGTATTCAGACATACACCATTATCTTCCTGCTGTGCCATTCCTGCCTTTGCTGTTCTAGTGCCATACCTCATTTTCATAGCACTAGATTTCTTGATGGGGCAGCCTGTATAAGGGGACTGCATAACCACCAGTGTTTTTAAAACAATGTTTGCTTTAGTCAGAGCTCAAAAAGCTCCATTCACCAAGAATCAATCTTGGGAAGCTTTAAAATAAAAAGCTATTTTCTTTGCCTTGGCTGCATGTTTTACTTCATAAGGGAGAAAGTAGAAAGGTTCCCCCCTCAATATATTTTCATTCTGAAATACGTCTTCTTAAGGCTATGGCTGAGAAATCCAGACTTTAAATTTTACCTGATTTTCAACAACTTTTAATTTCTAATTTCAATATGCACCTCAAAAGAGAAGTACAAGGAATAGAAGAAAGGAGGTGAAACAGTTGCATAAAGTCTTAGAAATCGTCCAACATTTCTGGGCTTAGTTGTGTAATTTTCCTTGCCTGCTCTTGCATAAAAGACACTGCTTTCATAGTTTTCACCATCTCCACTATATATATAGAACTGTTACATTAAAAAGTCAACCACAAATCAAGTGGTTCACCTTGAAAAGGATGGCTCAAGCTGTTTGTACAGCTCAGTAGTACACCGTATTGGTATGCATTCCATACGTCCTCACCTACTTCATAGCTTGGCAAGAGTTGGGATGTGCATAGAATAAGAGTTGGCATGTACTGTCTGGATATGAGGCATGTTGCTCTACCACGTAGTGGGAAGAGGAAGAAACTAGCATGGGACTGCCATTTTTGGCACAGCAGCTTTGAATTTTCATCTAGTTCTGCTGAAACATCCATAACTTTTTGCAAATTTGTTGTGATTTTAGTTGCTGTTACAACTTAATTGCAATCTGGCAAGTTAGAGATTAGTTTGTTTATGTTAGTGTGAGCTTTTGGATGCAACAATCTGCTTCATCAGATGTGTGACAATTTAACAAAGTTCATTCCAAAGTCCCATTTCATTTTAAAGAGAGGTGTGAAGGGGTTTTTTCCCCCATCTGACTGGATAACGTCCTGTATTTCCAAAAGAACAGGACTATACAATATATGTGCTCCAAATGTTTGAATCAAAGAATTTAAAAACCAAGACAGCCCTCGGTTGGGTAGAGTGTAGTGGCCACCTTAGGCAGCAGATGCTAGGAGTCAGTAGGGAGCAGTGACAAAGCATTAGGAGTCAGAGGTAAAGATGTGCACACCAGGTAACATGCTTGTTGCACCCTAAGCTTGTCTTCTGTACTCAGGCTCAGGGAAGTTTGAGTGCAGCTAATGTTATGACTTCAGTTGCCAGTCCAGTTGGATTCTGTGTACATGTAGTTGTAGGAATATAATCTTGATGTTCACCTCAGATGACAACATGCTTTGGGTCAGCCTTGCATGTAATAAACACTGTTCATTCAGTAATGCAAGCTGTGATGACATTCAGTAGTTTTGATAGTTTTAGAAAAAATAAGTAAATACATAAAGTTCTAGCTATACTTAAATAAAACTAGCCATATATTCAGAGGCAGTATTCCATTGAATACAAGATGCTGGCAGTGTACATTGAAGAAGGGGTGTTCCTGAAGACAACTGTTAAGTTACTGTGTTAGGAATAGAACATTTCACTAGATGGTCATTTGTTCCTGTTACGTTCATGCTGTGTTAGACATCTGAGGAAATATGTAAGCTCCTAGAGGAGCTTGAACATTTGCTTGTTTGGACTACAATTTCCAGAGACTAAGGAGCACACCAATGGACACCCTTAGGTTTTATTGCTGACCTGGCTTCCCATCGCACAATGTGAGCTAGCTTCCTAGCTTAGTTTCCCAGCACACAGTATGAACTATGCTGGTTCCTTGCCATACTGCTAAGGACAATGAGTCACTGTCCCACATCACTGCATACCTTGCAGGGCACAAATGGGCCCCTTTTTTAAAACTGGAACGTTGTTATTTATAGTATTAGCAAAGCCTTTCCAGTAGTGATCTAAATCTCTTCACTGGGCATCAGGGTAAAGGCTTAATTTCTACTGATTTTCTGTACTTTCCTCTTTGCTCGAGCTCTGAATTTCAGCTGATTCTTGTTTAAATTGCCATTTGTGTCTCTTCTGTTGTTCAAAGAACTCTACTTTAGAGACGGATTAGTAAAAAGCATTACAAGTTCTGCATAGTTAGCTTGAGGAAATGTCTGAGAGCCTTTCAGACTTTCAGTCAGCCCCAAGGCCTTACATGTCCCTCCAAGGAATGTTGATAACCTTAGCATCATGGCCAGAGAAAATTCAAAAGTCTGTAGATTCCTGTCTGACTTCTGTATACAGGGAATTTCCTTTTTGCTGTCATCTGCCTTCTGTTCCTCCAAAAGACCAGTTCAAACGAAGATATTGTGGTCATCATCATTCCATAATGGGCTTTCATTATCTTTTCATAATCTATTCCTTCTAAGGGCCAAATTACACGGCATGTGGCAGATCTGTGGTTTTCTGCCAACATTTATTTGCAGAGGCAGGCCTATAGGAAGGGATGCTTAATTCTTTCTCCACAGTCTGTTTCAAACGGTGGCCATAAAATGGTGCATAAGAAAATAATCTCCCCCACTCTACTAATGCACTCAGATTCCCTCTCACAACCCACATACATATATGCCATCAGGCTATAGTTCAGTTAACAGCTATAAGAGAGAATTCATGGAAATGCTTGCTTTTCTCATCTCTGCATGATGAAGTCTGTGCCAATACTTCATATTGTATCTCTTAAAAGTAAATTTGATCCAGTAATATTATGACTTAAAGCAGTGAACCACAATGCACAGTTTATCTTACACATATCAAAGCGTGATAGGTAAATATAGTCTCTGGCTCTCACGTCCCTGTATTCTGCTGTTGTTGTTTCTTCGTTCTTTCTCTTAACAAAAGCTTTTTCTTCTGCTCCTTTCTTTCCCTTTACAGATATTATTTTTAAAAATTGGAATCTGCAGCATGTCAGTCGATCTGGTTGAACTGGTCTGTTAAGCTGGGTGGATCCCACTCTCTGGTCTGAGGTTATACAGTTAGCAATACTGGTTATTTCAAATACCAGGGCAGTAGGCAGGAAGAAGGCAGTGGAAGAGAAGGCAAAGATTTGATGAGGATCAAATGAGGATTCCCAGTGTGGTGTAGTGGATAGAGTGATGGACTAGGACACTGGAGAACAGGGTTCAAATTCTCACTTAGCCATGGAAACTGACTGGGGTAGTGGAACTGGTAAACCAACTCTTAAATATCTCACTTACCTTGAAAGCACTATTAGGGTCACTATAAGTTGGTTCCAACTTGATGGCACAAAACACACATACCTTTCAGCTGCCCTCAGGACATCTGCATTGATAGGACAGATGTGTGCATCTTTTATGTGGCTGGCAGTAATTGGTTGTCATAGTCTTGCCATTGACTTGCAGTATATACAGAGAAACGTTCCCCATTGGATGGCCGTGGGGTTATTTTGAATGCACTGCTGTGTGTGATGCTTACAAGATTTACAAAATATTCACCTATAAACACATCCAAAAAAACATACATACATGTACGTTTTTCAGGATAAATCAGAATTCATTAAGAAGCCTTCCAAATTAACAGCACCTTCATAGCTTCTGCAGATGGAGAATCTATTACATTCTGTACATTGTCATAATAATCATACTTCATTCTTTAATTCATGTTATGGATCAAGTTTTGGTAACTGTTCTGACATGAAACTTCTTAAGGGGAAAAACTCATTTCCATAACTTCTAAAGCACATCATCACATTTCACAGATATATGTGAAATGACACTCTCCTTCCTTCATGTCACAATCAGAAGTAGTCTGCCACTAGCCTATAGAGCCATTTGAGTGTTATCGGTGTAATATTTTTGTTAGCGATTGAATCAGTGGAAATGTATAGCAGCCATTTGTTACTTTGCAGAGACGTCTTGATCCTATTTTGTTTTTATATGAAAAAATGACCTGGGCTGCATCCATCCATCCTTTAGAGTACGTTTTCTGTTAGAGATCAAATCGCCGTTGTAAGTATCACTGCCATTAGTTATCGCTGCTAGATTTCTTAGCTTACAGTTTATTTTCCACTCATGGAATTGCCAGTCTGGGCTCCCACATAACAATCAATTGTACCCAAAATACTGTATGCTTTGTAGAGGCTTTAGTATATATTCTTTATGGAAGCTGTCTCTCTCTTCTCCCTTTTCTCTCTCTCTTTGCAAATGTAATCAGATTCAGCTAGCACATATCCATTGCTCCATTTTATTGTGTTACTTTGCCTTTTCTCTCTTGGTGTCATTTACCAAAAATGATAGGCCACACTTGTCTTGCTCTTCCATATTGCTGAAATATGCTTCTGCTCTGCCTTTCCCTGTTGCCACTTCTCACTATTATTTTGTAGATTTAGTCTGTGATATTTATAACAGAGGTTATTTGTTGCATTAGTATATTCACTAAGTGATAAATCAGTGAGTATCTTTAGAAGGAAATAGAACCACACAACACTGAAATCTGTACAGTTAGTGTATTGTAGCATTGGGTTGGATCCTGTCTAGCTAGCTGAAACTGATGAAGACTTGGGAACCAGCTTCAATATATGGTAGTCTGGATCTGTGTCCATGTGGGCTTAGGCCAGAAAATGCAGTGCAGAGAGTAGCACAATGGAGGTTGTCTCTGCCTCATTCTGAGGGATCCTCTCTCCCATACACCACAGCCTGCCTCATTCCCACATTTTGAACATTTAGATAAGGAAGGGAGAAAATGGTGAGTTGGTGTTGCTGACAAACACTTCCTCAAGCTCAGCATAGGGCTCAGCAATCACAGACATTTGCCAGCAGCATCAAATCACCCCCTCTGCTAGGACCCCAGGTGCATTATGGGGAGATTAAAATGATGGCAGCAGTACTACTTGCTAGAAAGGTACTTTTCCGCTCCTCCTCCTCTTCCTGGCACCCACCTCAGCAAGGTAAGAGTAGGGGAAGAAAATGTGAGGCAACCAGAGATGCTTTTGGGGGCATTTTTGCCAGCTGCAGCTTCCTTGGCACTTCTGCAAGTGGGCTTCCTCGCCTCCACTTTTGGTGGGTCTCTTGGCTGGCTGACTGAGAATGGGAGATCTTTCCCAGCTTTCAGGTTTCCAGATATGAAAGCTGCTATATGCCTTGCCAAATGTGGTGTTGATCCAGGCTGCTCTACTGGCAGTACCAGCTCACTCTGTTGAGAGTGCAACACATCTGCCCAAAATGGAGAGTTTATAACTCCTTTATAACATTCACATTTCATTCTGATGCTTCAATGCCACGAATTGCATTTTACTTCAGTCTAGCAGTGTCAGTAATCACAATCTGTTGGTAAGCACCATGATTTTCTTGTTCGTTCAGGTTTTCAGTTTGTGGCTTATAAAATTTCTATAAGCCACAAATAGATTTCTTGGTTTTGTGAAAGACATAAATAAGCTAATGCAGTATTATTAAATGCTACAGTGTTTGTTTGAAAGCTTTTACTGCAATTCCTCTGATTAAAAATGTCCCAGAAATATGGCTAGTTATTTAAGGGTACATCTCATAAGGAGGCCCAATGTGGTCTGGTGGACGGAGTGACAGACTAGGACTCAGAAGACCTGGGTTCAAATCCCCACTTAGCCATCGAAACTCACTGGGAGAGTGGAAATGGTAAAGTTGCTCTTTAAATATCTCACTTACCTCAGAGTCAGTGTAAGTTGGTTCTGACTTGACAGCACATAACAACAACATCTCATAAGGCAGCTGGGGTAGCTCAGTGTTATCTGGCTGCAGAAGTAGAGACTGGGAGTTCAAGTCTCCATTGTGCATACCAAAAGAGCGCGCCTGTCTGGCCCTGGACAAGCGGCACAATCCCAGGATGCCGCCAGAAAAAGGGAATGGTAACCACATCTGAATATTCTGTTTCTCAAACACCCTGAAAAGGCTTCCTGTGAGTCAGAACTGGCTTGAGAGTGCACAGTGACTGCTGGATAGCTCAGTGGTTTAGGCATCTTTGCTGCGGAGCGAGAAGTTGGGCGTTTGATTTCCCCACTGTGCGTGCCTCCTTGACAGGAGGTGGACTTGATGATCCATAGGATCCCTTCCAGCTCTGCAGTTCTAAGATTATTGTTATTATTATTGTTATTATTATTATATCTCATAAAGATGCGGGGGCGGGCGAGAGAGAGGATTTTACACAGTTTCAGTGTCAGCATGAGACTTATTCCTACCAGCAGATGGTGCTGCTACCTCAGAAATAAGATCTGATGTGAATCCCATGTCAGTGAAAAGATTTTCGAAAATATTAGATGGATTTTAATCATCACATATATAATATATACATATTTTGGAGTGTATGTGTAAGTAAAAATGTAATGGATATAGATACAGTTATATCTATTCTGTTGGGCTGTCTCAAGCATTGAGCCAAAGCAGATTGTTTTTTCACTGTAGCTTTCTTTAGTGCCACCTTTTCCCTGATTTTCTCAAAGTGGGGAGATAAGTGTATCCATCAGTTCAGAATGGGGGCAAGAAACGTTGCTCTCATTCTCAATTGCCCTTACAATGTAATCACATAGTTAGACCAATTACCTGTTACATGATCGCTGATTGGGTGGTATTATTTGGGTAGGCAAAAGGTTAAGAGAGGAGTGGAGCTAAAGTAGACAGAAAATAGATGCAAACAGCAGCAGAAAAAATACATTGAAACAGCTTTGTAGAATCATTTTGGGGGGTACTATGTGTGGTTTTTTGTTTTGTTTTGTTTTTGGTCACCTAGTAGATAATGGACAGAATATACGAACCTAGCTCATAGTACAGAGCTCAGCATATTGCTCTGATGTAAAACAAATCTGTATATTTTCAGGAATAGCACATATAGATTTTTGCATATATATGTAGAAACGGGAGAAACCATGGGCATGCCAACATTTAATGTAG
The DNA here is from genome assembly GCA_037013535.1 of Intellagama lesueurii. Lineage (NCBI taxonomy): Eukaryota > Metazoa > Chordata > Lepidosauria > Squamata > Agamidae > Intellagama > Intellagama lesueurii. The sequence goes on along the minus strand of JBAJHW010000003.1, from coordinate 157,056,349 downwards.
TATAATTATCATTTCTCTTCAAGGAATTTTGAGTGTTGTAGATATATGAAAGAGAGGCTATTGATCTGTAAGAGAAGATTTGTAGATTCTCAGAAGATTTGGTGACTGGATAGGCAAAAACATAGCAGTTAAATTGATGTAAAATGGATATAATATTTTTTGATAGATGTGCCTTTATAAATAAATCATATTACCCTTGGCTAAAGTGAGAAAATTAGTAGCAAAGTGTGGTGGATGCTGAATTAGGTAAGAGGAGATGAATTCTTCATATTTTCTGCTTTGAGTCAAACTAGAATTTTAGTTGTGCACATTTCCTCCAATTAACCTATCTTCCCTCTCACAGAGGGATTTCCTTAGAGATACGTGCCACAGTATCTCTTTTGTAAAATAAGCCCCTGTTTACCTTCCAATGCTCAAACACAAAACAAACTAAATGCAAGATGTTTAGGTGAGGAAAATCAAATGATACGACATTAACTTCCAAAAATTGCCACTGCCTGTAAAATCACCCCAATGGTGGCAGTTTTCAGAAATTACAGACTTCTTGCCTGTCCTGGGACCCACAAGGGCTTTTCCTGAACAAAAAGGATCCTAAGGGAGCCAAAAACCTTGATGGGTGCAGAAACTTTTAATGCCTGAAAAATAATGCTGGCTGATGACATCATCAGCCTTGCGGGACATAACTTCTTGCTGCTAGATTGCAAGCATAATGTTCCTTGGCTTTTTCTAAATAACAAATACTTTAAAATACTACACTGAATAAATAATAGATAGTTCAGCAGAGTAGAAGGATTATTGCTTAGCAGAAGTGGCGTACCTATAGTTCTCAAAATGTTGCTGTGCTAATAGATCCCATCACCTCTTACCATTGACCGTACCAAAGGGAATTTAAGTTCAAGAAGCTCTGGAAAACTGCAGATTCTTCAGTCCTGACATAAAGATTTGGTGTTAAACTGATGTCCTCTTGAGACGCATAGGAGAATCATGCTGCCTTATAAAGCAAACTAGCCACACCTTAATCATGATCACATGTCAGTTTTGTTGTTTAGGTTATATTTGGTTGTCTTTCTGTTTGTTTATCTGTTTGTTGGTTTTTTAAAAAGGAGAAAAGGGGAAAAAGAAATAATGTGAAGGAGAGAATAAGGAAAGAGAGAAAACAAAAAAGACGTGTATGTGTGTGTGTTTTTTAAAAAAAAAATCAAAATTGAGTCCTGTATTTTAAACAGAGATTAAAAGTGGTTCCAGTATCTGAAAGCTTCTCAGTGAAAATATACAGATAAAGTCTTCGGAGCCTGTAATCTCAGGGTCTCTTAGTATCATCTTACCCCAAATTCCTTCTGAATGAACCTCCACAACAAGCCAACACTACTATTTGCTGTAGGATTGCATTCGGAGTTTTGGAGTCTGTGTCAGAAGGAAAGAAACTTTGAACTGGAGTTGAGATTTACAGCTAAACGTTACAAAGAAGTATTCATGTGTGTATTGCCAGACCCTTTCCTTCTACACTAAATAACTTTAGTTTCCTGTCAAATGCATTGTACACAATAAACAGAAGGCTTCTAAATCCAGGTGAACACAACAATCACCTAGGGCCCTGTTTTTATTTTTTGCAACATGGTGCTTGTATATATCTTACTTTATGCTCTCCCACACATACTTATTGTTGCTGGATGAGTATAAATAGTTAACTATACCACAGGCATGCATTCAGATGGATTTTTGGTGACTGTTTTTAGAAATATGATCCATCTGTACTCTGCTTCTTGACCATGTTGGGAGCTTCACTAACTTTAACAGAGATGGGTTGTTGTGCTGTCTATTTGGACACAAAGAGGCAGCCTCCATTAGCATCTAGGAGACAATGACAGTGAGGAGATCACTAGTACAGTTTGTCAGAACTACATAATCACAGGCCATTCCTATTAATGTTTCTGACGCTGCCACTCTTTCCCTCTGTGTCTCCTGTAGCTGGTGTCAAAACCTTCTCTCAGGCAACAAGATAAAGGGCAGCAGATGTCTTTCTTAGCTGTACATTCAAAAACGCTATCTCTGTGTGCCAACCCAAACCAGTAGGTGCAAATAATATTAATACTACAATTTAGTTCGAGACTATAGGGTTTTACAGTTATCGTGAGAAGAAGCCTAAGGAGAAAGCTATATTATTATTTATTTTAAAGTGTGTTTAAAAAAAAAGAGAGAGAGAGAGGATGGGGAGCATAGTTTTCTACTTTGAGGAGGTGGCCCCCTGCCACACACACACATGCCGGAATATCCAAACATTTTACTGCTCTTGTTAAAATACTTTTGGCTTAATGAGAAATACTTCAGATACTTTGTCTGATATATAATATCTCAATTTGGTTTGAATGTTTTTTAAAATCTAATTACAACTTGGGGTGTCCACAACTACTTACTAATCTTGCTAGCCCTCTTGAAATTCTTCTCCTTTTTGCTTTTTTAAAAGTACCTTATTTGTTTGATCTAAATAGGCAGAACTCACAATTTCAGATTCTACATGAATTAAAATTTGGCATTAAAAAACCCTGCCCTTCTAACTTGTTCTCACTCTGAATAGTAGAGCTAGAGAGTGGGTGTGATTGTCAGTAATCCACATGGTGTAAAACACAAGCAAGCTGTTTTCAGGGACTTATGGGCATTTTAACCCACCAGCATTTGTTTGTTTATTACATTTCTTTTCCATCCAATAGCCAAAGTTCTCTGGGCAGTTCACATAACAGAGCTTAAACTTTAAAATGCAAGAATATTAAAGAAGAGAACAGAAAACCTCCCCCAAAGTTAAACAATAACAGGATAAAAAGGAAAACAAAACCAAACTTCAAAGAACTAACAAGCATGAATACATGCTAAAGGAGTGCAAACATGGGAGAATCCTTAGGTCTTTCAAATTCAGTACAGCATAGGCATCAAGTAAGTTCTTAATGACCACTTACTTCCTAGTGTTTGGAAGGGCCCCTTCTGAGGAGGGCCTCAGAAAATGCCTTTTCCTTTTTTGCTGTATCTTGTTTTTTGTCTTTACTTCTGACACATGACTCAGATAATTTCCAAAGTTCATGAAGGATATCCTTCATTCTAACATTTTATTAAAGAAGAAATACCTCTAGAATAAATTTTACACATAAAGCTTAGTTAATTATCAGCTATTTTAATTGAGTGTTATTGTAGTTGTTACGTACGTACCTTTCTTGAGAAATATATTTTAGAATTGCCACTGACTTTCTACAGCTCTGGTCATGAGTCTCTTGGGTACTGAAGTTCAACTAAAGCAACATTTTAGGGAGAAGTAGGCAGTCTTCTTAGGTAGAGGCTCTGGAAAACATTGAAGGATACGTACAAACATCAGGTCTATGATGGCAGGGGATATGCAAAACAACTACATTCCACCCTAGTACAGCTGCAGAAATTTCACTCTTAGCTCTGTCAATTGGCCCCATGTCCCAACCAACCATTTAGCCCTCTGTGCTTTCAGACATAGTGCCTGAACAGGGCTTTCTTGCTCCACTCCCAGCTAAGCTTAACTGCTGATAGGCCTAGCTGCTGTGCCTGAACACAGTTCAAACAGTGCCTTTACAGAATATTTAATTGGTTGTGTAGCTTACATATTCTTTCTTTCTTCAAATATAACAAAGGGTTACTAGCTGTCTAAAAGTCACCAGAACCACATGTGATGGAATGATGTGATTCTTGTGCTCTCTTTTTGAGTTACATTTTGATTTGTTACAAACTTATCCAGGTAATGTTGTCATTTTTCATTTCCTCTTTTAGAGTTAGAGCTTGACCTGAACATTTCCTAAGAACTGGTGTGTTCAAATCTGAACCTCACAACTTAAATCCATCTTCAAAATAGCATTCCACTCCATTTTAATAGAACAGGGTTGGGTGTCTTTGTTTCCAAGGAATTTGATCATTCATTTTTGTACTACAGCGGCATGGACATGTATGGATTGTCAGACTGACAAAGAAAAATGTCCATTGATACATTTGAAACCTTTCATTGGACAGTTTGCCAATAGCACTTTAGGGGCTTGAATAAACAGACAGTGATTCATAAACTGGGACGTCAGCACAGTTGAGTGGTCTGGGGGAAAAAAACATAAGATGAAAGAACCAGAGGACACAAATCCTCAAAATAGGCATGGTTCAATATAGCCATAAACATGCCTGAATGGAAATCATATTTTATTCCAACTTTCTGTGGATTAGCACCTAATGCTTAATGTGAGCATGTCAGGCAGAAAGGAAAGTGATGGTTGCATTCTGAAGTATTCAGTAATATCACTTTACCTATACTGTAGGTGCATAATACTCAGTTTAGCTATTTGGCAAAAACATGGCATTTGTCCAGGGTGGTAACATGTAAGTAGTTGATATTGTGCCATATACATTTCTGGCAGCTGTTTGCTTCTTTCAGGTCAGCCAGTTTTCTAGGGACAGGCAGAGAATTATGGTTTCCAGCTGCAATAGAATCATTCATGGCATGAGTATGATGGGACACTGACCATCTCCGCCACTACCTTATTACAGTTATTATTATGATGATGATGATTACAATTAATATTACTTTAGGCAGCATCTCATCTATGTGAGCAGAAAGGCCTTCTGTTTTCTCATGGCAGAAAGAGGACAATGTATTTGTTCCCCTGGTGGCAGCTCTTGGTTATCTGTTGCAGTGCTACTCTGGATCACTCTTAATTTTGTGGTGAATTGTTTCATGAGGTATGGGGTGGGGGCTTCTATAAAGTCATTTGGAATATTGATCAGAGCTAGGTTTAGGATTTAAGTAAAGTTGGTGCTCCGTTGGTGGATTCCCTGGCTGCAGCTCACCTGGCAGCATTGCCAAATGGCTGCAAGTCAGTCATGTAACATTTTCCACAGTACCCTAAAATACGTACAGTCATACATTCCAGGATGCCCAGAGCAAACACAACTGGGCCTCACAGTTGGAGTCCTGGCAGCTGCCCAGGGGTGAAACAGCAGATTCCAGGTCTGACCTTGACCAATATATACTTACAGCATTATGGATGGTATTTTGTAAATAATAATAATAAAAACATGAGTAAAAATGGTGGGCCCTTCCCCTGAAAATGGTAGAGTCCACATTGGAGCAGTGAGAAGGGCACCAGAGGAAGCAAGCAAGAGAAAGGAAGACCAAGCAGTCATAGTAACCGGGGGGAGGGGGGGTTGGATTGGAGAACTGGTGGGTTGGGGAAGAAGAAGAGTTGAACATATGTGATTCTGCAGTGTTGAGAGGAGCTGGAAGACACCACCTGGTATTTAAAACACACACCCATATATTGCTCCCTTTCCCCTGCCAAGGGCATGCTGGAGCGATCCAGAAATACGGTAGCAGGTCTAGAAGACTTGGGTTGACTGCAGCTTTCTGTAGTGATCTACCAGGGGCTTGCTGGACTTTTTTTTGCTGTGTCTGCTGGAAACTGTTAACAGGTTTTTCATAAACAATGTTAGTAGGCAGTGGTAGGCCAGAATGAATAGCCAGAGATGTAGGATCTTCAGTATACTTTCAGTATACCCCCCCCCCCCACTGCCCATTCAAAGAAATTGGAAGCACTTACCATGGATTTCAAGCAACTGTTGTTTGCTACATTCCAATGGGAAAAAACTGCAGCTAGTTGCTACAGTCTGTCCAAACAAGCCATTTTAAACCATGAGTTATAATTGTGACTTTTTCCAAGATTTGTTCTGGTTTGGTTGTAACAACATGCTGGGACTAATTAAAAAGGGACGCTTCCGGCATCCTCATTAGAACAACACCAAGAAGAGAGGGGAGTATACAGGTACAAGTGCATTCAAAACATCACTACCTTAATTTAGATTTATGTCTGACTGTAGGCAGTATTATTTTTTCCTAGGTGCACAAGCAAAATGAAGCACTCTTTGAATGGGAGGCTTATAAAGGGCTACCCATTATAAGCTGATAACAGACAACTGCTGCTGAAATGTGAGGTGTTTGCTCTTGGTGGTTTGTCCCCCTATTTAACAACGTGATGTCAAAATTTTGCCCTTTTACTTCCATTTTCCTGTATATATTTACAGTACTTATTTTCAGAAATAGATATGCTGGCTTTTTAGTTCAGAATTAGTTGTTGCACATCTCATGCATCTTAGTGCCTGCATTGGGCTTAATTGCACATTACACTGGCATCCCTCTGAGTGGCAGAATTCAGATGTGGATTTTTGTTGCACAACTGCTGTGTAATTACATATAATCATGTGCATCCACTTGTGTGTTTTTTAAAAAAACTGATTTCATGATTTTTTTTTACACATCTGTTTAGGACACTTGCTTGCTACAGCAAATACTCCCAGTTTTTCTCATTGAGAAAAAAAAGGCAGAGATTTTCATCATACCTAAACGAGACTGCACCTTTTTTCATTCAGATTTACTGTTTTACAGAATCACAGCCTTTCCCAACCTGGCACACTCTAGATGTTTTGGACGTTAGGGATCCCCTCCCATTGGCCATGTTCACTGGGGGTGATGGGAGTTGTATTCCAAATATCTGGAGGTCATTAGGCTCCAGAAGCTTGCATTATAACCATTATTGTGGTGTTCTAATCAATAATGTTACTGCATGTTCTGCTTGCGAAAAGAAATATTAATGACAGCTGCAAAAAATAATTAAACGGAATGATTTTTAAGGAAATGTTTTGATTGAACTCTTATTGAGTGTATGATAAACTCTAGCCTAAATTGACTAAGTGTATTTTCTGTAACTACCTTTGATAAGAAATGCATTACAAACTCATCAGTTCAACTTCCTGTTAACAAAGAGACAGCGGCCGTCTGGATTATTCTAGATCCGCAGTGAAACTGCCATACCACGTATCCTCAAAGTAAGGCTGTGTGAGTTTGACAAGGGGCAGATGAATCCAGGAGTTATTGTGCAGGGGTTTAAGTCTATGCGGCAGCTGACGGTTGAAATAATCATCTATACATCGCTCAGAGCTAGCTGGGGAAAGGTTGAAGCTGTATATTTTCAACATATCTAGTCTAATGGTTAATCTGTTGTCTTGTACAGAGGGTGCTGGGTAGAATCACAGCAATAGCTGACAGTTTGGAGGAATTGTTGTGGGTGTTTTCAGTTGCCTGATTCACAGAGTCATGAGTAGATAAGTCTAAACAGACATCAGCATTGAAAATACGATATAACACACACTTTTCTGATAAATGGATTGAAGCTTGCTCTGATCACCATAAATCGGATCACCTATTGATTTTTTGCATTTGACTATGCACAGCTCATCATCACCCTGCTACTCATAGTACTTTGTGTGAAACACTCAGATTTCAGAAGTTAGAATTGTTTAGTTTCGTTGGTGCTCAACTGACCATGAAAGCATGGTAGTGAATTCTGGGAAACGTGCCTATACTATCCTGCAGTCATGGTTCAGGACAATTAAAGAAATCTGAAGATAAGAAGAATATAAGTTTCTCACCTTTATACTGATTGATATACTGCTATCTTCAGTCATTATGGCTAATAGATGCAGAACAATTCCTAAGTATAGTGTCAATGGCTAGGAAGGCTTGCTTGCTTGCTTGCTTGCTTGCCTGCCTTCCTTCCTTCCTTCCTTCCTTCCTTCCTTCCTTCCTTCCTTCCTTCCTTCCTTCCTTCCTTCCTTCAAATCATTTTGTTTTAAATGCATTCTTGGCAGTGCTTCCAGGCAAATCATATAGGAAATAGTTTCAGCCATTTGTTTCAAAATGCTGCACTGGTATTATGCCTTGTTATATTTAAATTAAAGCTACATAAAGCCCCTTTTTCCAGTTATGGCAAGTGCACATTCAAAGGGAATATGGCAGAAACTGCCACTGACATAGAAATACCCAATTATCCAAATTGGTTGCTTCAAAAAATGCTTCGGGACCTGAGTATAATTAAAATGATCTTGAATACAGCAAATAAATATCAAGGAGGTACATGAGTGAAAGTCTGGCATTATCTTTACATAACTCATACATGAAGCTTGGCATTCTGTCCTAGGGTAGCCCTGGTAAGAGTGCTGTACTGGAAGCCTGTGGCTACCATATACATAACATTCCTTGCTGTATGTAGGACTGACACTACACATGTTCTGTAGTCGCAGGTTATTGATAAAACAACAACCCTCTCCTTAGTAATGTCAGCTGATGGGAAATGTGATATATGATCTCATCATGCTATGAGTTTCCTTGCCAAGTGGCAGCCAGTGAAACAAAGGAGGGAGCGGAGAATCTCAAAGGGTGATGATGACACATCATGCATTTCGTGTCACTTGGCATTACTGGGAGAGAAGAGGAGACAGAACGGGACTGCCGTGTTCCGCAGCAGCCACTTCTCTGCCATGATATTTAGTTCTGGCTATTGTCAGAAATGTGTAGACTTACGCAGTCTGCCTGAGTTGAAGTTTTTAAGATCCATTTCCCCCTCTTCTGGGAAGGAAAGGAGATCTAACCTTGAAAGCCATAGAAAGTATCCAGAAATCTAGTCTAGCTGTAACAGAGCAGTAGTGTGCCTGTGAATAGGTCCCAATAAAGGGCAGCGAGGGCGGGGGGACTCCACACTGTTGATCCTAGTGACAGTTATGCAGAGGTATACTTGCCTTGACATGGAGGTATATCACAGTGGAAACGTTATCTCTTCTTTAATTCATACCTCATTGATTTGCCCAGTTAGGAATTAGCCTTTGGTTTTTATCTCCGGCTAAGAAAACTTAGCTCAGCTTAATTTTGTGAAGGGTGGGTACCAAACGTCTCTACTGCTCCACTTCTTAACTATTAAAGCAGTATGACAATGGAACCAATTACCTTGGGAGGTGATGAGTGCTCCAACGCTGGAAGCATTTAAGAGAATATTGGACAATGGTGTGTCAGAGCTGCTTTGATTTGGATTCCTGCACTGAGCAGGGGGTTGGACTCAGTGGCCTTATAGGCCCCTTCCAACTCAAGTATTCTATGATTCTATGATAGTAAGGATAATGTTCACTGCAGTTTAGCATCTGTAGTGGCAGTAGTTCACTTGGCACCACTTCACGCAACATTTCTATTGAATTCCCATCACGATTCTTAGTGTACTACTATGGCAGTTCTTAGGAGTGTCCACAAGGAACCAAGCTGCCATCCTTTATTCGTTCCCCCCTGTTATTTGTTTTATTATTTTATATTTATGTATTTAATGCTACTTTCTCATGCCAGTGCTTCTTGCTGACATTTGTGATGTTGCTATTTGCAAGATAGTTAGTTATGTGCTATCAGGTTGGAACAAACTTACAGCAACCTTAATTGAGCTTTCAAGATAAGAGAGATAGTCGCAACAAAATTTCTTGGGTGGCCTTTCAGATGAAACATGTTTACCTATAGAACAATGGTTCCCAAATTTGGATTCCCGGATGTTCTTGGACTAAAACTTCAAGAAGCCTTCATCACTAGCTGTGTTGGCCAGGATTTCTGGGAGTTGTAGTGCAAGAACATCTAGAGACTCAAGGCTGGGAAGCACTGCTATAGCCGAGCTCTGAACACATGTTCTCTCCTGCTTTGAGTACAGTGTTGTGTTCTCTAGCTACCAGTGGCAAGCTCTCTGAGGATCACACTAGATAGAGGTTAAGTTTGTCAGAGGTGATCATCAGGGGAAGTCCAAGAAGCCAGATTAGATTGGTATACAATGGACATAGAAACAAGAACTTTGGTGGTGCAGCTAATACAATAGTGAAATCACAAGCCAGGCTGTGCCATAAATCACAGATCTACTTTAGGCTGTCAGTTCAAACAAATTTGTGCCTTTCTGGAATAAATGGCATGTCGATTGCAATTTAGGAGACTCGTGGTGCAGTGGTTAAACTGCAGTAGTGCAGCCAAGACTCTGCTCAGGTAGCTGGTTCAAGGTTGACTCAACCTTTCATCCTTCCAAGGTTGGTAAACTGAGTACCTAGCTCACCGGGGGGGGGGGGGGGACAATGTGTACCATGCATAATTAAAATGTAAACTGCCCAGTGTGTGCTTTAAGCACTATGGGGGAGTAAATATGCATCACACTTTGCTTTTAGTCTGGTCCATAATTCACCTATTTCAGAGTACCTGAATTTAACATCATTTAGCTTGATTGGGTATGAAACATATTAGACTAAAATGGTTATGATGTGTTATTAAAAGGTTATTGTGGATTACAAACCCTGAAAGTGTTGCAGATGGGGCTACATGGGTGAAAATACTGAACTAAAAATCCATTTCTACAGATGTGGATGTATGTGTGAAGTATATTTCCCTTTTTACATTTGCTGGCCTGAGAGACTAGACTGTGATCAGATGGCAGCAAAAGTGCACATGTGATCACACAGGATAGGGTCGCTTTGCTGGGATCAATCTCCCTTAAAGCAACTCTTTCATCCATTAGAGAATTGCTCCAGCCCAGCTCCAAAAGGTAGTAACCCTACTGCCGGACCCTTAGGCATTATTGGGGTTGGGCTGGAGTACTATTCCTCATATGTCTAGGATTGCCAGGAAATAGCTCACACTAGATTGATCACAAGTGGTCCAAATTGCAAGCTATATAAGCCCATGTGATCACACCAATGTGAAATTGTGTGCACACACACAATGTATGTATATTTTTAGAAGAAACATAAAGTGCTGCATATGTTAGCCAAGATCAGAAGATGTTCATGCAGACATGTGTGCTCATACACACACAGTCCGCTTCCCTGGAAAAAATACACTTCTGAATGCTGGGAGACCTCCTGGAGTGACATCTAACAAACAAGCTAGGATTTTGTTTATTTATTATTTAAAGAAGACTGAGCCTTCTGTGCCCATGCAAATGCTTGAGGCAAGTGCTTAAGCACACTTGTTGTGAGGGTGCTGTCTCATGGCATGGTGGATCCCCTTTATTCAATAGCTTCCCACACAATTTGAAGCTCAGTTGATTTTGAATTTCATTTTGGAAGCTGCCACCATGAACTTTAGTTTGCTACACAAGACTAATTTAGTTTGGGTAGTGTTTTAACACACAAAGCATTAATTGACACTTTTTCCTTATCATTTAGAAGTAAAGAATGAAGCTAAACCAAGTTACCCAAACCTCTCAGTTCAGTTCAAGAGCTCAAGTATCCATGCAGTGGTTGGCATGAAGTCCACTGACGGAATCCAGGAACCAGTCCTGCTTGTTAATAACCGTAAAGGAAGTCTCCTTGTACCCAACAATCCCTCACTGCTGCAGGTTAACTTCTTGGGCTCTGTTGAGCAAAGAACAGCCTCCTGCTGTAGATTTCAGAGGGCACTCGGCCTACCTACTGAATGCCACCATTACCAGAAAAGAAAGCTGGGGTTGAACCAAGTGCTCCGTAGGTACCCCCATAGCTGGATGCATCAGGCACCAGAAATTTTGTTTGTGCATGGGTTGTGCAATCTGGGCATTTTCCATGTGAAAATGACATTACTAATGCTCTGCTAAGTCCTTGCAGATGTGGGTTTCTCCAGATGTAGCGATTAATACCTTAATCGAGATAGCTAGTCAACTAATGGTTTCTGGTTGGTTTTGTGTTTCATGTTTGGCTGACTTTGAAATCTTTACTTTTTTTTATTTAACCAAAAGGCTTGGCAAAAGTACAAGTTTGTATTAATGTCCAATTAATCTTAGTTGTTACAACTTATTTTCAAATAAGTAAAAAATTTGGTTTTTGTTAAAAGCCCCTGTTGTTGTTGATGACATAGATGAGATAAAGGATGTGACAGATTTATTTTTATAAGCATATTAAAATACTTTAAATGGCTGAAGACCTTGACCACTCCTTTTTTTGAAAACATTTTCTTGATTGTGCTTAGAGGAAGGATTGAGGATAAAAGCCAGTAAGATGTTGTTTCAGATGTTCGCCTTCACGTAAAGACCATTAAAATTACCAGCACATCTTAAATCAATTCACGGAACATTGTCTGGAGGTTATGTCATTGAAACAATGAATCTTTTCTATATATATATAAATTTGGGAAGAAGCAAAGATTTTAAAACATCCTTGTGACTTTTAAACTAAACTACAGTCTAAACTAGTGTAATCTGAAGCCTCATTAGCCCGTGTCTGATGCCTTTCCGACACAGATTCTTTCTTGGAGATAAAACTCTTTGATGCTGTGCCTATTAGGAAAACGTGAGCTCCAGGTTGTAGCAGGGATGTTACAATTAAGACTATCCAAAAAACTAAGGTTTTAGAGTTTGTGAGAGAACTCATAACAGGATGGAGTTCAGATCCCAGAATACAAGGTGCCAAATTTGTGAACGCCCATGTATTTCAGAACTAAGGAAGTCCCTATAAACATATCTGTTCACAGAAGTAAGGATAGCTCTTTTCCACTGCGGTAAAGAAATGGCAAGAATAATAATATATTTTTCATTAAAAGGAAATCCAGCAAATAAGCAATGTTAACAATTAACAGTTACTATGAAATATTATGAATATAAATATGAGCTACCGTGTTTCCCCAAAAATAAAACAGGGTCTTATATTAATTTTTGCTCCAAAACGCATTAGAGCTTATGTTCAGGGGTTGTTTTATTTTTTTCATGTACAACAATCTACATTTATTCAGATAGTCGTGTCATCATCTTCTGGTTGCTGCACAATGGTGGAGGGTGGGATTTCACTGAACTGGGGCTTATTTTTGGGGTAAGGCTTATATTATGAGCATCCTGAAAAATCATACTAGGGCTTATTTTCAGGTTAGGTCTTATTTTTGGGGAAACGGTATTACATAATGGCTGAAATCCTGTTGTACAACTTTATGCATTGCAACAAGGATGATGTCATCAGCTGTTGCACTTTCAGGGCAATAAAAAAATTCCTAAAGCACATCCACTCCCAGGTTTCAGGGACTGATGGTGGTGATTTTCCAGCTTTAAATCCTTATGCTTTTTGTTCCCTGGCTCTCAAAGGGTGCCCCAGGATGAAGGGATCCCCAGAACCTGGGTGGCGGATCCATGAAGACTTTTATTGCCCTGAAACTGTCAAGGTTTGAAATTTTGTGTGTTGTTGTTGTTTAGTCGTTAAGTTGTGTCCGACTCTTCGTGACCCCATGGACCAGAGCACGCCACGCCCTCCTGTCTTCCACTGCCTCCTGGTGTTGGGTCAAATTCATGTTGGTAGCTTCGATGACACTGTCCAACCATCTCGTCCTCTGTCGTCCCCTTCTCCTCTTGCCTTCACACTTTCCCAACATCAGGGTCTTTTCCAGGGAGTCTTCTCTTCTCATGAGATGGCCAAAGATAAGGTGGCCAGGCACTCCCATTTCTTTAAGAACTTGCCATAGTTTGTTGTGGTCGACACAGTCAAAGGCTTTTGCATAGTCAATGAAGCAGAAGTAGATGTTTTTCTGGAACTCTCTGGCTTTCTCCATAATCCAGCGCATGTTAGCAATTTGGTCTCTAGTTCCTCTGCCCCTTCGAAATCCTGTCTGTACTTCCGGGAGTTCTCAGTCCACATACTGCTGAAGCCTACCTTGTAGGATTTTGAGCATTACCTTGCTAGCATGTGAAATGAGTGCAATTGTACGGTAGTTGGAGCATTCTTTGGCACTGCCCTTCTTTGGGATTGGGATGTAGACTGCTTTTTTCCTATCCTCTGGCCACTGCTGAGTTTTCCAAACTTGCTGGCATATTGAGTGTAGCACCTTAACAGCATCATCTTTAAAGATTTTGAATAGTTCAACTGGAATGCCATCACCTCCACTGGCCTTGTTGTTAGCCATGCTTTCTAAGGCCTACTTGACTTCGCTCTCCAGGATGTCTGGCTCAAGGTCAGCAACCACACTATCTGGGTTGTCCGGGACATCCATATCTTTCTGGGATAATTCCTCTGTGTATTCTTGCTACCTCTTCTTGATGCCTTCTGCTTGTGTTAGGTCCCTACCATTTTTGTCGTTTATCATGTCCATCTTTGCACAAAATGTTCCTTTAGTAGCTCCAATTTTCTTGAACAGATGTCTGGTTTTTCCCTTTCTATTATTTTCCTCTATTTCTTTGCACTGTTCATTTAAGAAGGCCCTCTTGTCTCTCCTTGCTATTCTTTGGAAGTCTGCATTCAATTTTCTGTAACTTTCCCTATCTCCCTTGCATTTAGTTTCCCTTCTCTTCTCTGCTATTTGTAAGGCCTCGTTGGATAGCCACTTTGCTTCCTTGCATTTCCTTTTCTTTGGGATGGTTTTTGTTGCTGCCTCCTGTACAATGTTACGGGCCTCCATCCATAGTTCTTCAGGCACTCTGTCCACCAAATCTAGTTCCTTAAATCTGTTCTTCACTTCCACTGTGTATTCATAAGGGATTTGGTTTAGATTATACCTGACTACCCCAGTGGTTTTTCCTACTTTCTTCAGTTTAAGCTTGAATTTTGCTATAAGAGGCTGATGATCAGAGCCACAATCAGCTCCAGGTCTTGTTTTTGCTGACTATGTAGAGCTTCTCCATCTTTGGCTGCAGAGAATATAATCAATCTGATTTCGGTATTGCCCATCTAGTGATGTCCATGTGTAAAGTTGCCTCTTGTGTTGTTGGAAAAGAGTGTTTGTGATGACCAGCTTGTTCTGTTGACAAAACTCAATTAGCCTTTGCCCTGCTTTGTTTGCCCACCCAGTTCCGGAATAAAGACGCGAGACCAAGTTATGGATTAAAATACGGGCCACACTTTATTAAATGAGATCAAATTGTAGTTAACGAGGTTATCAAATGAGGGGCCTGCTGTAGTGTATCCCAGTACAGCTTTTCCCACTCTTTTGTTGACTATGAGGGCTACTCCATTTCTTCTACGGGATTCTTGCCCACAATAGTAGATATGATAATCGTCTGAATTGAATTCGCCCATTCCCGTCCATTTTAGTTCACTGACGCCCAGGATGTCAATGTTGATTCTTGCCATCTCCTGTTTGACCACATCCAGCTTCCCAAGGTTCATAGATCTTACATTCCAGGTTCCTATGCAGTATTTTTCTTTGCAGCATCGGACTTTCCTTTCACTTCCAGGCGCGTCCACAGCTGAGCGTCCTTTTGGCTTTGGCCCAACCACTTCATTCACTCTGGAGCTCCTTGTCCTCCGCTCTTCCTCAGTAGCATGTTGGATGCCTTCCGACCTGAGGGGCTCATCTTCCAGTGTCATATCTTTTAGCCTTTTGTTTCTGTCCATGGAGTTTTCTTGGCAAAGATACTGGAGTGGCTTGCCAATTCCTGCTCCAGGTGGATTGCGTTTAGTCAGAACTCTCCACTATGACCTGACCGTCTTGGTATAAAGTATTAAAATAATTAAGGGAAGTATAGAAAAAGAAGCTTTGAAAATGAAAGTGCTTTTAAAATTCAGGCTTGAACAATAGTTTACCAAAGTCATTTCAAAACAATTACCTAGCTCTCCAGCTGAGCAAGGTCACTATACCATAAAATCCTCACAGCTGAATGTGTTTATGTTACAGTTTGTAAATATATAAGTGATTTTTCCAGGACTTATAATATGCCCTTTTTGTAGTTCCAGTATCTTGGAGCTACAATATTCTGTTGTTATAATATTCTGGCTTTCCAGGATTCTGGGATTCCAGATCTTTTCTGCTACAGAATCTAATTATTCTAAACCCTGCAAAATTTTAGTCAAAACAATAACAATAGTGTCAGCTTAAGTTACAAACCCTTGGAGATCCAATATGTGCAACAATTGGATTTCCTATTGAAAGACTGGGGAAAAAATCTTGGTTCTCCAGGCTTTGTAAAACTTTTATTATTAAATATTTTGTAACATTTTAGGTACAATCCTATTATTCCATTCTTAAGCACCTTAATATTTTTATTAGAGTTTTGTTAGAGCATTTTGAAGTTTTGTTAGAGTATATTTCTCATTTAGTTCATTACGTTTTCATAGTCATACTCCAATAACATTGTATTATGCTTTTACAGTTTAAGTTTTTCGGATATTCAGTAGACAACAGTATACCACATTTATATCTGCTTACATATGCCTATTCAAGAAAAAGAGGAAAAGAAGTAAAGATTTTCTTGGATATTCAATTTGTCTGTCAGTGATATGATCACATTCAGCCAGGTCTGCCAACAGGATTTCAGTCAATATTTTATAGCATTTCTTTGCTCTTTCCCCCCTCCAAAGTAGAGTAGTAGCATCACTCATTCACTGAAGAACTCATAATAATATTCCATGCCTTTTGGTTCTGTTATACTCACAATACATAACTGGTGGAATATTTATTGTTGTTGTCCCTAGCTTAAAACTGGGTACTAGTTGCCAGCTAACCAAGCACAAACAATAGAATACAGAGATCCCTTGCAAAATTGCTTGAAGTGTAGGGGACATGAGGGAAAAAGAAGGTTGAATGAGAGAGGAGGAAAAGAATGATTGGTTGCCATCGTCTGCAGATGGGATTTGTAACAGCAAAGGGGGCTGAGTGAGAGTTCTTTCCTGCCAGTGCATGAAGAGAGCTTCACTGTTTCAGTGCACTCTTTCATTTATTTATTTATTTATTTATTTATTTATTTATTTATTTATTTATTTATTTATTTATTTATTTATATTTCTGAACATTTATATCCCACCCAACTTAGTGGGACCATTACTCTGGGAACTAAACATGTACTTGCTGCTATTCTAAGATTTTATACTTACCCACCTGTCTCTCTGTCTCACCTTCTGCATCTGTCTGACTCATCGCTATACAGGTGAAATGGTCATTAATAAACATATCACAGCTAGCCAGTGTAGTCCCCCTCCACCTTCACACTGTACATGTGAGGGAGAGGTGATGTGAAGGGGGTATAATGTCACTGAAATAGGTACTGGAGCTTCCATTAGAGAACTCCCAAATATACTCTTCAAAAGAGATACACAATGCATGTTGTTCTCTAGTTAATTTAGTGCAGAAGTCTGGAAGGTAGAATATATGAAGTAGAATAAATACTAAATGAAGCTGTATATCTTGCTTTATTTTTGTTATGGCTGAAAGCTTGGAACAAGTAGGGGTTAAATCGTGAGCTGGTTCATCTTTGTCCACTAAAAAAAGAAAGTGTAAAAGATTTTCTAGTTGTGGCAAAAGAGTATGGCTGGTCTTGGAGAGAATTTGCACATTTGAAAGGCTCATTTTTTCTGCAGTTGTGCAAACTTAAAACAGCTTTAGGAGCAAGCCACAGAAAATTATTCCCTTAGTTCATTAGTTACTGCAGTACCTAGACTCTGTCGCTGATATCTTGCTGCTTAGTGTAGTAAGTCTAAAGTAAGTTGCAGCTAGAGTAGACCCATTTAAACCAATGGAACTTATGGAGGAGTTAAGTCACTGAATCTCTACTGATTCGGTAGGCCCACTATAATGTGACATTACACTAAGCAACAACATTTCAACTTGTATATCGTAAGGCTTAGTACATATACAATTTGGCAATTTAATCTGTGGACAATGCTTATTTCAAAATTGTTACGGAAGAAATCTCTTTTCATGTAACCCATGTAAAATAAAACCGCATTGCATTAATGATATTTTCAGGTATTTTAGAACTTGACTGGAATGTACTGTGATTTGTCATTATTGTCTAAGGGAACAAGCGGGTTTTTTTTTCTTGCTGAACAAAATACACCTTAAAGGAAAGAGACTCGGCAGGTGTGGGTTGTAGAACATGGGTTTGGAACATGGCAGTCTCATCTGTGCATGGGGAGAGAAAGAAGAATGATTTTTGGAGGAAGTTATGTTCTGTGATGGTTCTGCCCCTGCAGACGTTAACCCCTCGAGCATCCCCACCGTGCCTCATTTTTGTTAACTTTCACTCATGTGGTTAGAATGCCTGTGTTTCACCAGTCATTGGACAGTATCTGAGAATAGACCCAACACTAGGGTTGTTCTCTCTGGGAAAGCCCAGAGATGCCCTGTGAGCTTTCACATAGCCCTGGCAAGCATATTGATAGGCCTTGCTCTGCCTTTTTCATTCTTTTAAAGTTAGGTGTGTGTTTTTTCACTGAGTGAAGAGTTCTAGGCCAGGTGGTTACAGTGGCCATCCTCACCTTCCTCCCAAATCCTCCTTTGCCCAGCTTTTCAAAGGGGGAAATAGGTCAGAGGCCTCTCCCTCTGATCCCCACTTCTACGACCTGATGAATGTGGAACGTGTGTGACGTGTCCCTCCCACCCGGTTCTCCTTTCTGTCCAGTGCTTCTGAAATATGGCATGGTGTCCTAGAGATACACACTGTTTTTAATGGGTGAGGGTTCTGAAGCATTTGGAGGAAAGGAGACTGGTGGCCCCTGCTGCTACCCAGCTGGGCACAAATCCATTCAGCGCCTAACTTTTAAAATAGCTGTTAAAAAAATAATATAAGAGAGGGTGCCAGGTTCATCCATGACAGAAAATGCCCTGCTGTTCGCCTAACTGTAACACATGCTGAGACTGGGATTTCTTGGCGCTAGCAGTGTTCATTTTTCTTATTCTTCGGCAGATTTTTTAAAACTGTTCTTTATTGCTTTATGTGTAATTTGTTTATATTTTATATAAATTGTACATTGCTTCAGTCAAGAAGTAGTTATTTGGAAAAGCAGTTAATAAATATAGTAGATACCTAAATAAACAGTTTTTGCTGGTTTTTAGACCCCTGTGTAATAGAGGTTTAGCCCAGGGCATATTAGTTAGTGCTTGCACTTTTTTTTTTTCCTGTATTGTGTTTCAGCATTCTTTAGCAATATGGGCAGATTAAACCAGATGAAATTTTGAGCGGGGGTATGGGGTTTGCTGCCAGAGAGAAATCTGTAACTGATAAATCACTTTTTACAAATAGTTGCTCATAGTGTACCTCTGTATACTTGTACTTGCCGCTCGTCTCCAGACTTTACATACTTCAATATAATAACATAACTGTTTCCGACACTGTGGATCTTTCTCACTAAAACTTGATCTGTGTGGTTAGGGTAGTATAGTCATATTGTCCTATGGTCTGAGATACAGCAGTACCAAATTTTCACCACTGAAATATTTGAAGTGTAAGATGGCATTTTAGGTGCTCATAGTGACCCTCTGTTCGTAACAATTCACAACTCATGTTTCCCCATTTGTTCCTGCCTTGATTTCCCTCTCTCCCTTCCTTTGTCTGCCCTTGCATCCATCTTTCTCAAGTACTGCTAGCCAAATAGAGATCACAGAGGAAGCACAAGAATGCCAGAGCACCATATAACCAATCATAATTGGTTGCATGACGATGGTGACATCAGAGGAAGCTAAACATTTTGTCCTCTTTCTAAATGGAACGATGAGAGCACATGTCTGTTGCCAAGACAACTGGACTGACTCTTCTTATCCTGTCATGCTTTGCTGTGGTAGATCAATTGTTGCTTGCTTTCTACAGCACAGTGTGGCGAAAAGGGAGCACTGACCCAGGTGAACCATAATTCTCTGTTTTGTGGTGTTTTGCTACAGAGGTGGATAGTGAATCTATCACAGCCCAGGATGTCAAGAAAGAGTAGAGTGCTGTCCCACTGCCTAACAGTGGGGATATAGCTTAGGGATTTTCAAAACCCACCACCAGCCTCTGTTAGTAATGAAAAGGGTGATTATGCAGTGAAGTGTGTGCAGAAATATGCAGTGTAGTGTCCCATCCTCTCCCCCACCATTGTGGCTTACCTGGAAGTTATCTGGTATTTCATTTCATTTCATAGAGAGCATACTTCCATTAAAGTCAAGTCCTTTAAGTCTCATTAATTTTAAAGGAAGGAAAGTTAAGAATATGTTAACCCTCCCATTAAAATCAGTTGGGACAAAATGCTTGATTTTGTTTAGATTGTGTCCTAACGCATGCCATATATGTATCACAGTTTTGCTAAATTTTCACATACACGTATGTCATCAAGAGATATATTTCCATCATTGTTACATCATTCCACAAAATGAGGTTTAAGAGGTATCTTTATCTGTACAGATGCCACAGGTCAAGTGTAGAGGAAATGGGGGAGGGGAATGAAAAATTACATATATTGTGTTTTGGATTCAATTACTTGATTCAATCAAATGTTTTCAATTTAGCAATTTTCAATACAATTTTCAATTTTGTGTTCTGCAAAATATTCTTTTTTGGTAGAAAGATATATTTTGCAATACAAAGAGAGGTGATTTTTAGTTGCTTTGTTCCTTAAGTAATTTCTGAATATACACTATGCAGTGTCACACAAGCTTACTGAGTTTGCTATTGCCATCTATTTGTGGAAGTTAGCACAAATGGATAGAGAGAGGTAGAAAGAACATCAGTTAGAAAACTCATCCTTCAAATTGTCATGCCAAAATCCTATTGAAATAAATGGCATTTAAATTAGTCACAAGATCCTTTCCTTCCTTCCTTCCTTCCTTCCTTCCTTCCTTCCTTCCTTCCTTCCTTCCTTCCTTCCTTCCTTAAAAATCAATCCTACTTTCTTACTGTGTTGGTAGTACATGTAAAGGCCTATGTCATAGGTGTTGCTTACTAATTATAGGCAAGTTGCCAGCGAGCTGGGTGACTCCCAACATCTAAGCAGAAACTCTTTTGATTATCAGCAATCTCCCCCTGCTGGCAACATTATCACCCTTTCACAGGCATACTTTACTGAACAGGATTTTGAGCATCGACAGGCAGAGAACTAAACAGCTAATTATGCACAATTCAACATTATTAGCAATGAAATACAAACTCACAGCTTTTTAGAAAACATATAATTTATAGTTAAGAACTTGCCTAAGTTAAAGAAAGCTATGATGCAGAGTTCAGCAAAAGTCTGTACTATTTATAACAATCCTAACAGTTGTTTTGTTTTGTTTTAAGACAGTGTTGTTGTTCTTAAAATGTACTTCATCCCCATTAAAGAGTCTCTCTCACAATCTCCATCCTTTGTTATACAGGAGGCTCTCCTGTCCCATGAATCCATTCTGCTTGTTCCTGTGATAACATCCCTTTCATGATAACAGGTGGAGCAATGAGTACTTAGGTTTGCTGGAGATCAGTGCACAATGGCATAGTTTTCATTTATTGCATCACTGATTATGTAGCCAATGAATGTTGTACATCCCTTCATGAAGAGTCTGTGCTCGGGCATTTAAGAAGTATCAGGTTATCAGTTTCATTAGCAAAGTGCAGGCTGGCAGGGTTCAGTGTTTGGATTCTAAATATGTTAAATCTTTTGGTTTATGCCGCAGGATACTAATTTCTGTTTCCAGAAACACAGCTTAACTTGACATTATCTTTCACAAAAGTATGAAATCATGTCCAGAATATCTTCAAGTCAATCAGAATTTGCTTTTCTTTCCTCCTCCTCCTTTTCTTCCTCATCAGCTTTCCAATTGATCTCTTTTGACTAACATCAGTTTGGTCTTTATTAAACTTGAATAAGATAGCCATGAAAGTTCAGTGCATGAATGGAATTGAGTGTGTGTTCTTGGCTATTCCACCTGTATTCGGTGTGACAATTTGAGCTGAACAAAACCTCATGAGCTGCCTGTATTTCCAGTTGAAGACGAGCAGCCGACGATGCTGTCTCCCAAAAAGAAGCAGCGAAATGGAGGCATGAGAAATTCACCCAACTCGTCACCCAAGCTGGTGAGGTAAGCAATTCATATCTTTATCTCTCCTCCTAATCTAACCTCCTCCCTCAATAATAAATAAATAAAAATGAGGTGGAGGGGGGCTGTTGGCAGGGATGTGGGGGAAAGGAGAAGATTGTTAGATGGTTTCTGAAAGACTGAAGTATTTACTCTGTCAGCTTGTCAGCAGTTAATGATAGAGCTGGAAAAAAAAACCTGTCATGAAAAACAGTTTGAAAAGCTGTTTGAAAAACACATAGGCTTTAAAGTCTTAGCTGTCACCCTGTCCTGTCCATGTGTAGTTCTTAAACAGCAGTGGCACTAATGATAGCACTAACCAATCAGAAGAACTCATGTGGTTAGTTTGCCTTGGGCAATTCTCTTTTTGTCGGGATCCTTCTGAGTACTGTTTTCTGTACTTAAGGCCATATGTGAGATGTATCGTCACAATCAAAAATGAACCTGTATATTACCTTCTTTTTACTCTGTTGATTGAAATAAAATTTCTCCTAATTGATTTTGAATTATATTTTTAACGGCCTCACAAAGTTCAAAACAAGTGCAATACTGTTGAGGCTAAAAGCTCTATTAATTACGAAATATGAGGATTTTTCTAAAAGACTGTGGTTATTTTGAATACCGGAGATGAAAACATATCAGGTTGCTAATAACCCTTTCATATGTTCAGGTGTGCAGTATTTGTTTCCAGTAGAGTTCTCTTATAATAATTTGTATGGGGGAATTCCTGAGCAAAAGTTTTCTAGGGCTGATAGGGTGAGACAGACCTTATACTGTTTGCTGAAATTACATGGGAATGGGATTGAGTTTAAAAACTTCAATTCACTTACGCTATTACAACACTTTGTTCCTTAGATATTTATTCTGGTAAGAATTTCCAAATTTTGGGTTTTGTTTTAGGCAAAATAATAGGGACGTGGTGGCACTGCGGGTTAAACCGCAGAAGCCTCTGTGCTGCAAGGTCAGAAGACCAGCAGTTGTAAGATCGAATGCACGCGACGGAGTGAGCTCCCGTCGCTTGTCCCAGCTCCTGCCAACCTAGAAGTTCGAAAGCATGTAAAAATGCGAGTAGATAAATAGGTACCACCTCGGTGGGAAGGTAACGGCGTTCCATGTCTAGTCGCACTGGCCACGTGACCACGGAAACTGTCTACGGACAAACGCTGGCTCTATGGCTTGGAAACGAGGATGAGCACCGCGCCCTAGAGTCGGACACGACTGGACTAAATGTCAAGGGGAACCTTTAGGCAAAATACAGTAGAGGAAACCCATTAACAAGAAATTTTGGCAGCCTTTTTCTTTGACACCCCACAGACTTCACTTTCCTTTTCACGTTGGATGAAATTCTGGTGGACACTCTATAGGAGATCCCACTGAAGTGTCAAGATAGGCTGTTTTAGAGATTGCACTTTTCTTTCTCTTGAATCCCTTAAATAAGCTAATTTTGCAGCTTTTTTTACACATTGTTTTTACCCACTTGCTGTGCCACTACGTGAATGCATACTGAGTGCAAACATCTTAGCATTATAATTTTGTGTTTATTTTTGCCAGTTTTTAATCTGTTTGTACCTGTACCTTTTTTTAAAACCTCTTTTAATCTGGTCCTTGATTCCCAGTCCTAGAAGAAAGACAGAATATAAGTCAAATATGTAAATAAATCACGGCAGCACTTCAAATAATGTTGCGACAGTGCAGTGACAACATCATGCACGCTGTTGGGAAAAATGTTGGGTCAGGATTAGGAATGTCTAGAATAGTTGCTCGTTCCTTTGTTCTTCTTGATATGGGCTGTCTTGATGAGACATCTCAGTGGGTAAATTTCAAGCCCCATGAAATTATTCGCCTTCAGGTGAGCAAGAAACAAGAGTGCTGTTTATTCTTGTCTAGGTTTCTGTAATTTGTTCAAAGCTTCTCTGTGCAAAACTTTTGTCCTTTACCTTTGGGAAACAAAGCACATCTTCATAGCAATGCTGGTAATTGTTTAAAAAGAGGAGAATGCCCCTCCAACGCATCTTGTCCTTAAAAGCCAATGAAGCAAAACAACAGCTATTGTCACTTTACACAATTATTTTTACTTCTATCAGAGTGTTATTTATGTTAAAGTGTTATTTTATGCATTTTTGCATAATCTGTGTAAAAAAAATCATTCTTATTCCCATTGACTTCTCTTAACACGTGTGCTACAAAATACCTGAACCGGATAGGAAGAATTTGCTCTTTCACGTCCTCATGTGCAAAACTAAGAGAAAAGAACAGGTTTGTATCTCTTGTCTGGCCCCCAGTACTTTTTCTTCTGTGTGTAATGGCAAGATTATGGATAGAAATTAAGAGTAATTTAGATCCAAGGTGGCATGTGTAAATCAACAGAGGGACAGGAAGATGTATTTTCAAACAATACATACTATGATACTTAGTTTTACTATCATCTCACTTTAGTGGCAATGATCAGTATTTCTGAATAAATCTGTATGACCCTTTCAGTCCCTTGAATCAGAGTTTCAAATGCTGCTTAAAGAAATGCCCATTCCGTTTCATAGCTTCTGCAGTCTAAGGCACATCTGAGGGCATGATTGTATCTCCAGGCAGTTTGCACTGGAATTGAGAACTGCCAGGATTGATTCACAAAGGAGGAGTGCACCTAACGGTGACTTTTTTTAGCCTCTTGTTGACCTTGTATTGATGAAAACATCTTCTTCAAAAAGTTCCACAATCCTTATCCATGCAGTACTGATTTGAAGGGTTGTTTATGGGGAAGAGGTGAGAGAGAAGAATCAAATGAGCGCACAGTCACTCTCCTCAATGTTTGTTGTTATTTCTCCCATCATTTGCAATTTGCTGTTCTTTGTGTCATCTCATCTCTACTAATTTTTATCTACTTGAAATTTAACAGGAAGGGAAATGGGAGTTCCCCCTGCCCCCCCCCCAATTCCTATCATCAGATAAATATAGTGTAATAGAAGTGAAATAAAAGAAATGGGAAGAGAGACAGTCAGAGGGAAGGGAGCACAGCAACATTTGGAGCGAAGTGCACTGTCCCTGTTTGCTATGTAAAGTATGCCTCATTTCTTTGATCTTGAGTCATAATAATTCTGGAGAGTTATACTGTTTTCATATGCTTCAAAGCTGTGTCAAAGTTTTGCTGCTTTAGGGTACTTCTTTATTCTACTGGCTCTTGGGTACTGAGATGACAGGTCCTCGGCACTAGGTGCAGGCTTTTTCAAGTCATTGCCTTCAGCAAAACATCAAATTACCAAATACAGGCTAACACACTTCTACACAAATGCCTTTCCTGTAGATATATTATACCATATATATTAAATACTTTAGTGTTACACGGTACATTTTATGTGCAATAGAAAGTGATGGTTTGAGGTAGCCTTAGGGGGACTTTTTTCCCCTCCTTCCACAAGCTGAAAAAGCTAGTGTATACCGTATCAAGTATGGTTTTTACAGGACTTTCTGCCCGAAGGCCTTTGTAAATAAGTAATGATCAACAGATTGGCTGTGGGTTTTTGAAAAGCATGCCTGTGTCAGCTTGCATGATGGGGGAAGAATTTTCAAAGTGGAGGCTGCTTTCATTGCCTGCTGAAGAGGGACTAGGGGAGATTACTCATTGCAAGCTTGAGCTGTCTGCTCAGTAACACATCAGAATTGCTAAACATAGGTCAGGCAATGAGTGGGGAGCTGGCCAAAACCAGAGTTGTTTTGTTTCCGTCTTAGCCTGTTTGCTGAACTGAAACCACCCCTCCTTGGTGGCCAGCCCTGAGCCTTTCCTTACCTCCTGCACTCCATTTATTGTTCTCTGCTATCAAGGCACCTCTGACTTATGATGACCCTATGAACTAATTTCTTCCAAAAGGCCTTTGTCATTTACATCCTTGCTCAGGCCTTGCAAACTAAAGGCTGTGGCTTCCTTTACTGAGTCAATCCATTTCATGAAAGGTGTTCCGCGTTTCTTCCTGCTTTCCACTTTTCCTAGCATTATTGTCTTGTCCAATGACTCTCATCTTCTCATGATATGTCTAAATACTATAGCTTCAATTTAGTCTTTCCCCTGTCAATGAAAGATCAGTCTTCATTTGATTTGTACCTTTTTTTTTCTTTTTGACTGTACATAGAATCCATAAAGCTCTCCTACAATACCACATTTGATTTTTTTGTGTTTTTTCAGCTTTCTTCATTATCCAATCTTTACATCCATCCATAACAAGCAGGAATGCCATAGTATGGATGATCTTGTCCTTGGTCTCCATCATTACATCCTTACATTTCAGGGTATTTTCTAGTTCTTTCCAGTTCCTATGGCTCAGTCTTTTTTTTTTAATTTCCCCTTTTCTTTTCTTTTTAATTTAATTTATTTTATTATTTTGTTTTGGCTGCAATCTGTATTTGGATTGATAGTTAAACTGTGGTATAGAAAATCTCTTAACAAATTCAGTCTCTTCATTGTCAACTTAAATTATGTAATTCTTCCATAGTTATCATTTCTTTCTTCTTAATGCTCAACTATATCTCTGATGGGACAGTTGCTTCTTTAGCCTTTCTCAGCAATTGTTTCAAGTCCTTGTTATCATCTGCGAGTAACACAACAACTGAATATCTTAAATTGTTGATGGTTCTTCCACAAATCTTCACTCTTCCTCCATCTGATCTAATCCAGCTTTCTGTATGTGTTCCACATATAAACTGAACACATAAGAAAATAAAAAGCAGCTTGTCTAACACTTTTGCCAGTTGGAAACTATTTTGTTTCTTCATATTCTGTCCTAGAGTATAGATTACACAACAGAGCAATCAAGCATTGTGGCACACTCCCTTTGTTTAGAGTGATCCATAACTTTTCATGATCTGCACAGTCAGAGACCTTGGTCTAATCTGTAAAGCACAGTTGATTTTCTTTTGAAATTCTTTTTGTACATATCTCTAGTGACCCTCCCCTGTCTGAACCTAGCTTGAAAATGTGGCATTTCTTGCATGGTAAAAATCTTTCCTGTAAAATCCTGGATGTCACTTTGCTTTCTGTTGCATAGAAATTAGTGCAATAGGCCTGTAGTTAGTGAAATCAGTAATGAACTTTTCCAATCTACAGGCCTTGTTTTGTTTTCTATATTTGTTGGTATATGCTTGTTAAGATTTTTAATAGATTCAGTCTCTGTAGCTTGAAATAGCTCTATTAGTATCCCATCTATTCTTGTAATTTATTTCTTCCAAGTGCATTGACAGCAGCCTTCACTTTACCTTCTAAACTTGAAAGTCCTTCCTCAAGATTCATCTTTAAAGAAACTGCTATTCTTTCATCTCTTTATAGCTCTCCAGTATGTTCTTTTCCTCATGTCTTAATTTTGTCCTGATCAGATAATATATTCTCCAGTTGACCACTTCAGCATCCCTAATCTTGACACAATTTCTCTTTAGTTTTTTGCTTTTTATGGGAGAGAGATGTTGTTTTTTTCTTTTTTGTCAGCCTCTTCTGTATCTTTTCAATGTTTCTTAAAATAGTCCTCTTTGTCCCTACATGCAAGTCACTGAAAAATTGCATTTAGAATTCTGAACCTGAGGCCCTGCTATTGGGTACACCAACAAAAGGCGTAAGTTAGCAGGTACTAAGGTTAGGGCCCAGCACTTTGAGAAGCCCTTCCCCAGGATAAATATATTGTTTCTTCGCACAGTGTTTTTATTAGAAAGGATGTTTTGTATCTAGTGGGGTTTTATGGGGGGAAATGTAGTAATATTTTCTAGAGTTCTAGAGATGGCTAGTTGTAAACCATCTTGTGAAGACAGAACACAAACTTAAACCTGCTCTCAGCCATAAAACTCACTGGGCAACCTTGTGCTGGTTTGTGGCCCAAATCCTATTGGGGATTAACACCAGTAGAGGTGTAACTTCATAAATCGCAGCAGTTTGCTACCATGATTTGTGCAATTACACTTAGGCAATCCTAAATCCCCAATGGGATTCCGGCCAAGTAGAAGGAGAAGAAGACTATAGATGCTACCTTGAGTTCTTGTGAAAAAGATCAAGATATATATGTAGCAAATAGTCTGAGCAAGAATTAGCCTCGTTTCTCTGTTTCCTTCTTGTCCCTCTCCTGCCTTGCATTTCACACGGCACCTCAAGGAAGAATTTGAGGTTTGCTAATCTACAGTTTCTCATGGCATCCAAACTAGGAAACTGTTCTTCAAGTGTTAATTTTTAAATTATATTTTAATATTATTATTATTACATTATATATTTGCTGCCAGGAGTCCATTGGGTTTAATGTTAGGATTGTGGCTGTTGGTGGAAGTAATGGGAGAGTTATCTCTCTCTCTAGTAGCTAGCATCCTGTTAACAAAGCAGAATAGGCCTATAAAATGTGGCTTTTTTGCAAAAACTACATTTCTCAGGTCTGCTTGGGATTGGTGTACTGCAGTAGTCCACTCCCCTGGAAGAGAGAAGGAAACAAAATCATCCCTCATATTCTGTTAGACTGGTTGCGGCCAGAGTAACCATTGCCACTGTATACTGTATATGTATATAGAACAGATGATTTGGCGTCTGGCTGGGTGCTAGGCTGAAGGAGTGAAATTCTTCTCTAGTTTTGGTTAAAATCCAAACTCCTTCTTAAACCTTTTTCCATCTCACCCATCTGCCCCCCTTCTCTTTAAGTCCACATTTTGTGGCTTGCATTGCAATTAAGAGGAGAAGAAAGTGAGAAAGGTCTTTTGCTTCCCTATTCAGCATCTGCCCTGGTGCTCTGCCGTGTTCAAACCTATGTCTTCTTAGTGGCTCAAAACTACATCCCCTAGAAACTATCTAGGTATGGAGTGAGAACATTTGCTTGTAGTTATTGACTGTTTACATAAGCTCTGCAGCAAGAAAAAGTTTTGAAGGGAGCTCTGTCACTGTCCTGGAAATGTTAGACACTCTCTCTCCTCCCTCCCCCCCCCCCCATTTTTATTTAATTAATTAATTTATTTCAACTTAATACTGTCCCAAAGTTCAAAGCACTCTCTGGGCTGTTCACAGCAAAGCATACAAACATAAGAATAATTTGGTCTGATTTTTCGTATAACGTACGTGTGGAAGGCAACATTCAAGCAAGACCCAGTAATTATAATTTACATGAATGGAAGAATCCACATTTTGAAACACATTTATTTATTTATTTATTTATTTACTTACTTACTTACTTACATTTATTTATTTATTTATTTACTTACTTACTTACTTATTTGTTTGTTTGTTTGATTGATTGATTTTTATACAGCCCATCTGGCAGCCAAGGCCACTCTGGGCAGTTTACAACAATATAAACAACAACAATGACAGCTACCAAATAAAATTTAAGAAATACACAATGAATAACAATAAGGGACACCATAAAACATCATGCAATAAAATAAAATGAAGATGAAATAGAATAAAAACAAAAATAAAAATATTTCTTTCATATCTCTTATGAAATTTAACAGACAGTATGTGAGGAGTGCTGAGTACTGTAAGTCTGTAGAGAGGGCTAGTCTTTCCCTGACTGCACTGTGAATGGTTTTAAAAATGGTTTTCCAGGAAACCCAAAATCAAAAAGGTTATTATCTTCTAATTTCATCCAGTTCTTTAAAGAAATGCTCACATGGGGTATTATCAAATTTAAGCTGAAAATTTTAAGTTGGAAAACATTCAGCTCAAAACTAGTAGCTGTATGCATATATCATTATTTAAGTCTCCAGATGAATAAACAAATAAGCACATTGTGGACAGTCTTCCAGCATTACAGTGTGGAACCGTGCTTCCACACTACAAAAAAGAAAGGAAAGGATGTAACATCTAATTCTGCCACGAGACAACAAATAAACTGTTAACCAACAGGATGGTTCAGGTTTTAAACATGCCTGGTAAGAATGGAACAATAGCAGATCTGCAGTATTGAGCTACAGAAACTCAGTATCACTATTTGAAGAGGGTATTAATAGCAATTCTCTGAAATAGCTGATAAACATAAATAAAAGGGTAAATATATGAAAAATCATAATGTGGTAAATTTTGATCCAATTTTTAGAAGCTAATTCAAAAATATTTGCTTGCTGTATCTACCCTATTTTCACAGATCCCCTTAAAAATATTATGGTACAATTCTATGCAAACTTATCTTTGAGGTGGCCCCACTGGACATAACAGAACTTACATCAGAGTAGCACTGCACAGGATTGCATTATCTCCACAGATCCTAAAATAATGGAGATTCTGTACAGCTGAAATATTAATATTTCGTTGGATACCAAAGCTGAAAGTAAATGTTACCTGATGCCATCCCCTAGGTTCAATTAATTTTTTACAAGAACCACATTGTTTCATATTATTGCAGTTTACAGATGCCTTTACCATGACTGTGATTTGTGGTTCCTCTTATGGATGTCAAAAAGGGGTTATCTTGAATCCTTAGTGAAAAGCAAAACTGTGAGACCTATCAGACCAACCGACAATATGTGTAAACAACTGCTGGGGATGCTAAAGAGCACTGAGCACCAGGGTGGGAGTTTTATTACAACATCTTTGCTCTTCTGTTATCTCCTATATATTTCAGTGAGATTTACATGGGAGGAAACAAAAACCCTGGTGGATTGTGCCTCTAGTCCTCAGTGCTTCAATGGCTGTGGTTCTATGAGTCCAGTACACAGAGGAAGAGGAAATGTCAGACCCACTGAGACGAGGCCTCTTAATGCAGAAGCAAATAGCATATGACAGAGCCCAGGGGCCTGAAAAGAAAACAAATAGTTTGTCCCTGTCCACTCCAAACTGAATGGTATACTTGACATTGGCCTCTAGACAAGCAGCATTCTCAGCAAAGGGTCATTATCATTATTGTTCCTGATCCCACACCCAGACCACAGAAGCACTGGGTGTGCTGATTTTCCCCTTTCTTGCCACAGAGAATTTCATAACCCTGAGGATTGGCCTGATTTCAGCCCCCACCCCTGCCTTCACCCCTTGCCAACCAAAACAAGGCATGCAACACTTGCTTTGCGTTTGATTGCCAAGGTCCAGCAAAGTGGCAGGGAAAAAGACAGCACTTCTGCGAGGTTTGTGAAAATATAATGAGACTTGCTTATGAATAAATACAGGAATACAGTACAAAAAGTGTCTGCTTGCATGATCTTCTCCATATTTGTCCCACTGTTGTTGAGCAGGGATGTGGACATACAAAAATGCACTGTATTCTATTTATTTAATTAAATTCTGAATTGTATTAAACAAAACCTTCTCTTTCATGCTAACTTCTGGAACAGGAAAATATATGCCTTGAATAAATAAAGGGAATGTAGTATGTCTTATTTGGTTACACCATCCCAAAGTCTTGGAGCAAGTTGCCACATGGCAACTCTGCCTCCACTTCCGTCCTTATCCCTATCCATAAAGACTTTGGACAAGAACTTTTGCCACCATTTCTAGAAAATAAACAGGTTTGTGATCTGGAACATCTCCAGGGAAGGAAAAATGCAGAACTGAGAAGCATAATGTATAGTGGCCGATGTTATAAGGAAAATAAACAAATTGTACATTTCAATAGGTATTCACCAATCACAACATCCCCAGTAAATTCATTCATACATAGTATAATGTAATGGTAATGATACCCCAATGCATGCCAATTACTGAAAAGAAATATAGGTTAAAAAGTACAGAGAAACTTCCATAGAGATTCTTACTTGCATTACTTTATTCCTGTAGTGGCTGGTCTTACAATGAAAGTCAAGGGCTCCCATGTATGTGGAATTATTCTGCTTGCCTGTAAATTGGACATCCATGTTTTGATTGTGAAGAGTATAGGGAGCTTTTCAAATAAACATCTGAGCTAAATTTGCATTTACAACCACTGCATGTGCTGAAATTCTAGAATCTCCAAACATAGGTCATCCATAAGAGAGGCTGAGAATCATTCTAGTTTTCAATATGCATGCTTGCGCCCAATGGGCATTGGTCATTTAAACTGGTATGGGAGAGCATTGCAGCAGTCCATGAAAGCTGAGCAGGGTTAACAACAACAACAACAACAACAACAATAATAATAATAGTAATAGTAATAATTGTGTGCGGTAAAGTCAATTCTGACTTATGGTGACCCTTTTCAGGGTTTTCTAGTTAGAGAATAGTCAGAAGTGGTTCACCATTCTCTTCTTCTGTGGTCATTCTGGGACTGGGCAGCTTGTCCAAGGTCACACATGCTGACTTTTCTTCCTGGACACACAGTGGGGAATCAAACTCTCAACCTCTGGTCCCACAGCCAGAAACCTAATTCACTGAGCTGTCTAGTCAGCTGAACAGGGTTAATGCCCTCTTAAATACCTTCTGCAAAATACCTATAGTGGCCTCACTAGTTACAGTAAGAGAAAGCAAACCCAGCCCTTGCCCCTTGAATTCCATGGAACGGTTAGAGGAAAATTCTCCATGGAATAGATCAACATGATAATAGCACAGCATCCTTTGGGTCTGGGCTGGACACTGCTGGTACATAGACTTCATTTGGATATCACGTTTGACTACAGCTCAGCATTGCACAAATGAGCATTGGCTCACTCACCCTCCTTTCATTGTGGATGCATGTACAAGGAAGAAGCTGAAAGGCTTTACCTGTGTTTTTAACTAACTGGAGTTCAGCATTATATCTGAAACTGTGAAAACTGTGGTTTGTCTAAACCAGGGGTCTCCAAACTATGGCCCACGGGCCACATCCAGCCCGCCTTGCTTTTTTATCCGGCCTGGTGAATGTTGCAGGCTCAGGTCCGTTCCCTTCATCCTGTGCGCGTGTGCATGCATGTGTACATACGTGTCTGTGTTCCTTCAGCCCTTGAAAATGTGGAACATATATGATGTGGCCCTCACACTAAAATGTTTGGAGACCCCTGGTCTAACCTATAGTATACTAAAACTAGCCAGCTTCAAATAATGTTTTATGAAGCTGGTTCATTTTAATAAACTATAGTTAAGATTATTCACAGGTTCCTGTGTAATGAAGCAAAAATAAGCATGCCTAGGGCTACAGCCTTTGGCAGAATTAGGCCACTTAATAGCTAGTTGCCAAAGTGATTTAAAACTTGTTAGTCTATAAGGTGCCACAATACTTGATTTTACTGTAACAAAGTAAGATGGTCACCTGCAAAATTTGTTTCAGTGGATTCTTAGACTCCAAGGTCTGATTTCTAATCCAAACATACAGTTAGATCATGGTTTGTTTAGTTTCCTTCCTCCTAGATCTTCCTTGAGAGTCACTGAATGTTACCACAGGTAGTGCTTCCATGGGAGAAGCAGCATCCAAAGCCATGGTTTATCAAATTGTAATAAAGTTGGCTGACTTTTCCCTCAGGTTAATATATGCTGAATGATCATAGGCGTCCAGTTTATAGAAAATATTCATTTTTTAGATAAGAAGACATGTAATTGGTCAATTAAAAGACCCTTTCACTGAACAATGGTTCATTAGTATTTTTTAGGTGTTTCTTTATGCTGCCAAATTGCCTAAATTCAAAATGCAGCACTTAGTAAATGGTAAAGAAGCTAAAAGCTAAGTTATACTTACGTATATAATTCCTACGTGCATTTTTTTCAGTTGGGAGTGATAAGAGGAATCTCATTTGTGTAGGAAACCTTGGCAGCAAAGTCTAAGCAGCACTTAAGATACCATAACATTTCAGGTGCAATATGCACTATATTTTGCAAATTTGGTTACTCATGGGTTCCGCATTTTAAAACAATCTGACCTAATTTGTACTTTACCACTTAATAGGTGAAACCGAATGCATTTATGTTTTGATCTTCACACTTCTTCAAATTTTAGTGTGCTACTCCCAGCAAAAATGGATATTAAGAAAAGTAGCCAACAAAAATTCAGACCGTAAAGAAAAAATCCTATTGCATATATTCAGAGATAACATGAACATAAATGTGAATTTTCATGGCCTCCTTAAAGAATAACATTAGCTGGAAACAAACTGAAAGGTAAAAGGGTGCTGGAGAAATGGTCGAACTAAGACTCAGGTCTTCATAATGTTCCCCCTGCACACTAGGGCATAAGTGGCCAGTTTCTCACTTGGTGGCCAGTGCAAGATAGTTATAAGCTGCTAAATGAGTTAGGAATGCTAAGAGCAGAGTGAGAAGTATAGGTTTCTTTCCTTAGCACTGTGCAATTTTTACCTGATAAAGCTGCCTTCCCATGTGCTCTGAAACCTTGGAAATTTTGTTCCCGATTAAGCTCATGAAAGTAAAGGTCAGCCAGAAAGCGTCATTAGTGTAACACGCATACAAAGGCTACATATTCTCATTACAACCTAATGCCATTGGTACAGACTGAAGAGGGTCATGGGGAATGGCTAATGTTAGCTGACAAATGTTGGGTGTATTAGTCACAAAACATTTGCTGAGTTCCATCAGAGCAGCGTGACAACCTTTGCAGCCAGTCCCAGCGAGCCGCCACAGTAGTCAGTGGAGTTTGCCTGTGACAAGCCGTCAGTCTTGGCTCGATGGAGCTTTGGAGCGCCAGTCAAAGCAGTCAGGGAAGATTGAAGTGACAGAGACCCACTGAGCAAATACGAAAACATGCAGCAGATTATGAAATATTCAGCTGGGGTGTAAAAGCTCTAAATGCTTTTTCAATTATTAGCACCTGCATTCGCTGCCTACATCTAACACTAACAGCATGTTAATTGCCACAATTTGTTAGGGCGGTTGTAAGAGAAAATATGAAAGGCATGAGACGTCTAGAGATGGTACATGTTTGTGGTGCCTGCTTGCTCCCCCCTTCAAGGAGAAACACCCCAATCCAACTAAATCAGTACATTTAGTACCTGAGAGTTAGAAACGGTAGATTTGTTCAGTCAAAGTCTGTCTCTCCACAGGAGACAATTGGAAACATAGGCCTGATTCATAAATTTACTTGGGCCAGTAAACTTTTTTCCATGGTGGAGGAAAAGGTGGCATTAGCACTATCATGTAGGCACAGTTACATCGAACAAGATGGCATATGTTTTTTGTCAGATTCACACAATTTCCCTCTCTTTTTGGAGGAAAAAATATATACTTTTTGTGCTAGACACATGCCTTCCTGCAGCTGGGGAGGAGATGATACTCTTGTTCTATCCATGCATAGAATATTTGTAATGAAAGCCCAGGGGAGCTTCACAGTGGAATCTGGGGCAGAGAACTGGTGAGCCTTGCCTGGCATTTCTCTGCTCCAGTTTTTTCCTGTGTTCTAGGTAACTTGATGTGGAGATGCAACCATCTACCTTAATGCTGTACTCGGCTGGGGGAATAACACTGTGAACTGGACATGCGTTCATACCAGTGGTACCACAGATGCAGAGGTGGACCTTATTTTTTATTTCACAGTATGTAAAAAATCATTAGTTATTTGCACATCTAATCTGGCCACTATTGCATGTCTAATTGGCTTGTTATATTAGGGATCTGCAATTAATAAATGACTGTATGGCCTTGCAAAGGTAGTACTGAGTTCAAATATGTTCTCAGTCATTATCTTTTGACTTCAGTTGTCCATAAATTAGGTTTATGAAGTTGTAAGAATAAGTTTGCATGGTAACAGTACTGCTGGTAGAGAATTATGATTATCATCAACGTGCATGATTTAAATTACTGCAAGAGTGTTCATGATAGACTTGCTAATTTCAGTGTCTGTGTACACTCACCCACCCACCCATCTGTCTATCCTATCTCCTGTCTAACCCCTCATCCAGCTCAAGATACAATATTCCCAGGTGGTCTTCCGTACAGGCACTCACTAAATATAGGCCTCATGCAGCAACACTTAAACTAAATTTGAGAGTGGGCAACTGCTGTGTTTTTGTCACTTCTTGAGGAAATCCCTGAATAGATCATTGCAACAGCAACCAAAAGGTTGAACAACCCAGCCCTGCTCTGGCAATGAAGCTCTATAAAAATGCTGTCACCAGCAAGAGCAGAGATAAAACACTTGCAGTTGGGTTGTATTAACTTACCGGCTGTGAAAAGAAATATCTCCTCAATAAGGCAATTAGTACTGATCTGTAACACTTCTGAGACAGCAGTACAATAAAGTTTTTTTAAGGTGGACATGAGAAGTATCAAATTGCTTGACTCACATAAAGGCTGATGGGAGGTCCTGGTTCTGGTGAATGAAGGGTGTATGGGCTTACTATAATTACCCATGATAACTGTCTAGTAGCTGTTCTAGTAAAGGTTTTAGTGCAAGGAATTGACAAGCCTTTTCCTTTTCCCATCACCGTAAAAAATTTCATGGGATAGGTAGATACTATAAGGCACTGTAGTTTTAGATCAAACTTTGCTAATACATTTTCTGCTCTTGTCGCACTGAGTTACGTGGTGCCTACACCCAAGCAAAGCTAAAATTGCAGTCTGAGCAGGATTGGGCCATTCTGACCAGTTACCAACTGTAGTTATAAAATATATTGTTATCCTTATCGTTTAGTTTAGTTCATTTTTACTGACAGGTGACATAGTGACCAAAAATCATTTACAGACATCCTGATGAAAATGTATTTGAACCACTGGTGGCCATGTGGCCATCTTCACTTAAGTAATAGAAGTGCAGAAGATCCAGAGGGAAATTGAAAAGGGAGTTAATGGGATTAAATGGTAATATTTGAACAAGGAAAGAGTCCTTTTTTGTTCTCTTGACTGTTTCCCTCCTTTTCCAGGTCAGTCAGAAGAAGTTCCAAAGTTGAAAATGCCAATTGAATGTGTTTAGAGTACTTGTAAATGGCTGCAAGGAGAGCAGTGCTCTTTAAAATATAATGCTGGTTATCTCACAGCAGGTTTGCTGGAAAAGGGATTTGTGGTTTTGCTTTAGGCTGTTGTCTTCCAGGCAGGCTTTTCAGGTTTGCAGCTGTAGCATGGCATTTAGTGTCGCTCTTGAGTTTAATTGATGATAAGTGGCATTATATGCTCCGCAAAACCCTGAAAAGATTGTACTTTCCTCTCCGCTTTAACTCAGGCGCACATAATTTTTGCCATAAGAACAGAGAGCTATTTATATGGCTCAAGATACAGACGTGAGAAAAGTGCTTGCTAGCTTTTCGGAAACACATGCATTTGGTTTCTGTTTGTTTCTTTGCACGGATTTATGGCTATCGCTGTGCATTGAAAACTTGGAAATTCTGGCCATTAGGCTTAAAATAATAATCTTAATATTAGTCAAGTGGCATTTCCCTGCTGCCCTTTATTAAAGGTTTTCAGAAAGTCTCCACTTCAGTTCTTTTCAGTAAGAGGTATTTTCCTGGACTCAATTAGATTGAGGGAGAGACACAGCATATTAATTATATTTAGTCAAAATCCTGTGTAGGCCTGTTGAAGGGATTAATTTGAGGAACTCCCCAAATATGAAGTTCATATGATTTCACTAATCCAGCGGATATCGAACTGTCCAGGTTTAGAAGCACTTTTATCATCAATGTATCATAGCTCTGATTTCTATCGTAGACTGTGTACTATACAGAGTAGGAGTGTGAGCAAATTTTGTTTATTCTTTATTGTAGTTTTCCAGAATTCACAATGACATAAATTGGAAGGGAAAGGTTTTAATTAAAAACAAACAAACACATAAACTGATAGACTTACCCTTCCAAGCAGAAGGCTTTGAGTTCTTAGAATCTTTATGTTTCTTGTGGTTGAATTTGGGTTGCCACTTTTTTTTCTCTGTTAGACTTCTAACCTTTAGACAGCTATGGACAAGTACAACACAGTCTTCTGTCTATTGAGAACAGCTGTGCTCACTGAATTTATCCTGTACAGATGGCTGAGAATCTCCTGTTTGTTATGCAGTTTTACCAAAATATGAACATTTCTTGAAATATTCAGTACAAAAAACAAGGCATGTAAGCATTCAAATGGGGAAGAAAGCAAAACTTGGCTAATCTATCCATTTGTTTTGTACAGAATTCTACACTTAGTGTGCACTTAGTCTGCATGGGACACCAAAAACCACTGCCCCCTAATCATTATCTGCGCCTGAGCTTTGCAGGGTGAAATTTTTAATGGAGAGTGGTGTGTCTTCCAAATAAAGCTTTTTCTTCCTTACTGATGAAGAATCCTTGTTCATCTTTCTTTACTTATCTTTTATAGATGCAAAGTCAAGACCAATTAACTATGCAAAACAAAGCAAATTATTATGACCTAACTAGTCACTCAGAATAAGAATTAATGATTTAAAAAACCATCATAACCCTGAAGAACAGCAAAACTGGAGAGGTGAAGGCTTATCTCCTGGACCTTTGCCCTTCCCAGCTTAAAAAAGCTGCCAAAGAGGGACTGGCTGAGTGGGTCCAAGGGGTAGTGAATGCCTCCTTGCAGCAGGGTAGGATCCCAACTTGCTTAAAGGAGGCAGTAATAAGGCCATCATTGAAAAAGCCCTCCTTGGACCCCACAGTACTGGATAATTACCAGCCAGTCTCTAATGTCCCATTATTGGGTAAGGTGCTGGAGGGGTTCCTGGATGAGACAGATTATCTAGATCGGTTTCAATCTGGCTTCACGCCTGGTTATGGGACAGAGACTTCTTTGGTCACCTTGGTGTACAACCTACACCGGGAACTAGACAGGGGGAGTGTGTCCTTGTTGGTTCAGCTGGACCTCTCAGCAGTTTTCGATACCATCGACCATGGTATCCTTCTGGGCAGCCTCTCTGGGATGGGACTTGGGAGTCACTGTTTTACAGTGGCTCCGATTCTTCCTGGAGGGGAGAACCCAGTAGGTGGTGCTGGGGGACTCCTGTTTGACACCCTGGCCATAGGCCTGCGGTGTCCCTCAGGGATCTGTTTTGTCCCCTATGCTATTTAACATCTACATGAAACCACTGGGAGAGGTTGTCTGGAGTTTTGGGGTTCAGTATCACCAGTATGCTGATGACACCCAACTCTGTCTCTCCATCTAAATCAAGGGAGATGTTTCAGTTTTAAATCAGTGTCTGGTGTCAGTAATGGACTGGATGAGGGCAAATAAACTGAAACTTAATCCATAAAAGACAGAGGTGCTCCTGGTCCGTTGAAAAGCAGATCAAGGAATAGGGTTGCAGCCTGTGCTGGATGAGATTACTCTCCCTTTGAAAGCACACGTGCGCAGCTTGGTGGGGGGTGCTCCTGGATTCATCTCTGAGCCTGGACGCCCAGGTTTTGGTGGTGGCCAGGAGTGCCTTGGCACAGTTAAAACTAGTGAGCCAGCTGTGCCCATTTCTTGAGAGGGCTGGTCTGACCACGGTGACACATGCCCTAGTTACATCTCAACTGAATTACTGTAACATGCTCTACGTGGGGCTATCTTTGGAAAGTGTTCAGAAACTCCAGAGGGTCCAAAATGCAGCAGCCAGATTGCTGACTAGGCTGGCTACAGAGATGATGTGAAACTCCACCCACCCACCCCCATTACAACAGCTCCACTGGCTGCCAATCTATTTCCAGGCACAAGTCAGAGTGCTGGTCTTAACCTATAAAGCCCTAAATGGCTTGGGTCCAAGCTGTCTAAAAGACTGCATCTTCCTCTATGAGCGTGCCCAGGCATTAAGATCATCAGGGGAGGCCTTTCTCTCAGTCCCACCACCCTCACAGGTGCGCTTGGTGGGGACACGGGAGAGAGCCTTCTCTGTCACTGCTCCCAGACTCTGGAACTCCCTCCCACAGGAGGCCAGACTGGCCCCATCTTTGCTGTCCTTCCGCAGGCAGGCAAATACTTTTCTCTTCAGGCAGGCTTTTCCTTGATGACTGGTGGTCTGTGAGGGGTTTTAAAATGAATTGCTGCACTCTGTTGGTTTAAATGTGTTTTAATATTGATTTTATTACTGTTTTTAATGTAATACTTGTTCAATCCTTTTTTAATATTTGTATACCTACTGTTTTTAACTTTTAAATATTGTCTTTTTAATGATGTAGGCCACCTTGAGTTCTTTGTAAGGAGAAAGGCAGGAATTTTTTTAAATAAATAAAATAAAAATTAGAACAGGCTAACAGGCCTACCTAGAGTAAATTACAAGCAAAATGAAAAACATTTTGACCAGCCCCTCAAAAACAAACAAACAAACAACAACAAAAAATACCCTGAAAAAAAGACTTCGGTGTTGGTACCATTCAGACTCTTTAGGGAAGGCATTTCAGTTGGTGCCCTGCTGTTCTGAAGAAAGCTCTCTCCTTTGTGATCACTCTACAGACTTCCTCTGTAAAAGAATTTGAAGAGAAATATCTTCCGAAGGTCTCAAGGCAGTCTTATAATTGCCTCAAATGCAAGTGAAGTGATTCACTTTCATTGTGGCTTGAAGAACCTTGTGAACACAGAATTAGAAGATACCCCTGCTATCTTTCCATCTTCTTTCTGATTGATGGTGTTTTTTTGGTTTTCAAAAATGAGGGATGTCGGGATACTAGAAATCTTGAAATCTGCATTACCTCATAGAAATTGGGAGCTGAAGAACAATGTAGCTCACTGGAAGTTGAGGTCATGGAAGGCAAAACCTAGTTTTATGATTGTTTTGATTCCTGGTTCATCTTGAGTATGTGAAGTCAAAATGCACCCTGCCAACTTCCTCCCCTCCCCCTCCTTGTTATTATTATTATTATAGTGTAAGAAATGTTTTAATGCTTGCCACAGATACTACAGCTGTCATAGAAAATGGCCATTGTTCTTTAGTATTAAAATCATGTATTCCAGATGTGGGCATTTGTTAGTCAGTTTGCTGTAAAATGACATACTGCTGAATCTTTAAAGGGCTTCAGTTTGGGAAAGCAAAATATGATTGGGCAAATTGCTAAAATATTTAAAGTGCAGCCTGTTAAAGCTTTTACTTCGAAGACCGTCACGTCAGAACTTGTATGTAGTAAAAGCAAGCAATTGGCTTTCTATCCTCATGCTAGTCAGCCAGCATGGGGGTTTATACCTACCCCTTCCACTTCACTGCAGATGCTAAAAGAGACACTTGTGAAGCTTATTTGGGGAAAATGAGGAAGGAAGAGAGGGCAAAAACATTTATGCATTTTCAGGTGATGACTAAACATTGCTGTTAATAGAAGATTATTGTGAGACTGTTCCTTTTTTCTCTGTCTCTCAGTATTCCTCGTTGAAAGCTAGTTTCATCTTTTCATTAGCCTTCTGAAAGGAGGTGTGTCAAAACGTATTACATACACTGCTCCTTGTTCAGAGTTCCATTGGTGTTAACCTTGATGTATTTTCTTCCTTAGACATGACCCCTTACTAATACCTGGAAATGAGCAAGTTGACAACATGGACTGCAATGTGAAAAGATATGATTCCACGGGAATGTTTCATTGGTGTCCAGCCAAGGAGATAGATAAAGTTATTTTGGTGAGTATCTGGAAGGAACACCTGCTAGATTACATCATGCAATCAAACTATACTGTGCTGAATTTGTTATACTTTTTTTTGTTCATTATTTTCTTTATAACTAGTTATGTGCTTAATTAACCAAAGGATGAAAAATCCATGATGTGTGGTAATAGTTCCACAATGGATGTGCTAATCTTTGAGGGTTTTTTTTTGGGGGGGGGGTTGTGTTTTTTTTGGTGTGTGTGTGCCATGTCTATATACTATGGCCAGGGCACCTGTTCCGGCATCACAGTCAACCTCTTCTGGTACCTGATGCCATAATCATCCATATGTTAGGCAGAACGTAGATGCAAAGACATGAGAGCACTAAGTCCTCAGGGAAAACGAGATAACTATACTAGTAATGCTGAGGAGGTAAAAACGTATCTATACATTATCTATGGGCATTAGGATTCTTGATAAATCCATGCAACTATTTTTATATGGAAAATCCATAGGATGAAGAAGTCATGTATGTATGTCCATTAAAACAGATACATCATAAGCAGGCCATTAAAATGATTGAATAGCCTTCAAAGTATTAAAGTCAAAATCCAACATTCTATATGTAATTTATGAGTTACTTCATTTACCTATAGTTAATCTGATTAATACTGCAGCCATGAATATAATAAAATTTACTGTTATACACAGAAATATTTATGAGTGACCTTTGGACCGAACATTTTTTGCTGATAGTTAAAAAAAAGTTTTCCTGTTGAGTTTACAACTCTGTGCCATATAGTCATACCCTGTGTCATAATGTGTATTTCTTTGCCCCTTCCCATAGGCCATTGT
This sequence comes from Intellagama lesueurii, assembly GCA_037013535.1. Lineage (NCBI taxonomy): Eukaryota > Metazoa > Chordata > Lepidosauria > Squamata > Agamidae > Intellagama > Intellagama lesueurii. The sequence goes on along the minus strand of JBAJHW010000003.1, from coordinate 157,014,620 downwards.
CTGGCATTTGAGGGTGTTACTACATAACAACATAGTGCTGCCTTTTTTTGTCAGCTGCCCTATGTCTCCTGTATCTTCACATTCTTCCCTCAGAAAATCAGATGTGCGAAGCTAACATCCATGTATCACTGTCTTTATTTTAGTCTCTCTCCATCTTCTTTTTATTCCTTTTGGGACCAGCCATCATACTGACTCAACTAATTAAATATAATTAGAAGGCCTCTCCTAGTTTGTTAGGTTCAGTGAAAGTTTGTGCCATTTATGTTCGTGTGCTTGCATCAAAGAGGAGGATCTGCACATTTTATAGATAAAACTGATGATATGTGAAATGAAATCTCTGGTGGGTCCTCACTTTGTTGTAGTTGCGGCAGGTGGGTTTTTTTTTCAGTGTCTGCTTTCTCCAGATTTCCCTGCACTATTCAACAGTGCAACCAATAATGGTGGCAGCTCTGGTTTACTCTTAACGATTGTAAGACAAAACCATGTTCCTCAGAATCCTTGGGGAGTTTGTATAATAACCATGACATTGTCTGGAATTGCAGTATTGGCATTTAAGCAATCAATAAAGCAGTCAATTCCACAGGGTAAACTGTTATGAATTTGATTTGAAACTGTTTGAATTGATATGTATTTCACAGTGTTGTTCATTAGACCACCAGAGACAACTTCCCCATACGTAGTTAAATAACTGAGGGCGACAGATGTCAGCTAGAATATTTTAAATGTGTTTCAAACAGATATGACGCTAATGACCTTAATGTTCCACTTCAAAAAGTTTGCATGTTTAAAAAATGACATTGGGGTGTCCTCCTTGTCTAGTTGTGACTTAATGTTCATTTACTCCATTTGCTCAAGGAAAGTGTGTGTGTGTGTCTCTGTGTGTGGCCTTTTTCATAGCGACTGTACAAACTGTAGCTTAAGATCAGTTAAACATAGTCAACATCCATGTTGTCAAGCATTTCTGTAAGCAAAATGGCAACTTAGGCAAGACACAGCCAATTCTGAAATCATATGGGTGAATACCACAGGTTTTGATGGTTCTATCATGCCACACTGAAATCTCCTTAACAACTACCATATGTCTCTAGCTTTAATTATTTCCATTGAATTCCATGGCTGATTCAAGTCTGCCTGTTGCCTTCTGGATCTGCTTAGCTGCTTTCTTGTGTGAGGGGGTTTAACCATTAAAATACAGTGGTGGTATACAGGGTTGAGTTGCATGACATCAAACCTATACTTCATTTGGCAACAGATCTTGTCAAGCTCTAGTGGAAGGGTGCACAATTCTGAAAAGAGACAGATATACTCAGTGGACCAGTTCCTCGTATACTTAGGGTTTCATTATTATTAAATCAGAATCCCATCGACAAGTACATTTGTGTAACAGGAATTGCATAAGTCTTGACAGCAAATTACTGCTTGTTAATGAGGTGATGTTGCATTCCTGGACATATCCCTAATTAAGCAATCATGTGTGCAACATGACAACCAGCACATCATTAATTAGCAGAAATTGGCCCCCTCAACTTCCCTTACTCAAGCATAAATGACCAACAAGATTTTGCCCTTTGTTTTGTGGTGTTATAATACCTCCCCTTTAAAAACCAGGAAAACCCTAAAAAACCTCCTGCAATTAGGAGGACCCTAGGTGTGTGGGTGGGTGTGCATATGCACATGAATTTGCTTGCATGCATACACATATTTCCACTCTCCCATATATACCATTTAATAGGATTCTGCCCAGAATCTTCCCAAATTGTTGTTAAGATTGCTGTGATGGCGGTGGTTTTATACAGCACCATAAATGTCATTGTTTCTTACACAATTTCTGGAAATTAATGGCAGTGGAGGAAGAAGGTCACTGTGCCCCAAAAGCTTACAATGTAAAAGAGACATGAGGGAAGACAGCGGAGGGACAGACAAGAGTTAAAATGAAAGTTGATGGCATTTTATTGCAGAGAACATGTAATTTCAAATAGATACAACTTGGTTACCCTTTGGAAGGAGGGTTATGACATTAAACCACAACCTCACAGAAGAGGTTTTGAAGAAAGATTTTTAGAGGGAGGGAGGGAGCACTGTGTGCACATCCAGGTCAAGAGTACCACATAGATGGTTTATGACCAGAAAAGGGGGGGGGGCCTACCCTGAAATTCCCAGGTCATGAGCTGGCTCAGGAAAGCAGGAAAGAAAAGGTGGTTTTATTGCAAGGGAAAGGAGGGGCTTTCTATAGGAAAGAACAGGACAGGTAAAAGAGAGAGTGACTTGTTATTTGTCAGATGGACCTATTCTGTGAGTGTATGTGTGTTGTTGAGTATAGAATTAATTTATATATGAAGAAGCTATTAGTGTAGAGCTTTTCCTGGCTTGTCCAATAATGGAAAGTATTTTCTATGCTATTTTGCTGATGATTACTGAGATTGAACTATCACCAAGTGCTCAAAAGGCTGCCGTACAGAGAAGGGGCAGGATCTATTCTCAATCATTCCAGAGTGCATGGCACATAATAATGGGCTCAAGTTACAAGAAACCAGATCTTGGTTAAATATCAGGAAAAGCTGACTAACTGTTAGAGCAGTATGACAATGGAATAAATTACCTCGGGAGGTGGTGAGTGCTCCAATGCTGAAGGCTTTCAAGAGAAATTTAGACAACCATCTATCAGATATACTTTGATTTGGATTCATGCACTGAACAGTGGGGTTGGTCTCCATGTCCTTATAGGCCCCTTTGAACTCCATTATTCCAGGAGTCTGTGATTTATCGAGCTTGCTCTGCATGTCTACCTGCAGTGCAAATATGTGGACGACAGTAAATAACACATGTAAGTGTGGGTGGCACACACACATTCAGTAGCTCATTGTTCCTTTTTACAGAAAGGAGACTTAGGCATCCTTTGTCATTCTTTGTTCCTTACCCCACAGCCTATGCCATTTGTGGGGGAAAACCAGACAACAGAGATCAATGTACAACAGCAATGCTCCATCATTTCCCATAGAATCTAAGATTATGAGCAATAAACCATACATTAAACCCATAGTAATTCATAAGAGTTACATTAAGGCTGATTTAGACATTTCCTGTCTGTCAAGGGATTACTTTCTGTGAACGAGTCTATCTGAATATCCTTGAAAATCAAGTTTAGCGTATCAGATGTTACGTCTCCTTCCCCCATACCTCACATGGATATTGTGATGAACTGTATTCATGGGATACTAAGTGTGTAACACCTAGATCAGTTTCAAGTATCAGGCTTATATTACACAGTCTTGCCAACTGTGCTGGATACTCCTTGACCAAGAACAATATTGGTCCATCTCTCCTATCCTGGTTGCCTTCAGTTTTTGAATGTGCTACCAATAGTTAGTATCACTAAGATAAACTGCAATAAACTTCTGACATTATCATATCTCTGTGTGCACATTCAGGTTTTACTTGACATGCCTTTTCCTTAGAAATAACTTCTCTGCATTGCTGTCCTGCCTTGAATTTGTTTTGCTTTTCTAGACTCGAAGTGAAGCAGCCATGACAGTGTTAAGTGGCCATGTGGTTGTCTGCATTTTTGGAGATATGACATCAGCACTGATTGGACTAAGAAATTTTGTGATGCCATTAAGAGCCAGCAACTTCCACTACCACGAGCTCAAGCACATTGTGTTTGTGGGCTCCCTTGAATACCTGAGGAGGGAATGGGAAACAATGCATAACTTCCCCAAAGTCTCAATCTTGCCTGTAAGTCTAATGCCACCCACCTTTCTTTCTTTCTTTCTTTCTTTCTTTCTTTCTTTCTTTCTTTCTTTCTTTCTTTCTTGGACATCAACTGAACAGAATTGTGTCGGCTTTGATCTTAGGCGCTCCCTTGTTTCACTCTTGTCTGGTTATAGGCCTCAGGACTTGGCCTTTTCCCTGTTTGTTGTATCTATGAAAACTAAGCCCTGGGAGACCTTATTAGAAGAAATTTGCCGACGTGCTCAATCCCTCATCAAGGATGAATTTCTGCTGCTATCAAATATGTTAGCTATGTTATCTATTGAACACTTGCTTGAGTGCCCCGCATGCAGCCCATTTTGATGTTATGATTTTTTCTGACAGCATGACAGTCATTACTTATGGCATTATTTATGCCCATGAAACCTTTGAAAACATTTTGTATTATTTGTCTATCTACCTAATCCATCTGCATCCATAAAGACCTTCAAAAGGCCAGCCTGCTGGCTTTGCTTTATTTAACAGCCTGACAGTGGCATTTCATCTTTTTAACAGTGTATGCAGTCAGATAATATGAATTTCTTTATGACATGACTCCATGACTGAAAGGGCCCCAATTCTTCAGTAGTTGGTGTCACTATTTATGCCTCACTGCTAACTACAGTGCACTTTCTATTAGGCTGCTCTTTACACCCAGCGAGCAGCCCAAGGTGCAAGGCAGCAAGAGAATCACAATAATTTCCACATCAAATGCTTTACATTAATATTCCCTGTTTCCTTTTGTTGCTCTCCCCCAACTAAACAAAAAACAAAAAACAGCAACATGATTTTAAAGCCAGCCTGCAGTATAAAATATATGTTTGCATCGGCTTCTTTCTAACGCCTTTTCAAGCTGTAGCAATTTCAGGAGCCATCCCTTTGTCACAAATCAGGAGAAAATTAGAAAAAAAATAAGGATGATGGGCATACATAATGCACATATCTATGGTGCATTCTGTTTGGTTCAGCATCATATTTAAGAGGTTCTAATGGTGGGCGTAGAGCCTCACCTACTCAGCATTCACATACCTGCTTTAGCTTAGAAAGACGCTCTCTTAGCCTGTAGATGTTTTACATGGAAAGATCTGTAAGTACCCATTTAAACACTATACCTTGCAAAGTAGAAGCTCTGAATAGCATGGATGCATGAGTGTGTACCAGATGGCTAGCACAGTGCTTCTGAAGCCCTTATGCTGACTGGGGCTGGTTACAGGGATCACATAACCCCATTGTTACAGCAGCTCCACTGGCTGCCTATCCGTTTCCAGGCACAATTCAAATTGCTGGTTTTAACCAATAAGGCTCTAAGTTGCCTGGGTCCAAGCTGTCTCAAAGACTGTATCTCCCATTATGAGCCAGCTTGGGTGCTAAGATCATCAGGATAAGCCTTTCTCTTTCTCCATTTTTGTGTTTTCCATTTCTCAGAGTGGCATTTTTTAAAAAATGTACACTTATTGATCTTTGCCATAATATTGTCTGTTAATGATTTAAGATGCCTCTTTATTCATTGTTCGTAGTTTTAAATATTGTCTTTTAATGATGTTAACCACTGTTGCGTACTCATTGTTTTCATTGTCTTTCATTGTTGTAAGCCAGCTTGGTCCTTTTCAAGGAGAATGCACTGGTCTTTGCACCTTGCATGTATGCCATTGCGTGGGGAGAGCATTAAAAAAAAAGCTTACCATATGGAACATTGATTGAGGATAGGCACACATTTCTTCTGTGTAAACTTCAGTTGTGCCTTCCACACCACTGCTGCTTTGGAACATGTCACCCATTGGCCAAAAGCCTGTTGCACAGTTATGCAAAAGGAGGCAAATTGCCGTAAGTTAAGAAATGACTGTGGACATTATGTGTTGCATACAATGAATAAATAAATAAAACTGTGCAACAAAATTTTGGCCATTGTGTGACAGAGAATCTGTTCCTGGAGGGTGGACATGGCATTCAGTTGATGCTTACTGGCTTAATACCTCCTTTTCTCTTTTAAAGGTGTTCATCACACAGGTTTAAATATCAGTTTATATATATATATATATTAGATAGATTGGTAAGAACTGCCCTATGCAGTAATGCATAGCAATCTATCTAATACACACACACACACACATACAGCGTACACAGTACAGAGTGAAATACAAAAGGAAAAGTTAACTTTTATATATATATAAAGGTTAACTTTTCCTTTTGTATTGCACTCTGTACTGTGTTTTCATTGTTGGCTCAGAAAACATCATTGCTTAAAACCAGGACTTTTTTCTCCAAGACCTGCATGGCCCAATATTTCAAGTGGCAGATACTGCAACACACCCCTCCCTAGGGTTCAGAAAGCCAGAACTTGCCACATGAGGGTGACTGAAATCAAGATGATTCTGTGTTGCAGACATGATGCATAGCTCTGGCATCCTTCCTGCTCCTTGTTTGTTAGTAATAGCTTGACTGAGTATTGAGACTTAACGCTAAAATGCTGCCATCAGCACCAACTACCCTTTAGATTAGCACATTTCTTCTATTCCCTGGCACGTAGTTAGACCAACTTAATGTCAGAGTGTAAAAAGGATACTTGTTAAATAATTTCCCAAAGCTCCTTCTCAGTATTTAATTTGTTTTTCCCCCTCTTCCCTGTCCCTCCTTTTCCCTTCCTCCTTCCCTCCCTCTGTTTCTCTCTGCCGAAGGGTACACCATTAAGTCGAGCTGATTTAAGGGCTGTCAACATCAACCTCTGCGACATGTGCGTAATCCTGTCAGCCAATCAGAATAATATTGATGATACTTCGCTGCAGGACAAGGAATGCATCTTGGCGTCACTCAACATCAAGTCTATGCAGTTTGATGACAGCATTGGGGTCTTGCAGGCTAATTCCCAAGGTAAGAACTGCCCTATAATACTTCTCTATAGTGCCTACAGGGACAGGACCTGGCAAGAAGAATATCCCTCACTCAGTAATTCAAAGGGACCCTACATCAGCTTGCTTGACAGTTAAACCTGCTGATTGGTATGATGGGTTTTTAAGAGACGGTCGCAACACCGCACTGCACTGGGCGCATACACAAAAGCAAAATTTTGGTGATCTTAGCAAGGAGACGACAATTGACAGAGTGGGGAAATTTATTTCATTTCCCTCTCAGATGGGTGATTGCTAAATCTGGAGAATCCTGCAGCCTAGAAGTTCATAGCAATAAAGTCACATTGTCACACATCACAGAGCCAGAGGTGGCTTGTACTCACGCTGGATGCAAAACGGGATAATTGCAAATACTGTATGACAAGGGTGTTTGCTTTGTCCACAAGATAGCAGCGAAATGCCAGACAGCACAATACCAACACTTACATTAATAATAATTGTATTAATAATATTACCTTTTAAAGAGGAATAAAGAAAGAAGAATGCCAAGTTTATAAAGAGACCTTTTATAAAGCAGGCATGAAAAGCCCCAGTTTCTGTAAAATACCCTATGATTTCTAGATCAGAAAATATGATTGATTAATGCAATACCTGCTTCTGACTTCATATTATTTCTGTTTTTCACCTTTACTGTTTAAGGCCATACAATGAATTAAAACACACATAAAAACAAACACTCTGAAAACTGGTAAAAACAAACAAGGCTCTTTTTCCCTGAGAGGGTCGGACCAGAGTCAAATATTGCTGCATGGAAAACCAAACCAGTAAAAACACAATACATACTAAAAGTAATCGGTACCTTTTAGCAAAGACTACTTTGTTTATTTGTTTTACATTTTTTTTAAAAAAAAACTTTGTTGTGCCCACTTACTGAAGAGTTACAGTGATCAAAGCAACCCCACCCTTTCCATCCTATGAAATGATAATTTAAAGTCTTCCTTCTCTACTTGTACCCCCAGTGCTAATCTGAACAGATAGGACTTCATACTTAGGCTGAACTAGAAAAAGAGTGACAAAAGAAAGGAAGAAGTGGATGTAGGAATTGAGGATCTCTGGCAGGAACTTTTTAACCTGTGGACCCTAAGGAGTTCATGGATGGGCTTCAGGGGTTCAAAACCATGAACCAGGCCATCGAATGTGCAGTTTTTTTGTTTTGTTTTGTTTTGTTTTCCATATTCTTCCTGGAAAATAAAAAAGACTACTTTTTTTCTAAGTCAAATTAAAATGCTATTAAGTATTGTTTCACTTTGGGAAGAGGGGTCCATAGATTTTATCAGATTCACAGAGGGATCAGTGACTTCAAAAATGTTAAGAATCACTCATCTATAAGAACGCGACACCGACTATAGCAGTAGAAGCAATGTTTACATGCTACTTTTCTGTTTAAAAAGAAGACTTATGAAAAGTAAAACAATTTTTTAAAAAGTAACATAAAGTACCAGGAGCCAATAATCTGTCCAGCCTTCTGTACTATAGTTTCTCACTCTTATCCCCACCACCGCCACCACTGTGGCCACTCACAGAATAATTGTGTAGAAAAGAGCCCTATTGGGGTAAACAGGCCCCTGTGCATATTATAAGGTTATTTGCATTGGTGTTTTTAAAAACCTGGAAGCATTACATATGAGCTCCTCATGGAAATGACTTACTGGATGGTGCTTTTGCCCATCTGGTCACTTTAAACACAGACAACCATGTGAGACACTGCAGTTCTGAATAAGGCCTATGAGGCAATCACAAGGCACTGCCTTCACATAACATTAATACCTCAAATGGTGTGGGAGTACAGTTTGAACATTCATCTCCACCAGTATTGCCAATTGGATAAGATATGAACACTGTATACACTTTTGACAGAGAAGAAGACTTGAGTGAGATAAGCCTGTTTAAATCAGTGACCCATTGGCATACCAAGATGGTGCAGGAGTTTGGTGTACATCTCTGCCTGTGAATGTTTGAATTAATACTGGATATTGGCTACCTATTTCTAGACTGTGCTTTATAACCACAAAGGATGGAAACATTTATTTCACTGAGATGCACAACATGCTCAGTTTGGTACAGAAAAGTCAGTATATGAGACCTTGACCTTATCAAGAGCTGATTCTTACATTCTAAATAGGACTTGACTTGCACAAATACTTGCCTGTGCAACTGGTCAACTCTCTTGAGCACTGCAATGGGAGCAGCTAACTCAAAAAATGTAGTGGGGATTTTCATGGGCATGGATTTTCCTACTGCATCATAAAATGCTGAAAGAATTTACCATAGAATCTTCCATTAATATCTATATCTCCTTTGTACTGCTCATGCAAGTAAACTATTTTATGCAAAGGGGCTCAATAGTTTGTTTCTTGCCAGTATCAGTCTGAGTTTGGAAGCCATTGAACATGGACCTCATTTAATGATGGGTCTGGAGCTGCATATTCCTGTGCATTGAGTTATTTTTTTTAACATCCCATGTCATCTGGGGTTTCTCAACACTTTAACCACAAATACCTGGAATCAGCAAGATCTATTTATTAACTCTCCAAAATGCTGGTTGATGATTCAAAAGTCATTTTTAAAAAATCAATGCCTTTGTATCTAGAACTACCACTTCAGTGTAGGCTGGAGTCGATGGAGAATCAGTTGGGATGGGAGATACATATGCAGTAAGCCAAACAGCTCTGAGTTGGAACAGTGCAGAGTATGCTCTTTAAAATTCCAAAGTACTCAGGAAGAAAGCACTTATCTTCATGGAGGTTTATGCCACTTATGTGTGCACCACTTCTGATCTTGTTATTGTGCTTTCATAACCAAACAGTAGATTTTCTTGAAGGATCTTAAATACCATGTTTCACATTGTCAGAAGCAATTAGATCAAAGGGGTGGCATAAACTTTGCTGGAAATTGTATTTGGAATGACAGATTCGTCCATGAGATGCCGTTTTAGTGTACAATCCAGCAGAAACCTCTCCTGCGGAAGCCTCTATTGAATATTCATGTCAATAGGGGCCTGCACAGAAGAGTGCCCCCCCTTCTGTCCTTAATATGCAGGAAGCAGAACTGTCGCAACAGAGAGGAGGCGATCCTCTTTCTGCTGATCAGCAAAGAGTGCCTCCACTTTGCAGTTCCTTACTGGCGACTAAGTGCTTTTATTTACAGAGCTGGCTGTCACTTCCCTTTTGCTTAAAAGTTTGTGCATTATTTATCCTGGGAAAACATTTCAATTCACATCATTTGGTACAAACCCTTACCCATCGCTAGGCATCATTTTCCACTCTGAAATCCTGTATGGCAGCCTGGCAACCAGATTTGCACCAAAAGCACTGGCAGTGAGGTTCTCTAGTCTAGCTGTCCTTCTGGGCAGTTAGTGATGGAAGGTCCCTACTTGTCTCCCAGCCCTGTTTCTGTATCTTTAACTGTAGCTGGATTAATAAACTTAGAATTGTTCTGAGACAACAAAAGAAAAGGAAGAAAACCCATGTGGTTTTGGAATACAAGTGTGAGGGATATATTTATAAGACTACTAAATTGTACGGACCAATTGTGTCCAACAGGATTCTTCGTTAGGTTGAACCCTACAGAGCTTGCAGGAACAGGGAACGAGAAAAGTCCTCAAAATCATCCTAGCCAAATGTTGAGGCCAAGCTCTCTTGTTTAAATTTAGTTCCAAAATGGAGCCTGAGCTCTTCAGAATCAGCTTGAGTTAGCACGTTTCACCTCCGGGGACACAGATTTTATTGTCTTTCTCTGTCTTCATAGACAAAGGATTGCCAAGCACTCAATATCTTTGACATTGCCTTACACTGATGCAAGCAGCTTCCATTGGGCTGGGAATGGAATAATAAATGTTATCAAGCCCTCACTTGTTCTGGGGTATGGACATGGAAAGACAAGGAACAAATCAAGTATAAATAAATGTGGCAGCTCTCTGACTATGTGTATGAGCCTAAAGTCTTATTTATGTGTATAAATTAGGTCCAGAGGTATCAAATGAGTTAGAAGGTCAAGTTCCCCACTTACAAGGTGCACATGGTTCCATTCCATTTTTCCCACTGCTTTTAAAAATTGTTTTTATTCTATCTTTAAGAAATAACTACCAGAAAAAGATTATAGAACTTAAATTTTAAAAAAAATTAAACTATTTTTTTAACTTTGACCCCAAAAACTGGAATCATTGCAATTTATTAATTTAGAAAGACTCACAATTAACTGGGGGATGGAGAAGAGCTATTGCCCCGCTCCTGAGGAATCAGCATGCTTCCCCCCCCTTTTTTTTTTTGCTGTACAAAAGGTGTGTGATCTCGCTGTCTTCCTCCATCCAAAACAGTCAGTGATGAGTGGGAGTGCCCATGCCCCACTGTCGTGGGTGCATCCTGATCAGTACAAGCTGTTTAATATGGACTGCACTGTACATTACATTCCTGTTCGAGAACTTAAGAGGATCTGTCTCAACCACATTTGTCAGTTTCACCTCTCTGCTAAACCAGCACAGGGCTAAACTGGGTCTCCATCAAGGGTTTCAACAGCTGTTTGTAATCTTAACAGTTTGTTTTGAGGCAGTAAATCATTGCTGGAGCCAAAACATTGTTTCAAAAACCATTTTTTAAAATGGTGTGCTTTTCAAATGAGCAGTAAGGAACACATTTGAAACTGACAAGATCAAATAAGCAAACACCAAAAAAGTGCATTCCCAAATCCCATTTAAAATCACTTCTGCCCAACAAAGAAAAAGGGAACAAGACTGAAAAAGACCTTTCTTTTTCAAAGCTACTAATAATTTATACAATTAATGGTTAATGGGTATACAACATTTAGTAGAACATCTGAATATCTCTAAATCCAACAGGTTGTGAAACATTTCTTTGATTTTAAAAGAAATATGCAGCCTTGACATTGAGGATTGGGTGGGGTGGGGGGAGAATGTCCAGCACAGTTAATTACCTGCTGTCACCATGAAGGTTGGAAACAGTGTGCACTATACTGTGGAAAACATTAGTTAGAATCAGCCAGACAAGAATTTAGAGACAGAGGGGAGCCTCCTCAAGAGAGGGAAATGAGCAAAATCGCCCTGAGCAATGACATTGTTTTTGAAAATTATTTTGCTCTTCCTTGAAATTTTCTGCCTTTTTTCTTTCATTGGATTTCATTCTTCAGAATTATTTGGCTTCTCTTGATTTGCCTCATCTATTTATTTGAAGACAAAACTCTAAAAATAGCCAAATAGCTACCTAAAATGCAAAGCATTTTTCAGCTGAGTCACATGATTGCCACCAGTCTAATAAATGCTGTATGCATTTCATGGTAACAACCACAGAATCAGTTGTAGGGCTGTTAGTTGCTCACACTAAACTCTGCACAATATATGAGCAGTCACATGGCTACTTCAATCCATGGTACTAGGCACAGTGTTTACTGGTCCAGAAGCAGTAAGTCATTCCAGTTAAATACATGTGGACTTTGTTGTTGAAGCAGTATTTCAATTTGAAGTCTAAAGCTAGTAAACTTTCTTGTTTGGTATGATTTTTCTAATCTCTGCCCCAAGACTCATCATTTCAGCTAATTGCTTTCCCATAAATTGATCCACCCACTGTATGGGGATATGTCACCAATCTCTTTACCATTTAAAGTGTTCTTGCTCAATTCCTTGGATGCTAGTGCCTCTGTATTTCACATAAGGCAAAATTCAGGGATAGTTTATTGATTTGCAAACATCTGTTGATAAATTTCACTGATTAAACCATTTGGATTCTTTTTGCTTACTCCCAAAAACCTTCTATACTTCACTCAAGTCAGAACCTCTATGTGTGTCTCAATTTTTTACTTCAGGCAAAAGCCAGGAATAAATTTTGGATATGCAGAACATGTGAACATGATGCTCCTTTGATGTTTCATCTAAGCAGGGACCTCAAACTTTGTCTCAATGTTTTATTTTAGGTGAAGGTTCAGTCGCAATTCCATTTCATTTATATACTTTTGTGTTCTTCAATTCCAGCTTTCAACATCTTTGCTTATCATTTGATTACTTTTCTGTTTGTTTCTCTCATGAACTCTTGCTTGAAATGAAACAAACATCCCTTCTAAAGCATAAAACAGGCTCATGCTTATCTATGCTATCATTTGTTGCAATTTGTATGAAGTATTTCTGTTATTGCAACTCAAAAGGTAGGCCAGGATTCAAGGGGTTATTCTGCTGGATGGAACTGCTTCTGTCAGCAGAACTAGGAAAAGATGTCTCCATCTTCCCTTTGCAGTGCCTTCCCTCACACTTGTGTTCCCACAAACCCTGTTCTGAAGGGCTTGGAAACTCACCAGAGCAGCTTTTTGGCAGGGGGGAAGAAAGTCTCATTGCACTACCAGCCGGGTGATAAGGGAGTTAAGCTGCAGTGTTTACCTTTGCTCTTGACTTCCGCATTTCCCTATAGAATATGGACCAACACCACATGTTGTCACTTTCTTCACCCAAGAGAAGACAGCACAGTTGCAGAACCCAGCCGCTTTCCCCCTTCCTTTGTGTTTTTATAGTTGATTTTCCTTTCCAGTATTTAATAACTTCCATTTGTCTCTGCTGAAACCCATTTTATTCCGTTTTACAGTCTAGTATTCCAGTTCAGATTTTTTTGAATCAATTCTGTGAACTGTGGTATCTGAATTCCTTCCTAGTTTAGTATCATTTTACAAAACTAATAATCGTACTATTCACTCACTAGTCTTTCTTTCAAATTATTAGCAAAAATTATGAAAAACGTCAGGTTGCACATCATTTTGTGCATTTTCTCATGGACCGATACTCATTCATTAGTGCTGCTCGTCAGGTAAATGGGTTCTGTGAGTACTTCTCTGGTTAGCTAGAATGTTATCTGTTCTTCAGGATTGCTCAGATATTATGGCACATTCTTGTTATGTGTCATCAAGTCACTTCCAACTATGACCCTATGAATTTGTGACCTCCAAAAAGTCTCATCATCAATAGCCCTGCTCAGGTCTTGCAGACTAAGGGTCATAGGTGCCTTTATGGAGTTAATCCATCTCATACTTGGCCTTCCACTTTTCCTAGCATTGTTGTGTTTTCCAGCAAGTCATGTTTTCTCATAGTAGATGCAAAGTACAATAGGGTCAGTTCAGTCTTTTTGCCTCCAGAGAGAGTTCAAGCTTGATTTCACCCCGCATCCACTTCTCTTTTTGGAACTGCTGCTGAATATATTTTTGCCTAGAATCAAAATCTTATTAATTAAAAATATTTTTACCACACCCAGATAGTTTGGACCCAGACTGTTTAAAGCTTTATAAGTTAAAACCATCACTTTGAATTGTTCTTGGAACTGGATTGGGAGCCAATGGAGCTACTGTAACCAGCCCCAGTTAACAATCTGGCTCCAGCATTTTGGACCCACTGAAGTTTTCAAGCACTTTCCAAAAGCAGCCCCACATTGAAATGCTTCTTGTAAAGTGGGATGACATTATGCCTTTCTGAGAGTTCTCCTCTAAGATTTCTGTTGCTTCAGAGTCACCAGGGAGGTCTGAGGTCTGATCCACTCATTATTCATGTTTTTTATTTCTTGCACTGATGTTACCACTTCCTTTCAACCAGCCCTGGTCAAAGTACATGATCGTCCTTCTGATTTTTATCCTCAGAACAACTCTGTAAAATAGATGAGGCTAGGAGACTGTCAGGTCAAAGGTCACACAGTGAGCATCATTTTAACCTAAGGTCCCCCAGTTCTAGTGTACAACCACTGCACAACATGGCTGAAATTCTGTTGCTTAGCATAAGTTGCAACAAGAGTAGGTCCACTGAATCAATGGGGATCTGGTAAGTCAAGTCCTCCATAAGTTCCACTAATTCAAGGAACCTACTCTAGTTGCAACTGACTATGCTGAGCAACAAGGTTTCAGACACTATGATGCATTGATTACTGATATCTGGATATGTAAACTGATTAGCTGGAAAGTAGCAAGGCTTAAAGGGAAATGTGTACTCCACCTGTACTGTCAATATGTGTGGTGAACCATTACAATATGCAAGTGATTAGTGATCTTACAATCACTGAGTGATGGCCAAGCGTGCAGAAGCCTGCCCTCTGGCATGACCAACAATTTCTAAGAGAAGGGCCTATTCATATAGAATAACATGCTTATTATCAGATCTTGTGACTAGAGATGGGGGTATTCATATACGAATATCCCTGCACAGGTGGAAATAACAAGGGTCCGGCCCCATGGGGCCAGACTGTCCACTCACAATTTTGCTGCTGCCACCGGCTCTACGGTGGCTTCCTATCGCACCGTTCTCCGCAATGGATTAGCCACTCCCCGACCTAGCAGAGAGGCTTGTCATCCCGCCTCCTGCCAGGACTGGGTAATCAATTGCGGACAATGGCGTGCGGAGCCGGCAGCAGTGGCGAAATTGTGAGTGGAAATAACCCTAGTTATTTCCACCTGTGCGGGGATATTGATCTACGAATACGAATACCCCCATCTCTAGTTGTGACCCTAGTGAATGGAAGGGTGGGGTTAATGTGTGTACATGGAACAGTACCACCTGAGTGCTGCTGTCAAAATATAGCTTTTCTTTTCTTCTAATTTTTTAAATTTTATATCTTGGCTTCTATCCAAACCTACTTGATTTTTGCTAAAAAAGAATCTAATTCAAAACATTTTGTTTCATTGTAATGGAAAGTGTGTGGTTATCTTCTTTTCCAGGCATATACAGAGAATTATACGTAACTGTTTGGAGATTTATATATACTGTAGTGGATTTGTCTCTGGGTAGTAACTTTGAATGCCCAGTCCAATGGTTTTATTTTATTGTCTAATGATTTAAGTTGTTATTTTGAATCCTGTATAATAGGAACAATGCATTTCATTTAGAAAAACAAAGAAAGCTTTTTAAACAATATAAAAGCCATGTTACAGCTTTGAACGTTCCTTAAATGCAAACAGTATTATACAATAGCACTTTTCCCAAAATTATTACAAGATAGATCACAGTGTTGCTAGTTCAGATGTAGTTCTGCACCATGACGGTCACAGTTTTCTGAATGACTTCAACCTATGTGAGTTTTCCCTGGGAATTGTATTTCAACCACACAAGTTTTTTCAAGCGGCACATACAGTTCTTGTAATAGGTCCTGCAACAAGGAGACTGAAATGGAAATAAATACAAGGAAATAGTTGAATGAGTTTGGGTTAGAGCAATCCTATGTTCTCCCTATGCCAGGAGCCTTCAATTTCAGCACTGTAGTTGTGGCATAATGTAATTGAGATCCTATGGAGTCTTGGAGAAAACCTGACAGCACAATATTACCACTTTAGGTAGATAACAGAACAACACTCACAGTCACTCCCACAGCATTTGTGGCAGAACCTCATCATCTATTGATCATGGTTTTATGCACTGATTACCCATCCCAAGCTACCCATGCAGGGAAGGAATAAATCAAAGCATCGTGATGGGAGAACAATCCCATAACATTATCCTTTCAAATGCACAGGTAAAATAGAGTCAGCTAACACAGATATATTATTTCACCCTCCATTCTGCAGTGCAGTGCCATTCCTGATCAAAAGGAGTGGTGAATGACCAGTTGCCCAGTGAGATAATTACCGGGTTGATTGCCAGTGCCTACCGGTTGTTGTCCCAATGGACTTTGCAACAGCAAAAACAGCAAGAAAACAAAAGCAAAAGTATTGTGGCACTTCTAATAAATCTATTTCAGTGTGCGTTTCACAGATACAGTCCACTTTTTAAATCTATAAAATGTGTGAAATAGATTTATGAAATAAATTTATAGAGGGAAGAATGGCATATATTTGTGAGTCTCCACAGTGCCACAGTACTTTTGTTTATGTTTATTTTTAGTTTTTTGTTGCTGAAGCAAACTAATATGGCTGCATCTCCTGAAGTTGTTCCTGTGGACCCATCTACCCTCTCTACTTATTCAGGCTGTTGGACTGTTGGACTTTATTGCAGCAGCAGAAATGAGGGGCTTTATGTTTGGATAGGATTAGTCATAGCCCGAGGAAGGCACTTGATGCTCACCCAGAAATGTAGCTGTACTTCCCACAACTTTCTCAAGTGCACAGGGAGAGCTCAGCTCCCATGACGCCCCCTGAGTGCTTGTGCTTCTCTTTGTCTACAGTATGTGCCTACCCTGTATTGCTAGTGTGAGAAACAATATTGCTATTATTGAGGAAGGGTTCACTACGCAAAAGCCTTTGACTGTGTGGACCACAGCAAACTATGGCAAGTCCTTAAAGAAATGGGAGTGCCTGACCACCTTATCTATCTCCTGAGAAACCTATACATGGGACAGGAAGCAACAGTTAGAACTGGATATGGAAACACTGATTGGTTCAAAATTGGGAAAGGAGTACGACAAGGCTGTATATTGTCCCCCAGCTTATTTAACTTATATGCAGAATACATCATGCGAAAGGCTGGACTGGAGGAATCCCAAGCCGGAATCAAGATTGCCGGAAGAAATATCAACAACCTCAGATATGCAGATGATACCACTCTGATGGCAGAAAGTGAGGAGGAATTAAAGAACCTCTTAATGAGGGTGAAAGAGGAGAGCGCAAAAAATGGTCTGAAGCTCAACATCAAAAAAACTAAGATCATGGCCATTGGTCCCATCACCTCCTGGCAAATAGAAAGGGAAGATATGGAGGCAGTGACAGATTTTACTTTGCTGGGCTCCATGATCACTGCAGATGGTGACAGCAGCCACGAAATTAAAAGACACCTGCTTCTTGGGAGGAAAGCGATGACAAACCTACACAGCATCTTAAAAAGCAGAGACATCACCTTGCCGACAAAGGTCCACATAGTCAAAGCTATGGTTTTTCCAGTAGTGATGTATGGAAGCGAGAGCTGGACCATAAAGAAAGATGACCGCCGAAGAATTGATGCTTTTGAATTGTGGTGCTGGAGGAGGCTCTTGAGAGTCCCCTGGACTGCAAGGAGAACAAACCTATCCATTCTAAAGGAAATCAACCCTGAGTGCTCACTGGAAGGACAGATCCTGAAGCTGAGGCTCCAATACTTTGGCCATCTCATGAGAAGAGAAGACTCCCTGGAAAAGACCCTGATGTTGGGAAAGTGTGAAGGCAAGAGGAGAAGGGGACGACAGAGGACGAGATGGTTGGGCAGTGTCATCGAAGCTACCAACATGTATCTGACCAAACTCCGGGAGGCAGTGGAAGACAGGAGGGCCTGGCGTGCTCTGGTCCATGGGGTCACGAAGAGTCGGACACGACTAAACGACTAAACAACAACAACAGAGGTCACTACATATTTTCATTTACCAGCAAAGTGAAGAGGGGATAGAATTGGAAAGGCTTAGGCAGAAGTCAGCTGCTAGAGGGGAGTTCAGGTTTCTGTTGCATGTTTGTGTATCAAGTCCTGTAAAAGTATTCTGAGGACACAGGTCTTTGCAACATCTTCTTTCTGTTCAGTTATCAGCCCTGACTATTGTTTATCCAGAGTGCTTGCTTTTTGTGTAAAGAGCCCTTTTCCCCCAAATTCCCATCGCCAGATTCCCGCATGTGAGCTTTCAGTTCTGTGGACAATGGAGAAAACCCATAATATATGCCTTATCGTCTAGGATGTGTCTTCTGCAATGAGGAATACTTCTTTTGGTTTGCTATGATTAGATATAGAACTATTCTGAGTCTTGTTCATCATGACTGCAGGGATAGAGCAGGAAGAGGCAAGAAGCAGTTATTTGAAGCTCATTTTTTTTATTGTGATGAGTGTGTTTTAACTTACACTCTTGTTTATTGTGCGATAGAGTAACATTCTGTTGTCTTGGGAGGGTAGCTGGGGATACATTAGAAGAACAATACAGTTTTAAAACGTTTAAATACCTCTTTTTGATCAACACTCTTTTTCAAGCAATGGTATTCTAACAATTTCAGTATTTTTTTAAAATTAAGTACACTGTGTGGAAGAAACTAATAATGTTGTCAGATACATTCAGCATAAAAAAAGGCATCATACTTTGTTATTAAACTATGTTAGGTATTTTCAAGTATTTGATTTTTGATCCTTAGACATATATGATGAAATCTCCTAAAGCCATGATAAAAGCATTGATTTTGTTGGTGGTTGTTCCAGAGCCAGAATCATGTCACTATAAGCAGTTTTTTAAAAGATAGATATTCAAGGAAAATGTTTTCTTCATGGAAATTAGTAGCCTTTTGGGTGGTAGGTGGGTTATTGTTGCTGTTGAGGTGGGTTTATTAATCTGTATATTCATGGTCATGAGTTTCTAAAATCAATTATTCCTACAGGAAAACAATCAGAAGACAACTGAAGATGCTAGAATGTAGAACAGTAACATGAAGAACTTGAGTAAATCTACACATACCTATTGGCAATGTGGTAGATTTTTAAAGTTCAAATAGATGTTATTCAGATGGAAGTGAAACATGGAAATTCCTTGAAATCCTTCAAAGACTATTGCCACATTCACAAATGAAGGGTTTGAATTCCTCATAAAAATAAGAAAGGTTGTGTGTTTTTCACACAGATGTCTGTCTTGAAAACTTGCAGTCTCAAGTACACATAAGATAAGGTTTTTGTTGCAGTAGCAAATGTTGAGTCAGATTAGCTACAGGAGAAGTTGCAGGGAAGCTGTAGTGGCCCAGTCGTCTTTGCTGATTAGGAAAAGAGAAAAAAGTGGGGAACTCTTCCCAAGATTGTAGAAGGCAAAGTGAGCCATTACTGCTTTAATACTAGCTCTCAATTTGGGACCTGACCAGAGACTTCCTACTAACAGAAGTCTTTCCTCTGATTGTAGCAAATTCCACTTTTCCCACATAACATTCGTATGTAGTTAGTCAGCGCTGGTATTAACAAAATTTTCTCTTAACCCAGTTTGTGAAGTAGTGATAATGAGGTAAGGATGTAATGAACACATGCAAAATGTCTTATCTTCAACACAAAAGTGTGTTTCAACACATTGAGAGACCCATGTATAAAGAAGAGATCAACAGCTACAGGAATTCTTGTGCTCACGTGATTGGGAGACTAGTAGCTTTTTCTCAGCAGCAGCACTAGCAAAAACAAAACAAAAAACAATACATCTGGGAAATCTGTGGACAAAAATGGTATTTCACAAGGGAAGAAACATGTATTTTGCACAAAGACGCTTGGATTTTTTGAAAAATATAAGGTTTTCTATACAAAATATATTTCATTTATAAAATATAGTTTAGCAAAAATCCACTTCTGTGAATTTTTCACTAAGAGTGCCAAAATGCAGAAAAACCCTTGTAATCTTGCTCAACAGGGAAAAATCTTTTGAATTTTTTCCTTCTCACCTGTGAGAATAAAATAATTGAAGCTTTATATCCATAGAATGAAGTAAGACTCCATCAGATCCTGAGTGCATGTGTTCCAAAGGTTGCATTCCAGTTTATTAACCACATTTAACAGTGAGGGAGGATTAAATCTCTACTAGCCCACTAGTGTGCTTGAGAAGGAAAGCGAAGGACCTGAAAGCAGATGGGCTTGTAGGAAAATAGCTGGAGTTTAGTTAAGAGACAACTTTCACATCTGTAATCACAGCCTCTCTGCTCCTGATTAGAGGAAAGCCAACTCTGACCATATGAACAAATGAAAAAAACTCAAAATGGACAGAGGAGGGAAGTAATGTGCTATTAAGCATATGGTCTTGCACATAAACTACAACCATACCCATCAATCCCAGAAATATATACACTGCAACCCCTCTGTATTTCTGGTTTTGCATTTTAAAAGAAATTAAAAAAAATTTAATATGCAAGTGCATATATTTTTGTTAAATTTCCAGTATCAAGAAATAGCATTTAAACACACACACATGCTCTCTCTCTCTCTCTCTCTCTCTTTATGAGCATTAATTATACACCAGGCAAGGAAGCAATTGCCTCTGTGTTATGAAATATTAAATCAAAATGCTTCCTGTTTCCCAGATGTCCCAGAGATAAATACAGCAGTATTTTGAAGCCCCTCTTGGAGCTGTTTTGCCTGTAAATTTATAGTTTTGTCTCCGTTTTCCGAAAACCCTGTTTTATGTGAAGTATAGCACTCTTGGTAGTTTTTAAGGAGCAAACTCCTCTAGAGTGCCCTGTGCCGGCAACAACTCTCCTGCAGATGGCACACAAGGGAACTGAAGTCGAAAGCCTCCTTTAAGATGACAAATGGGTTGAAAGTGTTATTGTCTTTGATTGCATGCCTTTCATCATCTGTATGTCGGAATAAGAGGGCCATGCTTTATCTTTAGCCGTTTTATAAATATTTAAGCCCTTATAGTTGCCTAAAGATATTAAAGCATATTTTTACAGGATTTGGAATATAAATATTATATGTAGCACCAAAGATACAAAAGTGGTTTAATGAATTCATAATTTTCTGTTCACTTTTTATTGGAATGTGGTTTATGTTCCAAAAGATCCATTTAAAGAACAGGACACCACGCACTTCCCAGTGACACTCACGTATTAACTGATGGTAAATGTTATTGGAGCTGTTTTAAAATTATGGAAGGAAATTTATATTAAAAGGAGAAGCGGGAATTTTGAGACGCCGTTTCTCAATCTCCTTGTTTTAACAAATGTGAGTAAATCACCCTGACACTTTGAAACCCTTAATCTAATACTACTAAATACTTTTATTTGGAAATACGTCTACTAAAACCCGTATAATTTATTTCCAGATAGAGTGAGTTGTGGCTTTATACACTTGAGGAAGTCCTGTTTGTTTCCATGGAACTGGGTTGTCATCTGCCTATGTTGAGACAGAGCCATTACTTAGACCCAATTTGTCAAACTTATCTTTATGAAATCCAAATTATCATGCTTTTCAATTCCCTATGTTGTTCATTAGCCCTGAGCTTCTTCACGGTTTAAGTCCTGTTCCATGGCATGTAGCAGTGCAGTCTCATGCACCTATCGTTCAAAGGAATCCTTGCTCAGTTCACTCATACTTACTCTGAGGTAAGTATGCATAGGATGGCAGCCAAAATTATTTTCAACTTTCAGTAAAATCTAGCATTTCTTCTTTAATATTTCACAGTTCCCAATGGGAGACTATTCTGGGTAATGCTTGCTAATTATCAACAACAAACCTAGACATACAAAGCTGGTAAATTACCTGACCCTTTACATTTTAATGAGACAACAAGGGTTTTGCGAAGTGATGTTGTTTCAGTGGTTAATGGTGTCAGCAATGTTGTAATTGTAGGTTGAGGCACATTAGCTGAACAACCCCTGAGTAGGAAGGGGTTCTCTCGACAGGCCCTTAAGAGAATAGAAGTGGGTATTATCATTAAGGCAATGTCGTTTGCATGCCGCTAATCACTTACTTTATTATCTTGCATATCCATTGTCTTTCTTTAATTGCTCTTTAAATTAAAATTAAAAATAGTTCCAGTACCCACAGCGGCTGTGATAGTATCTTGATTATAAAGATAGCTTCAACAAAATGGAATATATCGACAATATATTACAAGACTACGAGAGAAGTTTAAAGTTAAGGTTGATAGTGGGCATCCTCCAGAGCATCATTCCAGACCATTTCCTTTTTTCAGCACGTATTGTTTGTTTAGTAAATGGTTTTTTATGTACATTTAGGCAAAGGTTTAGGTGAATTCATTAATTTGAAAATAATTTTAAGGTATACTCTCTTTGACTCAGAAGAGTAGAGCTCAGCACTGTTAACTCTACGGTGATCCAGAAAACAGCTGCAGGAACAAAGAACTCCCTTGCAGATGTGAGGCCATGGTACTATTTTACTAAATAATG
The DNA here is from genome assembly GCA_037013535.1 of Intellagama lesueurii. Lineage (NCBI taxonomy): Eukaryota > Metazoa > Chordata > Lepidosauria > Squamata > Agamidae > Intellagama > Intellagama lesueurii. The sequence continues at coordinate 156,992,190 of JBAJHW010000003.1, read as the reverse complement.
CCACTGCTCAACATCCATTCATATTGCTTTTCTTTTTTGTGCAAACCAGATGTTGGGTAGAGTGTACTGATCTTTTTTATTTATTTATTTAGCAATTGGCATGGATCTTACTTTTAATAGGTTGATTGGCCTAAGCTAGTTAGTCAGAGCTTGCTGAAGAAGAAAATGTGGTTTATTTTATTTTATTTTATTTTCTGGATGACCAGATGGTATCCCATTGCTGACATTGGAGCCCCCAGTCTCCACTTCTAAAACTATGCCTAGACCTTCATTTCCCCAAGTGGCATGAAGAGATATTTTCTTTGGCTCTAGAGATGTGATGAACGCTACTGAGAAATTGTGCTACTCTTATTTAAATTTTGCTACTCTTATGGCTTTACTTTAAAATTTCTCCTCTGGAGAGATTGAATTTGAACCCACTTCCAATTTCACTTTAGAGGAATATGAAATTTAATCACAGACTAAGGCATTCTCACCCCTTCTTGGAACATTCCACCATCTAAAATGAACTCCTTTAGCATTCTTTGAATTTGCTTAATGAATTTTCTTAATTAGATTTGTTTCATTTCATGCAACCTTTACTGGCTATTTCTAGTTTCACTCATATTTTTGTTTTCATTCGCTTCACTGGAATGCAGCTCTGTTTTTCGTGTCTTTTTCATATGGCTCATAGGCTGACCTTTCCTAAGCTTCCATCCTCCTGCCTTTGCTTATTCCAGAAATGTTAGGTGGACTGTTTCTCAAAATATCCCCTTCAAACACAGGTTAGTTTTAATGAAAAAAAATGCTTATAGATTTAGATTAGGCATCCTTCACTCGAGAGACTATGGTAACGTGCTCTGTATGGAGGACTTGGAACAGCGTCTAGTGTGGCTGAGAAGGCCAATTCGAGAGTGACAATCCCTTCCACACTGAAGACAAATACAATCTGTCCCCTGTCCAGCTCCCTGATTTTGCTACTTTTGGGACTGCCTCTTTGCCTCGGCCTGCTGGACAAGGGTCTCTTCAAATTGGGAGATGCCGTGATGCACCGCCTGCCTCCAGGCTGAACGCTCAGATGTCAAGGTTTCCCATCTGTTGAGGTCCACTCATAAGGCCTTCAGATCCCGCTGGCAGATATCCTTGTATCGCAGCTGTGGTCTCCCTCTGGGGCGATTTCCCTGCACTAATTCTCCATATAGGAGATCTTTTGGAATCCGACCATCAGCCATTCTCACGACATGCCCAAGCCAACGTAGACGTCGCTGTTTCAGTAATGTATACATGCTAAAAATTCCAGCTCATTCTAGGACTACTCTATTTGGAACTTTGTCCTGCCAGGTGATACCAAAAATGCGTCGGAGACAACGCATATGGAACGTGTTCAGCTTCCTCTCCTGCCGTGCACAAAGGGTCCAGGACTCACTGCAGTACAGGAGTGTGCTCAGGACACAGGCTCTATAGACCTGGATCTTGGTATATGCCGTCAGCTTCTTATTGAGCCATACTCTCTTTGTGAGTCTAGAGAACATGGTAGCTGCTTTGCCAATGCGTTTATCCAGCTCGACATCTAGGGAGAGAGTTTCATAGATCGTTGAGCCAAGGTACACAAAGTCATGAACAACCTCCAATTCTTGCGTGGAGATGGTAATAGAGGGAGGTGAGTCTACGCCCTGGCCCATGACTTGTGTTTTCTTCAGGCTGATTGTTAGTCCAAAGTCTTGGCAGGCCTTGCTAAAACGATTCATGAGTTGTTGGAGGTCTTCAGCAGAGTGGGCAACAATGGCTGCATCATCGGCGAAATGCTTATAACAGCTATAATATATAATTCAAAGTGACAGTGTGATGGGTGGACAGTCTTAAGGTAGGCTTACTTTTATATTTACATATGCCACATTAATTTGCTGTATTTTAAAAGTTATCAAGGGAGTGCAATTGGCAGAGAAGCAGAAGCCAGAATGAAGCTGACACCAAAACCTCATAGCATCTGTTTTCATATATTATTACTCTCAAAGAATCTTTGGATACAAGTGTTATCATTGTGAAGAATTCATCTTCTCTATTATAACTTTGCTTATGTCCATCTACATCCCTTTGATCTTTCACTTCTGTTTCTGAAGCATGGAATTGCTTTGAATGTTGGTTATTAAGGACGATTAATAGCAGAAAAAACTTTGCTTCCAAACATTCATATATTGAGCGGAGAGTCTTCCTCTTGTGCTCAAAGGCACCAGAGCATTCCCAAGACATTTTGCTGCCTAAGGCCCAGTGGTGTGGCAGTGGAATCTTACAGTGGAATCAAATGCCCCACAGCATCTGATGGTAGTGTTCCATTTTACAGGGTGGAGAATAGGTTGTTTCATTATAGCCTTGTTCTATAAGACAAAGAAATGGCAGGAAGCTCAGAAGGATTACTTGGAGGCTGTCCCTGCTGCCCTCCTCAGCATCTGCCACTTCAAGCAGTTACCCCACTCTACCCAGTGGTAGAGCCAGCTGCAAAAGGTACTCTTTGTGCCTTTCCAAAGAAACGTAGCTAAGGGTATAACATATAAAGCTGTCTTATATTTATTAAATAAGACTAGAGTTGTGAAATTATTTCAATCTTGCTTTTGCTGCACTTCATGTCGATCCCGCCAGCCTTTTCTGCCTGACCTTGTTTTGTATACAGTTACAAGACTTGGATTTTCCTTTCTGTATGGAAAGGTATATGCATTTTTTTAACATTGTTTCCAAATCCATGTCTTTATCTTCAAAATGCTTTGTACACCTTTAAAATATGCACATTCTCAAGGCAAACATGACGTCTTCTCTCAACAAGTCTCAATATGTGTGAAAATGCTACTTAATAATCCAAGAAAATTCTTTTTCATGCCCAAATTTCGACCATTTGTCCATCTAGCCCAGCATTCCCTACTCTGATTTATTTTATTTATTTATTTATTTCATTTATACCCCGCCTATCTGGTCAATTGTGACCACTCTAGGCAGCTAGATAGTGGGAACAAAGCTTCATTCAAACCTTTCCTAGTCCTGCTACCTGGGGTTCCTGCAGATGGCCTCCTTCAGCTGCAGATGGTTGGGGCTAAGCATGGCTCAAGTTGGTAAAGCATTTGTTTGACTTTGTAAGCTACAGACTCCAATTTTCAACAGCATCAGCTACAGGTTGTTTTAAACGTGGGCCTTCTAGAAGTGGGCAAGTCTTTCCCCTCCTACTTAGTCTTTTCTTCTTGAAGTACTTCTGCATTTCTTACATAGTCTTAGAAATTATTTTTGGTGGACTCACAGAAGAAAGCACAGAAGCAAAATGTTGCTTGAGTACTTGAGGAACTGGAAAGAATGCACTCATATTTACAAATGTAAATGCTTGCTTGTTTTACGCTCACACACAAGGATGAAGAACTGCAGAATTGTTCTAGGCATCCCATAATTATAATATTATCACTAATTATATTTAATACATTTTTCAGCAATCTATGCGGCTTACTATTGGGGTTACTGTTGCCATGAAACTCCAAATCTTTCTCTCCTTCCCTTGTACCAACTTGCCTTGTGACTGCTGATGGAAGATGTAGGAGCAAGATCTCTCCCTCCAGCAACCACTATCCTGCTATGCAGAGCAGAACAGACCTAGGAAATGAAATTTTTCCAGATACTACTGGGTGTCTCCGGCTCTTGGGAAAACATTTTGCAGTACTGCTTGTGCTTGGTATATTGCAGAACACCATTCATGAAAGAAGTAAGCAAAATGACCCTTCCCATTCTCTTTGCACTTCTCCATGTTACGGCCAGAGCAGCCAACTCCACTGCATATTAGAGATGTAAATCTTCACTTGTCCCATCCTGGCAGAGGAGGATGAAGAACTGCTTTGTTACTCCCCAGACTTTTTTTAAAAGGATGAGGTATCATGGTACTTGTAACAAGGAAACAAAAATAGTGGAATGGTATAAATAATGCAATAAAGCAAATAAGCCAAACTGTGGAAAACAACGATTGCTGCTTTTTGTTGCCTTGACCTTTATGGATTAGAAGGTTGAATGCCTGGACTCTTTCTAGATTTTACAGTTTGCCTCACCAGAAAAGATGTGAATCATTTTTGGGAGGTTTAATCTTGCATCCATCCCATCCCATTTCCAAGTAGTCTGCAGTTTTTCAAGTCCGCACATGAATATGTACATTCAGATATGCACGTAGACACATTTTTCATGTATTCCCCCTCAAACTACACACCTTTACAATGAATTCATTTTCTCTCAACTGGGACATTTCTAAATGCATTTTATCTCAAAATGCAAGCATTTCTAATATTTTCTTGCAGTAAGACCTATGCAACAACAGGTAGATAAGTGAAATAATCCATTGAATAGCTACGTTCTTTCTGTGCATTTGTGAAACCAGTCAGTTCATACTGGAATTTTCTGAGATCAAGGGTCCTACCAAGCATCACAGGATCCTATTATGAGTAGACTCATACGAGTAGGGCCTTTTTTGCAGTTCTACACATCAGTGGGCACAGGCACTCACTTTCGGAACACACTGCTTGCACACATTGGTAGTATTTAGTGGTGCTACTGAATATTACCTATAGTGGATTTCTGAATTAAATTTGGCGAAGCAAGCAAGAAATGTTCATGGACATAAAAGGGCTTTGAGAGGACTAGTAATATTTCCTGTATTTGGGGAGATGGAGGATATCCCTATGTGAGTCCTTGGAAAACACTGCTCTTGGTTGCTCACCTGAGCTGTTGTTGTTGGCATCTGCCTGTCAACATCCCTGGATTTCCTACCAGAAGAGCCAGTAAAGGTGTCAAAGTAGAGGGGAAAATAAGAATCCAAAGTTTTTCTTCTCTATCTACAAATATACTTACATGAAAGGTAATGAAAGACAGGGGTTGTTTGGGATATTTTTCCTGCTGTTTGATCTTGAATGCATCCAGCACAAGGCCTTTGAAACTGGCTGTGGATCTTTTCTCCTGTTTCACCTCCAATTAAAGTGGCTCAGCTTCCTCTCTGGAAGCCTGAAATGGCACCTTGGCCCTGGGGATTGTGCCCCTCCTCATTAAACAGGCTGCAAAAATGATGCTTTCATATCTTTCTATACAGGTAGCCTTTCTCCTTTTCACAGTATAGCTGAGAAAGGACCATTAACCACAGGCCCCCAGTGGTAATGTGTATACAGGAAAGAGAGGTGTCAGCTGACTGACATTTGTGGAATGATATCATTTCCGAATGAACCCAATGATTAGCCATCCTATATAATAATAATAAAGAAACACTTGCTCAATAATCACAGTCATTATTATCCATCAAGCTGTACCTATTATCAGGTTACATAAATCCATGGCCCTTATAATATGTCCTTGTAAAAGTATTTATTTTAATGAAAGGCAACGGCATAATAGGTATTTCAGTGAGGAGCAGCGTAGCGTAATGTTTCTCTGGTGTTCTTTGTCTTACTATAAAGAAGACGTGAAAACAGCATTGTTGCAATCTCTTGCAAGCTGTGCAGATGTTATGTGCTGTTTTAATTTCTGTTATGAGGAAATGTTTTGATGTTACATTTGCTTACAAACTACCCAGTTAATATTTAGCTCCTTTAAGATTATAATGAAAGTCAGGAATGTAAGCTAAGACATTTTTATGTTCACTTACAGGACTAGCAGATCCAGATAGGTGTCCATTCAGACACTTGCACCTGAGGTATATCTCCTGCACTGTGACACCCTCATTTGGCCAGCAACCTATTAAGCTTCCATAGAGCAGAAAGTCCTGCCACCATAGCAGTTTGTTTATTTACTTTTTTCATACCCCACCTGTCTCCCTATAAAGAGACACAATACAGGAGTGCATCACTTCTACAAGAAAGGCAAGGCTGCCTTCTTGGATATCACTGCCTACACAATGACAATGCTTGCAGAAGTGGGTGTTGGCAGGACATTCCACTCCATGGAAGCCTAGTAGGACACTGTATTTTTTAAAAAGGGGGTAATATGCACCAAGTTCTTCTAATGCATCTGTTAAAAGATGTTCTACCAGCCAAAAGGTGTCCAACTAAACAGCAAGTGCAAGATTGTCAGCATAAATAAAACTTGTGGTGCCTTGAGGAAGTGATTGCTAATTGGTGGAGATGTTAAACAAAACAGGAATCAGTACGTGTTATCCTTGACAGTTAATAAAAAAATTGTGATTTTGCAAAAGGGCTTCTATATTTTAATTAGTTTAATTAGAATCCTTAGTTAGATTATAGAGTTTTTGCAGTAGTATTTTATAATGAACAGTGGCATAGGCATCTGAGAGGTCAACAAAAGCTACCGTGATCTTCCTAGTTTCAAAGCCATCCTCAGTGTGTTCTGTTAAATGTAGGGTTTGTGCTATACAATTCTTACCAGGTCTAAAGCCAGCCTGTTGTGAGATCAAGAGTGGTTCAGCTGTTTCCCTTAGATGGCTAAGAATTGGTTTTCCAGGGCTTTCTACAGATGACAAAGTACTGAGATCAGCCTGAATGTTTGGGGGTGTATGGGCTCTTTACCAGGTTTCGAAACAAGAGTCAATCATGCCTTTATCCAAATTCTGGAAGCTTGAGAGAGTCAAGACAATTATCAAAGAAATTAGGGAGCTGCTTTTTTGTTAGTGTGCCAAAATGTTTTACCTATTTTTAAAGAAAAAAATTGCATTAGGTGGTTTATAAATGAAGGACACCATGGAATTACTTAGTCTTGTTATTAGTATTGTTCTTGTTCTGTGACAGCAGTAGATGGTATTTGGAGGTCAAGCTTGACTAATATAGTGCTTCTGTGTTGTCTATGAGGTCTCTCAATTGTGAGTCTCATGCCAGATATTTTGGGGCATTGCTGATGGCTGTCTCTATGCATTTCTTGAATACAAAGTACAAAAACAATAATGTGTCCAGCAGTAGCTCTTCAGGTGTTGACAAGCTCTCTATGCTAACAGAAATTAATATAAGCTTTGGCCCTGACAATGGCTCTTTTTGTTATTGGTGGCAGTTTGCAAGTCATTGTCAAAGACATAAAGTCACTCATCCAGCGGTGTTCATAAAGCCACATGTTGGTGCTTCTGGAGTGGAGGGATCAGCTGACAGGGTACTGTTGTTACCCAGGGGATGCCCAAATGTATTCACATTCTTCATTTCCACTGCAGTGAGGATGCTTTCAAGCTTCCCTACTGGTATAATCAGCTTGAGAAAGATGCCTGTGGCAGCTGCCCCCATAATTTTGGAGTGAGATCAATTCACCATCTCCACCTAATCCACATGCCTCCAAGCCCTAATGGTCTACAAATGCTATCCTCCCCCTTTTTTTAAACTATTAGTTCATTTCCATACTGTATTGCAGATATTCTAGTTTGAATGTGTAGACATTCTTTTATGTTTGAGGTAAATTTTGGCTTGGGTAGAATGTACCAGAATACCTGTCTCAACCAAATATTCAGAAGTTTTGTGGAGATGATGGGGAGGAGATGTTTGATTGATGGGACACGTATTCAGCATGGGGAGGGGGAATGAATTAAGTTTATGACAATAAAAAATAGCCCAACTTAAAATTCCTTTCTTTTCAAAGTCTGTAAAAGTAATGGGATGTGTAGCCGCCACCACAGAGAGTACTTCCAGACTTTCTTGATCTCACCTGTTTTCTCACTTTGGCCGTACAGTGACTCCTTGGTTTGACAGTTTCCCATCAGAATAAAACCCTGGTCTCATTTTTCTGTTTATTTGTTTTCTTTCTCATGGATTCTTTTGTGCCACGTTCTGCAAAGTGCAATGCCCTTTCCAGAGAATCTTTTGTGAGAAAGATCTCTTTTTGCCCAGAAATTCTATCAATTCAGCAACGACTGGTATGGAGCACAACTAGAGATGGACACGAACCACTGGTACAGCAGTTGTGCCAGTTTGTCCTTTGGACAAACAGGTGTTTGGTAGTTCACAGCCCCACCTCCTCCGGTGGGCACCCACTAAGACGCAGCACCACGGCTTTCCTGTCCAACTGGGAGCTGCCTCTGAGTGGGCACCCACCAGAGGAAGTGGGGCTGGGAAGTGCTGAACTCCTGTTCATTCAAAGGATGAACCGGCATCTCTAATCACAACACATCCAAAAAAATCCTGTAAGATTTATTTTGAAAGTTCTCAGAGGAAGATGAAGAAAAACAGCTGCACACAGTGAGCTCTCATTGTGAGGAAAAGAGGGATTTTTTGTTCTTGGTTTCTCACTGAGTGTGTGACTACATTGACAAATAATGCGGAAAATGCTTCACATTGGGATGACTTGATTTGCATTATTTTCCATTGACTACATGATGTAAAAGTCAACGTGATTCAGCCCAGTTCTTCCCTCCAATTCACACTTTTCCCCTCCATCGCTGGGGTTCTACTTTTTTTAAAAAATGAATACATTTGCATTGATTCAGGCAGTGCTTGAGCCAATGCAATAGGTGACCAGAAGTTGGGGAGAGAGGAAGCAAAGAAGTTCTTGTGGGGCTGTGAGTTTCCCTCAGCTGAGCATCACTTTGTCTCCTTTAAAAAAAAAAAAAAAAAGGCTTGGTGCTAGTGCTGGTGCACTAGTGCAGTTAGGAGGCAAAAAAAAAGATGAGCAAGGAGGAAATCAGCAAAGAGGAGGAAATCAGAAGTCATCCCTTGTTTGCAGCTTGTTAAGATAGCTCTACAGTAGCTGGACCTCCTGCAAATCTGGATGACTGCAATAGAGCCATCTTAACAAGATACTAGCAAGTACAGGCTGGCAATTTCCTCTACTCTCTCTGCTCACTCTTATGTCATTTGCTAAAGCAAATTCACCTGGGAAATCCCAGCTTCCCAAGTGCAACTTCACAGCGGGCCACTTCACATTTTTTCCTGCTGTGTAGTTATACCCTTAGAGCAAGAGGCTGCAAGATACACATTTCTAGTACAGACCAAAGCAAAACAAATTAAAATATTATAATACAGTTAAATGAAAATGAAGTTTAAAACACATCAGTAAGAAAACTACAGCATTCATCTATTAATAGCCTGTCTGCCTGAATTAAAAAATTACTCTGGTATACAAAGAACAACAGGGAATGTAGCACCTTAGTCTAGCTTCATCTAGCATCCCTTGGAAGGGGGATCCACTTCTTGGTAGCAGCACCAGAGACAGGAAACAGCTTTAGTCTCCACCCCCAGGAGGCTCTAGATTGCACCTTTCAAGGTAAATAAAGAGCCATTCAGGGCTGTGACAGAAGGCAAAATTCTACATGTCCAAACAATGTGGCAGTGCTTATAGCTACTATGGCATCAGCTAACCCATGAGTCCCTCATGGGCAGTGCAGTGCAAAATGCAGATTGTCCCTTCATAGACACCTTCCTGGATTATCAAATGCATACATCAACATGATCAAAATGGAGAGGGGAAGGCTGCCATGTCACCAAATGTGATGAATGCTGGAATCCATGCAGATGCTATTTAAGCACATTGTTAGGTTCCATTCCCCTTACTCTGTACAGCTGACATTTTCACACTGGTTAAGAAGTAATTGTACTCAGAGACTTGGAATTTCTGTTAACTTCATCTGCTACAGAAATTGTTGGAATACATATTCTAAAGGGGGGACTGCTGTGGTTATTACAGCTACTGCTCAGGGGAGCTATTCACATTCCTCGTTTATTGGAGCTTAATAGATTAAAAGTCCAAATTGAGTCTCATGAAATAAGCCTAATCAAATTCTAATCTGCATAATTTCCCCATAAGTGGCAATGGGAAGTTTTTATAATTTATGTTTCAGCAGTTGCCAATCATGTGTTCAACAGCATTTCTACATTTACTTAACAAAATGGATTGGGTTTGGGTTTTTGTTTTGTTTTGTTTTTTTGCTGGGAGGGGGAGTTTCTTTGTCTACACTGATGTTTTTATTTTTTACCTCACTTTTTCCTCTCCCCTCTTCCCGTCTACTGAAAACAGAGAAGGAACATAGAATACGTCCCCAACTTGTGTTTGAAGATACCTTATTTAACAGCAAACTTTCCATTTTACACCTAACTGACAACCTATCTTAGCAAATGTCATGACACAATTTAATTTATTTGAACAGGTCAGCAGAGGCCATGCTTACTTGACAGCAGGACTGTTCTCAGGGCATTTGCTGAGGGTGCAAAAGGTAGCATGCAACCTTGCTGAAGCTAAACAGGTCTGGGTCCGGTCAGTGCCCGATTGGGCAATGCCTGCCACCTGGGAACACCTTGAATTCAGTGGCAGAATATAAATGGATTCAGCAAATAAGACTGCAATTAGATGTGCATAGGATTTCACTTAAAATCTACCAGTAGCTTGCATCAACAAGGCAAATCGAGTTTGGATAAGAGTTTCTAAGTTAGTGGCATCAATTGCAAAAACCTGGATATATGTTTCATATTCACTTTTATATTGGAAAATAGGGAAGTCCTCATCAGTACTCTAAAACAAAGGGTCACAGACTTTGACTACAGTTCCCCGAATCTCTGACGGTTGGCACTGTAGGGTGTGGTTTCTGGGAGTTAGGCAAAATCATGGATGTTGTTGCCATAGACTGGTCACTAGCTTCCCTTGAATTATTCTATGTCAAGGGTAGGAAAAAAAACTGCAGCCAACAACTACAGCAGGAAATCCTGTCCCCACTCCACTGGGCCCCATGGTGATAGCGGTACAGCTAGAGACAATTGATGCGACATCAGAGGCAGTCCAAATTTAGTGTGTTTCCTTAGCCTCCTCTCTTTGTCCAGAAATCCTCTCAATAGTGAACATATTTATTTTTCCAGTGATGCATGCAACTTTCCTGAGAAATTTTGCAAATATTCATGAACTTCTTTAGTACCTCTCAGAATTATTTAGGTATTTGGCTTTGGATTAAGAATCTCTGCAAATGTGTGGGAATTCCACAACTCAGAAATGAAGAGGAAATCTTAAGTGTTGTTCTTTGTTAGAAAATGATTGTTTTCTGGTTAGGTGTTATTTTTCCCAGAAGGGTGAAAAGATTAGAGAAGAGTCAAGTAAGCCTGGGTAATGAAAAATTAGGTCTTGTTGACACGGGTAATTCTGGAGCAGGCTTGTGTGAGGTAAGTAGGGTTGCTTAGGGTCAAGTAAAGGTGCAGTATACCATTTGGTGCAATCCTTGCATTCAGATGGCATACTGGACCTTAAGCAACCCTATTTGGCCTAGCTGTCAATTTGTCATATCATGAAGTGGCTTAAGAAGAGACCAGCTTCAGGATATTGGCAAATTAACACTCCCTCTGCTCTTCCACAAAGCAGAAGGGGCAACAAGGAATACTTTTTTCCCCTTTTCTTGCATGTATCTTAAACGTCCTGTGGAGAACCTGCCTCCTGCTGAAAGTGAATCTTGTAGCTGTCAACCAAATCAAACCTTGCCCAGGTTTGGCTGTGGGCAGCTGCCAACCAAAGCGAGCCCACAGCCAAATCTGCAGCAAGGCTGGAAATGGACCAAAACAGAGTGATCCTACCTGCAGCAGAAAAGTAGAAACCCCCAAGAGGGGCTCAAAAAGCAGCAAACCAATCCATAACCACAGTAGACCAAACAGCAGGCTAAATGCCTGTCTGACAGCACACTTAGGCTGAGTCACACCACCAAAATGTTGCCTTCCTAACCCCCACTGAGTTTGTAACATATATTTGTATTCACATCATGCAGAGACATTAGTGAATTATTTGCCTGCCGAGCGTGCTAACTGAGGATCCTTTCTCGTTCAGCTCGGGACTTCTACTTTTTTGTTGTTGCGTTTTTTGTGTTGATGCGTCAGTTAACTCCTGTCAAATGCTCTCTTCCAAGACAATCCTGGCCATGCACCCTGAGAATCCTGGCAGTCTCTACCAGACGTTTCCCTCATCTCTGAGCTCCCCGTTCAGATTGCAGCCTCAGGATCAGACCCTCCCCTGCCACTCCTTTCCTGTGCACTATTTTCCCCTCCCGCCCTCCATAAGCTCCAGCTGCCCTTCGCCACCACAGCTCCAGGCTCTGCAGCCAAGATCTGAGGCACTGAGGAGGGTCAGGGGGGCAGGACTGGGGCAAATACTCTCACCAGCTTCACAAGCAAAGAGTCGCCTGCATGTGTGGAGCCAGGCAGGTAGCAGCAGGAGCAGGAACAGCTCTCAGAGGTTTCCTGACTCCTGCCTGGAGTGGGGCAGGCGTTGCTTTGGGCTGAGTTTTGTATGGCGTATGTGTGTGTGGAGAAAGTCCCCCGTTGGGTAATTGACAGCCAATCACACCGCCTTCTCACCTTCTAGCACAGCTGGCTCTCTCTCTCTCTCTCTCTCTCTCTCTGTGTGTGTGATAGAGAGCGAGAGAGAGCGCACGTGAGCATGAGAGACACTCAAGGGCTGTGTATGGAATGACACCCCCCAACCCCAAAAAGCCTATCAAGTCCTGACTGCTCCCCTGGATCGTGGCCCTTTGCCACATCTGGTAATGAGAGAAGCAGAGCAGAAAGGCTGTGGGGAAAGGAGCTGTTCCCCCACCCCCCTCAGTGCGGGCATCTTGGACTGGAAAGTGCCCAGCCTTGCCTGTTTTCTTTCCCTCTGTGTCCTTTTCAGATCCCATCCCCAGTGCTTTTGTAGGTGCCCACCTGCCAAGTCGAAGGTTTGCGGGTTTTGTTCCCCTTCCCGTCTTCCTGTGACTCACACAAAAAAACAGGAAGGGATGTGTTTCGTTACCAAGGTGTAGCGTCACATAGCACATCTAATTTTGTTAACTGCCGCGGTGCTTTAAAAATTCATCAGAATGCATATCCCAGGATATATGACATGTGACAAAATGTGTGACCTCCCAGCAATTAAAAGACGTGAGAAAAATGGGGGACATTTCGCTGGTGTGAACATGGCTTTAGTTAGAAGGAGAAGAAACCGTTATTTTGGCAACCAGACCCTTAGAAAAACTCTGTTACCTTTCTGATTGGTAAAGTGGTTGAGAAGAGGAGTACAGAGGTTATATTATCAAAGAAATAAAAAATAAAAAATCACAAAACTGAAGTGGGAAATGTTGTAGAAGGATCAGACAAAGAAACTGAGTTGAAAGCAGGAAGGCTATAAGAAAGAAGCCAAGTGTGTTACCACTGAACTTGAATGCGTTTGGGAAGGGAAATCAGTCTAGACTTGGATGGGTGATTTTCCTAAGTTATCTGCAGATTCTTATTGCTCTTATTATTAACTTCTGAAGTTGCTTTGAAATGTGGTGGTTGGTTTGTTTTTTGTTTGTGTTTTTTTGGTATATCATCACATGAATAGTTCACTTACTGTTTGTTTTATTTTGTTTTAAGAATCTTAAATAAAATGTAAGTTTGTTGTTGGTTTATCTTTGGTTGAATGCCTTGATTTTCACCTCACACTCAGGGTGTGACTACATAGTGGGGAAAATGTGTTAGGATTTTTAGAATATGTCTGGTGTATGTTTCAACATTCTCTAGAATCAATCACATACACTATCTTTTCAAAAACATTTATTACAGCGTAGGTGTATATATGAGGGTGGCATGTAAGGAACAACAAACAGCAAAATATACCTCTTAAACTAGTTGTCTGTTTAAATTTAGTTTGGGAAGCAGTAATTTCCACACAGGCTAAATACACAACTCCTGTATGCATCTCCCCAGAAATAGTGTGTCTACTGTGCAGACTTAAAGAGTTAAGGAGCACTCTGCTCTAGAGTTCATTGCCCCTTGATGGTGGGTTAACCGAATCCCTGTGTGTACTGTGCAACCAGCAAGTAAAACTTTGTTTTCCTGCTTACTGAATGATAGTGGTATGAAACAGGACTGAATCCTTGCTGAAGGTATATGATAAAGGTATATTTATAGGAGTGTCTATTAACTTAGATGCCCTTTCAGCATTGATAAATATGAAGTTGTGGGACATAATGGTTATTAAACAATGTATTAATCTACTGAAGCTTGGGTGGATTAATTATTGGAGAAGAAACTATTGTTAAACCTGTTTATATTTACTAAGTTGCTATTACTGGGACTGAACAACAAAGATGGCTTTTATTATTAATGGTTAGAGCCAAAGACCTTTGGTGTGATTGGAGATAATCACTGCTTGCACAAAGGAAATGAATGTTATAACCACTTCTCTCTTTCACCATTGGTCAGAGTCCCTAGCCTTCAGGATAAGCGTTTTAGGATGTACAAGGCAGTAAGATGAAATAAGGTAGGAATGCCCACTGTATAAGTCCACATGCACACCAATCCAGTCATCCCCCTTTCAGGTTTCTTCTGTTGGTCAGGGAGGCCTGAAGTGGACTTCTATGTGACCATGATGTGAGAGGAACCCTGGTAATCCCAGATTCCTGTTCACAGGGAAACATCTATGTCCATTAATTAAACATATGTAAAAGCCCCTTTCAGACCTTCCTGTTCAGTGCAAGAAAATTGAATGTGAGGGAGGCAGGGACAGAGAAATGATGGGCTGCACACTACTGTATGCCCCCTTGCAAACATTGAGATTCTCTGTTTATGAATTGAAGAGGCCTACTATATCTCATAATTGCCATGGGGCTGCTTTATGAATCAAAGGGAAACTGAAAATAGCAGTTGCCTGTCTTCTCTTTTATTGGGCAAATGAAAATGGGGTTTTGAGTAAAGTGTGTCATTTCTGAATGAAGGAAGGCTCTGTGCAGTAAAAGAGAATCTTTTCCACGTTCCCCAAATAGCTCTTACATCTCATGACTTAGCCTGTTTCTGGTGGAGTAATGAAATACTGTTTTCCTAATACCCTGTGACCTGAATTTCTTCTTGCTTTATGGGTGCTATTCCTTGATGTACAAATCAGTATTTCCTCATGTCAGCATTTGATGATGGATGTCAAAATACAGGCCATGTATTATGCATATGTAGCATTACCGATTTAAGGTGTTTACTTGTCAAGTTGAAGAAATTCAGAAACTTCACATTCACTGAATTCACACAGCTGTCACTTGCAGTTTTTCATAATTTCAAATGAAAGTTGTGATAAAACAGTTTAGGTTTCCGTCACTTTTTTTTCCTGAAGGAAGAAAATAGACTGCATCTAAAATTTATGACATGGTGGAAAGCATGCTGAAAGGAGGATGTTCCTGGAGTCTGGAGTAAGAGTGGCGGTTCTTTTTGCCATTTCACATTTCTAGGATACTACTGCTGTTACTACTTACAGCTACTACCAGTAATGATGATGGTGATGATGATGATCCTTTTTAAAAGTGGTTCACAGACAACAATGCCAGCTTTCCTTCCATGAATGCTATAGAGGGCCTGAGCATGTACAATCAGTAGGAGGAACCCACACAAATATATACTGCAGCCATATATTGTTTTACTGAATAGATCAGCTACCTGCTTTTCGGATCTTGGTCCAACACAGCTTTTATAAACAGCTGGTCTGTCTTGATAGGTATCAGCTTTGGTAAGCACCTTTTAAATAGGCAATGATAAAACAGCTTTTGAAAAAGCTACATTTTGGTCCTGTTGCTTAGGTAACTATTCCAAGTTTCCACTCTGCTGTTTCTCAGAAGGGGGCTGGAGTGAGTTATGTCTTGTCAACTCCAGAACACCCTGGAGGAGACTTCTCATTTAATATGCAAAGGAATGAACAGGCAAAGTGTACCTCCATACCAATGACTGTGGTATCCTTTCTCTAATGCTTGGGACTTGAGAGCACTGTGTTGAACTCGGCCCAGTCCTTCTTGTGAGAAATGGTCCAAAAGTGGTGCTCAAGTACTTCTGCCCTAATAATTCCAGATGCCCTGTAATAATTCCAGATTCCACTGGCTTTGGGTTTTATTGGTCTTTCCGGTGCCTGATGTTTCCTTGGTGCATTTTAACATCTGTAAGAAACCACTGTGTGAAATTATTGTAGCTGAACTGTCACCAGTATAGAAATCTTCTAATTTCAAGGAGACTGAAAATCCCAAACAGATACTGTATCAGGGGTAATTGTGAATAGATGGGGACATACAAATAGAATATCAATCCAGATAAGAAAAGTACTGTGGGCACAGCTTTATCCAAACAACACAGTAGTATTGTGGATGGGTGGGGAAATCTGCTCATTTAGATATTGATGCACAATTGGTCTCAGGCAGGATTGCACTCCCTTTAAAGGGGCAACAACACAGTTTGGAAGCAGTTCTTGCTTGATAGAGGCATCATCTGCAACTAGGAGTGTTTTTAAATGGCTTCAGCTACATTGTCAATTGCAGCCTTAGCTGGAGGAGGCAGATCTGTACATAGTGTGGATAAGCATTGGCTAGTTCCAGGCTGGACAACCATAATGCTTTCTACATGGGGCTTGGTGACATCAGCTAGTGTAAAATGTAGCAATGATTGTACTTGCAGGATTTAGGAGTTTTGATCACTTTGCGCATCTTCTGTGTCAGTGGCCTTGGCTTATTTGTTTCCAACCTGAAGTTAAGGTGTAAATAAAGAACCTAAACAAGTTAAGGTGTAAATAAAGAACCTAAACAACCAAAGAATCTAAATGCCATTGGATCTGACTATATGAAGAGACCAAGTTAGCACTCTTAAACAGCTGCCTCAGCATTAAGATTGGCATCTGATGCTCACTTTTCTGGTTGTTGGTGAGACTTATTATTCTTGGAATCTCCTCTCCAAAGAAATAAGTTTGAACCTTTCCTTGCTGCCTTTTGGGTAGGCAATACATATATTTTTGTTCTTATCAACTTGTGGAACTCTAAATTGATTTGTTTGCTTTTGTTACTTTAATTTTGTTTCTATTTACTGCTCTTATTTTTGTCTCGCCATTTTAGCTGATATTTGATTTACAGGTTCTTCTTTTGGGCCTCCTATGTGATCTTATTAGAATATTTAATGTTTTTTATGAACTTGTGTTGTTTTACTATTATCAATCATATTGGGAAATAATTTAATCAGAAAATATGTTTCTAAATAATATTCTAAACGGCATAGCATGACATGACATAGCCAACTTTATCTGAATTTGCTTTAAATCCTTACAAAATATACTGATTACTCCAATAATCAGAAATACTCTGGGGGCCCTATAATCAAAATAATAAACACAGTGTAAATCATAGATTGGTGAAGGGTGGTGACGTGGGGGCAAGCACTTTTCTTCCTGCTTCAGGCTATGGGAGTAACACATGTAATGCTGTGCTGCCCATCAGGCCATTTTTTAATTTTCACTATTTTATTTTTATTTTATTGGTCACTCCTTCCACAGTGCCTTGGCACAAGCAGCAACACTCTGGAGACAAGACGGCAAAGCAAAGGCTCTCTGGCTCTAGCAGCAGTAAGTGAATGCCAGTGGTGGGCTTGCCCCACACAGACACACCCTGCCAGCACTCTGCTTTGTAAGGTGACCACCTCAGTAGGGATTATGGTAGGGCTAGTCCTGTTGTCATTGTGCAGTTGAGTGCCATCAGGTTGGAAAGGCCATACATGCCTTGACTCTTCTTTGCATCTTACTTGGCAGGGGCACACGCAGAAGAACTAAGAAGGAGATGTTACAGTCAGGATAGGACTGTGTGGAGGCAGGTGATCCTCCAGTTACGATGCTCTCAAGTCATAAAAGGCTTTAACCATCAATAGCTTGGCATAGTTTTATCTTCTCTACAAAGGAGACTCAGAAACACCTACTCAGAAATACACATTAGAAGCATACTGCCAATTTCCTGTGCTCACTGATGGAAATCATGTCTAGAAAAGAGCTGACAAAGTTTGTTGGAGATTTCTGTATGTCGTAATCCAAAAAAGTAAGCTCTCTAAGGTCTCTGGACTAGCCCTGTAATGTGACAATTACAGAGTTAGTTACATTTTTCACAAGGCATTTTGGAGAACAGTCATGATTGATGAGTGCAACCACAGACCCTTTGTGAGAAAAGATTTTTCTATAAAACAACTGAGCAACAGTTGTAAGGTTCTTAATGGTTTTCAATGAGGTAGCCATATAAATCTGTTTCCACATGTACTGTGTAAAAAACAAAAAAACCCAAAAACAAAAATACTGTGGTGCCTCAAAGACACACAGTTTCACCCAATATGTCCAAAGAAGTGGGGCTGTCCATGAAAGCTCACATTGAAATACAACAGTTAGTCTTTAAGGTACCACAGGTTCTTGTCTTTTTTAAATTTTTTATTTTATTTTTATTTTCCTTAGGGTTTTGCCTGAAAAGTTTTACTTAAGTGTGGCTTTTCATGGGTTTCAATCCATTTCTCCAGCCATATGAAGCATAATAGTTAGGCCAGCAAGTTCATATGCACAGACCACCTGCTAATGGAGTGGAGACTAAGTGAGATTGAAAGAAGAGGGTAACAATTACATTGATAATCACCTTTCAAAGCAGCAATGGCATTATTAATATCAGTCATAAACATGCAAAGTACTGACATCCTGTTAACCGGTAGAGCAATCAGCTTGTTTGTTAGTAGATACCA
The DNA here is from genome assembly GCA_037013535.1 of Intellagama lesueurii. Taxonomy (NCBI): domain Eukaryota; kingdom Metazoa; phylum Chordata; class Lepidosauria; order Squamata; family Agamidae; genus Intellagama; species Intellagama lesueurii. Next base: position 156,973,792 of record JBAJHW010000003.1, on the reverse strand, counting down.
ATGGTAGTCTGCTGTCTTTTAAAGTGTATATAGATATTTTTTCAAAAGGTTATCTGATATTGGGGTTATATAAAGGAAAAGATGATCTGGGTTGGGGCTTTGGGTTTGGGGAGGAGCTATAGGTACACCCAAGACTGTATGTAAAAGCAGTTTATTCTTATATTTAGTGTGACAAGAACCCATGGTTATCATCTAATCCTCTTGATATGCATAGAGATTTGTGAGTGTAGCATGTAGAATGTAGTTTTTAAATGTTATTGATAAGGTTTGCAAAATGAAGACAGACAGGGGTGTGTGTGTGTGTGTGTGTGTGTGTGTGGTTGTGCCTGTTTATTTTTATTATTTTTTAAAAAATCAAACACTTTGAATTTTGTCCAGAAACGAACAAGAAACCAGTGTAGCCATTTCAGGACTGATGAGGTGCGCTCTGTAAGCCGGGTCCTGCAAGCAGTCTAGCAGTTGTGTTTTGAACGAACCAGAATTTCCAGACTTTCTCCATAGATAGCCCCATGTTAAACATTACTATGGCTTCCCACCACATGCACAACTCTGGTGAGAGTTGCAGATGGCACACCAGCAGAAACTTGCAGAAAGGACTTTGTGCTGAAGAAACACTGGTATCTAATGAGTCCCAAACTGAAGGAAGACAGCTTAATAAACAGGAGAGAAGAACAACCCACCAATTCACAAGTTTTGCCTCAGCTGAGCATCAATTAAACACTGGAAACACATATTGAGATGATCTTCTGTTTTATGACTAAATCCCCATAGCATTTGCCACTTAAGTAACTGCTAAGCATTCATTTGCATTCCAATTTAGCAGGTATAATTTCTGATCCATCATATGGTGATCAGGAAATATCCATGCTGCCTTCTTACTCCTAATGATTCTCAGTACCAGACTGGATGATATTCCTTTCATGCAGTTAGCAATTAAGTGAAATAAATCAGAGGTGCAAAGGACACAGTCTTGACCGGGAGATGTTAACCCTTTCCTTTGCTTTAATTTTCATCTAAATTAGGTGTACTCTGCCCCACCGATGCCACCATACATACAATCTGATGTTTCCACAGGAGGAAAAGCTCCTATTAGCCTGAGTGGGAGCTTTTATTCCTATGAAAATAGCAGATAGGCATCTAGATTGGGGCCACAGTGAAGAGCAAAGGGTTAACACTGCCAATGCATCCATTCCCAGACAAGGGTTTTCATCTGGACTGACCACTGTCCATAGATCTGCTATTTACTTTCATGCCTTTTCCAGTTAGTTGCTATTTTAGCTTTTATTTGTAAAAGAACTATATTTGAAGTATATTTTGTTTCCTTTCAGTGAGAAATTCCCATATGTTTGCTGTCCTGCTCTCTCCCCCCCCCCCCTTTCCTTTGTAATTTAGGTAGTCTTATATACCTTCTAAACTGCTGGTATGATTTCTTCCTAGGATTTTCACCACCAGGAATGGACAGGTCATCACCAGACAACAGCCCAGTTCACGGCCTCCTACGTCAACCCTCCATTACAACAGGAATTGATATCCCTATCATAACAGAGTTAGGTAAGAAAAATTAAAGGCTATGTTTCTTCTTATGTTCACTTCTGTCAATTTTCTTTTCAGTTTTTCGCAGATTAAGGAAATGGATGCATTTCATAGCCCCCTTCCTTTAACTTACTGGTTCAGAACTATTCTTGTGAAGGAAAAAAATAATAATAACAAAGGAGGCTGTCTCTTCAAAGTGTTAACATAGCTCTTCTCATCAACATATTGGAATTTGGTCCATAAGCCCATGAACTGCTTTGTAAGAAAGAAGGGGCAAATACTGCTTAGAGAGGTCCATAGTGACCATTATTGTAATACAAAGTTGTATGCCAGAGTATTCTGCTGCATTTGGACAGCCAACCTGCGACATAGGTGGGACAGGCTGTGGGGTTTGGGATATGGCTGGGGAAGCATACATGCTTTCTCATCCTTTTAACACTACACTTTCTCTTTGACTACCAGCAAACCCACACCAAGGCATGGAGGGGTGGGGTTAGAAAAGACTGCAGCTCCTAGCAGAGGACCACTCTTGCAGTTGCCCCCTGTGCTTCAGGGCCCATTATGGGCAGATTCTGAGCTGGGATGTCCAAGTACATGTGGCTGCTCGGTTACAGAGAAGAGGCAGCGAGGAACCTTGCTGTTTGCATCCTAATGGGTGATAAAGATTAACTTGTTAATCCCCTCCTTTTCACTTGTGCTAACAAATTAATTACTAATTTGTGCTGCCATAGCACAGAGAGTGCATTCATGAAGAGTGTGATGACTGTTTGCTTGTCTCCATTTTTGCCTTGGCATTAGCTAGTGACTGCTGTCAAGCTGTGTGAAGCTTGAAAGCCATTCTGTTTCTCGTGGTGAAGACAAGCTTGATTTGTAGTCCTTTTGTCCTTTTATTTTCTTTCCACTTAGTTTTAGACCTTACCTGTCTTACTCCCTTACTTTATTCTCTTTCTGTGCCTTCTTCCCCCCCCCCCCCCAAACCCCCAATCCTCTCCTAAACACTTTACTTATTAGCTAAGCCTGGCAAACTTCTGCCTTTGGTTTCAATCAGTCAGGAAAAAAACAGTGGAACTCACATTCTAATGATAACTGAACTGGGTAAGAAGTGCCTTTTTCCTTCACATCAACTGTCTTTTGTTTTATTGTTGTTTCTTCCTTCATCAGCTTTCTCTTTTATTTATCAGAGGGGGCTACCCTCATGGCATTGCTTTGAATGTGTTTTATTTGTGATTCCAGCTGAAATCGACTGTCTTGTTCTGGCTTTCCTTAATGATTTTTTTTCCACATGCAGCATCAGTAAATCTTTGATCACGCTCGTCTGACCTGCTGGCTGTTTCCATAGCATCTTCACACCAATTCATTTTTCTTTGGTCTAGACCCTTTCCCCCCACTTTTCTTACTTTCTTTTTCGTTCTAGACACCTGTCAATTTGATTGACATGTCTTAACAGCTCTCAGAGGAGTTAAGGTACAAATAAACAATATTTTAGAATATCCTTTTAGAAGAAGGAAAACTGAAAAAAACACAACCCAGTATCACACCTACTCTTAAGCTGCTTCTTTGCTTGTTGTGTTTGGTTGGTTGGTTTGGAGACCAAGTTTTCACTCAGACATATAGATTTCTGAAGTCCTGAAACTAGCTAAGCTCCTTGGCAGACTTCTTCAGAAAAGTGAGTTTTTGATTAGCGCATCCTGTGATGAAGCTCTGAACTCTTAAACCAATCCCACCCTTGCTCTATTTTGCCAAGGAGCATTTCATACAAATCCCAGCAGGAGAACTTAGACCATGAAGATAAAGCTATTGAGGTCTGAGCCAAGGCTTACCCTTGCAATGCTTGTATGAGATTCTGCTGTGACTCTGAAATTGTCACCATGTAACAGGTGGCAAAGCTTTTGTGTTGGGTATTAGCCACGTGTGAGTTATTAATCTTAAAAGTCTGCCAGCCGTAAGTGGAATATAAAATGTTACTGAAGATTTGTGCCTTGGTTTAATTTATCACTTGAGAAGAAGTCCTGTCATTCCCAGAGGTACATTCTTAAGGTGAAATGCCTTCTTTCAAACAGTGGCTGCTTCCCAATAAATAAATAAATAAATGGATGGAGGTGGGGGGGAGAGACTATTAAGCAAGACAGTGTTATTAGTATAGATTTACTTTTTATATTCATTGGCTATAAGAAGCATTATTCTAAACTAGCTGCAGCAAAGAAGATGGTTTTAGGGAGTCTAACTTTAATTACAGGGATAAGCAATGTGCTGCGTGATGACAGCTGAGGTGCCTTCTTCTTTACTCATAAGTAAATGTACAGCCTTTCTGATAGAGATCAGAACCACTCTTCCCCCTTCCCCACATGCAACATCACTAAATCTCTGATCACACTAGTCTGACCTACCAGCTTAATTTGCCCTTTTCAGGTGTAGGGGTTGAAATAATGGAAGAACAGCTTCCAATGGCATCAGTGGAGCCCCCTCCCCTTGTGTTGAAGATCTCAGTATCCCATAAGAAAAAGAAGAAAGGGAGACTCAGTTGTATGCTACAAAGCATGTACTTAACACACCATGTACTTTAAACCTCAGTTCTGCCCATAGGTTCTAGCTGCAGGCCAGTTCATGTAGTCAAACATATTGCTTCTTTCTTTATGCACCCTCTCTTTACCATCTTCCCAGTGCTTATTACTGTACAGAAAACAAAAGCTGTACATTATATAGCCAATAGTATTGCCTGAAATCATAGTAGCTGGAAAAAGTGTGATCAAGAACTTCAAAGCTACTACCACCAATCATTTGCTAGAATCCAAACACACAAACACACACATTCACACTGGAAGGACCAAAAGCCAAATTTCATTACCTATTCAGCACAAGTAAATCTTTGTATAGTTCCATAATGCAGGGAGTCTGCATTGGGATCCTTGCATGGGTGATGTGTAAGATGCCTCCTTGTGCTCAGTGCTCTGCAAAGTGAAAAATAATTTTAGGGACACCAAAAGCATAACACTGTCCTTCCAAATGTGGATTAATTGATACAAACTGCTTTTGTTTGATATAGAAGCCCTGTAGGGCTATAAAGAGGATATAAAGTGTTGCCACATGGTTTGGCACTTGCATCTGGTATTTTTTAATCAACAGAGGTGAATCAGGATCCAGATGAACTGTGTACCCGAGGTACAAGCTTCACTAGAATCCCTCTTCTGCCTCCAATAGAAGGTTAAGGATTATGGAAGGGATGTTGGGAGTAAATGTTAAAGCCCTCTTCTGTCCATGCCTCAATCCTGATCTGTTTTTCTCTCACATACACACTTAGATATGCACCAGTAACTGGTGGTTAAAGGAGAAAAGAGCTATGCATTCTGTATGTTAAAAAGTCATGCCTTGGACTGCACTTGCTGGTATACTCATTGAGCATGGCCTGCTTGCATGTAGGTGTGTGATTCTGGGTAGCCCACGTGACTATGGATCCTGGTAGACTGGTGCTAGAGCACCTGTAAGTATAGAGCCAGAAGAGCTGATGCATCTCTTTCAGGTGTCATGCTGACCATATGTACATTGGGAGCAATATCTGGATTAGAACCAACAGGTATAGTTCCAAATCTTCTTCCAGACATTTGGTATTTCCAGGCAAGTGGCTGTACTGCTTCACAGTGTAGAAAAAGCTCACATGATAGAATGCTCCTCTGGAAGAGGAGAATTTTATACACAGAAATGCTGCTGAGAAGGCTGGATTTGAACACTTTCCTCTATTGTAAGTTTCCTTTTTTGATGGACAGATTTTATTTTATAGGGCAACAGGGAAACATGTCCATTTCTGACTGCAGGCTGCAACACAGGGGCAGATTAAGTGGAGCATACCAGCTATTGCTGGATTGCAACTCCATCCTCCATACCCAACAGTGAGCGATGTTAGAAGTTTCCATCTAGCAGCTGAAAGAGTGCCCTTTGCTCATGCTGCTATTGGAATACAGCTGCAGGAACAGACAGGACCAGTCTAAATTAAAGTAGGCTGAGATGGTTGTTGAATTTGCAGATTGGTATAAGGTTACTCAGTTTGAGAAGGTATGGCTCAGTTGGTTGTAGATCCAGAGACTGGGAATTAGGATTCATCACTGTGCCCCCCAGGAGAAGGGCCAACTAAGGTCACCCGGAACATGTGTGGTTGATAGATTTATGTGTCCTGCTGCTTGTGTGGCCTTGGGCAAGCTACACAGTCCCAGAGTGCCACCAAAAGGAGGGGCTGGTAAAGTAATTCCAAATTTATACCTAGAAATCCTATGAGGATATCCATAAGTCAGGATTGACTTAATAGTACAAAGTTAAATTATTACCCAGTTTACAGCCCCAACATTGACCATAAGCACAATTTGGAGTTGGAAATCTACTCTTACCAGGTTGCCATGTGATTCAGCCAAAAATGCTTCTGGAAAATGCATGCTTTTTCAAAAACAGTGCATAGAAAAGCATGAATATTTCAGAAATGCACACAAACCTGTTAAAGTCAATATGACAAACTGTGTCCCAATTTTTAAAATATACACGTATCTCCATAAGGAAAAGAAATCAGACCTGGACTACAGTGGAACCTCTACTTATGAACTTAATCCGTATTGGAATGGTGTTCTTAAGTTGAAACGTTCTTAAATTGAAGCAAAATTTCCCATAGGAATGCATTGAAAACCGATTAATCTGTTCCGGCTGTTTTTCTTATGTAGAGGCGCGTTCCTATGTTGAAGCATTAGTTCCCATAGGAACTAATGCAAAGCCGGTTAATCTGTACTCTACCACTAGGGGGAGAATTTATTTTTTTTTAACCTAAGATGACCTAAGGTTAAAAAAAGGGCAGGAAAGTTTTTTTTCCGTTCTTATCTTGGAGCTCCGTTCTCAAGTAGAAGCAAAATTTAGCGAACGGAGCTGTTCTTAAGTTGGATCGTTCTTAAGTAGGGACGTTCTTAAGTAGAGGTTCCACTGTACAATGAGCTTTGAGGTGGACATTGTAGAAACTCAGTAAGCTTGAGTCTGGAGATTCTTCCATCCTTACTCAATATCAGAAGGTTGCCAAAATTTTCCCATTGTAAAGAGGTGCTCATAATAAAATATCTGCTATCTAGAAGACATGCTGTGTAGCCATTATTTGTCAGGACTATTGGCTATGCTGTCTGTTGTGGAAGAGAATCCCATCCAACCGGGAACTTGCTGTTATTAGGAACAGAGAATAGGATTTACGGCAACACCTCCTTTCCTTTAACTGCCCTTTTGTTGCCACATTTTTTGCACTGCTTCTGCTTCTAGAGGTGACATTTAATTTCATATTGAGTTCCTCCAATGCATCACACCAGGATAATTACAGGAAGCCAGACCTTTGGTTGCCTTTGAGCTGAGTATTTTGTAAGATCTCTAACCTGCAAGAGAAACCTGTAGTCATTCCCCCGTCCCCAACAAGGTGCTTGGGATAATGACTACGTTCCAGTTGGTACCGATAAATTCCCCAGTTGGGAAGGTTGTTTTGGTGCTTCACGAATATTCAGCGTTCATAATGACTACTGTCCCCCACCCACAAAAGATACATTTCACACGGGTTTGAATTTCATTCTCAATAACATTGAAGCATTCCAAGACATGCCTATGCTTCTGGACACACACAAAAACTTTCTTCTTCTTTGTGCGAACCATACAGAGATCATCTTCTATGGCGTTTTGGAAATAAGTTCAGTATTTTTAATTGTGTGTGTTATTTTGTTTCTTTTTTTAGTGAATGATTCAAATGTTCAGTTTCTGGACCAAGATGATGATGATGATCCCGATACAGAACTGTATCTCACACAGCCTTTTGCATGTGGAACTGCATTTGCGGTCAGCGTGTTGGATTCCTTAATGAGCGCAGTAAGCACCCACATTTTTGAATTTCCTATTTGTACAGAAAAGGGAAAGCTGCAGTTTCAATCATAGCTCCACAGTCCTCTAATCACCAACTTTGAAGGAGACCTTTCTTCTCACCCTTAACTATACAGTGTCCTATGTGTGATTTTCTTACTCTGTCTCTATGTCCTCTTCCTTAGGAGCATCCTCCTTAACTCAAGCAGGTGATGTGCAGTCAGAACTATGAGGAGGATGAGAATGTAATCATTAGTAATTTCTCCAGGATGGGGGACATAGCTGTTAGTCAGTGGTAGCATAAACAAGAAAGATTCACATGTTTTATTGGGCATAAGCTTTCATGGACAAAACACATCCGTTTTTAAGGTACCACAGAACCCTTTGGCTTAAATCCAACGGTTAGTCCTAGTTAGAGCAGACATATTGAATCAACGAAACCTGCATAGATCTTGAGTTAGTAAGTCATCACTTAAATCAATGTTTCCTTTCCATTTGGGATTAACAAATGGATTTAGGCCATTGTTGTAACATAATCCTCCACCTGTGATTTTTTTAAAAAACCCTTCCTAATGATTTCCAGTGTGGACAAACAAGCAATAATTTTGGAGAAAGGCAGGGCATGGACCTTTATGCCATTTAACTAAGTCCTCTCCCTTGGCGCATGGCTATTTGCATGATTGCAAATACCAAAGTCTGTATACTGAGCAGATGCTATTTGTCCTGTACTGGTAACTCAGCATCACCTGGCACCGTACAATCTCTCATCTCAGTGCTAATGCATATAACCTGGGCAGGGAACAAAGACTGCCATGCATAACAGCCTGCAGGATTGCCTTTCTGTCCCTTCAATAGGAGCTCTTGTCCATGCCCCAGCTGTCCTTTGACCTAATTATTTCAGGCTTCTCTGATTTCCTGTTGTCTCATCTCCATTTATTCTCATCCATACAGTATGCTTCTGCTCATCTTCATCTTTCTGACTGCTGGTTCCACTCCTTATATCCTTTCACTGTCTTCCTATCTGCTTCCACACACTCTGCAAGCTTCCTGTCCTTACCTTCAAAGCCCTTCCTGACTTTTGCCCCTCCTTATTGCTCTGAATGACCATTACAGCACATCCCTTCTTATGACCCACCTTTAGCCATCCAAGGTCTAAAGGCCCACCTTTAGCCATCCAAGGTCTTCATGCAACCATCTTCTTTATGTCCTGGAAGTCCTTCCTCATAGCTAACTTTTCTCCCATGAAAAGTTTGCATTATCCCTCTATTTCCTGCAACTTTTGATAACTAAGTCTCAAAGGAGGCCTGTTCTCCAAATACTGCAGGTACATTACATGTCAACAAAGGAGAAGTCCGCTTTGGTTGTCCCTGTGTAAGTGCAACTGGCATCCGCACGGCTATTTCTTAAACACAAAACATTTTCACTTACCCAGGGATTTTACTTGTGCACAGCCCTGGTACCTACAGAAGGAAGTCTGGGATAAAATGTGAAATAAATAAAGCATGGTAGCCAAATAGATGTGGATGAAATAAAACCAAAACCAAATGTTCTTTTCCTGCTTTCCCATGCCCCCATATTTTTCCTTCCTCTGTTGCCTTCTGTGACTTTTTCAGATTTTTAGATCCATTTAAGATAGAGGTGTCTTGTATCTGCTCTTTGTAAAGCCCGACACGCTGGGCACGCTGTCTGTTCCTATTCCTGACTCACAATAATCGGAGAAATGTTGCAGTGTGTATGCAAGGTGTTGGTGCACAACACTATGCTTATGTTTTGAAAACATTTGGAGCCTACATGCCATGAGGGGAGCACACCTTTCCTGCCTCTTCTGTTGCTTACTTTCAGCATGTGAAAGCACCAGTCTGAAGAGGGGAGGCTGCTCCATCGATAATTTTTTCGAGGCTTCATGGATAGCGTGGCCTCCCCCTTTTCAGACTGCCACTTTTGCATGTTGTGCACAATAACAAAGTGAGCAGGGCTAGTGCACTCCTCTCACTGTGTTTGGGGTCCAAATGTTTTAATCATGTGTCAATAGGGCTCCTCCTAGCCATCAGTCAGGGGAAATATTTGGGGGGACAGTTCCCCTCTTACAGACCCCTGTTCAGAATGCAAGCCTTCTCCTGTCCATAGACTGTGATTCTATACACATTCTCACATAGCCGTAGTTGGTTAAAGTGAGTATCGAGAAAGTAACCGAGGTAAAGAATCAGAACAGGCAGCAGAGAATGCAGCCTTGCAAAAGAAAGAGAAGAAGGCAAGGCTGGCCTAAGGTGCTTGGTGCTTAAGACGGAGCATCAAATGGTGTCCCATCTCCTCAAGTCTATGTGCATAGTATCAAAGGTTAGTAAAGCTATTTTGGCAGCTGAATCAGAAAATCCCAGAAAATCTTCTCCCTTTCGTGTCAGTAAAAGTATGAAAATAATACATCTAGTAATAAAGACTTTGCTGCCCTTTCATGATATACAAAATCAGCTGCTTGGGGCAGCCACTGCACTCTGCTTAACAGCAGGGCTGGCCCTAAGCCTCAAAAAGCACATGGAAGAATGTAGCCAAGGTCAGACTTCACAGGCAATATATATGGGGAACAAAGTAAGAATCGAATTAAATAAGTTCTCAAATATAAAAGAAACAATCGCTCGCTTTACAGTTTTTGAAAAAGAAGTGTCTTCTTTTAGATTTTTGTAATATGCAAATGTATTTAAAATTAACCAATCACCCAAAAGCAAGGCAATTCATCTTTTAAGGTCTCTTAAAAATGTTTGTGGACGACTGCAATGAAAAATCAAATCTTACTCCCTGCTGTTGAGAAACATTATCAAGCAACAAACCATTCTCTGGTTACTATATGATAATATAGAATGCCCTATGAATCTGTGTGGTAGATTTATAGTATAATACATTTGGAAGCATTTTGCACTGTTGAGTGTTTAGTCCTTGTGATATTACTGGTTCTAGTAAAATTACTTCAATATAGAATGTTTAGCATTCCTTTAAAACAAACATTGTACAAGGGTGGAGGAGTGAATGCATGTAACTTTCATGATTGTGCTGATACAGGCAGAGACCCCTTTGATACCTAAAAATTACCAACATTTCTCTTTGTTACTATTTGCAAACAGGTAGGTATTTTAGAAGGGACGCAGAAAAATGCCATTAAAGTGTATTGAAAAGAATAGTTAATTTTCAGCTACCTTTTTTCAAAAGAAAAAAAAACACCCCAAAAAACAACAGCAACCCAATTTTAAGACATAAAAATGGTGACACATAAGCTCTTGTGATTATTATAACAATAAAAATAGTGGTGGAGTACCAAGAAAGCAGGCGCCACACATGTGTTTTCCAAAAGAACCACGAAGGAGTTCAGAAGAGCATGCTAGGTGGCAGTGCAAGCTCAAATACAGGGCTCAGAAACAGCTGCCTTTCACCCAGGTCAGGATAAGCCATGGCTGTGCATTTCTATTGTCCCTCATTCACTGCACATTTTTATACTGAAGTGGCTGTAGCAGCTTCACATGATCAGATTATTAATAGTCACAATTGGAAATTAGAAGGTCTTTACCAGCGATTGCTACATTATCGCTGTTAAGAATCGGCTGACTTCCCCTAAAAAGGATTGTATGAAACTTAGCTTTTCTTCAGAATTCATTCTGATTGTTTTCCGACAGGAAATGACAGATTCAGGTGGGCCTTCCCCTCCTGACTGATCAGAAAATAGTCTTCTACTTAGTATTAGCATGTAGGTTTATTATTATAGCGACAGGTCAAATATTTCATGGACAGGAAAAGCTTCTGGAATATTGGGTTCTGGGGCAGCTATGAGATTTTACATTTCAGGATTTAGTCCTCTCTCTGTGTGTATAAATGTAAGTAATCCAAGACCAAATATTAATTCCCATCCTCTCAAATGTAGTTGCATTGCAGTAGCAAACAAGAGGATGGGTTGATGCAACAAAGTGTGTGCTTATGTAATAATAATTGTGTGCCATCAAGTCAATTCTGACATATTATGGCCCTTTTCAGGATCTTATTGGTACACAGTACTCAGAAGTTGTTTACCCTTCCCTTCTTCTGGGGGCACCCTGGGACTGTGCAGCTTGCTGAAGGCCACACAGGCTGGCTCTACTGGGAGGCACCTGGGGGAGGGGAATTGAACTCCCAGCCTCTGGCTCCACACCCTGATACCTAACTCACACTGAATCATTAATAGCTGTGTACAAGAAATTTAAGCAAGTATAACATTTTTCACCCCAGTTCAGAGCTTGGGGGGGGGGGGAACGCATTACAAGCTGGCTTGCTACCTGAACAAGTAACTTTTGGGGATTAGGAGGACCCTACAACTTGAAATGACATTCTTGTGTAGCGTAAGCAGTATCATTACTTCTGAAACATTGTGGGGGCATTGTGGAAGCGATCTTGCATTTTTTAAAATGTATGTTTAAATGTCCTTTAAAAAATAAACATAATTTAAAATAGTAAACATAGCTAAAAAGTGCATTATGTTGCTAACGTGTTACTCTTCAAATAACAAGTAACATCAACAAATTATTTATTTTTTAAGAAAAGAAATAAGGGGTTCCAACCTCTGCCCTAGTTTCACAAGCTACTTTTGCCCAAATGTTTCTTTGTAAGAAGTATAACTTTAGGGGTTAAAAAGATTCAATGTAGCTCTGGAAGCATCACCTTTTGGAATCCAGGGACACCTCTCTCATGCCAGCTGTAATCCTTTCCTATTGAAAGGCAAATCAGAAGCAAGGGTTGTGAGCCGACACAGGAGCTTTGGTATGACCAGAGGGGCAAAGAAAGTCAAGGCTCCTGCTTTTTTAAGGATTGGGTAGAGGTCAGTGTGTTCGGAGGGACATGTACCTGTCCCAGAATTCTACGTATCTTCCATATTAAGCCCTAGAGACAAAAAAACATTCTGCCCTTCTTTCTTCTAGTTTCATTAACAACCCTTAGGAGTCAGAACGCTAGTCAGGGTTCGGCTTTCTTAAGAGCCTACCTTTATTCCCAATTTGCAGGGTGGGACCCATTTTTTTGAAACAACTACACTGTATCTTCCAGCTTTCTCCTTTTTGTTGGTTCCCGTGATTAGTTCTATAGGAGATGTGGGCTGGTAGCATTTTTCATGCAGAGTTGAAAAAAGTTACATCTGCTGAAGTGCCCTCTAGTTAGTATACAACTAGAAGTAGCCTTATTCTTGTTACATCAGATCCCTCCTCCTCCTGGTTGCTTAGGCCTGATCTACATATGCAACAAAGTATAGAAGGAATAAGGCAGTAGAGGCACAATGTAGCAGATGTAATATTCCACTTTAGACATGGGGTGGCTAGATGGGTGGGTGTCACACTGTTTCAGTGTTTTCCTATGAGGAACTATGAAAAATGTTATCACTCACCAGTAATACCAAAATTGTGTATTCTGTTCTGAACATATGAGTTTGTCACCTCGTTTTCCTGCCTGGATAGACCAGGTCTTTTTCCTTCCATCTCTCACCAAAGGAAAGCAAATGATGGCAACATCACCTGTAGAACCCACCCTGCGTCTGCATATGGTCATGTATGCCAACGTATCAGTTGAAGTCAAATGGTGTAGGTACCAAAGATGTGGGGTTTCAGTTTAAGTCAGCAGAACTGTATACACACTGAGACACACTGATCCTTATCTGTCACATCACTGCAGCCCATGATAATACTGGCAACTGCATGCAGTGCTTCAAATAATTTGAGATCTGATTGCCGGTCAGTAGCTGGTCTTCCACAAGACACATCCACAAGGTTTCTCCAATGAAAGCAGATTAGAATTGCCAACAAAATGTTGCCTACTAAAGAAATCTGCAGGATCCTTTCTATCTGATAAACCTGAAGAAAGCAAAAGTGTTTCCAGTGGTAACAAAATTTATCAAGGGCGGAAAGCAGTCACCCTGAAGGAAAAGTGGAGAACATCTTTGTGGGTGGGTGGGTATCATTAGGTATCATTAGGATCCGATATATCCGTAGTATTAGTATTATTATGGTACTCAGTGGGTCATAAATTGTGGCTACTTACTGGAGCGTCTTTCAGCCAGACCACTGTACTTTTAAAATTAGCTTTCTTCCGTTGGCATCCAATTAATATTTAAAATGTCCATTGTTTGCCTGACAGACCAGTGCAGCTACTGATGCTGGCAAAATGTCACTGTGGAGTAAATCGTCCCTAATAAACTACACTTACCCTATACCCTAGAGTTTTTTAAAAGGACCAGTAGGACCCTAAACTCATCATACATTTATCTGGAATGAACTCAGAATGTTTAATTGATACATGCTTGTGTCTGAACACTGTCAAGTCTCGTAATAAGATGTTTAGTACAGTACATCGGGAAGACTGCTCGAGTCCAGCCACAGTAATAAGTAATGACATCCGAAGCACAGAGGCGGCTCCCCAATGGATTGGTGACAAGTATAAAAAGGCAATCTAGCCACTGTAAGCTTTAAATGTGGTCTGGATTTTACAATTACATGTCCTAAAGGCTGTTATTAGACATGAAGGCAATGAGAAGGAAGGCAGTCATTGCTTCACCACTAACACCAATTATAGGAAACATGAATGATTTACATTTTTGTTCTTTAATAAAAATCAACCCTGAGTTGGGGTTTGTGGAGGGGAAGGCGGGGGAAGCAGGCGAGGGGAGGATGGATCGAGTAGAAGCCTAATGGGACAGAAGAAAATAGAGTAATTGGGGGCTGCTGTCTTTTCACTTCCAATGGGAAATTATTTGAAGAGACAGCAAAGAACTTTAAACAGCAGAAACCCAGAAAAGTTGTAATTTGGATGTCTTCACTTCTGACTTTAATGGTGTTTGCTTAAAGAGCTTTCTTTTATCTCTGCAGACATACTTCAATGACAATATTCTCACACTGATCCGTACTTTGGTAACCGGAGGAGCCACACCGGAGCTGGAGTCGCTGATTGCTGAGGAGAATGCTCTGAGGGGAGGCTACAGCACACCACAGACACTTGCAAACAGGGACAGGTGCCGGGTGGCTCAGCTGGCTTTGCTAGATGGGCCTTTTGCAGACCTCGGGGTAAGACCATGATGGGGGGGGGGGGGAAATAGAAGGAAGCCGTTCTTGAACTGCCTTTGTCTCCTCTTTGATCGATTATACATAAGGATATATGATTTTCAAGGCAGTATTACCCTAGCTTTGTGATTCATGTGCCTCAGGGCTGTGACCATTACCACTCTAGGGATACACAACTGGTCATGGCTGGAGAAGCTAATTCCCTGCCATGAAATTTCCAAGATGCTTCAGTACAATCCCTGCTCCCCGCAACACACACGCACCTTAAATTCATTGAGATATCCTTTTTTTAACAGAATGTGAGAAAAAACAAAATTCTCAGATCTGTCTGTTCAAGTCCAGGGATCTGATTGCATAACTCGTATTTGTCAGGAGCTTGAATCCCTATGCGTTCAGCCATATTAGTGTTGACTTTGCAGTGAATATACTTTTTTTCTGAAAAACTTCTCAGAGGTCAGACCCATCTTGCAGACAAATACAAAAAGGTATTCTCCATGGTATTTTGAATTTGGTCAGTACAAACAAGAAAGAATTTCATTTCAGATTTTCTTTTGCTTTCAAAGACCATGCTGAAATTTGTCATATGTGGAATGCATAACACTCCATGCAATCCTAAGTATCCACAATGGCTGAAGCCTTGCCAAGTTGACCCTAAGTCAGCTAAACTCTGCTGAATCCAAATTACTCCCATCTTATGGCTACTGACAATTATTCAGGACTGCGCTGTACATCCTAACTTTGTGCCAGCATAGTAGCTGTGAGTCAAGGATGAAAGGGCTTCTCCAGCTGATCTCAGCCAATGTGTCTATTGTGCTGGCAGATTCACTTGAGCTAGCAGATGTCAGATCAGCCAGCACGAAGGGGTTGTGCTGGCAGAAGGGCGGTTGAGCTATTACTACACTGGTGCATCTTTGAGTCTGGAGTACCTTCCCTACAAAGCTACTTATAACCATGGTAGAACGTAGCGTTGTAGGGAAGGTACTCAATCTTCCCATCTGTTCATACTAGAGGTCAGTTCCCCCCATATATACTGCTGTTCTATGGTAATTGCTGTTACTGTGCTGTTATTATAGTAATTGTTGGTTGGCCATCAGTTGTTACTAATTTCATTGTGCTCATATTATGTATATTTTATGGTTTTATCACAAGCTGTTATGTGGTGGGGGGGGGGGCAAATAATGAAGAAAAGTAGAATAAAAACTTTCTTCAAGTAAGACAAATCAATGAATAAGTAATTTAAAACAGACACCGGAAAGTTGTACCTACTAAAGATAGCAAATGGATCCAAAATGCACCAAGTATGTAGGGAGTCACATGACTCCATGGTCCTCTTGACATACCAGTTTTCTATGGAGGATTATTCCATCCAGATAAGCCATATCTTCAGTTTGAAATGTATCCCACTTCACCTCAGAGAGACTTAAATCTTTAGACTCATGCGTGTATGCTTCAAGAAGGCTCTAGGTAAAGGTAAAGGTTCCCCTTGACATTTAGTCCAGTTGTGTCCGACTCTAGGGCGCGGTGCTCATCCCCGTTTCCAAGCCATAGAGCCAGCGTTTGTCCGAAGACAGTTTTCTGTGATCACGTGGCCAGCACGACTAGACACGGAACGCCATTACCTTCCCACTGAGGTGGTACCTATTTATCTCCTCGCATTTTTACATGCTTTCGAACTGCTAGGAGCTGGGACAAGCGACGGGAGCTCACTCCGTCGCATGGATTCGATCTTACGACTGCAGGTCTTCTGACCTTGCAGCATAGAGGCTTCTGTGGTTTAACCTGCAGCGCCACCACGTCCCCATTCAAGAAGGCTCTAAACCTGTATAAATACTGCTTTGTATCACCTGAAATGCAGTGTTTTTCAGTGGTACCATTTCATACGTTCATCTTTCTGTCATCAAATGGTAAGAGTCATGTTCATACAAATGGGAAGGGAAGAGGTCATAAAAAGTCAATGCAATAAACTTAAACAGATAAATGACTGCACATCCTTATGCACACATGTTTGACCCATGTGATCTTCCTTCCACCCCTTGCTTATTTTGTAGAGAAAAAACTCAAGGAAATAGGAAAATATGCATATATTTAATGAACCAGTGCGTTGTGGAAAGTGCATGTCCAATTCTAATGGTCTGTTCCCACTCATAGGCTTCCAACTTCATAAGCTTGCAATCTGTCTTGTGATTCTTTCAACATGTGAATCTGCCACCACCAATTATTGTCACCATCTCAGGCAACTACCAAAAAATTAGAAGGCAATGTGGGATGTATTAACCCTCTCCCAGATCTGCTGTTGCTTTTACTGATGAAGAAGAAACAGAGAGCGTGTTTCATCATGCTCCTGAACCAGTTTCTGTATCTGTCACGCCAGTTGCTAGTTGTGTCCCTTAAACAAAAAAGTTAGGGGACACAACTGCTGTCTTGGTTACAAAAGAGAACCTTGATGGGTGGTAGCATCAATTTGAGATAAACATGTTTTTCCTTCCTTTCCTCTAATTTCTGTTTTTTTTTCCCAGGGACAAAATGGGGAGATTCTTGCCTGCTAAGTGTTATTCCCCAGTGAAATCTGAGCTATCTTGGTGAAAATTGACAACATAGTTAAATAAACGAAGCCATATGACACAGTAATTTCCAAGACTGGTGCACAAAAGAAAAAGTCACACCTTCTTAATCAGCCAGTAGTTCAGACTACATTGCTCTTAATTTGTGGAATAGCTGTTCTCTAGCCCCAAAGCTTGCATGTTCAATTAAAATAAGAGTCATTCACTGTTCCCACTTCAGGTTGTTTTTCTGGAATACAATCACTGGGATTGCACACATTCCCATGCACACATTTGCTAGCTGGTTTCAAGATTAAACATTTAAATTAGACATCCTCTTGACTAATTGTTTCTCACTTGTGACAAGTAAACAACAGATTGCCTCATACCTGGTCCCCTTGGCATAGAACTACTGACTTAAAATACCTCCCTCCCCTTCAATGTCATTATGGTAATTGAGGTGGGGGGGGAACACCTCTAAATTTTATTTCTTTTGGTTTTTTTCCCCCCTTTGTCTCCCAGGATGGCGGTTGTTATGGAGATCTGTTTTGTAAAGCTCTGAAAACATACAATATGCTTTGCTTCGGAATATATCGATTGAGAGATTTCAATCAAAGCACGCCTAGCCAATGCACCAAGAGGTATGTGCAGAACTTTTGTCTCTTGGCTGGTCATTATTTTAAGTATGTTTTAATCACCCTGACAGTCTGCCCACAGACTGCTGTGTCTGTGTCTGCCCCTCTCTTGGCAGCAGAGGCGTTCTTGCCCATGCAAGAAATAATTAGAAACTCTAGTCACCAGAAACAAAAGGTTTTCCCCATGTAGATGCAAGTGTTCACTTTTCTAATCTTTCTTTCTTGGGATGATGGTGAAGAAAAAGGAGATGTTTGTTAGCAAGGGCATGGTGCTATAACTGCTAATCCCAGTCCCTGGGCTCTTTGCCTTAAAATGGAAATGGTAGAAGATTTTGTACACATGCAGCCCAGTTCTACACATGAATCTTCCACAGAGTTCAATGGATGTACTTCTGAGTAAGTGCGCAGAGGACCACAGCACGACTCGGGGAACACTTGCATGTTCTATGATTATGAACAAAAGTACTCCATCAACCTTCTGAAGAGTGAGGAATCTGTGGACAAGCTCTAGTAGTGCACAGAATCACACCTTTCCCTTCCCCACGCCCTTCTCCCGACACTGAACATCAAACCAAAAATAACTACTACCAGTTCCCAACAAAAGTGCAAACATGGCAGGTATCTGAATGATCAGTTACCTTCTTTGCAATGAACCTGTTCATATGCTGCTGAGACCTTTGAGAAAGGCTCTGAGTTATGCCACTGTCAGTGGTGACCAGAAACTGGCCTTTCCTATGATGGTGACAAGACTCTGGTATTCCCTTACTAGAAATGATGTTCACTCCCCCACCATTTATCCTTTTCTAGAAGCAGGAAAAAGCTGCTTTGATTTCATCCTAGAAGAGGTACGAGCTATTTTCTGTTGATGTTATTTACCTAACATAGTTTTATCTGATGCTTTTAGTGTATGGACGCAGCTTTGTATCGTTTTAAATTATTCTGTAACTCCCTTGTGTGTGGTTGGGTAGGAAAATGGCGTATAAATAATATTAGTAAATGAAACAAATACAAAATGTGAATAGCCACAAAGAGAAGTAAGATCCAATTCCCTTTTGCTTTTAATATATTTCTTCTTTCAGAGCAAGGACAAGACTTTACTCTTCTCTCTGCAGTTCTCAGATTAACAAATAAGGAAAAAGTTGAAAATTCCTAGAGTAGAGGGAGGAGGAATTGGGTAGGGGAGGAAATTAAGGAGAAGGGAGGACTGATGGTAAGACAAAAAAAGAGGAAGATTTAAGATGCAGTCCAGAGCAAAAGAATACAAATAGAAGTCTGTGATCCTCACTGAGCAAAAGCATTTTAGTAGCAGCGAATTGCTCAGCGTTGGAACCTATATTTCCTGACTTCCGAGTAGAGATGGGCACAAACTACCGATTCAATGGTTTGTCCTGGTTTGTTTACCATGGTAACGTGTTTGGTGGTTCGGCACCCCACCCCCTCTGGTGGGTGCCCCCTCAGAAGCAGCATTCCAGCTTCCCTGCCCCTCTTCCTCTGGGCTCTGCTTCTGATGGGGTGCCCACCGGGGGGGGCTGGGCGCCAAACTGCCAAACGCCTGTTGTGGCAGTAAACATACTGGCATGATATTCAGGGGTTGTTTGTTTTTACGACCGTTCAAAAATATAACTAGCTGCCTTATATTGAGCCAGACCCTTGGTCTACTGCATCCAACAGCTTTCCGGGTTCCAGACAATATATTTTTCCAGACCTACCTGAAGATGTTAGGGGTTGATGCTAGGACCTTCTGCAGACAAAGCACAGACTCTGCTACAGAGCTGCAGTTACTCCCCTTAATGTCTGTTTAATCAGGGATGTTGGTAAGTGTCTGGACCCAAGTCCGAGTCTTTGGTAACAACACTCAAGTCAAGTCCCGAGTCTTTGATAACAAGTCCCAAGTCCAAGGCCTCGAGTCCGAGTCCCAAGTCTTGGATGGAAGCCAGGAGGGGACATGCGCATGCGTAGAAGCAGCAATTCTGGCTTCCCTTCCTGGAGCAGGCCCTTGCCTTTGTGCATACTAAGAAGCAATGGGCCTGGCCTCTGTCCCCCTCCACTCTCTACCTGCTCCTGCTGCCACCCTGACCCAGCCTGCCACCCCCCACTGCCTACCTGCTCCTGCCACTGCACACCCTTGTCCTCAGAAGGAAGCAATAGGCTCAGTTTCTCTTCCATGAGCAAGGCCTGCAGCTTCTTGGAAGGGAAATCAAGCCTGCTGCTTGCTTCTGAGGACAGCTACTTGTGGTGGCAACAGGAGCAGGCAGCTGCAGGGTGTGTGTGGCAGGGGGATTTGACAAGTGACTTGGAAAAATGGTTCCAAGTTGCAAGTCGAGTGTGAGTCATTGTGGAAAAACCCCAAGTCGAGTTGCTAGTGCGACTTAAGTGAGACTCAACGGTGAGTCTCAAGTCACAAGTCCCCATCTCTGGTAAAAGGCTGTAAGTGAAGGTACTAAAAGATGCTGGCTTAACTGAGATGCTTTCCCGCTGCTGTTGTTGTTATGTGCCATCAGGTTGCCTCTGGCTTATGGCACCCCTATGAATGAGTGATCTTTAAAATGTCCTGTCCTCGACAGCCCTGCTCAGCTCTTACACATTAAAGCCTGTGACTTCCTTTAGGAAGTCAATCCATCGTGTATTTGGTCTTCAACTTCCCATTAAACTTTTTATGATGTCTGTATGCTGTATGAGATCTTTGCCTCCTAGTGGTCTTCCCATTAAACGTCTTCATTTTTTAAAATCTGTGGTGGATTTTAAGAGCATGAGTGGTGTCACCCACACCACGCTGAGCTGTTACAGGAGTGCTGAGAAGTGCAGTTATGGAAAAGTAGCCCCTGTAACCTTGAACAGGGAGGGGGCTGGAGTTTAGATTAGTTCATTCTGGCCCCTGCACGTTCAATGATTTGAGCTGACAATGCTGCTAGGATGAAGCTTGGGATGTGGAAATCTGATGAAAGGGCAGTAAAACTTTTTCATTTCTTTTTCTTTTTCAGATTTGTTATAGCCAATCCACCTTATGAGTTTGAGCTTGTGCCGACAGACTGGATCTTCTGTTTGATGCAGTACGACCACAACGCGGGCCAGTCCCGGGCTAGTCTCTCCCATTCTTCCCATTCCTCTTATACGTCTAGCAAGAAAAGCTCATCGGTTCATTCTATCCCAGCAACTGCAAACCGACAGAACCGCACTAAGACCAGGGACTCCCGAGAAAAGCAGAAGTATGTGCAGGAAGATAGACTTTGATACGTGTACCCACTCCCACCGTGTGTGAAGCTGTATCCACCACCCATACCCTCCCAGTTGGTGTGTCCAGTAATAGCTTTCCCTGTTCTCCCCAGCCTCCCCCATGGAGTTCTCATTTTTATACGCATATTTTGCATATGTATAACAGTGTGCATGTGAATGTCATTTTTATTTTAATACCATAAAACCCTTAAGCACAACAGCAACAAAGCAGACAGACCAAATGTTATTTACAACGCAGAGCAGTTGGAAAAGCATTAAGAGCAGATGTGAGTAATTCCCCACGATCACTGCTCTGTGCATCAGTTTAAAGCATGTGTAGTGCGAACATTGACTTGCGATTTTAGTTTCAGAAAGAAAATTACTTAATGTGAGGATGGTGTCATAGAAGGATAGTTACCTAAAAAGCAAATTCACACATAGGAAATTAGGGATCCTCCCAATTGGTTAGTTTTCTAAGCATTCAGGGAAATATACTATGGGAATGGGCAGGGAGGGTCTCTTAGGGAGAAAACAATGTGTGCCTTGCACCATTTTGTATAGTTTTTACTCCACCTGCTTTTATACCGAAGCAATATCAGTGCCTCTCCTGCACACAGGACTTTAAAAAAAAAAAAAAAAAACAACACCCTCCCTGGTAGGGTAAGTGCCTTCTTCTCTTTGATACAAATTTCTTAAAATAGCCAGGCATGTAGTACTTCAACTCTAATGACTTAGCTGTTTTTAAATTTTTTAATTACATATTAAATTAAGCCTATACTGCTACGTGGATAACTATATTTTTTCTCACTTTTGACATTTGGGATGAAAAGCTACATGTATCATAAATATTGAATGCAACTCATTAGAATCTACCTTCTTGAGACTATTCTATTAAATGATGAACTAATTATGTACTGAGTGGGGTAGAATCCTTCCCCACATGACAAAGGATCATACTCCTAATATTCAGAAAAGAGCAAGCAGTTTTCCTTGTTTAGGCATCCATCTTCTTTCTTCCCAATCTGATAGCTTAATATTGTGCTCCTCATACCTTCAGAAGAACTTGCATATATGTGTTCAGGGAAATCTATGGGAATGCTTTAGCTGGCGAGTTTAGGAAAGGTACATGGCAATTCAGTTCTTTCAATAACATATGCTAAATTTGAACAGAAGTAGCCACTGACTTGAGAAGGTTTAAAGAACCCACAGAAGAGGCTACTGACACTAGTGTAGATCACTAACTTCTCAGATGGGGTTGCCAGATACCTCTGGCTTAAAGCTATTAAGTCTGTGTTTCCTAAACCGTTACTATCTGTTGCATTATTTACTTCTAGATTAAAATTGGAAGATAGGTTTCACTCCCTTACCCCCCAAGAGATTCATTTATCCCCATCAGCTCCCACAACAACAAAGATTTTTATAACTATAACAATAATAATAACCACATGCCATCAGGTCAGTTCTGACTTATGGTGACCCTTTACAGGGTTTTCTAGGTAGAGAGTACTCAGAAGTGGTTTACTATTCCCTTCTTCTGAGGGCAACTTGGGACTGCCTGCCCAAGGCCTCAGAGGCTGGCTCTTCTCCTGGAAGACACAGTGGGGAAACGAACTCTCAACCTCTGGCTCAACAGCCAGACAACTAACTCAGCCAGCCTTATAACTGTACACCACATGTATTCACAAGGGTTCTTGGTATCCTGGCAAAGAGATGAGACCATGCTCCCCAGGCACTTCTCCACCCTCATCCCTTGGGAAGATATCACTGTCCAGTTCTTGGCAGAAAGAAACAATCCCACGGACAGTGTCCCTGCTGCAACAGGGATAGAGTGGTGAATGAAACGAACCCCAAAACTTCATTTCCCAAGGCAGGCATCAGACCCACAAAATAGTTTGGGAATCACTGCACTGAACATAAAGACAGAAGGATCTCTGAATTTACATCTTGCAACCCTCGGCACCTGTCAGTGACTCATATACAGCTCTGAAGCTGATGTATATGTTAGTAAATCCTTTTAATAAATTAGTTACAAACAAATGTGCTTCATAATATAGTTTAGTGGGATGCTGGCTAAGCTACCAGTACTGCAGAACATAAAAGGTAGATCATAGGAATGGAATGGCCATAGTTTCCAAACTAGCAGGACCACACGCTGGAATCCTGCACCGTCCTTTTACACTTTGCGGAAAGGCAGCTCCTTTTAATCTCACCATTCCCTTGCTCTCCCCTTTCTCCTTCCCTATCCCTTCCCTTTATATGAATAGCTAGCTGGTTGCCTGGCATGTGCTATATGTTCTAGAAAGTATACTGGGGTTGGTGGGGAGTTGCTTAGACAAATAGTCCCCTCCCTCCCCATCCAAAAAGCATGATGGTTATTATAGAAGCTTGCTGTGTGAATTGACAATTAAGCCAAGCACTTTTACTGACAACCTCTGGTTTGGTACAAGTAGGCAATGCACAAAGCACCTTCTTGTTCCTCAAAAAGGTGACTGGGAATTCCCAGTTGTATATATATTGAAGGGTGACTGTTATGTTAAAATAACTGGAAAACAGTTTAGACTAATTCTGCCCTCCTGCATCAGGCCAGCCACCCTCAGCCCTGACTCCAAAGCAGTACTATGGCCCTCTTTCCCCTCCACCCTCCCCTCCCAGTATTTGAATCATAAAGCTAAATTTACACACTTTTGCAAAAGAAGGTCCTGATGTTTGCCATCAGGCTTTTTCTAACACACACCAAGGATATGCCAGTTAAAGTGCTCAACAGGACGCGTGATGACAGTTTAAAAGCCTTGTAAAACTTACATAGCTTACTTCTCTTTCTAAAGTGCGACAAGGATGAATAGAATGGGCCAAGGTATGACAATTGATGGTTCTGCATGAGCTAGAAAACTGCTGTGGGGTTTTCCTTCTATAACTTTGTCCTTGTGAAAACTTGTGACACATTAAAAACCACATTACCAAACTTGATTCTGTTATTCAGTTTGTTTGGGGTTTTTTTGTTTTGGATTTGTTGTAATTTATTCTTTTTGCTTTCTTTCTAAACCCCCAAATCAGCTGGCTGTTGCTGCTGCTGCTGCTACCCAATTCTCATTTGTAATTTCCTTTGTTCGTTTGTTTTAAATCCTGTCATCTGCTTGCATTTCCAGCTGCACGTGTCCTCCTTCTGAAAATCTAGGTTCTCACGGTGGAACTGTTTTCCCTGCAGTTGCCATCTTGTCTTGTCTATTTTCTCCCACCACTCTTGCTCAGTCTCTGTTCACCCCACCATCCAGCTTTCTCTGTCGAGTGGTGATATTGACTTGATCTTCTGCTACCGGTTTATTTAGGCTCACGCCAGGAAGTGGGGCGGAACCCATATACTGCTTTGCCACCTGACCTGCTTTTCTGTCAATGCTGCATCCTGTTTCCTCTGACCGAGGCAGGGATGTTCATGTGAAAGCAGTTGTCAGACACTTTTGAGAGCAAAAAATTATCAGAAAGGAGAAACTCTTGGGTATTTGTTTGATATTAGAAAGAAAAAGATCAGAATGTGCACTTTGTGAAGCAAAACCTTCAAAGAGAAACTTGCCCTAAATTGGTCTTCTAAGGCCCCAGTCCAGCAAACACTGTTGCTGTTGGCACACAACAGGAGACATGCACTAGACAAATCGTACACAGCCCACTGTGCTTGCTGGAGAGTGCCTCAACCCTTGCTTACACTGCTTTCAGTATACATGCAGATTCATTTCGCAGAAATGGTGTGCATGGGTTTTACTTGTTTCTTCATGTGGAGATCCATGTCTTTGAATAAAAGTCCAAGTGGTTATAAAATGTTTAAAAATGTAATGCTCTGCAAATTTTTAAAACAACAACAACTTTGACCATGGGGAGAGGGAATTAATGTTCTTATTCTTGCATATCTCTGCTATCTCCCACTGAAATGTTACTACATCCCACATAAATGCTTTTAGTTAATTAGGACTTGTCAGATGTTCTGGCTTGATGGATTTGTTGGTCACAGTCTGTAAAGGTCAAAGGATAGTCAGATTCCTCAATGATGGTTTGCACTTACACAGAATTT
The DNA here is from genome assembly GCA_037013535.1 of Intellagama lesueurii. Lineage (NCBI taxonomy): Eukaryota > Metazoa > Chordata > Lepidosauria > Squamata > Agamidae > Intellagama > Intellagama lesueurii. The sequence goes on along the minus strand of JBAJHW010000003.1, from coordinate 156,948,894 downwards.
TCTGAATGACAAGACAACTTTGTAAGATAGGTATTATTGTCCTTGTTTAGGAAAAAGTGAGCTGTGGCGAAGAGAACAGTCTGGTTTACTGATTAATAGTTAGATGAGGACCAAGGAGAGGACTATTCATATCTCCACCCAGCCATGTTGTTCAGTGGGTGGTCTTGGGCCAGTCACTGTTTCACAGCATATTCTATTCCATAGAGTTGTTGTGAGATTAAAAGAAAGGCAAAGGAGGACATTATATAGTTTCCTATATAAGGAAGGATGGTATAAAATGTAATTATATAAATAAAAAAGAGAGGCTTGCCTAAAGTTTCCAAATGAGTTTGTGTTTGACATGAACCTTGAACAGGAGAGTTAATGGATGCCAGGTCACTCTCTTAATCACAAGGCTACACTAGGTCTTAGAATGAGCCAATGCGCCAACAAAAACAAAACAGAACAAAACAAAAAACTACAGTAGGATTGGACTAGTAATCAGCACTGCCCTCTTGTTGGTTTAGCACAAGATCTGGAATCCTCCACATGTCGCTTCTGAGTCAGTAGCTCTATAGGTCCATTGAGAGACTCAAGGGGGGTAAACCCCAATCCACCTTCAACTGGTCCTTCTTGGAGATCTATCTCTACAGCATCTCTATGTTGGCAATCAGCTCAAGCTGCAATTTCAGCACTATTTTAATAAATGATTAAACTATTAAGTATTAAAAGCAAGTAAATCAGGAAGTACTGCCCTCACTCTGAACACTCGTCTTTTGCTCAGTGACAGCATCTGGTTGTGATCTTTGACTAGCAGTAGGGAAACATCCTGGCTTCTAGGGGTTGAAGCAGATTGGTTTGTAAATATAAATGGAACCACAGCAGCAGTCAATAAGCATTGTAAAGATACTTTAAGCCCATGAAAAAAGAGAAGCACCTGGGAGACTTCAGGGAAACATTTGTTTCATGCTGAAAGTGTTCTGCTGCAAGTTTCAAGACTCTGTCCTGACTTCTGGTTGCTGGACAGTTCACAAGACATAGAGCTCCGTTCACAAAGCATGGCATTTACAAGTTTCACATCAAACTCAAGAAATGCATTCCCTGTCCACAATGAAAGATGCATCACACAAAAAGTTGAAGGGACCAGATAAGCAGTGTAAACTTTGTAGTGTAGAATTAATGCACCTCCAGACCTGCATTTCTTCCCACGTGGATCTCCCTTGCTGGATTGGGGCATTCAGGATTAGATCAAAATTGGGGAACATGTTCCCCAGAGAAAACAGAATTCCTCTTCAGCCAGAAGGGCACAGCTGGTTTGCATATTTCACTAATAGGAATGTAACATCTTTTTATTAACATAAATGATGACTAACCCACAGCTGGTAGATGTGTCACCAAATTATCTTTTATTTTGAAATGGTAATAGCATAAAATGCTAAGGCACTGGCAATAAACATTGCTGAACTAAAACCCTGAAGGCTTAATGAACATACTTCATTGTGAAAGCTGACAGCTTTAGATCCTTAGAATGTTGTTAAACTCTTACAGAATCACAGAGTTGCATGGGACCGTCACAATAATCTAATCCAACCTCCTGCTAAACAGAGAGTATGCAGCACAGCATGCAGTTCCAATATCCCTGACAGACGGTCAACAAGCCTCCACTTACATAATTACAGTAAAAGAGAAGCAACACCTACCCAAGGCAGACTGTTCTGTTACCAAGCAGCTCTCACTGTTAGGAAGCTTCTCCTGAAGTTCACCGAAACATGCTTTCATTCTTTGCTTCTCTAGTAGTGTTATTATTTAGAACAACAGAAAACAAATCAGTTCCATCTTCTGTATGGAAGCTCTGTCCAATATTAAGGGCTGCAGCTATGTCTCCCCTGCTTCAGGCTAAATATACCCAGCTGCTTCAGCCTTTTCAGCCTTGGTCTCCAGATTCCCCATCATCCTGCTTCCATTGCTGGGAACAGATTCTAACCTACCTACTTTATGTAATGTGTTGCTCAGAACTGGACACAATACACAGCTAGACTAATTTTGAACAGAATAGATCTATTATTTCCTATGACTTAGAAACTTGCTATTGTTAATGCAGCCCAAAATTATGTTTGCCTTTTCTAGCGGCCTCAATTCAGCTTTCGATTCACTATGACACCTAAATGCAAGACTTAACTTCGATCTCCTCTTGATAACTTTGGCATAGTCTTCCAAACTGATTACCTTTGATCCTTCATCTTATCATTTATTCCCCACTGTGCCTCCTTGACAGGGGCTGGACTTGACAATCCACAGAGTCCTTTCCAGCTTTGTAGTTCGAAGATGATTATAATGGTGGTGGTGCTTGGCCATCCCTCAATGAGTAAACCTTCTATGTCCTAATCTACATGATTTATAAAAAATTCAAACAGTGCAAGGCCTAAAGACAGCCCTGTGGCACACCAGGCAAAGACTTCCCCACAAGAAAATGCTGAGGTATTAAATAGCATTGGTTGAGTATGGTTGCTCAATTGGCTGTAGATCCATCTAATTACAGTATCTCACAGTGCATGTTTTATACTCTCACCAATGAGGATGTTATGAGAAACTTGTTAAATGTCTTGCTAAAAGCAAACTATACCATATTTACAGTATTCACATGATCTAAAAAATTACTAACTCTACCAAAGCAATGTATTTTCGAAGGCTTTCATGGCCGGGATCCGATGGTTGTTGTAGGTTTTTCGGGCTGTTTGGTAAAACAGCCCGAAAAACCTACAACAACCATCTACCAAAGCAAATAAAACTGATCTGGCACAACTTTTTTCAAGAAAAAAATCCATACCAACTCCTGGCAGTCAATGCATTATTCTCTAGATGCTCACAGACAAGCCCTTTAACAATTTCTTCCTTAATATTGCTTGGTATTGATGCCAATAGTTTCCTGGATCCACTTGTTTCTCTTTTTTGAAGACAGGGGCAAGATTTGCGTATCTCCAGCCTTTGGGCACCTCATTTGTTCTTCAGAAGTTTTAAAAGATTACACAAAGCAATCTCTGATAGAATGTGTGCATGCTCCTTTAGCAGTCAGGGATGTAATTCATCAGCATCTGAACACCTGGATTCATTCAATATACCTAGGTGCTATCTAACCATTTCCTTACCTACCCTGAGCTGCAATTTTTAAAATATCATGTCCCACACTGAACAACACTGCCCATCTGGAATAAGGCTGAAGCAAAATACGAGTTGAATAGTTCCATTGTCCCTCTGTCACCTGGTTAAAAATTCACCATATTTTCTAAGCAGCAGATCTTCCTCCTCCTTGACCGATTTGATGCTCCTAACACACCTTTTGTTTCATGTGCAAACCTCCAGTCATTCGGGTTCTTTATCTTCTGACACCACCCCTGACAGAGTTGGGCTACTCTACCATACGTATCCCTGGTTATACGCCCGTTCTTCCATCTCTTCTACATGAACCTCCTCAGTCACAGCCCATCAAAGAAGTATCTCTTCTGCCACACTGGATGCTTTTAATGTCCTCCATTTTTACTTTTCAAAGGAATCGTTGTGACTATTTGTTCAATATTGCAGTTTTCAGGAACATCCATACCTCTTGAACTCATTTTTTTCCTTAATAATTTCTAGCCATGGGATCCTACTGAAGTTTTCCTAAGCTTTTTCAGCTTGTCTATTTCAAACAGAAAGCTATGCATCCAGTTTTAAGCTCACATTTAGCATCACTCACTCCTGCAAACAACAAACTGATATGGTCTCTTTCCTTCAAGGTTCCTGCCAGTTTTATTTCATCAACTAATTCATCCTTTTTGATTAGAATCATATGGCAATGTTGTTTCCTTCTGGAGAAGTCCTAAGTTAATTAACTTGCTATGGGCCTACTACAAAGATGCAGGATTCCTTTCACATTATCAGTGTTCGTGGAAATGTAAATGGAAGAGTCTAGAAATGTGTTAGAAATAATGTGTTAGATTTCATAACATTAAAAGTGTTACTTTTTAAAATTTTAAATGAGAAGAATGTGCCTAGGTTTTTGAAAATACTGTTTTGGAAGTAAATTATCTCAGTACTTTCAAACCATTACTTTTTGGATGCATCTGCTGGCTTGATCTCCTGTTGAAGCAAAAGTAGGAATTTGAGCATTAATACATTAATAATAATAATAATAATAATAATAATAATAATAATAATAATAATAATAATAATAATAATAATAATAATAATAATAATAATAATAATAATAATAATAATAATAATAATAATAATAATGTCAGTATAATAACAGAGTCTGGATGTGACTTCTGACTGAATTCTGTCATAGGCCCTTATCTTCATGATTGGGAAAGGAAAATTTTCCCAAGCACAGGGCACAATTAACTGTGAGGGTGAAAGCTATTTTAGTTTTGTTACCTGTCTGTACTCTTCCATATATTGTATAAGCAGGTTGGAAGTGTCAGAATAGGTGTCAAGGTGAAGGAAGCTCAACAATGTGTGACCGGTCACCCCAATTTTTTTTCTTTGCCACCAGATTCACTTTCCGTGTGAGAGCTGGGCAAGGAGTAGATTGCTTCTCTCATCCATCTACTCTTATAGAATCAGACTCATAGCTGTGCTTTATTTGTGAAGTAGGGAAACGTGTTCAGGCAAATGCTATTGGTGACCTCAACTTGTGTGACCAAGCCTTTAAGATTTTGAATGAGGAAGAAAGCAACGTTGACAATCACTTCAATGTTGGCATTGTGGTAGTAAACGAGAAACAATATATTTTCCCCACAGTCATGAAGTTCTGCAGAGCAGAATTCTCTTGTAGCAAAATGAAACCTTACCGGGTATCTTCATTTATTTCAGCCCCTCACATTTCGCCCTGTGAAATGTAGCATTATAAAAACCAACCAAGGCACATGCAAAGGATTTCAGTGGCAAGAGTGGGTTCACTTCCCTGAAAACCTCTTCAGTGCCAGCTACTGCATGTTAAATGCTCCCTGCCAAACAAGCAAGTATGGAGCAGTGTAGGCATTAAGATTTGGAGATTTTTTAAATGCTTTATTCATTGCAGATTTAAACACACACACAGAGAGAGAGAGAGAGAGAGAGAGAATACATTCTCTATTGAGAAGAACACGTCTTTTGAGGAACCATAATTTGCAGGACTGGCATCTGTTACATGCAGAACACTTTCATCTCACCATAAAGTATTTGGAACAAAATTAAACTAACAGGGCAATTTAATAGTCCCTGAGATGGCATCCCAGAGCCCACAGAAAGGCACACATTGATCCTCCAAGGTCAAAGAGAGAATTCCAACCTTGGGGGGGGGGGGGAGGATCCCAACTAAGCTGCCCCTCTGGCTGGCTCACCACAAGGCTCCTCACTTCCCTCACCATGGACTCCCACATCACTCTGATGCAAGACGGGGAGGAGCTCCAGGCAACAACACATGTGGAGTGGGGAAGCAATGGGAGGGAAATAGGACATACTGCTCCTCCCTCACTTCCCAGCCTGGCAGGCTTTTGGCTGTATCAGGCTTTCAAACCTTGGAGTACACCCCCTTCAAGATTCAGATTACCCCACTTGAAGACAATCAAGCTACTAGCAGATGCAAATAAGGAATAGGTCCCCTATGCCCCCCCCCCACACACACAGAGTGTTTCCTATTTTTCACAATCTATTTTAACTAATATAGGAAAATCCTGAGTGGAGAATTGGATGTTGGGTTGAGTGAATCAGACTTTACCCTCAAACTAAAAGGTTAATTGTGTAGCACAAATCTAGAATGCAATGTCTTACAAAATAAACTAAGCTCATTTTCTTCATATTACTTGGTAACTTGACATCTGCAAAGGAAGCTACTAGGAACGAAACTTTTTCAGCTTAGAAATTGTGATAGCTCTTACCGGACACGAAAGTAGCACTTATCATAGGTAGTGCTACAATTGTAAAACAATTGAATTGAAGATTCAATAGACTAAAATTCAGAACACAGCACAATCCACTGGAATTTTCTCTTGTACAAGCTCTCAGATGAATAGCATCCAGGTAGGTGATAGTGGTACTGTACTGAGCTACTTTCTGGGGCTCATACAAGAAGACTTCCAAGTAGACTCAGATCATTTTGCTAGACCTTTTACTTTATAGGGACGTGGTGGCGCTGCGGGTTAAACCGCAGAAGCCTCTGTGCTGCAGGGTCAGAAGACCAGCAGTCGTAAGATCGAATCCACGCGATGGAGTGAGCTCCCGTCGCTTGTCCCAGCTCCTGCCAACCTAGCAGTTCGAAAGCATGCAAATGCAAGTAGATAAATAGGTACCACCTCGGTGGGAAGGAAACGGCGTTCCGTGTCTAGTCGCGCTGGCTACGTGACCACGGAAACTGTCTTCGGACAAACGCTGGCTCTATGGCTTGGAAACGGGGATGAGCACCGCCCCCTAGAGTCGGACACGACTGGACTAAATGTCAAGGGGAACCTTTACCTTACCTTACTTTATTTTACCCCTGCTTTACATAAAAAGTGTGTACAGTGATGATGAGAATTCCCTGCCTTGCTAGCAGTTATTGCCAGAATGAAAATAACAATAGGCATTGCTCTTTTGCTGGAAACCTCTTGGAATTTGTTGTGTGACCAACAGATTCTGATAAAAGGAAATCTGAGGTCAAGCTTAGACAAGACATCTGAGGCATTTCAAAGAAAGCTAAAGGAATGTTGACAAGCTCGGCAAAGTATCTCTGGAAGGTTCTGCACATCCAGCAGATTTATGTCATGGGGACCACCATCTGTCCCTTTCAGGGCAGCTCATGTTACTCCCGGAAGATTTATATTAATGCAACATCCTGACCCAACAGAAGGGAACACATACCCAAACAGAAGCTTTGTGCATGTTTCTCTAGGCTGAAAACCCCAATACAGGATATGATTTGAATGCCCCTTTGTGGGAAAGGCTGGGGAACAGATCTTGGCGATGCACGGGATAAATGACCCCAGCTGCTGCATGAGGCTCTTCAGCGCAGCATTTATTGGCATGCCCATTTCCTCCTGCTGGATCAAGATACGACCTCATTTCCTTCTTAAGGCATTCCCAGGCCTCAAATATCTGGCTCCAAGTTCTCCTCATGTAAAGCAAAGTTTGTAAAGCAGTATGTCTGAGAGACGCTAATGATAAAAGCAGCACAGGTGGCAAGGATACATCTTTAGCTTCTCTCAAAAATCATTTGAATACAAAGCATTTGAAAAACTGTTAGTTTGAAACTGTTTGTGTGATCTCGCAAGGCTTTTAAAACATGAGAACTATCACATTTTAACACCTTTCTGAAAGGTTAGTTTAACCGTAGATCACTCAAAATTGGTTTCCACAAATGCATAATGCTTCATGTGTCACACCTGAACTAAATGGTTTTTAAATTGAGCTGAAATTATTTTGATGTGTACACATTTCCCAGAATTTTCCCCTACAACCTTTCTGAAACCAGCCCATCAGAAGCCTTTCCCTTAGAGCCTCATTAACAATTCATATGCTCTGATGACTTTAAAAGATCTATGGCTATATATGTGTAAAACCCAGCTTGACAAAAAAGATAAATGAATATAGCAAGAAGCTGTAGGAGTCTGGCAAGCTGTAGATCATCTTAGAACAGATTGTAACTTTATCATTTTGTCAGGAAGAATAATTTAAGGCACTTAATCAGTTAGCTTCTGTGCAGGATTTAACATTATGAATTCCTATCGGCCAATCTGTTCAAATCAGAGCAAACTTAATTAGGGAGCGAAGAACCTGGTTTAGAATCATTGCTTCCTTGAGGAGGGAAGCATGCTCTCCTTGAACCCGTACATTTAAAACAGAAACAGTTGTCCATTTGCTTCTTTGCACTACAGGTTACTTTCAGTTTATAATAAGGTAACTAATAAGTCTCCACAATATACAAAAAATGCTGCATAACAAGCTGCCTGGGGAATAAAACCTCTATACATGTACTAATTTTCTAACACATACTTAATTGGGACACATAGCTAAAACGAAATGTACACACACCAACAGCCAGGCTTGCTCTCCAAGTAATTACAATATATACCACAGCAGGGTTCAAGAAAGGCTGCTTTGGGCCTTGTGTACATAAATCATTATATCAGAACGGATGCCACTCCAGCAGTTTATCCAGACAAATTAGTCTGCATATTACAAGGTATCTAACAAGTGTTCATATACAAGCAGGTATTTGGAAAAGTTGAGCAAGTTGCCTCGTAGGGCAAATTTACTGTTTCATGGTTAGGAGCACAAGAGTCGGGCTGCTGTGGCAATATCTGGTTGAAGGAAGGAGGAGGAGCATCTTGTTCCCTCTTCCCCCAACAGGGTTCATGTCTTTTTCACAGCCCTGAGCTTAAGAGGGATTTCTTCTTAGCTACTGTACATGTCACGTTGAAGCACTTGCAACCTACCTTACCTTTCTGTATCATTTTTGTACGTATTCACTCATATGTTGCCCCATCATGTCTCTGCAGTAATCTGTGGTGTTTTTTCCACAATCCACACAATGATTCTCATTTACAGATGCATTTTAAACGAAACTTCCTCCCAAAATGTGCATTTTAAGAGTATTTTAATAATTTCAGAGTATGTAGAGAATGGTATCAATCTGCACATTAGTCCAATAAGACATGGACTAGATCACTCTTCGTCAGAGTTCATAAAAAACTGAAATCCTTCCAAGTTTCATAAGATCTGTAAAGCCCAGTCTAACAGGCCATTTCATTGATTCATCCTTGTCACTCAGCATCTCACCTGTTGCAATTTCACACTCGAGACTGTTTCATAAGAAAGTCACCAAGGGGAACTTTTCTACAAACCCTGACAATCAGAGCTAAGGGAGAACCATATGAATATTAAAATATGAAAAGAACTGCTAACACACCCAATAAAGTTACTAAGATGATAATGAACATATTAGTGATGATGGATTGATTATGCATGCCCCACCTCCATGCTTTCATTCAAGGGTCTGAACGGTGGTTGAAAAAAACAGAGTTCCTAACTGTGTAGCAAGAAATGTCTGTAACATCATATAAACAGGGTCTCTTTCAAATCTTATGAAAATTTTGGATAGATCTTCAAATAAGTCACCTGAAAGAACATTATTCTGTTGTGTTGTAGTAGAGCACTGAGAATTCCATTATTCACCACTGTATTCAAAATACACAACAGCTTCTACAGTTTTAGGGGACAACTGTAGCTAGCTACACAGGACATGTTGGAACAGATTGCAACTATTCTGCGATAAAGGCCAAGAAGTATAATAGCCCCATTCCTGGGGAAATCAGTGGGAAATGAAGGAAAGATTCAGCTCCAGCTGAAATGGCACATATTCCAAGTTGTTATTCAGATTCTGAATTTGACATTCCATATTAGAAATATAAATTCATATTCAATATTTTCAGAATGTCCTTTGAGCACTTCAGTGCTTTTTGATTTGATTTTGGCAGGCATCTAAAGCAAATTTCAAAAAATTGCAACCCCATGATCACACATTCTGTTTCAGAGTGTTGTGCACCAAATATTGTCAAATACTGCATGTCAATTAGTACAGCCATTTCATGTCAACTCCCAAATAACACTGCAAATTATTTTTCAAATTACCATCAGATAATAAATGCCGTTGCATGTCAGTTCAAAAATACTGTCAGATAGCAAATATTAGATTTCAATACCGGCAATGAAAGTCAAGCATCAACATATATGAAAATCTGATAAACAAATATTCCAAAAATACTTGGCATCAAAGTCCACAGTGGAGATTTGTTCAGGAAAATATGCCACAGCAAATTACAGTTCTAATCTACACTTTCCCTAAAAGTTCCCACTAGTCATTTCACTAATCACATAAAAGGAGAGTACATAACCTCCTACTCTCCATGTTAAAGGGTCTGGACACCTTTAAGTCAGCAACATGCCAGTTCTTTTTAACCCTTTGCCTTCCAACCTGCAAGCTTTCCATCCTTTCTTCTTATCAGTGTTTTCAGGTTTAGAAAATCTGCAGCGCTTCACTGCTCGCCATTATTCAAAGTCACTTTGCATTGATTTTTTTTAACCTAAATGCACTTTTTTCAACTACTTTTGGCATGGCGCTAATTAAACTTTTCATTTTCCTCCTCTTCCCTTGTCCTGTCTCTCTACCCACTTTGTTCTTTAGCAGAAAAGAAATGGTTTACAGATGAGCCGGAAAATGCCTATCCCAGAAACATTCAAATCAAGCCCATGAGCACACACATGGCCAATCAGATTAATCAGTATAAGTCTACAAGCAGCTTGATACCACCAATCAGAGAAGTCGAAGATGAATGTTGACTCCCAGAAGGCCAGAACAATTTTTTAAAAAAGAAAAAGGAAAAAAAAAAGAAACACGGACAGACTTCATGAATGGTGATGTGACATTTATTCCTCTTTCATGTTGAACCACTGGTGGCAAAAGATAAAAGAAAGCCAAGTGTTTGCCAGAAAGCAAAGTAGACAGATTTTTGTTTGTCTGCCTTTAATATTTGCTTCCATGTATTTTGGAAACTATTTCATTTATAAAATAACATAATCAAAGCAGTCATGTATAGCCTCTAGCATTTTAAATTATTTTTATTTATTAGAAAGAAAATATATTTTTTTCTTTATTTTATTGTCAAGTATTTTCCCTTAACAAAACAGCTGCAAATGTGGCCAGACTCCAGAGGGCAAGGGGAAGGAAAGAAAGAAAAAAGAAATTATATATTCCTGCTCCTTTCTGTGTCTTTCAGGAGAATGATGGCCACAACTCAAAGCAAAAATGTAATTAAAAGAGACAAATAATGTATTTTACAAAAAAAAAAAGGTCCACTTGTATTTTAGTAAATCAAAGAAGAATAAACAAAGAAGAGTTTACTAGAATGTTTCTTTCCTGGAAGACGTGTATTTTGTTTAGCATTGACACCAGCTGTTAATAAACTGAAGCATATTTATTTTGAAAAAAAGTGGAAACGTCATATTTTTGTAGAATTAACATTATTATGGAATTGCCCATCTGTTTACCACCGTAGCTACTACAGATGTTCATCTAGAGCATCTTCTTCACAGGTAAATATAAGGTCCAATAGAGCATAAATGGGTAATAGTCAGCGGCAATAAGGTAGCAACCATTAGCATAAAACAAATATGCAGCACATCGTTCAGATACTAGTCATGGTAATTTGAGAGAGTTGTAGAAGTGAGGCTGCTGTCTTTCTATGTTTCATATTATCTATTATCAGAACATATTTACGTACAGAGATCAGCCATGGGAATTTCAGGTTTTTCATCATTTTTCCAAGGGCTTTCATTCAGACCTGTACAAAATAATAGTTAAGTAGCCAGACTGTGGGATTTTACACCATAATCTGGGTTTAGCTAAAGAAAGGCTGGAGTTGGCCCTGGATCATTCTCCAATATTGCACCATGAAAGGTGACAGGATTAATTTCCATCCCACGACTGGCCAATGGTGTCTTCCTCATAGGGAGAAAGGCACCCTACAAATGATACTAAATAAAGAAGTAAAGAAAGGCCAAATCCAGCTTCTCAATCCTCCTATGTCCAGATATCAGATGAGCTCTAACTGTGATGCAACCCTGTGGTTCAGGTACTGCTCATGCTGTGCTACAGCCACCTAATTTCTGTCTTTCCTTTTTTTTTTTTTTACATGTTGGAAATCAGCGTCTAACTTCCAAGCTTTTAGGACTCTGCCTGTCAAGGTTACACTAAAACAAGCTTATACATAGTAACAAAGAATAATGAATGTATTTAATATAACATACAACAGGCCTTTTAAGAAGGCCCACAGCTCAGTCAGAGTTGTTTCACATAATGGCCAGCAAGCTTCTTAGCCATCTGACAAAATTGTGATGTTTCATATCTGTGATGCAGTATATAGTCACCCCAGCATTGGAGGCTCTCAATAATTTAGCATCTCTCTCCGGTTTAAATTACCAGCTGCTGATCTAGATCAAGCTGGGGCAGATGATCTCCTGAAGAGAAAGGGGACAAATAAATAAATAAATAAATAAAAGGCTGAGGTGAAGAAGACATCAGGTCCCCAATGCACAAGCTAATTTTAGGCTTTCTGTGATATTGTTATCATTAGAGTAATATCAGTGAATCAAACAAGTCCTGAGCAGATAAAGGTGTCCACTATATAACCCAATATTTTAGGCTAAACCTATCTCAGCTTTAATGTTTGTCTACTGGCTGCAGTACAAATATATTCATAATTACACCTAATAGGCTTTAATTCCAGAGTGACTTCTTGGACTGTGACTACTTTGTCATTATGTTTTGTAGAATTAGCTATTCAAAAAAAAAAAAAAAAGAACAATAAGAACTGTGAATATAATGTATGGAAATTGGGTTGTTTATCAAAAGTAGTTATTTTACCACTATAAAAAATAGAAAATTAACCACAGTTTTATTTACCTATGTCACAACATCGAACACCTAGATGGGCTCTAGCTTTGAGAGACAACAATACTCACAGGCAAGCCACAATTTGTATTCTGAATGTTTGCATTATATCATTTAAAATAATTTCTTTGAAGGGCACAATCCACCAAGAATGTCTGTAGTGGCCCAACTGAACCTTCTGGAGGCTGCACAAAAGCACATGATTTGCACCTGAGACTGTACTCCTTTTTCATCCATGAACTGCAAGATAAAAAAATACAACAGCTGAAATCCAGTTGTTTAACATAGTAAGTTACAATTAGAGTAGCCCCATTGAATCAGTTGGGATTTAGTGAGTCAATTCCTCCACATGTTCCATTGATTCAAGTGAGCCTACTCTAGTTACAACTTACTTCAGTCATTAAATCACAATCCCATTTGATCAATGAACCATACAAAGCAGTTGACTCACCAAATCACCAATGTGTAACTGGGCCTCCTCTGGTATGACTTATAATGCATTTTGCAACATTACTGTTCAAACTTTTGATTATCTGTACTCTAGAGTCTAGATTGTTAAGTACCTTTCCATATTATTTTTCTATAGAAAGGCTTTTTGAGAAATGTACTAGTCTGACACTTTAAATGAGAAAGTGGCTTTACAGTGAACCATAAAAGGATCAGCAGAGGGGGACCAGAGGAATGAACGATTGGCTCAGGTGGGACCAGAGGAAAGAAGTAGAGAAGGGGACTGTGGCTGGAATGCAATTCACATTGCATCCAATATGAACTCCTGAATCAGTCTGCAGCCCCTGTGTGAGTACTGATTGTGATTTCAAACTTAATGCAGGCTGCGGATCAAATCACAGCAAATCTAGTGTAGCTGCATTCTTATTAAGCTAAGCAACAGGATTTCAGCCAATATGCATCAATACCAAGTGAATCTGTTCAATTTCAGTCAAAACATATTGGGTTTTAAGCTGTTTGAGAGTAAAGCAAAGAAAATAAGTACAATTAGATTAAGACCCTCTTTAAAAAATCAGTCATTCATTTGCTCAGAAAAGCTACTTTATTTACAGTGGCAACTTTCATAGCATTAGAGTTGGAACATGTTACTTAAACAGTGAATGATGAAACTCTCAGTTGTGCATTTGAAGTGGGTAGATATCTATTATAGTAAGTACAAGGCAAAATAATGGTCCAGGCATATAAATACCTGTGCAAAAAAAGAAAAAGAAAAAGCAGATTGGAAGTATAGTGAAAGCTTTCTTGCTATTTCCTTCTTTCAGTTGCTAAAGGGACTGAGAAGATAAATATGGCTAAGAGAGGGTTGTGCATGTGTCAGTCAAGAAAATGGCAAGATCTGGTGGTCGGTACAAAACAAAAACCTCCTGGAAATGTCAACATCAACTGATGTTCTTTTGTTAGCTTTTGAAAATGAGATCCTAGCCCTCCTGTCTTTGGGTGTAAGCAAAGTCTGCTGAGCATCTACTGTAAAGGTAGTGTGAAATAGATTTGCGGAGCCCTACAAAGTTCCTTGCTGTTTCCCTTTCTCAAAAACTAGGGAAATAACTCATTCCATTTATTTGATAAGAACATTACAGCATTCAAAATATCAATAAATGTGCTGAAAAGAACCTGATTAATAAAAAAAATCACAAGAGAATGCAAAACTGGCAGAGTTGCCCAACTAATCAGAAGGCTCTATGTGTGAATTGTGATTTTGCATCATTGTCCTGTTTGTCCTGATCACACATGACATTATCTACATGAGTATCTATCCCGGGAGAACTCAGAATTTTCATATGAGACAGACAATTCCATGTGTGAATCAATCATCACTGCCATTTATTTTTATCTTCTTTTCTGTCCCATCCTTCTCCCATGACAGACCTTAAAGCAGTATGTGGGGTGGGGTTGGGGGACTAATCAGTGTCTCATCCAGGTGTAAGCCAAACTTCAGCTTGCTTAACTTCAGCAAATCATTCCATCAAGTGCCTTCAAACTGAGCCCTAGGACAACATTGTGAAATTATCAGGACTTGGGTTAATTTAAAACGTTAATAATAGTTAAATCAAACTAAGATAGTCAGGAGGATATGTCTGAGGCCATATTCACAAGCCTGCTATATCCACCAGAATATTCTTCTCCTTCAGATACACGGCACTCAGCCTTGTGAATTGATAGCTCATGATTTGGATTGCCCACATTCTTGGCAAGCCTGAATTTTTAGCCACATTGGAACCTGATGCAGCTGGAGCTTGAGTGGATCTCTAAGAGTGTGCTGTCCAGGAATGTAGTGAATCCCACATTCGAGACTTCTAAAATGACATGTATGCTTATAACTTTAATGCCTTAATCTTTATTTGTAGTCTCCCATCCTGCACCTTTTCCTGGTGTATAGTAGATAATACCAGGAACAAGGATCCTTAAAGATATATATAATCTTTTTCTTACACACACACAGACACACAGACACACAAATGTGTAAGAAAAGTAGTGTTCGACCAGGGCTGTCTAGTCTAGCTTTGCTTCTATAGTGTCGAATTGGTTTGTTTATGCAAAGGCCACCAGCAGGGCAAGAAGACACAGGTAACTGGTATTCTCCGGCATGCTTCCTCTGACACTGGAGGTAATATATAGCCACTATGATTAGCAGCCACTGACAGTTTTATCCTCAATGGATTCTATGCCTCTTTGAAAGACCTGAGACCATTAATCCCCAAAGCTCCACCAGTCAGCAACTCTCTCACACTCTCAATCTCTCTCTCTTTCTTTCTCTCACTCACACACACAAACACACACAAACCCCTTCTCCTTTCCTACTTCCCTTCTTCTCTTCTTTCAATACCACCCTTATTCAAGAGCAAGCACCCTCTGCCCCACAACCTTCTTCAGAAACTTCTACCATCGTAGCCTTTGGCTAGCCATGTTGCACTGTACCAACAACAAAAAGAAGCAAACAAATGCACAAGGACTAGCATAGGTCACCAATGGCTGCCTGGAACTCAGGCCTCACTCCTTGATCAAGGGCATTTTCTGCAGTGGGATGGGGCAGGCGAGCCTTCATCCAGGCCGCCACAACGTCATGTAAAACTCCCTTGCCTCCTCTCAAGATTTATTTATTTATTTAAAGGATTTTTACCCCGCCTTTCTCCCTAAAAACAACCCAAGGCAGCTTACATCATTAAGAGACAATATTGGAAGCTAAAAACAAGAAGCATACAAATACTAAAAAGGACCAAACGAATGCCACTCTAGTAAACGGTAAACAAAAGCAATACTAAAAATGCATTCAAAGCAGTGAGGCGCAGCAATTCATTTAAAAATCCCACTCAGGCAGCCAGTCACTAAGGGAAAGCCTGCCTGAAGAGAAATATCTCTGTTTGCAGAAGGACAGCAAAGATGGAGCCAGCTTGACCTCCTGTGGAAGGGAGCTCTTAAATTTTGGAGCAGCAGCAGAGAAGGTCCTCTCTCCTGTGTCCCACCAAACTCACCTGTGATGATGTGGGGCCAAAAGAAAGGGTTTTCCTGATGACCCGAGTGGGCTCACAATGGGAGAAGTGGTCCCCGAGATAGTTTGGACCCAAGCCATTTAGGGCTTTATAGGTCAGAACCAGCACTTTGAATTGAATCTGGATATTTTTTCTTTTTCTTGCATTTAGCACAATTCAATTATTTCTTACTGTTCTAATCCCTTGATTATACTTTCACAATATTTGACTCTTCAGGCATTAATCCTAAATTATCTTAAGCTAATATGTCACTGGCTTGCCTCTCCTTAAGAATGTCCAAGCAGCTATTTATTATATATTTATTGACCTAATTTTCATGCTTCTTCTAGTCCACATAGCCAGCTAGTTGGAATCTGACCCAATACAATCCTAACATGTTGCCTTAACATGTACAGATGCATACAGCAAAGGTGGAGGAGAGGCTAATATGGGTCCTGCAGCTCTCACCTCTGGTTCCAGCGATGTGAGCATGTATCTCAAAGCATTCAAAAGTGTGGCAAAACATTTTTCGCTTTGAACTCTGTGTCTATAAATTCAGAATTTTGTCTGGAATTCCAGTTCCATCAAGACTTAAGCTTTTAATGCTCTGACACCAAAAGATGGTACCCCACAAAAAGTGATGGCAAACGAAAAGGAAAAAAAGGCAAAAGACCAGAGCACTGTAAAGACTAACAGGTTTATTTCAGTGCGAGTTGTTGTGGATAAAGAACGCACCTCTCCCCGAAGAAGTGGATTCTGACCCACAAAAGCTCACATTGAAACAAATCTGTTGGTCTTCCAAGCGCTATAATATTTTGTTGGGTTTATTTTCCCTTTTCTTTTGCCCACATGGTGTTACACATAATGTGAGGACTCCATGAGCACACATGGCTTTCATAATGGTGAAACATGTGCATAAAAAGATAAATTAGTTGTTGCTAACAGGATAGATTTGATTTAAATCATGATTTAATTTTTTAAAAATCAGATTTTTATCATTGATTTTTATGCACTCTAGTGGCTAAAAACCAGACCTCCATACTCAGAGAGAGTGTGCTTCTAATGAATGGATCCTGGAAATAATAGTACCAATAACAGAAGAAGAACGTGGAGGGCTATTATCATTATGTCCTGCTTCCGAGCTCTCCAAATGTGTTAGCCTGGCCCCTGCTGGAGATGGGAGGGTTGGATTAAATGGATGGCAACAGAGACACTTATGTTCTTAAGTGCATACTGTGTGGTGTTCTATTATTATTATTATTATTATTATTATTATTATTATTATTATTATTATTATTATTATTATTATTATTGGGACAGAGTGGATGTATTGCAATATTCATAGTAGTAATTCATAATTAAAACAGACAGGTCTTCTTCATTTCAGCTGTAGTGCTAAACAGTAAGAGCCACAAGACAGAAAACTGCCAGGAGAGCTCTTCAGCTGAAGCCCATTGCTTCTAGGGGCCAGAGAGGCTTTGCAGCTTTACCCTGGAGTGTACATGTATGTACACACACTGAGGTGTCATCGGAAAGTGGTGGCAGGGCTGCTGCTGCTGCTGTAAAAACAAGCATGGAAGCTGGGAATGAAGGAGAGGAGAGTGATGAAGCGGCCAATGCAGCAACCAGTAGGAGAGAAGGGGTTGGAAAGGTAGATAAGGCAGGAGTAAGAAGGGCTCCCTGTGGCCGAAGTGGCACAATTTGCCATTCCTGAGGCGGGTGCCTCACTCTGTGTAATGACAGGGCCAGCCCTGGATCTCCCTCTTTCCTGGCAGGGTGCATGAGAGAGTTAGCCAAAATAAAGTCACTACAACAATTTGTCTTGGGGCATTAAGAGGAACAACCACCAGTAAAGGGGAAATTATGTTGCTTCCCCCTGCCTCCTTCACCAAATCCAGTCCTGTTGCGTGTTTTCCCTTCTTTTTTATGTTTCAGTTAAGGTTGGAGAGTAAAGCAAGCAGCAGCACGTAAGGGTGAAAGTTACTCCCTCGAGCATACTCTTTAGCAGTGATGCAGAAGGCAATTACAGAAAGCTTTCACTATATCTTTAAGGAAATTCTGAAAACGGTATTAGCTTCAAACTATTAATCTCCTGTGGGTGCCTCTGAGAGGCAAACAAAATGGATAAACTTGAGGGCTTTATTTGCAGAAACACGTGCTTAAATACTTTGCAATAATAAGCTGCATAAATCGCCACATGACAAGAGCAATAACTTCCAAGTGGGTTAATGATCCATGCTTTCACAACTCAGCATTCACAGCATTATCCACCACAGCTAGATCAGCCACATTCTCCACATGAATACCATGCATACATGGTCTTCAGAGACCACACTATACCACACAGCAGAATCTACTTAAGGGCTCCCTTTTGTGGAATGCAGCTGCCAGGGACATCGGCAGTCCTACTGTTTAAAGGATTACCCTCCCATTCCACAATCTCACAGTCCTATGGAACACAACATAGATTCAGAACTGTAGATAAAAACAAACCACCATTTGGTCGATAAGGCAGGTGTGCATATGGCAGCCTGCATCCAAGCACATTATCACCTTTGTCCAGACCAAGGCAAATGGGCTACGCTTACTTGTACACCACACTTCCAAAAGGTCCATACAAAATTATCCATTTCAGAAACCACAGGTTGAAAGTGACCCTTTGGTTCTTGGGAATCTGATCTGGCAACCCTACCCATCAGTGAGGTTCTAGCAGCAATTGTGGAAACATTACAAAGCCTGCTTTGCTGTACTAACATTGGGAGGCTTCCTCATTCCTAGCCTGAGACGCCCATGCTAAAGTGCTTCCCTGGAGCAGGCGTAAACACTCAGCCCTGGCAGCAATGCATTCTCTATGCACTGATCACCCAAACATGCTTCTAGTGGATTTGTGAGGCCAGCAAACCTTCTCATGTTGTTTTGTGCCAGCTACCGTTGCATATTTCATCTCCTCCAGGTTCACTTCCATTACCAATTAATTTATGATCCAGAGGCTTTCTAATGAGAAAAGGAAAAAAATGCACTTGACGACTCTAATTAAGATTTAAGAAACAATACCAGATTATTACCTTAATCCAATGTTTAAAAAAAAAGTAGGGGGAAAGTATTAGAGAAGAGTCTTCTGTGTGCAGAAGATGGGGTTTAATAGATTTGGGTGATATTTTAAATGGTATATATTTATCTCCTTGTCATACATATATATATATTTGTATATATATGAATGACAGAGAGAGACTGTGTGCCCTTAGCACACAAGCCTGAAAATGTAAAGTGCCTATCATGAAAACCCTGCAGTTCAGATTTAGAAGTTTTAGGAACCACCAAAGGTGACCTATCTACTCATCCCTGAACCCCTAACAGTGAAGCAGGTAGGGGGCTGTAACTTATAAAGACATCTGTCTTAGCCAGTTGTTTTCCCCAAAGGAACAACAGGAAATGCCTGGGGCATTAACTCAAAGTTCATCAAGAAAAAGGAGTGTGGCTTCATCATTTTTGGTTTCTTTTGTGTGTGATACAGATTTAGATTTCGAAAGAGAGAGAGAGAAAGTCTGAGAGAGAGCGCGCGCAAATGCTGGTGCTCAGAAATGATCTACCTGACTTTGTCCTATGTAATATCCAGTGATAAATATATTGTCTTGTAAAAAGGGTTTGTACATAACTTGTACATGGTTTCATTTTGTATTTTTCTCAGATTAAAAATTTATGTATTTGTGTTCTAAAAATCAAGGAGTTATATCTGTGTGGCTTTTTCTCACCCCATCCCTCATCTTTCCCATTATGTGATCTTGGATAAAAAAAACATGTAGGTTTGGTATCAATATTGCAATGTAGGTTGAAAGCCATAAGTGTGTTTGGAAACTTGCTTCCATGTAACCCTTGCCAAGGAGGAATTGTGTGTTCCAATGGGCACTACGTGTAAGATTTGTGGCACCAACCATAAACAACACATGGGTGGGCGGTAGCAGCTGCAATTTACTGAACAGGGCTGAGACAGGTCCAGCCCAATAAATTTTGCTAATTGAAGCAGAAGAACAAATGGTTCATCTTTCAAGTCGAAGTCCACATCACCCAAGTTCAGTCAAGTTATTCTGGCATCCCAATGGGAAAATCCTCCAAGTCCCTCCATGTCTCCTTTCAATTTAATAAATTAAATAACTAACTATAGCAGCCCTTTCATGACACCAGACTTACCTGTCTGATGTAGCAGTGTCATTCTCTCTAATTGTATCACTGCTCCAGTACTCCTGACTATACAGCACTTGTGCAATGTTGAATCAGAACGTAAATCCATCCACTATTTGTTTATACAGAGGATATAAGACTGTCTCATTCAAATACAGTTATTCCCTGATATATATACCATTTGTTCTCTGCAGGTTCAAAGTATTCTACACAGATTATTACTATAAACTGCAACAACCCTGCAACCAGGTCAGTAATACTGGAATCTCTTTATCATTGGTTGGAGAGTCTTCCTCCCTTTTGCAACCAATGGAAATGGATTAGCACAGAAGGGCCTGGGGTCTAAGTTGGTGAAGAATCTTCCCCTCAGACCCACTAAACTGTGAAGAGCACCATCTGATACAAGGGTTCCAGGCCTCCCACATATTAACCCTGTTTGTCTCTTAAAACATGCTTTTATACAGACAGTGTTGTTATTTTTAAAGGAGTAAATATAAGAAGGCCTGGAGATTTTCTTTTTTTCTTTTCAGCAGACCTTTGCCCTTGCCACAAAGTGCTGTAAAACTCAGTTTCTTGACATGGGAAAGGGTAGCATCTCAACTGACTCTGGACTAAAAGGGCAACTCCGTTTCCCTCTTAAGCTAAGCAAGTCTTAGCTTGTGGGCAGAAGCCAACTGGTGATTCTCCCCACCAGTTTTTCCCTCAGCAAAAACTAACACAAAACACAAAGCTTAGGCCTTGGTAGGATTTCTAGGTTTTGGGCACTAGAAGAAGTCTCAGGGAATTGCAATATTGTTCCAAGTCCCCAAGCTAGCAGACAAATCTCACGTTGAACAGCAATGAAGGAGGAGAAAGTTTGAATTTTGCATATGAAGTAGCTTTAAAACTTGGATGCCCAACCCCACCCACTCACAGGTGGCATCAAGGCTCCCTGGCTCAGCAGAAAGGTATTCTGTATGCTTGTTCTGCTCATGCAGTGTCAGCACATCAAAAAGCCAAGACTTGGACTAAGGAGCGGAGGGAGAGAAAGAAAGCCAGAAGGTACGTGCACTTCAGTCCATCATGCCATTGGGAGCAAAGCAAGGGGTGAAGCACTAGAACCATGAATTGTGAAGCCTTCTTGTTCCACAAACCCCAGCAGCAGTGACCCAGAATTTTCCACAATACCCAGAAGCAGAGTAAGCCCAAGAAAAAAAATCCCCATATATAATGGGTGCTGTAAGTAAACCCATGTGGCATGCAATACCAAGACAGAACAGTGGCAACTGTGGCAAATATTCGTTGCATCTTGCTGCCTGTCCAGTTGACCAAAAATGAGGTTCTTTCCTCTGTTGCGTTGGACTGTCATTTCCCCTGGTTAACTGGGATTTTGCCGAGATTCTTAGCCTGTTTACTTGGATTCTACAAAACAGGTGGCCCAGAAACAACTCCAAAACCACCAACCCTTGCCTCTGTGACATCACAAAGGCCCACTTATCTGACTAAGAAGGTATCCCCAAAACCTCATGCAATGAGACATTGCTGATATGACAACCCTACAAATCACCTTCCCCCTTATTGTTTCTTAGGTATGTCTCCCATATTGCGTTGCTGTTTCTCCTAAGGCTTAGACCAGGGGTGAGCAACGTCAGAGAGTGAAACTTTCACCCCAGCATCTCTTACAAGCTGTGCGAGGCCTGCAAATGTAAAAACAAACAAAACAAAACAAAAACAAAGTACTTTGATGTCTACATCTGGTTTTGATTTGGTCTTCAACAAAGACAATACTCTTCAGACAAGCCAAGAACAGCCCGCTCCTCCTGACATGGACCATTCATCCTGCAATTTTATGTACCCTCCCCCTGCAAATCCTTAAAAAGAGGCTAAAATACTAAAACTGCATGTCAAATTCAATCCAGGTAACTCTGCCATCAGAAAGTCTGGAAGAAGCCAGCCACAGAAGCTGTGGGCAGAACCATGCTATTCAGGCACAACTAACACTGACTACTTATACTGATTATAACGGATGTGCATTAAAATGTTCCTGCATTCCTGAAAATAACATTATCATCTATCAGCACAGTTTATGTACGAATTTAAAGAAACATGAAATGTCTTCTGTAGCCTGCATATGTCCAGAGAAACAACATTCTTTGACCTTCCACAGTTCTGGTTGCCTCCACTGGCCACCAAAAACCAACAACTTAGAATGGTGATCTTTTTGAGCCTGCGATCACATTTGGAAATTCAAGAAAGTGTTGTGGATGCTCTCACAAAATAGTTGTTCTTGGGGGGCCATGGCTGTTTACAAAGTGGACTGGTTACTATGGTGGAAGTGATCTGACACCAAGCATCAATTCTTCCAAAGGCAAACAAGTGAGCCCAAAAGAAAAAAAGAACTTGCCAAATAACCTGAACACAATGTAGAGGTAGCACCTGAGTAGGCAAAATTCAGTCCTGTTTCCCAACGCCCACTTCATACACAGTCTACTAAGATAAAGCTCAGTGGCAGTTATCTTGATCAATACAAAACACTGAGTACAAAGCTGAGGGGTTTGAAGTCCAAACCCCACAATGCACAACAAAATACACATTTCACAGAAAGCAGGTTGGAGATGTTCAGAGAAAGAGATGCGTACGCCAAATAGCTACAATAAACTAGCTGAAACACACACACACACACAAACAAACACACACACTGAGGCAAAACACTACCTCACACTCCACAGTCCCCTCTAGTGACTCTCCCTATCATCACCACCCAGCTCACTTTTTACCCTTTTTATCAGGTAGGTGGGCATACTTTAGACTGAAGTCCTAAGCTGGAGCCTCCCACCAGTTTTGTTTTCTAAGATTGCCTCTGGAGCCTATAGGTGACCAAGGATCTTCTTAGAAATAAGAATACCCGTGAAGGTTGACTCTTCACTTTGCAACCTACCGGTCACTCAGTTTTAAATAACGGCTTCAGTGTTGTTGTTTTTAAATGTGCGTATGTATGCATAAATAAAAAGGTACAGGAAGTCTGGTAAGCAAGATAAGTGCTGGTGCCATACTGAGAATCCCAGTTTATGAGCACATATATTTGAATGAGGATTGCTGCTTCCTTTTCAGTGCTATGTCTCTCTTTCCATTGTCCACTTGAGCAAGTCGTTTTATACTTTATTTTATTTGTTTTATTTATAGGTCACCTTTCTCCCGATAAGGGGACCCAAGGCAGCTCAAAATATTAAAAAGAACAGAATTAAAAACATAAGTGAAACATTTAAAAACCATTAAACTATACACTAATTAAAATAAAATTTAATAATTAAAAGCAAGTAAACATTAAAACCTATCCTAACTTCAAAAAGGCATTCAGGGATTCAATCATGATTGTTACAAGCATGCCTGAAAAGATGGGTCTTCAGCTGTCAGAGGAAAGATAAAAGGGAGGGGGCCAGACGGATCTCCAGAGGTTAGGGAGCACCACTAAATCTTACACATTCCTCCCCATCGTCCAAAAACACCCTATTTCACTTGCAGAGAAACACACACACACACCCTATGAAACAATTAGCAATTTCAAATTTTTTAAAACATCTATTTATTACATCTGTAATGATCACACCTGCATTTTCTGTCTTTCCTTTTTAAAATGCATGTGACTATTCCTTCACAGTATCTCAATCCAGTTAGGTTGAGAGGCCCTGCAGACTGTCCATGGCCACCTTTTCAGCTTTACAGCTGAGGAAGACAAGGAATTCTGACCACCTTTTGGTCCAAGACTAACACAGGAGACCGTAGCTCCATCTCTTGCTCAAACACACTTTCAACTCCTAGGAGAAAAGGCTGGATACAAATGTAATGGAAATACAGTATGTAAGCAAGTAAGTAGAATTCTGTGACATATGTTTCCGAGAGAATGAGAGTACACTCTCTGCAACTATAGATACCTGTCCCCATAAAAGTAGGTTTTTTGCAACACAAAACCCTCTTAAATTCAAATGAGTGCTTTAGTGATCATTTTTATGAACAACGTTCTCTTACACACGGAAACAAACACAGAGCTACTTGCAGATAGAACTGATCATTGCAAGAATAACATTTCCTTTATCACTTAAAAGGAGGAAGGCACCAGGAGAGGACCAAACCTACCTCCTTTCCTTGCCTAAACCCAAAAGCATGGAAAAAAATATCTTAGAACTGCAGAGCTGGAAAGGACCCTATAGATCATCAAGTCCAGCCCCTGTCAAGGAGAGCCAGAGGGAAAAAAAAAACCTCTGGCTCCCCAGCCAGATACTTAAACCACAGAGTTATCTAGCAATACCTTTCCAGTTCTTACCATGCTAATGAAAGTTACATAACACAAGTGGGTAAGACAACACTTGGCTGCCAATTATAATCTGAATTTCTTTTCGGTGCTCTAGCAGCAGCCTCTCCTCTGAAGAGTGAATATCAGAATGCAACTTATTATAACCATTAAAAAAGAACACCGTTTATTTAATTCAGCGTAGGATGGAGTCAAGAGAAATCAGCGGGAAGAAAGCCAGACCAGCCAATCTTGCTTTTCTCATATGATGACCTGCAAATGCTGCACTAAGTAAATAACTGAGAGCAAAGGGGGATTGTTATGCTTTTCTAGTATTTCCACCTTTTGTGTAGCGATCTCATGCAAACACACAGTGTCCCTTGACTCTCTCTGGGCACAGGTAACATTTTTCCCATGGCCCCTCACCACTGCTGCTCAGGCCTTCTTGCTCCTTGTGCACCAAGAAGGCTCATAAGGCATCATTCCAGTACTCTCCTTCCTGCCTTGTTCCAAGGGCATGCATCCTCCAGTTCTCACCACAAAAACCTGCCCTCCTGGCTTTTTGGCGCACCAAAGTTGCTTAAGGACAAAACATACACGGATACCTTTCTGTTGAGCTAGTGAGCCCCAGGCCCCAAATGGAAATAGACGGAGATAGGACCCCAGGCTTTAAAAGGCACCAAGTACAGAAATCAAACTCACTCTTTTTCCACTACCATTTACCCTGAGATGTGTCTCCCAGCCCAGATACCTGATATCCCCGAGACATGGCATGATATAACACATATTACTGAGCAAGTTGAGAAGACTACAGCTTGCTGGTAAGAGTCCTATTGGATAAAGAGCACACAGCCTCCTTCTTTTTTATTTTTATTTTCTCTTCTCTTTCTCTTATGTTACTTTCCAGTATCTCAGCTAAAACTGGATAAGACCTAATGGGGTTTACACATCCATCAATATGCCAAGCTAAGTACATACACTGAAGTATGCAGAATGGAACATATAAATGCATGTTAGTAAAGGTAAGCCAGGGGGCTAAATGCTGAAAATTAAAAATGAACCAAGGTCATCTGCAGGGATAGGAAACCTCATCTTAATTGCATCTTAGAAAGACCAATGCAGAACAACACAATAAAGAACTGGCCAAAACTAATGAGGTTTTGTCTGCGAGTGAGTTTTATTTTTTAAAGAACAACCAACAGATTTACCATATTTCTGCAGTGAAGTGAGGTAAGTTCTCTCCCCACCCTCTTCTATTCCCCCCCCCTTTTCCCGTTTCACAGCAAGCCGGATGACTTCTTATCAGATGTGTCACTTGGTGAAATAATTGCCAGCAATAATGGTTGCAATAGCGGCATACTCTGAGCACAATTTATCCGTGTCTGTTCTATCTTTCAACTTCAAAGCTTCGGCTGCCTCACAGATCACATCAAAATGACACCCCTATCGTTAATGACAGTGGTCTAATGCAATACTGAGAAGTCAAATCACTCCTCCAGATTGGCGAGAAATGCTCATACAAAAAACCAAGCATGTACAGGGTCCTGACACTCATCTCCAGATCAGTATTTGAATCAGTAAGGAAAGCTGAGTTTGACATTCAGATTTATCCAGATTTCCCAACTGCGTGCTCTTAAAGGAACAGAGAATGAGGCAGAAGGGAAGATGAGGAGACAGCATTGAAGCTCTAGCAAATGGAAGGCTAACTTTTGGACAGAATGAAAAGCCACCCAAAGCAGTGTTGTGCTTCAGCCATAAAGCTGAGAAGTCAGACAAAAATCATCAGGACTGCAGAGGGGGTATGAGCACCCGCGTCTTCCATACACTTACATTTTTCAAAGATGATATATACAGCTAGACTGCCCACGTTCTTGCCCAATATTTTAAAATATATTGTATAAGGATGTCAATGAAAAAAGTATGTTCATATCCTATACGATCAAATTTTGTACTTTGTGCACAGACACTGGGTCTATTATGTCTCTATATGTTGAGGAGGGGTGGGGTGGGGTGGGGAGAGGGACACTGCATAAAAATCATTCCCACTAGTGTGTGGAGTCATCTTGCTGTCTCATACACTTACATCCCTAATTCAGACACATCACATTTGCCTCCATCTTCAGACAGACCACGCCCATTCCCTATCATCTGTGGAGGGCCATTTTAAGTGTATCACACAGCACACGGGAAGTGGAAAGTCTTTCCTTTTCTTTTCAGCTACTCCACCTTGCTGAAAATTAGGCTGCCAAAGCTGTGAAGTAGTGGGGGGGGGGGGCAATACAAATTTGTGGGCCTGCTGGTGCCGCAGGTGCTCCTCACAACAATGCACCTAGTCTGCACCAGGCCAAGAGACTACACAAATACAAGCACCTTGATCCATCCACTTCAACAACCAAGGATCAGGTCTTTTGGAAACCGAATGGGCCTTAATTGGCCATTCCAGACTACACAACCCTCAAACACTGCAGTAAGATTGGAATCATTTGCAACCACAAACCACTGAGGAAAATCTGTTTCTTTCCCAGCTATCGAGAGTGCTAAAGCTAAGAGAGGACGGGGCCCAACCTCAATTCACTTACACTCTAAAATATGGCAGAGTAGAGACAACAGAGGAAATGGAAGAAGTGATAAACAAGATGTATAGGGCTGTTTCAACTGCACATTGTTGGATGTAGACCAAGTTTACACCGGGGCATGGGGTCATTTTTTGCTGCTTTTGCCACTGCCGTGCAAAACCTGTTTCAATATCCTCACTGACATTTCTACTTTTCTGTGTCATGGTCTTGACTACCAACAGGAGCTCAGTAGGCAAAGATTCCTTTGCTTTTAGGTACTATGAATGCAAATCAGATACGCAACTGAACAGCAATACTGTCTCATCCTTTCAGTGGAGTTCAGATCCAAATGTGGGACACGCAGAAGTTCCAAATGCCATTCCTAAGCCCCTCACAGTTTGTTTGCAAAAGTTTGTGCTGCTAGTCGCCAAAGGAATGTTTGTCTTAATCAAAAGAAAAAAATCTTTCTTATTTAATTCTTGGATCACGAAACTAATTGAGATTAACTGTTTCCCTGTATGACAGTCGTCTTGGAATGAAACTTGCTGCTCGACTTCAACCACCATGGTGGTGGTGGTGGTTGCTCCTGCTCCTGTTATTAAAGATATGGGGTTTGGGTAAAACTAGAAAAGTTATTGGGAACTGCTCATACACCCCAGCTGGTATTTGACAGGTAGCTGGTTAAAGGCAATGTTCTGTGGTTGGAGCCAAAGGAGGGGGAGGCCCTTACTTAGTCTTTGATCAGAACAAGAAGCAAGGTTTACTTTTCACTACTGACAAGCAGCTTACATACTTACAAGCATGTAAGTTCAGCTTCAGTCAAGCAGTTCAACTTACTGTCCTTCTGATGAGCCATCTTTGCGGGAGAAACAACCTCCAGGAGCGGAACTCCTGGCTGCATTCAAAGCCAGGAAGAGAGGAGACAAAGGAGTCGGGAAGTGCCCTAGTCACCTACTGGGATAGAGAGCCCCCCCCCCAACCTTAGCTATCTGGTTTAACCCTTCCCTCTCTGGAATAGTGCATGTGAGGTTACAGTCGATCATTAACAGATGTTTCTGTTTTTCTTCTCACTTAAAAAAATCTTTTGTTTATAATACAAGGAAATTTGTTTAGGAAATGAAGGAGAGAAATAAAACATTTCGCTGCACCCGTGGAACGATCTTCTCTAGATCAGGAGACAGCTGTGATACTGGGACCCTTTCTCTGTGCCTTGAGTCTGCTAAAGATGGCATGAACATTTGTAATACTTATTGAAAATAAATAATATAGATCATATAAATAAATGAGCAAGAAAACAAAAGGCAGCCAAGGTTGATGTATTGTACCTCCATTTGTCCCCCAAATCAAAACCTGGGAAGTCAAAGTTTGAGATCCCTTTCAGGCAAAATATTATACAACTCGAAGAATCCCAAAAGATAATGCATACCTATATCCCTGTCTGGTGAATATATCCCACCTGCCTCACATAAATGCCCACCATCCCCACTGGGATTTCAAAGCTGGTGAAGACAATTCTCCACTCAATGGACAAAGTTGGTAAGACTGAAATTGCTACCAGCCGCCTTCATTAAAATGAACTTGTGAGTCAATTTTGACATGTTCTACAACGGAGAAGGATAATTGAGCTAAGACTATGAAAACTCCTCAAAGGTTTGCACGTACCTATTTACCTCACACACACCCCGTGGAAACATTCTCCTTCCCCTTCATCTCTTGTCTTCATAGTGTAACTTCATCACATTCTGGAATCGCCTTACTTAAATCTCTGTGTAAATATTACTAGGGGATGAACTATTAAGTAATCCAGATATTCCAAAAATAATGATCCCTGGATGGCTCTGTCCCTTTAATTCCATATGAGCCATATGGGAACTTTTCACAGCAGCCACATTAGTCTTGATTTAAGTTCTTCTGAC
Source organism: Intellagama lesueurii (assembly GCA_037013535.1). Lineage (NCBI taxonomy): Eukaryota > Metazoa > Chordata > Lepidosauria > Squamata > Agamidae > Intellagama > Intellagama lesueurii. The sequence goes on along the minus strand of JBAJHW010000003.1, from coordinate 156,920,083 downwards.
ACATTATTACAGCACTCCACCATCACTTCACACCTGCCATTCTGTCAATCAGGTGGGGAGGGGGAGAGCCAATTTTTGTGTCAATCAAGAAATCCTGAGGGAAGTGTAACCTGTTAGGAAGTATTACCCTTTGCCCACTGATTCTGTAGCTTTGAATTTAAAGGACATGTGCCAGAAATAATTAAAGATCGTTCTTTGGTACCTTCGTATATAAATGAAGGTACTCAGTGCCACTAGGTTTACATTTTCTGTACTGCTGTTCCTGCTACAATTAATGGAATGGGGTGGTGATGTACTGAGTCCTACCAGTTTGCTCTTGTGATCTCTCTAAGATTTGTAATATGAAGATGAGATTTTTGACCAGCCGATGCACACACACACAAAATTGGATAACACCCTTAATGGCCAGATTATGTGTCTTCCTCTAGAATGACAGTTTAGCATATCTCCTCCACTGAAATCCCACCATTTTGACAATAAAGTCCACACTAATAGCAGGCACACAGAAGAGGGTCTTCTCTGCCACTGCTCCCAGACTTTGGAACTCCCTTCCACAGGAAAGGCTTTCCCTTTCTGACTGGCTACCTGAGCTGGGAGTTTAAAATGAATTGTTGTGCCTTACTGTTTGAATGTATTTTTGGTGTTGCTTTTGTTTACCATTTCTTAGTATGGTATTTGTTTGAACTTCTAAATATCTGCACACTTACTGTTTCTTAGCTTTAAATGTTATATTTTAATGATGTAAGCTGCCTTGGGTCCTCTTTAAAAAGAAAGGTGGAGTAAAAATATTTTAAGTAAAATAAATAAATCATAAATTGTGACTCGCCAGGCTAAGTACAGTTCATCAACTCTGTAATGTAACCTGGTTATTACTCGTGGGACATCTTATCCCATTTTTGAAGCTTTAGGGAGGCAGGGCACAAAGGAGGATATTTCAGTTTGATTTTTAAATTCAGATTTATGTTCCTTTATGATGGGAAGAACAAATAGGTAATGGAGAAACAAACTGGTTTTATTTACTGAATTAGGATGGAGGTTGAAGGAAATTCTGCAGAGCAGTCATTTAATTTAGTTCTTTAAAAAATCCCCAGTTTCTGAATGTGGGATATTGTGCTTCTCTACCCATAATTTAAAATGCCAAGAAGTGGTTCGATATTACTGCACAATATCATCCTGTGTTGTCAGCAGGAAAAAAGGATACCAAGCTTTACATAGCAAAGGGCAGCCTGAATGTTGGCAACGCCAATGGCAGCAGTCATGATGGTCTCACCCAAACACAAAGCAATTGCCATGGCTGTTTTTTTAAAAACAAGTGTGAATGGTAGTGGATTCTTTCAAATAAAAAATGCAGGTGCAGCCAACTATTTACTTTCAAGATAAGTAAGATTGGTATTTTCAGTTTATATGATCTATTTTAAATCTGGGGATGTTTAGGGTTGCCTATTTCTGAATGTGTGCGTGTGCACGCACGCACACATGGAGTGTCTGCTATATCTATGCCAAATTTGGTGCTCATCCAAAGTCCAGTTTCAAAGTTATACTTTTTGTTTGGGCTGCCCCGATTTTTACAATTGCCTTATAGAATGTTGATTTGCTCTACCACCACAAGATCATTGTTGCCATGCAGCAATAATGAAGGAACAATGGAATAAGAACAACCAATTGCTGGTCTGCACTCCATTTTGCCTACGCTGAAAGACAGAAGGCCTACAAAATGGTGGAAAACAGGTTTGTATGTGTGGAAAAATGATAGTTTTTGCTGGATCCTTTCTTAATGGGCTTTTTGCTCTTGCTTCTTTTCCATCAGTCAGCTACCTTACCTCATCTCTTCCCTTCCTGCATGCAGGCATCTGGCCAAGTCTGATGGCAGGTAATTTCAGAAAATGGTGCAAAGATTAGCAAGATCAGGCTAGAGATACAACACTCAGCAAGATCTGCACCAGGCATCCAGCTGTCCTTTCCTACCTCCTTTGTGGAACTGCTAGAAAGGTAAGACTGTATTTGATTGTCATATGTGTTTGGTTACTAGGGATACATATAGCAAAGGGGAGGGGGAGCTCTTTGCCTTTTTGACACCTTCACCTTTCTGCCAATCTCACACCTTATCTCAAACCTCTTGCTAGACATTCATAGTGCCATGTGTTGAACACAGAGATTGGTGCAGTGGCTGCTGATGTAACAAAGAAAGAGCGAGCCAGTGCTCTTTCTTTTTACAGTCTCTAGCAGAGGATGGGGCAGCCATTAACTATGCTGAACAGAACTGCAATTGGCTGCAATTTAAAGGGGGCAGGGAATCTTTTCTCATTCCAATATTCCATCATTCCTTTCAAGAAGGCGATCAGCTGTGTGTTGTTCATGTTACTGCTGTCAAGTTGCTTTATGATGGCATTTTGAATGTATGATCTCTAAAATGTCATATCATTAACAGCCCTGCTCAGCTCTTGCTAACGTCAACTCTGTGCCTTCCTTTATGGAGTCAACCCATCTCATATTTGGTCTTTCTCTTTTCCTGCTGCCACCAACTTTTCCTATCTGTATTGTCTTTCAATCTTGTCTTCTCATGATGTGCTCAAAGTATGACAGCCTCAGTTTCATAATTTTCAAGAGATCATTCAGACTTGACTTGATCTATGACCCACTTCTTCATCTTTCTGACAGTTCGGGGTATTGGCAAAGCTCTCCTCCAGGACCACATTTCAAGCAAAGTGATTATTTTCCTCCTGCTTTCTTCAGTGTGCAGCTTGCACATCGATACATGGTGAATGGAAATACAACAGAGTTGATGATCTTATCCTTGATCTCCAGTGACACTCTACACTTGATGATCTTCTCTAGCTGCCCTTCCAAGTCTCAGTCTTCTGATTTCTCAGATGCAGGCTTCATTTGGATTGAAGGCTGAATCAAGGAATACGAAATCTTTAATCAGTTTTTTTTTCCCATTGTCAATATTAAAATTGTTTAGTTCTTCTAAACAACAAGTCTTTTTTCATTTTTCTTAATGTTCAGATTCAGTCCTGGTTTTGCACTTTCTTTTTTCACCTTCAACAGAAGATGCTTCATGTCATTGATTCTTTTTGCAGGTAATATTAGTGTCATCTGCCTATCTTAAATTACTGATGATTCTTCCACCAATTTTCATTCCTCCTTCATATGACTCTAATCCAGCTTTCCATATGGATGTGTTTTACATACAGTTGGTTGGTTGGTTGATAATATTTTCTCCCCACCTTTCTCATTAAAAAGGACCCAAGGCAGCTTTCTTACATAATTAAAGACAATACAGTGGACCCTTGACTTACGGAATTAATCCGTATTGGAACGGTGGCCGCAGGTTGAAAAGTCTGTAGGTTGAGGGTCCATTTCCCATAGGAATGCATTGAAAACCCATTAATCCGTAACCGGCCGAAGAAAAAATACCCCCACACAGACCAAAAAAAGAAAATACAGTCACTTACCAGGTACAGTAGACTGAGCCCCACGGCAGCCATTTTGAGAGGCAGCAGCCATGTGGTCGCCTCTCAAAATGGCTGCCGCCTCTCAAAATGGCTGCCGCCTCTCTGCTGGTTGCCGCCTCTCAGCTGTTCGGCGCTCTGCTCACACAGAGTCCGGCTGTTCCGGGGCTACCAAGGGACTGTGAGGAGCGGGGCTGGGTCTACTGTACCTGGTAAGTGACTTTTTTCTGACTTTTTTTTGGTTTCTGACTTTTTTCCCCCATAGGAACGGATTAATTAAATTTCAATGCATTCCCATGGCGCTTTCCCCGCCTCCCCTTTCCGGTCCGTAGGTCGATTCTCCGGCCGCAAGTCGAAGTGAAATTTTGCAGCCGGAGAAGTCCGTAACTCGAAAAGTACGCAAGTGGAGCCATCCGTAAGTCGAGGGTCCACTGTATTTAAAGCTAAAAACAATACATATACAAACAGTAAAAGGATCAGACAAATATCATTGAGAAATGGTAAACAAAAGCAATACTAACATTCAAAACAGTGAAGCATAACAATCCATTTAACAGAGAGGGAGATAAAATACACTTTCCCTGCAACTCCCAGAAATCCCAACAAGCACAGCTGGTAGTGAAGGCCTCTGGGAACTGCAGTCCAAGAACACCTGGGTTACCCAAAGGTGGAAACCACTGCTCTAGTCTGATACCTCTGCCTACGGGAAACCATTTTATTTCTCCATCTTTCATCCTAACAATAGCTTCTTAACCATGATATAGGTTACACATCAAGACAATCAAGTGTTGGGCCATGCCAATTTTTTAAAAAACAATCTATAGCTTTTCATAATCCATGCAGTAAAAGATTTTGCTCTGCTGTATAAAGTACAGACTGAACTTCTTCTAAAATTGTTTGGAACACTCCAGTCTCTAATGTATATTTTGTGAAAACTGGGTAATTCCCTTTTTATAATTAGCAGAAGCATAAAGAGTACAGACACAGCTATAGCACAGAGAAAATGTAGAGAAGAGCAAAAATATCCCAGCCTCCACCCAACCCTTTGTTCTCACTAGCCCTTGGTATATAAAAGAAAAATCACTCTATAAACAACTTAGGTAGAAAAGAAAAACATCTTTACTTACAGTTGATCATCAGTTACAGTCAGAGAATAAGAGCAAGGATATTGCAGCCTCAACCATGTGAGAGACTTAGTTCACCATTGGAGCTGCATGGTGGGAGTAAGGAGTGGAGAAAAATCATGTCTACTCTCAACAGTGGCCAAGGAAGAAGAGAGTTCTGAATAAACAAATGGAAGCAGGAATAAACACGGAGAAAGGAAGGGTGAGCCTCAAGCCCAGGTTTAAAAAAAGCCTTGTTAATTGCTTAGTGAGAAAGGAGAGAATTATCTTAGGTCCCAAATACCTCTTGTCCACTGACCCCCAGTGTTAGGTAGCATGCACAAATGTCCCCCCCCCCAACAGTATGATTGTGATATGATCTCTAGTATCTCTGCCTTTTCAGAATCCAGCTTGGTTAGCTGTATAAGTTCTTCCTAAAACAAGCAAGCTGAAATGTTGAGAGTTGGTGATCATAGTAATGCTTAGAGTTGGTCATCATGACCAACCATTCTCAATGGGGGCCATGTTTGTTTGTTTGTTTATATACCACCCCATTAGTGCCGAAGCACTATTCTGGGCAGTTTACAAGGAATTAAAACAAATGGCACATGGTCCCCTGGGGCCCCCTGGCACATTTGAAGAGGGGGCACAGACCAGAAACAATTCTTCACGCATCACTTTATAAAGTTTATGTGACTTGTACAATCCTGATTTGGCCTATATTTCTTTCATATTGTGTTTATGACTGTGGCCAAAATAAGGTTGAGAATGGCTCATCATGACTAACCTGTTCCATTGATTTTACTGGGTCTGTTCTAAGAATCATTAAATTGGCTCCAACCCATTGTATGTTATATTTCAGTCTGATATATAACTGATGGGTTATATTATATATTATTGCTGGTATCTATTTTTAAAAGAAAGTACTTTTAAAAGAGAACTGTTCTTAAACTAAATTCACTTTACCTCTTTTTCGTTTGTTTCCCTCCATGATTACTGCCACATATTCTGAGACAAAGTAGGGAATTAAACTCTCAGCATCTGGCTCTACACCCTGATCAGCAACTGTTTTTCTGAAGGCTGACACTGAGGAAAGTATAGAGATTAGAATGTTAGTTTTTAAAGTTCCTAGTTGTCTTCCTCATTGCTTTGCTGTAGCCAAGCAAGCATTAAGAGTGATTAATTAGGTGGCATTCTATTAAATTGCATTGTCCCTGCCAGCAGCCAGAAAAAAAATGCAGGAAATTACTCTCTGGTTCTCCCTAGTGGCCAGTTCTGTAATTGTACCTTGAAAATACTCTTTTAAAATACAAAAACAAATGTTTCCCTTCTTTTTCTTTTCATCTTTAACATGGCGACAACTAAGTTGCTCCTTAGACAATCTTCTGCTCATGTTTAGCACTATCCCATAGAAGACTTCCTTAACAATGTTCCTATTAGCCTAATCCTCCTACCAGTTACTATTAATATTGCAAATGTTTATATATATAAACTTGTCTGCACATCTGGGACAGGGAGAACTGCAACAGAAGAGACAGTAGAAAGAGTGACTAAATTTTTTTTAATCCAGTGGAGAAGTTCAGGTTGCTCCAAAGCAGGTCCCCCTAGGCACACCATCTTGAATGAAGAATCTGAATGTGTCCATATAAAAGATGGCAACGACAAAATGTAGTACTCAGGTGTAGCTTCCCACTGTATGAAATGTTAAACAGGTAGCCACACCAAAGTGCCACTTGAACAACCTTGGTTCCACACATCCCTAATGATACAATTTATCATGACTAAAAGCCCATTTCAAGATCAGAAATTATTAAGAATGCAAAGAAACACTATGGGAAATATCAGGAATGGGGACTCGTGAATCACAACTCGCTGTTGAGCCTGACTTAAGTCGCACCTGCAGTTTGACTTGGAAGTGGACTTCATTTTTTTCTTTAAAGACCTGGACTTGACTTGCAATTCGGACCCATATTTCCGAGTTGTGTTCTCAAGTCCCTAGCCCACACACCCTCCCTCTCCCTCCTTCCTTCCCATCTGAATTTCTAGGCTTCTTCTGACAGCATTGCCTACCGCACCTTTTCTTTTCTTTTCTTGTTTTTCTTTTTATTTCTTTCATTCTTGCCCCACCCCCTCCATCTTTTAATCTGTGGTGGAAGAGTGTTTTTCAGGCAGTACATTGCCAAGGAAGCAACACAGCTTTTGACCTTACCAGGAATTTTGGGGACTATAAGTCCCAGAATTCCCCACATAGGGATTTGCAACTCGGATTTGGGGCTTGGGACTCAGACCCTAAGACTCAGACTTGAGACTTGGACTCAGACTTGGAACTCGGACCCAAAGACTTGCCAACATGCCTGAGAAATATTGACTGTGTTTCAAATTCTTCAGATGTTTCACCCGAGGAGAAACCCCAAGATTCACTTCAGATTTTACTTCAGCCCCAATTGTAGCTATACTATTAAAGGAGTACAGAATTTGGTTCTTCTTGTGCAGACAGAATGAAATATGTTCAGTCACACTCTACAGAAGATGGCCGAATGCACTGTGACATTTAATCAACTGTTTGACTGGGGCCTCACTTCCTGCATCTTTTGCTGAAGAGAACATGATTCTTCTGCACATCACTTTTTCAGTACATAGTCTTTCACAGCCAGGTTATAGGCCTTTGAGAAGAGCCCAGTAACAAGGGTCAGGTACAGTCATGAATTTTATGAAAGGTTAGCTGGGAAACTACATTAAATGGCAACATCTGAGCACATCAGTTCTGCTGTGATTCTGCAGCCAAAATGATTTGTGGCATGCTTGCTCTTCAGAGGCAGCACTGCAAATCAGCACCACTTGCCTCAGTATCAGGACCTTCCCTCAAATGCTTTTCAGTGCAGGAGGGTTTCTGGCTCTCAAGCACATAATACAGGCCAGGAAAAGTTAATTTTCAGCAGCACCAGCAGCAACAATGGCAAGAACCATAACACTCTCTATATCTAAGCAGGATTCATTCCTGAATCTTAAGACTGCATCATTACAATTAACATTAAAGCTAAACCAGGGCTGGTCCTGTCATTTGGCAGAGTGAGGCAATTTTTTTTGGGGGGGGGCGCAGCAAATTGTGGTTGTCCTGAAATGGCAGCAAATATTTAGTTTATTTATTATCATTGCAATTTTACTGCAAAAACACGGAGAAGTGATTGTGGGATCTTCTGCCTTAAGCATCAAGAATAATTTTGGATTTGGGGCATTAAGCACTATGACTGGAGGGGGACACCATTTTCTGCTCTGTTTCAGAGAGCAAAATTTCTCAGCTCACTTGAGCTAAATATTTGTCAGAACAGGTTTGAGAAGGTCGACACTGTAAAAATATGTCTAGAGTTGTCTTCCAAATCTCTCACCAGATGTTAGAGTTTTAAACTGCAGTCTCCCACACACAGTTACCTGGGTATAAGCCTCAATGGACTAACACTTCAGTGACAGCAATGCATTATGCATTACTTTATCTTAATTCCAGAATGAAAATGATACCATAGGAATTCTCAAAAGTTCAACTTCAAAAAATAAAAATTTAAATTTAAAAAATCTGAATTTTGTCCAGATGACTATACTTAATCTCACTCATCTTTCACCTTATTCTGTGTGTAGTCTAAACTTACTGTGCACACAACAGTACTAATAAAGTGATGCCAAAAGTGCTGTATCTGTACATATGATCAAGATTCCCTTTGCACAGTATAAAATGCATATATGCAGCTATGAAGATAGAGAAAGCACTACAAAAAAGTAATTTTGACATGCGTAAACTATATCAATAGTATTTTGCATGGAGTATAGGAACAGGAATGTCCTTTGCCCTCCCCTCGTAGTTACCCGGGGGGAGCGTCCTTAAAAGGACGCTCCCCCACGTGCTCGGCCTCTTTCGAGGCTTGCGTTCCCCCAGTGGCTGCAGGGATTTTTTGCTGCGTAGCAGCCAACGGTGTCAAAGGAGCTGTGGGGGGTGCATCGGCACTCCCCAAGGTTGGAGTGTAGTGTCGGGGATCAGCCTTCATCCCCGGCGGAGCCTGCTTACAGCCATTTTGTTTTTAAAGAAAAAAGAAAAAGGCAGAATTGGAGAACAACAAGAAATCCCAAGGGTTTATATCTATCTATCTATCTATCTATCTATCTATCTATCTATCTATCTATCTATCTATCTATCTATCTATCTATCTATCTATCTATCTATCTATCTATCAAATCATAAATAGGAGCAAGTGGGAAAAGGGTTCCATAAGCTTCAGGACTAAGGGGGTGGTAACCCCCCCATTGGGCTCGGCCATTCGGTTGAGGCAGTAGGGGACAGGGCAAACCCCCCCAACACACACTAAAGGCAGTTGGGGGACAGAGTTATGCCCCCCCCCATACATACGGTTAATTACGTAGTTGTGTGTTTGTTGGGGTTTCTTTAAATTTAATTGGAAGCGGCCCGCTTACAGACACGCGCGCACGCACATTCAAAATAATAATAAATAAATAAATTCAAATTAAAATTAAATAAGATTATAATAACAACAGGAATAGTTCCATTGGAGCAACTACCAGTTGTTGGTTAACTAGTCCTGAGGCTTGTAAAAAGAAAAAAAGAATTATTATTATAAATTAATAGCTAAATAAATAGGCAAACAATAAGGGTACAATGTAGGGTGTTTTTTTTACAATTGGAGCATGTTAGTAAAGGTTGGCTGTCTGGCTAGCGGGTAGATTATTTAGTAAGAGCTTTTGTTAGCAGCCATGGCCCCCAAAAAGAGTCAGGGCAATAGCAAAGGCAAACAGCTGAAAAGCACAGGGCCCCCAGGGCATCCCCTCCAGTTGTATCATCATCATCAGATGAGGAGGGGTGGCCTGTGTGGGAGGAAATACGGGCTAAAATAGCAGCATTGGAGCACGTAAAGGAGCTAAGGACAATCAGCCTAGGCGTTCAGCAAGGGAGTCCAAGGCACACAAGCGTGCTAAACTGAAAGCCCTTGCTGATAATCTTTTGTCCCGTTTTGCTGCTTTAGAGGCTGGTGTGCAAGGTGCGTCTGGAGTTGCAGATTTGTCAAGGGAACGCCAGCCAGCAGAATTGATCGACCAGGTTGAGAGCAGAGCTGAACGCGCGCGTGCATGCCCGGGCAGTAAAGGGTTCCAGAGGCAGGAAGTGGTCGAGGACAGCAGGTTGGATGGTGAAAGGCCTTCAACCAGCTGGGATGCAGCTGCTACTCAAACATCAGGTGAGCTCACTGCTGCACCGGACATTAGTGGAGCCCTGCCGATGTGGCCATTGGGGGTTGGGAACACAAGTGCAGGAGCAGTTGACCATGGGCGCGCAGGGCTGGCCGGCAAGTCAGGTGCCTTTGGGTTCATCCGCTGGCGCCTGGCGGGCCCCTTATCGCCCAACACCTTTCTCTACCCCTACGGGGGTATCGATGGGAGTTGGGGTTTGGCCGTACCCGACACTGGGTATAATTTCGTTCCCCTTAGGGCTTTGCCTTTCAGAGACTATGCTCTCCGTATAGGTGATCACTTGACATCAGTTATGAAGGAGTGTATATGGAGGGTGAATACATAGATCTGTTTGAATTACTAAATAGAAACATGGATGCTAAGGAGTGGGAGAAGGAGGATGAGGTAGAGAAAGAGAGGAGGCGGCGCAAAAAGCCAGAGCGCACCTGGGCCAATTGGTTGCCGGGATTTTTGATGTATGCAGGTATAATTGTGAAGGCACAACCTTGGCATGCGCTGTCTTTATTTCAGTATTTGGACCTGATATACAGGGCCTACGTGGACTTCCCGGGTCATTCATGGCTGACCTATGATCAAAATTTCCGCATGAGAGCATCAATACACACGAACATGCGTTGGGATGAACCTCACCCGGGCTTATGGCTTCAAACCATGATGCCTGTGGCGTTCGCCCTCATGGCCCCTGCCTGTTCTTCCGTCACAAAGGCTCACGTCGCGTTTTCCTCTCGCTGCCACCAGTGGATTACCTCAATCCACAATATAAATGACGTTTGTCTGAACACTTGACTTGTGAACAGAAACAGAACTTATTTATTGAAGTGAAGCAGATTGAATAATAACAGAGGTTTCTCAGATAAACATTATACACAAGCAAATCATCAGCAGTTCTCTCAGTACATACTTCTTTTCTCTTGCTATATCATTACCATCTTCTCTACCTATTTTCTAACCCACTCTCTATCTCTCAGTATCTGTTCCCTCTCTCTGACTAACCAGCCCTATTTGACTCCTCCTTCTCCCGCCAAACCTCATGTAGCTGCTGACTCCGCCTCTCCAGTCCTCTCATAGCCTCATGCAAATCAGCTCATGAATATGAATAGCATGAGTGACGTGGGTGATTGTCACAATGCCTGCCCGGCCACTGAAGGGTGAGAGGTTCAACAGTGGCCACCTTATCAGGAAGACAGGGTAGGTTAACAGTTCCCTTGCTGGGGCAGGGCAGGTGGTTCAACCCAACCGGTCTGCTGGGACTTCAATTCATGGGGTTCCTGTTCCAGGAAACCATGCCGATACAGGCATGAATGTGCCACCTGTGGTGGATCCCACTCCAGTTCGAAATGTTTTGAAGGGAAGTGACCAAAAGCAGTCGGCATGGAACAAGGCAGTAACAGGAAGCCTGATGGAGCAGCTAGTGCGACAAAAGGGGCCCAGCCCTATTAAATTGGAGGTGCTTACAGTTTTGCTGCCTAACTACCCTTTAAAGGAAGTGGCAGCATATTTACTTCATGGGTTTCAGTTAGGTTTTCGAATCCCAGTTTTGGGGAGATGCAAGGCAACGTTTGCAAAAAATGTGAAGTCTGTTCAAGGTATGGAGGAAATAATTAGACAAAAAATTGAGAAGGAGGTCTGAGAGGGCAGAGTGTTAGGTCCATTCGTTCAGCCACCAGTCCCGCATCTCCGGGTGTCTCCTTTGGGGATTGTACCTAAAAAGGCCCCAGGTGAATTCAGGCTCATACATCACCTCTCTTACCCAGAAGGTGACTCTGTCAATGACGGCATACCACAGGAGCTTTGCACTGTGCGTTATACGTCGTTTGACGAGGCAGTGCACATTATTAGGGCATGTGGCATAGGGGCAGAGATGGCCATGGCTGATGTAAAATCGGCTTTTCATCTGCTGCCAGTTCACCCAGAGAATTTTGAGTTGTTAGGTTTTTCCTTTGAGGGTGCTTTTTACATGGCTAGAGCATTACCCATGGGCTGCTCAGTATCCTGTGCAACTTTTGAGCGCTTTAGCTCCTTTTTGGAATGGGAACTTAGATGTAGGGCAGGGCTGCATAGCACGGCCCATTATTTAGATGATTTTCTTTTTGTGGTGCAAAGGATTCTAAGAATTGTAGGCAGACTTTTGAGAAACTGGCTCAGGAGATTGGGCTTCCTTTGGCTGAGGAGAAAACGGAAGGGCCAACGCCTAACATCACATTCTTGAGTATAGAGTTGGATACCTGCCACCAATACTGCAAGGTTCCTGACAAAAAGCTGGTTGACTTGCGGGCCAGATTGGGGCATCTAGTGAGGCAAGAAGGCCACCCTAAGAGAGTTACATGAGACACTGGGCCATTTGAATTTTGCTTGTAGGGTAGTTGCCCCAGGTAGGGCCTTTTTGCGCAGACTCTGTACAGCCATGAAGGGTCTCCGCAAACCGTTCCATAGAACTAGGATTACAGCAGGCATGAGACAAGATCTGAAAATGTGGCAACAATTTTTGGACAATTTTAATGGAGTTTCGTTCTGGAGAGCGGAATTACGCCTCCAGAATGAATTCCAAGTTCAAACAGACGCTGCAGGGTCATTAGGTTTTGGCATCTATTTCCGGGGTCACTGGTGTGCAGGGACTTGGCCTGAGGAGTGGCAAAGGTCAGGCCTGACCAGGGACTTGGCATTCCTGGAGTTTTTTTTCCCTTCTTGGCGCCACTTGGTCATGGGCTGAGGAATGGGCCAATTTAGTAGTCAGATTCTGGTGCGATAATATGGCAGTGGTGCATGTCATTAATAACATGTCATCCATATCTGAACGAGTCATGAGGCTTGTGAGGGCGCTTGTATTGCGCACCTTACAATTTAATATAGTATTTCATGCAAGGCACATCCCTGGCATAGACAACAATATAGCTGACGCCCTGTCCCGTCAACAGATGGAGCGGTTCAGGGCGTTGGCTCCAGGAGCTTGCAGGTGGCCAGAAGTCCTCCCACAAGAGGTATGGCAGATTGGAGGTGGGAGGCACTACGAGCAATAGGGCCGGCTCTTGCCCCGAGTACTCAGCAGGGTTACTTTGCAGTTTGCGAAGAGTTTAGACAATTTAGAGTTCACGAGCAGTTGGAACAGGTGTGGCCCATACCAGTTGATCACCTACAACAATTTGGTGTTTTTCTTTTTCAAAAGGGCATGGCACCTAGCTCTATTCAGGGCAAGATGTCGGCGTTGGCATTCCAGGCTAAGGCCCTTGGAGTAGCTGATTCCACAAGGGACTTTAGAATTCGTAAGATGATTGAAGGATGGAATAAGGAAAGAATTAGAATGCCCGATGATAGGTCCCCTTTTTCTCCAGCCATACTGATGGGGTTTGGTGAATCATGGGGCAGCATTTGTAGTGATAGGTACAAGGCTTCCCTCTTTCAGGCAGCAACACTTTTGACATTTTTTGGAGCATTTCGTATTAGTGAGGTTGTGGCAGCTGGCAAGCATGATACGTCACGAATGCCATTCCAACTTGCAGATGTCACAATGGGCATAGACAGGTTACAATTGCATATCCGGAGATCTAAAACAGATCAATTAGGGAAAGGAGCCTTTATCTCACTAGAGACTTGCTCCATTTTAGAAATATGCCCAGTTAGGGCACTAGAGGATTACCTTAAGAAAAGGGGGGAAGATCAGGGCTACTTATTTTGTCATAGTGACGGCACCCCACTGACAAAATACCAATTTTGGAAGGTAACTGGAGCTGCTTTGGAACGAGTGGGTTTGGCTGGATGGCCCTTTGGAACCCACTCATTTCGCATTGGGGCAGCGTCTACTGCCGCCATGCTAGGGTATGGCCCAGAGGAGATCAGGAAGGTGGGGAGATGGTCCTCCCATAGATACAAACTTTACGTGTGGGACTTGCCACAGCTGTAGGCTGCTGCCAGGCTCTTTGTCTCTTTCTTTCTGATGCAGAGCGACCCAAACAGCAATTGAGGATCCTGTTGCTGGGTCACAGTTTCATTCACTGGGCGGCAGATTATGCTGCCAGGACGGCATGGGGCCGAGATTTGGGACTGCAACCAGCCAGCGCGCTTGAAATGGCTTGGCTGGAGAGGCATGCTTTGTGCCAATTTTTCCGGCATGGCAGACGCAGTGACAGCTGGTGTACCCCCAGATGTGTTGTTGGTTCATCTGGGGGGTAATGACTTGGCCAGGAGAAGTGGCAAGTCCCTTGTGCTGGACATTCTGGCTGATTTGAGGAGCTGGAAGGCAAAGTTCCCGTTTTCAAGAATATTTTGGTCCACAATTATTCCTTGGCATGGTTGGAGAGCCGACTGCAATGCTAGTTGCATAAATAGAGCACGTAGGAAAGTTAATAAGGAAGCTTGCAGAGCAATGGTTAATGGCTTAGGGATCAGTAATAGGACACCCGAAGATCCGATTGGACCGACTGGAGCTTTATAGAGGTGATGGGGTTCATTTATTTGAGGCTGGTTTAGATATTTTCTTGAGGGATCTTTGTAGGGGCCTGCATGCTGAAATTTTCGGCTGGATGGGGGGAATGGAGCATAGCAAGCTTTCCCATTCCGTGGCGGGTAGTGCGGAAGGAAACTGAATCGGTGAGTGCCCATGGAGTTCAAGCAGTACATAGCGGGTCTGAACCTTCGGCGCTGTGGATCGTGAGGTTGCAGTGCTGGGAGGAAAGACCTGCTGGGGCCCTCCCCGGGCTGAGGGCTGCCAAAGGCTGGGGGCTTGCATGCCTGGGGGGGCCTTGATATTTCGCTGGTCAGGGTCATGCAACAGGGCGTGGGACTTGCCCGTATAGGTTGGTGGTGGTTGGTCCTGTGAGACCTTTGGCACGAAACCTGATACCGCACTACCGCAGGCCCCTGGTTTCTAAGCCATAAGTTATGGCATGTTTATTTAATAAAGTGTGGCCCTATTTATACCCATCACCTGCATCTCGCCTCATTGTTCCGGAGTGGGAGGGCAATGTGGATTTATAAAACTTTGCACAACAAGAATCTTGATGCAATCATATGTATTAACTCATCAAAAATAGGTTTTTACAGTAGTTTTTTCTTCAATTTGTTCTTATTTATCAGTAATATAGACAGGCAAAACCTGAAAAAGAGTACAAGCAAATGACAGTGGCACTAAACTACATACTTCTGATCTTAGTTTAATTCTATAAATCATCCCCATAATTAAACCAGAATTTATCAGGGCTGTAAGGCGGACCAGGACAAATCTGTGGAAGAGAATGGAATGGGGAAAATCTTCTTATTCGTTATGAATCAATTTTCCTTTGACAAGGTGCTACAAGGCAATACGGGGATTGAAGCTCAGTCTTCACTAGCAGATGTATGCGAGCCCATTGATACATGATGCTTCATCAACAAAGTGTTGAACTTTTGTGTGTGTGTGCGCACACATCAATCCTGAGTGATGGCCCATTCCTCCCCTTCTTCTCAGTTGTTTGCCTATTTATACTTATGAGCAAAACATTTTCTTTGTCTTTCCCATTCCCATTCCTTACATGGCCTTTGTCATTTTCAAGGGCCAAAATACAGTCACAGTAGGATCATTATCATCATCATCATCATCAACAACATCACATAATCATACAAGAAACAGATTGTGAGCGCAGAGATGATTTACCATTGGATTGTTGTGAATGAATGTTCATATATAGTGTTCGAAACTGTTGAGAAAACAGTTACTAAACATTTGCACTTATGTGACGTAAGGAGCAGCTTAAGTATAAGAAAAAACATCCATTCCATTGACAACTGAGTGTGCAGCTGAAGAGCAAAATGTGGCTGGGAATAGCATGGGTCATTTTCTACTCACAAAATAAAACACAGCACACACACACACACACACACACTTTGCGTTGCTTGATATACGGCTTGGCCCTGCCTCATCATTCTAGTGTGAGTCAAACAAACGTTAGGCGGAATTTTTCTACTTAAATTCCTCCCTGCAACAGAAGTAAATATCTTACTTTTATAAAACACCATTTCTTAAAGATAAAATAGTATTCTACAACACTCTCTCAGATAGTTTTGTCGCAAGTCAGATATCCTTGTTCAAATAATGAACTATGAATGTCATCCATCTTGTGCCTTCACGTTGTAGTGAGCTAGTTCTTATTAAGGTGCTCCTTTAGGAGGCTCCCTGACTGATAACAATGGATGGCTTTTTTTTGCCCCATGTTGTGCGTGCTGCTATTATACATCTTTGGTTCCATTGGAAAGACTATTAAGAACAAAACCATGGAACAAGCAGGAGCCAATGACAGGATATAGGTTTTGTTTCGTTTTTAAGACGAAGCATGTTTATATAGCTACAATAAAAGTGACATGCTTAAATAAGTGATTCATACTGTTTGCAGCCCCAATACTTTCAGTATCTGCACCTCTTTCTCTTTGGTTTAAAGACATATTTAATATATAGACATCACTCTTTCCCACATACACCCGCCTTCAAAGAAGGACTAGAGAAGAATTACATCAGCATCAGGGCTATGAGGCTGGTGCTTGGCAATCCAAAGGATAGAGGAATGGGGAGAAAATATTTGGGACTTTGTGGGTAGCACTAATATACGTTCTATGCTGAGCCCATCTGTTTTGCAGTTCTTTCTATGTTGTAAGGAGTGGCTAGAAGGTGTCCACATAGAGTATGCAGGCATGTCCTTCCTGCACCAAATACCAACAGGTGGATGTGTACCTTTACAGCAGCAAATTTTTGTACTGCCCAAATTGCAGTATGCTGGAACCAAGTCCCAGTTGCCCTGCCCTAGTTATGGTTATGTATGTGTGCATGGGATTGCAGTCATGCAGCACAAACCTATGGCTATTTGTTCAGAAGAGTTAATGGAGCTTGATCTCAGAAAAAAAACGTGCACAGGAATGCCGTCTTTGTTCCCTACACCTCTATAATACAAATGCAGAGAAGGAAATTATAATCATGCGTCCATACATCAGATCTACTAAGGTGTTTAAATACACTAATGTTTTTGCTCAAATGCAATTGTGCTATGGGAAATTAAAGCCATAAACTAGGCTGATTGTTTCTTATCTAGGTGTCCTACAATTGCATTTTTTATGGTAATTATCTGTATGGAGCTTAGCAAATCTATGCTCTTAAACTTTAGGATCAGATGAGAGCTAGCTGAGTAGGAGGGGAAATACCACTCTGGTGATCTTTCTCCTTTCCTTGGGCTGACCACTAGTGCTGAATGCGAAAGTGACAAAATTCATTGGGGTGGAGTGGGATTTCATCCCACATGCCCTACCCCTGAAAGAGAAAGAGCAACAGTATATTTCACATTAATTCACCCACCCTAAACGTGTTGAAAATACAACAACCCTCTCAAACCTCAAAAGTGTTCTTTTGCAGTTTGAGGCCCAGGCCTGCGATATACAAAGGGAGCAGAGACTTTGTACACAAACTGTCTAAGTTTCAGGATTCGAGGGGTTTTTCACTTTAACAACGGAGATTCAAAGCTTATTGTTTTTCATGACATTTCTCATTCCCAGCAAAATTTAGGGTGATATCTAACACCTGATGAGTTCTGTTATAATGTTTGCAACGTCTTCCCCTTTACACCTGAAGACTGCCCAGGGACTAACTTTGAGCTCCTCACTCTGAGTTTTTGTAACAATATGCCTGGTAAATAGTTTTTTTAAACCCCCCCCCCAAATTTGCACAGACTTTTTATTGCCTGTTTCACAAGGATTCCCCGCGGTGCCTCCTTGACAGGGGATGGCCTTGATGATCCAAAGGGTCCCTTCCAGCTCTGCAGTTCTATAGTATCACCACGGCACAGAAGAAAAGCAGTTGAGATGTGTCCCACCCACAAAAATGGAAATTTCTGTTGACTTGCATGCTAGTAAGTAGAAATCCTGAGCTCAGATGAGGCCTGGGTTGTGGAATCAGCAGTGCTCAAGTCCCAGCTAAGCTTGAATATTTTCTTTTTTGACTGCAACTCTCAGAATACCCTGCAACCACACACCACACTGGCTGGGGATTCTGGGGAAATGCAATCTTAACAAAAGAGTAGTACTGTATCTCCACGCTCTGGCACAAAAGAGGAGCTGCCAAATAGTGGAGGTTCTCTTTTTTCCTTCCTCTGTGAATAATCTCAGCTTGGTTTTTTTTCATAGTTGCTTACACAGCCATGACTTGGGAGTGCTACAGTGTGGAACAGAAGCCATGGGTTCTATAGAATTGTAAAACAACTTTTTTAAATGAGGGAATTTATTTTATTTTATTTTATTCATTACATTTATACCCCACCCATCTAGTGCCAAGGCTAACAACATTAAAAAAAACAAACCCCAGCTACCTGTCCCCACTCAGAAGGCATAAATAGTGAAATCTAAAAAAAATTAAATGCCAAATATCGAAAGAAAAAGAAACATGGACAGCAAATTGAAACCATAAACACTACATGGAACCACAAGGTTGTCACGGTGGTAAGATATTTCCGAAGGCCTATTCAAGCAATAAAGTTTTCACCTGTGTTCTGAAGGTCAGAATGGAGGGACCCTGGCGCATATCTGCAGGAAGCACATTCCATAGCCTTGTGGCCACCACTGAGGAGGCGGTAGTTCCTGGTGGTAGTTCTCCTGGCCTCTTTGGGGGTGGCCACACGTAAACGTGAAACCTGACTGGATCAGGTGGCATGGGTGGGCAATCTCAGTGTCAAACGCTCCATCAGGTAATGAGGTCCCAAACCATTAAGTTTGGGAAAGACAAGCACATTCTCTGCAAAAAGAATTGTCAAATAATTATAATAATATCAACAGTGGAGTTACTCTGTAGTATGTTTAGCATAATGATCGATACAATCTTGACTGAGAGTCAGGTTCTAGGTTGTCACACAGCCAGTAAAATCATGAGGGAACTTATGCAGCTGGATTATATAACGTATAAATTACTGTATCACTAGTACATGATCAACATTTACACGTTTTTAAGGATCCATGACAGCTTCCTCTCACCTCAGCCCTCCCATAATAAATATTTGTGTGTGTGTGTGTGTTAAACTAGTCGTGAAAAGATAAAATGGTTTTTATGCATCCTTATTAACAAAAGGATAAATTTGTAATGAGTTTAATTATTTAAGGAGATAACAGATTGATCTCATGTTGTTGTTGCTGTTTTTTTTATTTTATTTTTTTAAAGCTTAAACCATTAAACAGCAGAAGCCAAAACACCATCCAGAGCTTTCATAGCAATCCTGGTGCTTGCAGAATTCATAAACCAAGTAAACCTTCTGACATAACTATAAAATGTGGCATAAACCCTAGGAAAAAAATAGCCATCTTGAAAAGGGTAACAGCACTTTTATGAGAATTTCAACCGCACCATGGCAACATCAACCCGTCAAAGCAAATGAAGGGCAGTAAAACTAAAATTAAAAATGATGAAGGGGACCCCAGCTTGCTAACAGCTTTCCAAGCTGTAAAGCTTTCAAATGTTATCTCTTCATTGGTTTGTTCAATCACACATGTCTTTGCTACCAAGCTTTATCATATTATGTATCTTTCCCTTCACTGCAGGCTGCTGAATTTGATCGACTTATGCATGAAAAATATTGTGGGTTTCCCCCCTCCCCAGCGTCCTCATCTTGCTAAATTCTTTTCCCAGTCCTTATTGGTTCATTTTTATTGGCACCTGTATTGACACCTGCAGGCTGTAAGTATACCACTGATACCGATTGGTCGTCAGGCCTGGTTCTAGGATTTATGAGACCTCAGGCAAGGAAGAGAGAGGCTCCTGGTGAGACTCCTACACTTTCACTAATTTTACCCTTTTTTTATCCAGCTTCATTATCATCACTTATGGCAGGCCTGGGCAGGTTGAGGCTCAACAAGTCAAACACTGCCTGCCAAGAATCGACAGTGTGTTAAATAAGTACAGTGACACTCTATTCGAAGCAACTTTTGGGGGCCATAGACCATTAGTTAATCAGAAAGCTTGGGTATCTTATCCATTCTCAACCTTTGCAGACAATTGCTCAATCACTTCCTCCTTGGGGCAATTCCCCCTTCTTGAAGGAAACAGTTACATTCTTTGTTGTTCCTTGTCTGTGATCGATGGCTAGCCTCAAGGCTGTCTCCATAGTGGCCATCAGCATAATTGCTCACACAGAGCCTAGATTGTGTGTGTGTGTGTGTGTATAAACACACATATACACTTTTCCCTATACCTTTCCATGAACATCATGAATGGTTATTTGTAATTTATAGCCTTAAGCTCACCTTACTATCCTGTTGCACTCTGCTGATGTAATCATCACAAATTCTTACACAATGGCCATCAAAGGCTCAATACATTTTTTATTTTGCCCTTCAGCCCTGGTTTGTGAGAAGAGAAGAATCAGAGTCACTGCTAGGGTATGTTTTGGTTGGGTAGAAGACTAATTGTGTGGCAGAAGGCCTTGCAGAGGAGCTGCTGGTGTCAATCAGGGCCCAAGATCCTCAGAGGCATGAGGTGTGGACCAAGCTAAGCGGAGTCCAGTTCCAATGTAAAAGCCAAGAGATCAGCAGCAAGCTAAGCAATGCACTGAATATGCTGTTGGAGTGGGCAGTAGGGATGTGCACTAGTACCAAAATTCAGTTTCAGAATTGGTTGTTTGGAATTCGGAATTACAGCCCTTCAGATTCAGAATTCAGAATTTAAAATTTTTGGAATTTTGTGGATATCCAAAATGCTGTTACAGTCAATACGAATGCTTAATAGTCATTATTTTCTTTCTTTAAAAAAAAAACACACAGGCAAAACATTTTTAAAGGGTTTCTCTGGGACCTCTGACACCTTCCCAGTGATTGTGCCAAACAAAAAGAGGGTGCGGCGGCAGCCAACAGTGCCTAGGTATTAGGCCATGACCGTAAATGGGCATATTGATTGAACCCTGCCAGCAGGAAATGCCAGTAGCATTGGGGGAGCAGAGGATAGTTTGCACTGGGACGTGGGCAAATGCCCTGGGCAGCACTGGCAGGCAGATTAGAGCAGCAGATAGCCTGTGGTGGGTGGGAACTGTGGTGTACAGCACTGTTGAGTGAGTGAGCACGATCTTGGAGTAGCAGTTGAAAGAATGAAAGAGGCAGAAGGAGGGGGCAGCAGACTGAATCTGGGTATACCTAGCACTGTGAGCAGAGTGTGCCATTCACTCTTACTTAAAGGGGACTTCAGGGAAGCCCAGCAATGGTAGGTTGACTTGAAGGGAAAAAAGGTTTTTTTTGCAGATCCAGGTTTCAGGCATGAGTGTTGTGGACTATCAATGTCCCCTGCCTGAGAGAACACAGTCTCACTGGGCACAGTAGTTGGTGGGCAAGACAGCAGTCCCCCTGCCACCTTGGCCAGACCTCCCCAAACAGACTCCTTCTCAGCCCAGTAAGACAAGGGCTTGGTCTCTTTCAGCTTGCAGGGCTCTTGCATGTACGCCTCTACTTCTGCCTCTGCCATGTCCTTCCTCTGGGGTGGTGTCTCTGGAGGACAGGCCCTGCCATGCGTGTCAAGACAGGGTCCCAGAAAGCTTGCCTTGTTGTAACAGGGGTGAGGAACTTGGACTCTACAATACAACTGCTGGCACTGCTGTTTGGATTGCTAATGAACATTGCTAGTTTCTTCCTGCTCTGTGTGATCCCCTCAGTACTAACCAGTCCTTCTTCACTAGCTGCTGCTGCTGCATGTGACGGAAAGTTAGCTGGCATGGCCCTCCCCCCACCTTGTTGCTGCTTGTGGCGTCTGCCCAGGTGATAAATATTAATATGGTATCTGCATAGACCAATGGGAGTGATGGAGGGGCGAAGTCATGAGATATGGGAGACTCAGCAGGAGGACGGGGAGTTTTAGTGGAGTTGAGGGAGTTAGGGAGATTGAGAGTTTAGTGAGAGTTGAAGAGCTTTGGGAGCTTGGGCGGGAGAGTAGTGGTTGAGAGTGGATAAAGGAAGATGTTTGTTTAAGAGTTAACAACATTGCTTGTCCTGTCAACATCTGTAACAATAAACAATTTCTATTTGGTTCTTTTAAAATGACATATGGCCTGGACCTCGATTATTCATAATAGACAATGGTGATGTAATCAACTGGTGGCAGCTGAAAGACATGTAGCATGAGCTCTTAGTTTGGTGAAACAAGCAGGGGCCACGTGGGGATCGTGACACTGCTTAACACCCATTGTCTGCTGTTTAATTCGGGAGTCCAAGAGGGTTGCTAGAACATATTCCTTCCTCTTCCACATGGAGGCAAACCTGTAAAGGAGCAGGTACTTTAGTTTGCAGGCCAGGACCACCATTTCACGGTGGAAAAATGCTCTCCTTCTATGGAATCACCCATGCACCTAGGGCTAGCCTGTCCCCTCATCATGCCAACCAAGCCCTGGAACATTGGGGTCACCTGGCTCAGTATGGCTTTCTCTCCACTAAGGACCTGTGTTGCACACTCAAAGCTTTGGAGGACACAGACCACTTGATCTATGATGTCCCACTTTTCTCTGTCCAGAGGAGCACCCACACCAATGGAAGTCTCTGATGCCAAATCATGGACTGCCCTTTGTTACCCCAGCACTCTTTCAAGCAGAGAAATCTGGACTTCCATCGAGCTGCCAAGTTCTGGGTTAGGTGGTGCAGTGGGAACCCCAATTTTTCTTGCCTCTGCTACAACAGCTCACTGCCCTGGACACTCTGGCAAAAAAGCCCTGCCACCTTTCTGGCCCACTCAATTATATGAGGTATATATCATGACTGTGAAGATTCTCAGTCATCCAGGTGAGGTTATCTGGAAGTTGAGTCATGGCAACTGGACTTCTTATTAGGTTGAAACATTTTGCTACTCATCCAGGTAGCTTCTTCAGTCTGAGGAGAGTTGGTAGGAGACCCTTGATATATCCTCCACATTGGTTCCACTTCCCCCTAGTCTGAATAGGCTCGTTAGATGGACAGATGGGGGCGGGGTGAGTGGCCTCCCACCTCTTGCTAGCCCATCTACCTCCATGTTTCCCTGGTAGCTCAACCTCAGCCCTCTGATGTCACTTACCCTTCACAATAAGGAAGCCACTTGCCCCCACAGCACCCTCTTCATTTGCCAGCACCAATGCCCTATGCTGAGTCTGCAGGTGGCTGAGCATGCTGCTATAGAAGAGAGGACACGAGTCCTGCCCAAGCTTGAGCACTTTCTCGCAGTACATGCACTCAGCCATGCAAACATCTGTTGCACACTCCTGAAAATGTTTCCAGATTATTGACTTCTCGGGAGCTCCAATTTTTGACTGCACGTTCCTAACAGGGATTGCTCTCTTGTTATCACTACTAGTTTTAGCAACTAGTGAAGGAACTGCAGCTGGAGGGGCAGGGGTAATTTCTGGGTCACATGTTTCTGAAACAGTGCCAACCTGAGTCCCCTTAGTCTCCTCCTTCCCCATGTCAGATGTGTACGAACATGAAGGGGAGTTCCCACCAGTCACTTCTTAAGCCACTTCATGATACTGGCAAATTGACAGGAAGGCTCACTTTGGGTTTGTTTCCAACAATCACACGTGCTAGGAATGAAGCAGAACGGAGTTATCTTACTCACACCAAAAAAGTAGAAGCCCCTGATAGGGGACATAAGGGTACAGGTAGGAACTCAGTGGAGGTGGGCTGGTTTGCTCCAGCAAAGACATCATCTGATTGTGGTCTTCAGGAGCAAAACCAGCCTGTCTTTGCAGCAGACCAAACAGCAGGCTCATTTCCCATGTAGTCAGCCTCTTAGATGTAGAATACCACAGAGGTACCAAACGTATGCAAGAGTATGCCCAAGGTTTTGATTCAGGAGGTAGGGTTGATCGGTGGTCCAAGTTTCTTTCTTTTCAAGGTATAGTTTCAACAATTTTTTCCCTATTTCAGCCAAATATTTTTTTCTTTTTCTCTTTGGGAAATAATTATATACTAAAAGTAGAATTAATGTTGCAGTTCCTCCTCAGTCCCAATCTCAGCCTGTCCCAACTGCCCACTGTAACTGACATAATGGCATCCTACCTTTTATTCTCTCTCATATCCCTGGTAACAGGGCACATTCCTTCCCATTCTACCCCCTGCATCCTGGCTGTTCTCCTTTGTGCTTCCCTAGAGAGACAACAAGTGGTTTTTGCTGAGCTTGTCAAGGGAAAGACCTTATGAGTTTCATTGTCTAAAATCAGCCCCTCAAATCAGTCTTGAAAACCAAATCACAAAGATGTCACACCACTACCACTATGGCAAAGCATGTATTAAGCTTTCCCTCTGAGCTAATACAACAAATCATTTCTCCAAAGACACTCGACAGAGAAATTGGTTAGCAAAGTTTAACCACAGCAAAGGGGGTGGAAAGCAGACAATATCTCCAAAGTACTGGAGGTCAATTAACAAAATTTGAAACCCTATAAATAACATGTTTTATTTGTTTGTTTGCTTGTTTATATACTGCTGACTTAGTGTGAAACACTAATCTAAGTAGTTTACAAAGATAAAATAAACAGTAACCCTGACCGTCCAACAAAACCAATAAGATAAAGCCCTACATTAAATAAAACCCCAAATGACGGCGGACTCTGGGAGGGACATATAAAGAGAAACTCAAGAAAGAATGCCCTTAACTGCTTTCTGAAACAGAAATGTCTTTAATATTATCCTTTCTATCTGAAAAGAGACACAAACCATCCTCAAACCTTCTACACTACCAAGGTTGAAATCTCTGTCGGCTGAGTTGTTTTCTGAGTGTACACCATAGAACCTAACACCCCTTCCAATTTCTGCTTATGACATTGGGGTGAGATTAATTCAGCATGACCCCCTAATCCCTTCTAGCCCCCATAATAAACAAATTTCTTATACCAGTGATGCTAATCACCAGTTTACCCATTGATATTTATAGTGCATATTTAATATGTGTAGAGACGTAAACTTAACTGGCAGATTTTAAAATTTATAATCACATCCCAGTCTGTTAGTTGAAGAAACTGCACACCTAACCCCTCTCCATTCCATGATGCCATCCTCGGGGCTTACTATTAACACCAGCTTCTTTGAGCATCTCTATTTTACTGTTTTCCGACTTTGTCAGAGGATGTCATCTAGGCTCCCATTGTGTCACAGATAATAACTAGGTCTATTTGTCCTCTGTGTCAGTATATGGCAAGGCAGTCTCCATGCTGTCTAGCTGCATAAATAAAAGCCAGAGTTTGGTGTCCAGAAATTGGGTTTAATTTCCTTAGGACTGAAGTGCGGCTGCTAGATGTTAGACATCATTGCCAATGCCTAAGGGGCTGGCTAATCTTTGAAGGACATATTATTCACTGCTGATTATGGTGGCTGCTACTTTATGGGCCTGGTAGCAAGATGGGACTGGATAGACAAACACTGAATACAGATAGGTTGGGAGATTTTGCAAATCCAGCAAATTACCCACTCTAATAGCTGAGATTCTTGCGGTTTCATAAAGCACGGGAAAGAAATGAGTTGATGTTTGTGGCAATTTAAAAATTAACCTCATGGTAAACATAATAATAACAATAACAATTCCATGCTGCCTAGTCTGACTTATGGCAAGCCTTCTCAGGGTTTTCTAGGCATAGAGTAGTCAGAAGTGGTTTACTAGTCCTTCTGGGGGTGCCTTGGAACTGTGCAGCTTGCCCAAGGCTACACAGAATGGCTCTTCTCTATGGAAGCACATTGGGAAATCAAATGCCCAGGCTTTGGCTCAACAGCCAGGTACTTAACTCACTGAGCTATCCAGCAACATTTACAAAAGGAAAAAAAATACACCTCCCAGAAAGCAGGAATGCCAGTTTTCATAACACCACAACATGCGTACAATAGAAAATGCAGAAGGAACACAGATAATTCAGAGCTTGTTTGAACATGGAAGTACATTAGTTGATGATTGCACCGTCAAGTGATGATTTCTATGTATAAATCAGCTGACATAAGATGGACTCAACACACAGAGAATGCATTGTCTCACGCTGGAGCTGCTTGCATGTGTAGTTGCAACTAATCATGGGAACATACTGCTAGATTTATAATAACAAAGAACTGCTGTAGAACTACAGTTTTCTAGAGGTGAGATGGGGTGGAGCTACAATTGAGGCTAGTAGGAGGGACTTGGATGGAAGTGCATGGAATTCATGCAAACTCAGTGTGCGGAGAAAAGAGAGATACTCCCCCAGTTTGTCTCAGAAAGCAAGACGTACCTAGATTCCCATATCCACTCAGAGAAGAAGCTACTTGCCACCAGCCATTCATCATGCAAACACTTGCACTGAGGTGGGTCACATTTCCCTCGTCCATTTATCAGATTAAAAATTATAATACTGAATATGTCCTCTTCACATCCCAAATTAGACCCAACCCAGTCTGTGAAAAGAAACTATGTGGACAAAGAAACAAACAAGCTGGCTGCTCTTGCTTGGCAGGTGAAACAGGCATTCTGTGAATGTGGTCATCTGTAGGACTGGCCATGTTTGAAAAGAAAAGAAAAAAATGTACAACTTATTATCTGCATACAACAAGAACGTTTGGCAAGCCTAGCAATTGTGTTTGTAGCACTCTGATTTATTCTGATGGCTTGTAGGTTAGAATAAAAAAATGTCAGAAAAAACTTTGCAGAATTAAAAGCAAAATTCAATATCTGAAATAAGACAGAAATCCTTGTTCTAACTGCAGAAAGAAAACTGTAATGATGTCTTTGTGTCTATATGCACATGTGCACAAGACTGTGGGGGAGAAATTGTGATATCACAATGCAAGCTGACAGCCGAAAATTTTGTCACAGACCATCTGGCTGCAGAACCAACCCTGGAGTATTTATTGAAACAGCAGCAGCTGTTGGGGGACTTGAAGGTATTTTTGGTTAGGGATGTAGCTGCCTGAACTGGGATAGTGTGACCCTGTTGAACTTTCTTAGGATATGACCAGGAAAGAGGGCTTATAGATGAAAAATTATGGCTCCATGACAATTCTAAGGTCTGATAAAACAGCTACTTTGGATGGAGAAGACATGAATTCCAGTCCAAAAGCTCCAAGTATAATGTAGGTTGGTTTGCTTAAAATAATCAGTTGCATTTGTAAAGTGAAAATCTAGCACACTTAGTAATCTTCAGTATACCACAATAAAGCAGGACTTTGGGTTTGCCTAAGGCCATCAGTAAGTTGATAACTGAATTCGTCCTAAGCTCTGTACCATCTAGCAGGGGACCTGCTGAGATTACTTCCTCTTCAGGCTTTTCTTCAAGGTCAATAATTTTCATTAATTGGAGTGTACCACCCCTCCACCCCACCCCGCCAGGAGAGACATATCTAGATTTCAGGGGTGGTGGTTCTAATTTGAAAGGAGGAAATCAAATACAATTTTTAATCTGGGAAATGAAGGGAAGGGGAAATGTGACTTGTTTCATTACTATGCAGGTAATTCCTCTATCTGACGATGTGCAGTGGTGCACCTCTCATGTTTACTTCATCTTTCCTCATCTCTCAGCTCTGCTGTAGTGGTCCAGAGCTTGTTCTATGTGGAAAGTCCAGCTGTGCTCCCCCTGTGCAAAAGGAGAGCCTTGATAAAATGATTCCTTGGTTTGAAAGTAAAGCTGTCAATCATGTAGCTAGACCCACCTTTCACTGCCCTCCCTTGCATTTGGCTTATATGGAAAGTCAGTCAATCAATCAATCAATCTTTATTTTTGCGGTCTCTGACCCATTAAAATACATACATGTAATATTTAAAATAAATGGAAGCAATTAAAACATTTCAAGACAGTTAAAACAGTATAAACTAATAAGATAGATTACCCATATGTTGTTTTTTATATTGATATTATATACATATATGGAAAGTTTTTTTGGGGGGGGGGAATGAATCTGTGAAAAATGATAGCAGTGCCTGTGTCTCTGTGTCCCTCTGCATCTCAGAACTGGGCTTTAATAAGCCAATTCCATTTAGACCATTTTAGAGGACACCTGGAACCTTGTTCAGAGGTTCCAGATTTGTTACCCCACTCCCCAATTTTCAGGGGCAAATGATTAAGTGCCCAGGGGAGGAAAGAGAGAAAAAGAGAAGGAAGGTGGTACTGTCTGGAACCATGTGTGCCCTTTGTTTCCTTTTTGTAAGGTATTGCCACAAGATAAAGGACAAAAAGAGATTGTTGTTGTT
This sequence comes from Intellagama lesueurii, assembly GCA_037013535.1. Classification (NCBI taxonomy): domain Eukaryota; kingdom Metazoa; phylum Chordata; class Lepidosauria; order Squamata; family Agamidae; genus Intellagama; species Intellagama lesueurii. The sequence continues at coordinate 156,892,136 of JBAJHW010000003.1, read as the reverse complement.
GTTGTTGTTTAGTCGTTAAGTCGTGTCCAACTCTTCGTGACCCCATGAACCAGAGCACGCCAGGCCCTCCTGTCTTCCACTGCCTCCCGGAGTTGGGTCAAATTCATGTTGGTAGCTTCGATGACACTGTCCATCCATCTCGTCCTCTGTCGTCCCCTTCTCCTCTTGCCTTCACACTTTCCCAACATCAGGGTCTTTTCCAGGGAGTCTTCTGGAGAGTTCTGACTAAACGCGATCCACCTGGAGCAGGAACTGGCAAGCCACTCCAGTATCTTTGCCAAGAAAACCCCATGAACAGAAACAAAAGGCTAAAAAAGAGATTAAGAGACAGCAAATAAAATCTCAGAAACCAGGCAGTTTGATCAAAACATTATTTGTTTGGCAGCTAAAATGTTTTCTGAAAGAGAAAATAATGTGCAAATTACCGAAGGCTAAGGACAAGATGGACTTCCCTCAGAATGGAGTTAGGTCATTAGAACAGGGATGGGCCAGCGGGCAACCTCTAGTGGTCCAAAGGCCACATGTGTCCTGGAACGTGGAAGGCTGCACCCACACTTGCACCCATACCCACCTCCAGCCCAATTTTTAAAAGGGGCCTTTGACAACCGAAAAAGCCTATCATGCCCTGTAGTGACCTCAAAACTGTTTATTTATTTTTAAATTACCAACAAATATCTTTGAGGTGGGGGATGCTGAAGGCCTCAAAACATGGAAAAATGCTCCGCTATGCCCCCTAGGTGTAAAAAGCCAGTTAAAAATAATTTTGTGGTGAGGGTTGCATTTGGACCTAGGAGATGCAGGGGCACTTTGCCCATCCTGGTGTAGAGGCTCAGACTAGATGAAATACTTAACCCATATGTAGAAGTAGTGCTACCTTAAGTGATGACTATGTTTCTCTTAATGTGTGCTTTTCCTCACCTCCATTCTTCTCTTCCAGCCATTCCACCATCCTTTGTTTTTGTGTTTGGTTATTGGAAGTTCAACACAGGCTTACTTTGCTGGGACACACATCTGTAAGGATATCCCATTGTCAAATGAAAAAAAAAAGGGTCTAATAGCATGGAATACGTAATTCCTTAACATTTTGTTTTGTTTGACCCCATGTTCAATATGGGAAGGATTCACTGCTTCAGAAGTTACTTTTTCTTTTTTTCAAAAAAGGAAGATCTTTCATTGGGAACATGCCTTCCGATCATTTCAGCTTGCGCAAAAGAGGAATCTGGTTGCTTTGGCCTAGTTGTGCAGGCCTGGGGTGGAGAGTTTTTTCAAGGCTTTGTTTCACTGCTGCTTTTACAGCTGAAAGGTTCGGGAGACACGGTGCTGGTGCTGCACTTCCTGCTGTGCTCCTAATGGCCCAATGGGCCCTATGTCAGCATTGCCAAAAACCCAGGAGTGAGTGGTCTCCTCCTATCTTTCTTTACTTGCAAACTGAGTGTGACTGTGATGACGAAAGGCACTGAGACAGGAAATAAAGTGCAATTGTTGTCACTTTTGTGCATTGAGCCTCCACAATCTCACCTAGAATGTATGTGAGTTATAGCAAAAGGCATTCCAAGGATCAGCTGGCAGGACAAGTATGGGCTAAAGAAGCCATTAATTTTTTCCCCCACTGCACTCCTAACATTTCTGAAGAATGGGCTGACTGCAGTGCTAATAAAGTAGTACCAAGAGATGAGACATGAGAAGGACTGGCAATTTTCTGCTTCCAGCCTCTGGGTACTGAGAAAGAACATGTATTGGGCGGTTTCCTTTCCCAGCCTTTGACTAAGAAATAGCAATTTCAAATTACTTCATCCTGACAGGAGATGCAGACAGACTTATTTTATTATGTAATATAGTTTTCTGTGGTTAATCAGACCACACACAAATTTAATCATGCAATAAACATATGAGAACGTCAGTTTAAGGTACTTGGGTGATGAAACTATAAACACACCCCACACCTCATATGTTTTCTCAAGGTAAACTATGATTATTGTATTTGTATAGGCAGTGCATTACAAGAAGTGTTGATTGCATTAATTTACGTGAAAAAACAGTTGAATTGGTTCAAACTGATTAAGACTGTTACACTGAGCCTTATTTTTTTAAAGTCAGTCTTTGGACATGGCTCAGCTCCTTGACGATAAAAGACTCACTTTATAGTCAGTAGGAATTTCCAACTGATTTTAATGGCTCATAATCCTCTTCTGAGAAGTGGAGATGCATGGATACTGAAGAGATGACTTTTCCAGCGGTGGCATCCAAAAAATGGAATGAAAATGTCCTCCTCAGAGATTGTTGCCTGATCCATTAAGTTGTCATCTCAGGCTTTTTAGTCATACAGTGTGGTTTAACTAACTAACTAACTAACTAACTAACTAACTAACTAACTAACTAACTAACTAACTAACTAACTAACTAACTATTAGTGTGTAGTATAGTGGATAGGAGGGGACGTGGTGGCACTGCAGGTTAAACCGCAGAAGCCTCTGTGCTGCAGGGTCAGAAGACCAGCAGTCATAAGATCGAATCCACGCGATGGAGTGAGCTCCCGTCGCTTGTCCCAGCTCCTGCCAACCTAGCAGTTCGAAAGTATGTAAAAATGCGAGTAGATAAATAGGTACCACCTCGGTGGGAAGGTAACGGCGTTCCGTGTCTAGTCGCGCTGGCCACGTGACCACGGAAACTGTCTACGGACAAACGCTGGCTCTATGGCTTGGAAACAGGGATGAGCACCGCGCCCTAGAGTCGGACACAACTGGACTAAATGTCAAGGGGAACCTTTACCTTTACCTTTATAGTGGATAGAGTGATGGACTAGGACTCTGGAGAACAGGATCCAAATCCCCACTTGGCCACACCTTAAATATTGCACTCCTTTAATATCTCACTTACTCTGAAATTCCTATTAGGGTCACTATAAGTTGGTTCTGACTTGGTGGCACAAAAGACACACATTACTTGTGCGCTGATGGTTTACTTACTTTCTCTGGTTTTCATGTTGATTTCATTCTATTGATTTAGTTCACTGCATTGTTTTCTATTATGCTTTCATAATGTTGCAGTTTAAGCTTTAGTTTGTAAATTTATAGATCTAGAAAACAAACATTTTTCATGCAATCAGTTGGGCGGTTGGGACAGGGGAGTGCTTTTCAAACCGTCTTGGCAAACTTCTCATTTCAACTCATTTGTCACATCTCAAACATTGAGTTCAAAGAGGGAGATTCACTGGACTAGAGTGTGCAAAAGCTACTCTTTTTTGGATTAAAATTCCCAGAATACCCCAGTGATTGACTGAAGAAAGTTAATTTACCCATCTCTGTACTAACTAGTGCTATATATTTTTCAAGCTGTATTGTGTGACTTGTAAAATAAAATAAATACTAACTCAACTTGCCTCCAAAGACAGACGGACATTACAGTTAGGAGAGCATTCAAATTCATTATCATGGTTCGGACACTCAGTTTGGCATTAGAGCTCCCAGCCGTATGTTTTTCCCACTCACTCCCCCTGTCCTATTTCACCTCACAAAAGGAGAAGATGACACCTGAGATGCTAAATACGGCAGGCAGCATCCAAAACATAATTCCTGCCTTTTTGGACTGTTGACATAAATGAAATGGCCAGGCAGACCAATTTTTTAAAAGAAACAGAAAGGGGGAGACAAGAATATATCTTGCTCATTCCCTTTTATTCAGGATAGTTTGAAATGTCTTAAGGAGAAGTTGAAAGACCAAACCATATATCTGCACGTCTCTCCTGAGGCAGCTTCTGCAATCACTGCCAGTTGGAAGAGCCACTATTCACAAAGCCCAAATCTAGCAATTCATCATGTCGAAGAACAAGAAGAACTTCACTGACTTTCAGGATTGATCTGAACACCCGAAGGGTGCAAGGCAGGACATAAAGCTTCTGAGTTGTTGTTTTTAGTAATAAGGGCTATCTGCCCGATCTCTTGGTTAAAATTCTGAGTGGGTCTTCTATCTTACACACATACCAACCACTCTTTCATATTGTATGGTATCTAGAAGTTGCCCCCTGCCTCAGTGAAAGTTTTAGAAGAACGAGGATGCAGGAAAAGGTAGAGTTACAGGTAAGGAAAGAGGAAAAATAGGCTGTACAAACTTGCCCATAATTTTTGAATAAATGTTTGTTGCACTCCTAATTGGCAGAGTGCTCCAGACAGACAGGTTAAATTGATGGCTTGTTAGTGAGGACTGGCCCCTTTGTGAGTTGTTTTCAGAATGATTGATTTGCAATAAAGTGGCTCCTGGTGGGAGCATGCAGGTGGAACTGATTCAGATCGATTCCACAGAAGCTGACTAATCAGCTGTTTAAACTGGCAGAGTGTTCAATGACGGAAACAGTCGAGCCATCATTTTCTATCTGGGATTACAAATTAGCTTGTTCTATTTATCCTGTTTCCCATCAATATGGATGCAGGCAGCTGAATGCGAGAACTGGGATTGTGGAATGACGGGGTAAAATAAAGGACCCTTGCCGGTTACAGCTCTGCTGTGGGGTGTTGACAACAAATGAACACAGAGGGAAGAAGGAAGAATGGCTCTGTATGTTCATGAAACCTCACTAAACTCCTCTTCTGAGACTGCTGTGCGAAGCACACACAAACCCTGAACTTCTGAATAAATAAGGATTGTGGTGTGTATTAAGAAACGTTAGAAAATTTCAGCATTGTGCCTACTTCTGAGAAGACAAACCGAGAGTTACAGATTTCTAAAATGAATATATCCTCCCCTGCCTTTGTGACACCCTTACTCTTTCTTATGTATATAATGCTGAAAAGATGAGCTTCTGGAAATAAATATGGAATATGAGATAGTCCATATTGGTGTCCTGCAACGACAGGGACTGGCCAGTAAAGCATGCCCCCCTGAAGCTGTTTTTGCAGCCTCCTGCCTTCCCCTAGGCCAACTTTTTTCACCAAAAAAGGAGAAAGATGGGTTCTGGAAGCATGCCACTTCTGGAAGCATTCTTCTAAATAGGTAACAACTCTCCATCACCATTCAGCACCCTCCAAATACTAGGGTTTGGGGTCCCCTCCCAACAAAACTGGAAGTGCACTTTTAGAACCATTTGGGAATTTTGGTGGTCTGTTTGGCTCTCAGAGGTTCTGGGAGCAAAAAAAAAAAAAGTGGGGGGAAGGCCCAGTGAGCGGTGAGAATTGTCCCCTTACTTTAATGTGTTGTACATATGACAAGTATACATGTGACTTTAGTAACTAAAAGATGCTATCATGCTTGTTCTGCCAGTTGCCAGGTGGGTAGAATACTTCTCAGTGAAATAGAACCAACTGGAATAATTTGAAATTTTTTGACTCTTGGTTAATATTTTCAGAGAAAAGTTTGGGCTTTGGCATCCAAATTCTATTTTTGTTCGTTTGTTTGTTTTCACTGAACGTGACGTGTAGGTGCAGAATGCCTTGCACTGAAATCATTTTCACATTTCCATCTTAGAAATACGAGGACCAAAGAACAAAGCTATGACTATTGCCAGTAATCAAACCTTCCTGAGCTTCACCTGGGTTCAGTGTTGCCCTGCTTTGTCTTCAGCCCATACCTGAACTTGAAGTTTCCTTTGCCTGATTAATGTCGTGACCTGTGTTCTGGTTTTGTCTGGTTTCCCCCAACATCAGTCCCCAGTATCTCAGATGGATTATAGCTGCAACATGGAATGTTCTTAGATCACCTTAATGTGTGATTTATCTTTTCTTCCTTCTGACCCATTGCCTGAATCTATCTGTCTAATGGCTTTGTTGCCTTTTAAACTGAAATAATTCAAAGTGAGGTACTATCACTGGTTCTTCATATTGTACACACTTTTTAAAACACCAAAATGTTTGTACAGTTCAAGTCCAGAAAGGCAGGCCTCCTTTCTATTTAATGTAGAAAGCTGGGCTCAGTTTTGTGCCCTGTTCTGTGCTCCCCAAAGTCACAAAAACAGTTGGTGATGGTTAGTAATGAAGATTATAGTAGACTTCTGGAGAGAGTGAATATTGTCTCAAATTATTGTCCGTTCCCCCCCCCCCCCCCCGTCTTTGTGTACTGTGCCATGTTTAGATTTTCTTGATCCTGTATCAGCGGTTGCATAATTCTGATGGCTCTTTCCTAGGATATAAAAAGTGTATCCACATATGCATGAAACTGGCATTGCATGTGGCAATGTAAGTGACCATAAATATTACTTGATAAAATGAAAAACTGAGAATGAAATGATCTGTCTGAAAAATAGCCAGGAATGGCAGATCTAATTTTTAAATATAACATCCATTTGTAGAATTTTGGTACATTGCCTAAATGAAGTCTTGTCATACTTAAATAGCATGAAAAAAAAATAACAGGTAAGTTATGTGACATGATATAATAGAACAAGGGATAATTTTCACATTTATGCTGACATGAAGAAATTAATCATCAAAGTTTGAAGAGGAGGTGTTCCCCATAATATCCCGGTCACAAATCCCTTGTGTTTCTATGGCTTCTGAGATTCTAGCAAACATTGGCTACATGCTTCACAATCACAAGGGCTAGAATTTTGAGTTTTTAAAAAAGTTGACAATCATTGTCATGTGATTCCCCCCCCCCCCCCCGGTTTTCTCACAGAATGATAGCAAACACATAGCCCCCAGAATAGATAAGGATGTACAGAAAAGTGCTTCAGTAAAGGCTGTCAGAGAATGATAAACAGTTGTTCTGTTTGGGCTAATGTCAGCTGTGAAGGATTTTTTAAGTTTGTTCTTAGCACATGGTTCAGGAACAACATTCAAGAATATATTCTTATGGGTAAAAAAGTATTTTGAAACACACTGAGGAACAGTGAAGAAGAAGCCATGCCACTGTTTCTTTCTATGACAGTAAATAAATGGTAGCTGACAATATTAATATTGTCTTTAATTGTTTCTGTAGAAAACAAAGGAAATTCACCCTCAGCTACCATCACCGTTTCAGCTTGTTGAGTGTCCACATTTCAGAATATTAGCTGTTACACATACAAGCTTAAGCTTCCTTTAGTGTCCTCAAATCCTGACCTGCAGGGCTCAGATTCTGTCTCAGGTTGATATAATTCAGTGTCCCTGGCTGTGCGATTCTAGCCTTCCTTTTAACAATCTGCCAAAGCCAACTGAATTATGTGTTGGTATCGAGATGTGGGCTGCTCACTGCAAATTGAGCCGATAGCTGGCAAAGTCATTTCGCTTCACACCCTCACATTGATGGGCAGTCTCTGGAGGTGAGATAAGCAACCTGGTTCGGATACAGAACAAGATGTGTTTCTTCAAGATAAGATGGGTGATTTAAAAGAAGCAGTGGCTCAGGCAAGCAGGATGTGAGGGTGAGCAGCTAGCTGTTCATCACACAATATGCACACATGCATGCACACATGCACAGCTTTCTGTGACTGCCAGAAATGCATCAGAGAAGGTTATTAAACAATACAGTGGTAACATATTTGACAGATGTCACTCTTGTGCATTTCGCCTTGGGTGTAAACATTTTGGGGGCACAGATAGCTTGGATAGGGTTGGGCGTAAGCCTCGTGTGCACTCCTAGAGCATGTTTCCCATGTCTACTCTGGCCAATAGAAACTATGGCCCCACTGAGTAACTTTCTTCCTGAGCTTCAGTCCTCCATGGGAGCTCCACATAGAGAGTATTGCAATAGTTAATCCTTGAGATTACCAACACATGAACCAGTGTTATTAGGGACCTCCTGTCAAGAAGGAGGTGGAGATGTGCAATCTGCCTCAGATGGAAAGAGGCAGATTTGGTCATGGCCAAGATCTGTTTCTCCATTGGGAAGGCCCGGGTCCAGAAGCACACCCAGATTATAGGCCTGATCCTTCAGGGGGAAGGTGATCCCATCAAGATCAGACAACAACCCCCTCCCAACCGATCAGGATGCCCTCCCAACAGGATTTCCATCTTGTAAGGATTCAGTTTCAGTGTATTTGCCGTCATCCAGTCCATAACTGTGGTCAGGCAATGGTTTAAAGTCTGTACAGCTTCCCCTGCTGAAAAGAAAAAGGAGAGATAGAGTTACCTGACATCAGCATACTGGTGATTTTTCTGTACAAAAGTATTTTATTCTCGTATTTTTGTATGACAATATGGAGATCAGCAGAGAAGTAGGGTTGGACAGAAATCTCCCCCCCCCCCTTTGATCCCCCTTTGCAATATTGGCAAAGAATCTTTGGGAGACTTTCATGAGTGTGGGTGGAGTGAAATTTGCCAGCATTATCAGTGATCTTTTTGGCAGCCATCTTTTCTCTTTACCTCAGAATTTTCCCATCAGTTCATCATTCTGTCATCTAGGTTTCAAACGAACAAAAAGGGAGAGCGGCTTCCACAAGGAGCACTGATGTTTGTGAACAGCAAATTCTGCATCCCATATAAATTTTGCTAGAATGATCTAGTCCTGCCCCCTGTTGCAGTGACCACACGTGGAGGGTGAGTGCTTAAAAGAGAGAGACTCCTTTGTCTGTGAATGCTTTCCATGCAGTCAAGGACGCTGCATTCCTGATCACTGAGATGATGTTCGTGGTTAACAGAACCTCCACTATTAAGAAAGCTGCCCTCCAGAAATTGTAATTCAGACGAGAGTGTTTTCCCCCTTCACACATCTAACCCCTGTGCAGTTGAACACACAAATAAGGCTATTGTTTTTAGCTTTTGCTAATAAAACTTTTTCACATTTACTACAGTGTCTCTAATTTTCCATGTCTACTTTCATTTTCACCCATTTTCGCAAATAACAGTTCCCTCCCTGATACCGCGTCTATCTTTAATTACTGTCCAAATTAAACTGAGGCAAATAACTTTCTGCCTTTTGTATATATACACTTGACAAATTTAGAGGTTGAAACAGGAGAAGGTTAATGAAGGCAGAAGAAAGAAGAAATGCTTACCAATGAATGGTCAGGACATTTCAGAATTTCCAAACCTCTCTTGTTAGGGAACTTAAAGATAAAAGTCCATTTGAATAGTTTGAAAAGGTTACTTCTCCAAGCTCTGTCAGTGGCCTGCAATGACCAGGAAAAGGTAACGTTTCCTTGGCAAATGGAAACCATCCGTCCCCCTGCTTCCAGCAAATAATGGTTTATGCCTTCCAACAAGAACTATGCCTACAGCATTCCTTGTAATGTCTAGTCCGGACCCAAGACACAGACAAAGACTGCAACTTCAGTGAGACAGTTAGCTTACAGCATAGGAAAGCACGTTGGGTTTCTCTCTCTCTCCAGATAACTGATGTGAGAAAATCATTTCCCTCTTGGAATGATTAAGCATGCCACCATCTATGTTCTACCTGTAAATAACCCCCCCTTAAAAAAAAAGTGATCATTTTTTTCATCCAGATGTAATCAAACTCAAATAAGCATTGCCCGCTTAGAACATTTCACAGCTTGTAGTGTCCAGAAACTGTTGTGTTGAGCTGTTTCTCTAGAGACCCTTTTGATTGGAGCACTTCCAAGACTTAAAACGGAAGCATAGAAGCTGTACCCTCATGGCCACATGCCAGGTGTTCATGTCATCTCTGTTCATTTTGTATGCCTGACCCGTAAAGCTATATCTGCATAAGGGAAGTCAAGTTAATGTAGTATATGAATGTCAGGACGTATCTGTCATCAATATTTTGAAAGCTCCTTTGAGGACTTAATCACATAAAACAACTGAGGCAAATTGATCTCTGCCCATCTAAGACCGAAAGCATTTGAATGAATACTATGAAAATATTTTAAAAGGATAGGAAGGTCATTAAAAAGCTAGTACAGCTGATTTTTTACCCTGTGTGCAGAAGATGAGAAGCAGTACTTGCAAGGAACAAAGTTTGCATAAAGAAGGGTGGGGAAAGTGTTGTGGTATTTGGTTTTGTGGTAGAGTTTGGTGTGAGGACAATGAGCAGATAAAAATGGTTCTGGCAGGAACCTACAGATCAAATTGAACTATAGTCTCCCTTGATAGACCACCCCTTATTAGTTAGTTTACCTCAACTGGCACTTATTTGTTTCAATACATTCATCCAAAAACGCTGGTAAATTAAAAAGAATAAAATATTTCTGTTTACTTACAGTTCTTCTTATATAAAAACAAACATCTTATTTTGTGGAAATGCTAACTTCTTACATTACTGAGCTTAACTGGTTGACTAGCTTCATGCTTCACTAACTGATCGGCTACATAGTTATCTGACAGAACACTTCACTTGAACTGTTCACGTCTGACTCCATAACGCACACACTTCATAACATTAACTAAACCCTGACTGGGGGGAAAAAGCGGGCGAAAGACTCTGAGGTAGAGAGGGAAACAATTGGCTGTTACTGGATTGACTGACATCCACCCCATCCAGAAAGGTCCCTCCCACCCAAAACCTCTTAAAGGTATCATAAGAGAGTATAATATATCCAACAAAAAGAGGGATTTGTTAGCTCACTTAATTCTTCCTCTCCTGCAACACTTTTCTGCCTCTTGCCATCCTCTGTCAAGGCAGCAGATGGGAGTTTTCATTGAACAGGTGAATACAGAATAAGCTGGGCTGGTCAATCATAGTCCTGCCCCCCCCCCCCCCCCAAGCCAAGCTTCTGCCCGTCTCTTCAAGTCCCATTATCTGTCCTTTTGGCAAATTTCCCGTGCAAATTTCCTGCAGCCACAACTGTATTTTCTTCTTGAAATATTTCATTGTTTTCCAGTAGCTCTATATACTGTAGTGGTTTTCTTCTTGCTTCCTGAAGTTGCTCACTGGCAGCAGAGGTTGTGTCCCATCGTTGTTCAAGTTGTCTGCATCCATGAAGTTTGTCTTTTCCTGTCCATCTTTCATTCCAAAAATGCTCAGTGATTTTGTTGTTGTTTCTCATTAAAGATCATTTGACTTCTTACTTGCTTTCATTCTGTATGTTGAGGTTGTGTCTGATAAGTCTTGTAGCTTTCATTTCATTTTTTTAAAATTACATATCCCATAGTTGTTGCTCTTTCAATCATTTCTATTATATTACATTATCTGCATAGATTAGGATATTTGTCTGGTTGTAAACTTGCCTTCTGAATCTCAAGTCAGAATTAACTCTACCCTGGATGAATCTTTCTTTGGTGACAATTCCATGTTTTAGCAGCATATTAAGTTCACAGATAATCTTTTGAGATCTATAAAAAAAATTTGCTCACCTTTTAATTCCTTGGAGCTGAGCAGTTGAACTTTGTAAAATTCATGCCACAAAGCTTACAATTCTCTGATTAATTTCTTATCAGTCATCACATAGTTTCACCAATGTTACCTTGACTTCCAGGACCCCTTCCCACACTGCTTCTTGGGCCATGCATATTGCTGTCTGGATGTGTACTCTTGATGCATCTTTTTGTTTCCATCGCTCAAGTTTCCAAGTCAGGCAGATCTTTATCGCACTTCCTTGCAGCAGAAACAGGCCCTGGTTTCTTTCTTCAGCCTCATCTCCTCTAAAAGCAGCTTTTGGAATTTTGTGGTCTTCACTCCTTTGAATTTGTTGGGCTTATGTTCAGAATTGAAGGTAGAACTGAAAGGTCAGTGGGAACAACAAAGTAGCAGCAAGTGGTGGTGGTCTGGAAGTTTAAAAAAACAGAAGGTGAGTGGAGCTGATAAATCAGAGAGTCTGCAGGCAGGAAGTGGGAAGCATCAGGTCTCATCCTGTAAAACAGTTGGAAGCCAGATTTGTCAGCTAGTTGTAGTTTGGCCCAGGAAGCTATGAGTCTTAAGGGGACTGTGGGGATACTTGTAGTGGGTTGGTGCTGGGAAGAGGCAGCTTCTCTGAACAGAGTCCATGGAAAGCAAATACTAGGCCTCTGTGACATATATATTTATCAATATTTTATATTTCAGGATATCCTCCTTTTCTAATTGTTGGTCATTTCGTTTTATTTTTATGATTATACCCCTTATCCTTTTACTTGTCCATTGACGCCATCTTGATTTTTAGATCTTTTGTTTTGTTATATAGGTATATCTTATTTTGTATTTTTGGTTTGGGTGGGATTTGCCTTTTCTCCGTATGTTTATTTTCCTGCTGGACACCGCCCAGAGTAGTGGCAAGGCTACTAGATGGTGTAGTACAAAAATATAAATAAATAAATGAATAAATATGACAAAACCTCATTCGCGATTCATCTGTATATATAGCTCTGGTCATCTCATCTAACAAAGAAGGTCACCCACTAAATTTGCTTGGCTGCAAAGGAATTCTTCATGATACCATAATTCACATGGAGTCTCCCATCAGAAGGTGATGTGATGGCAGTAGCATATACAAATTTTAAAGAATTACACTATTTCAAAGAGGAAAGTTTTACTGATGACTATTAACCATGTTAGCTCCATGTTTTAGATCTCTGGGTATCGGGTTCCTCGATCAAGGAAACAGGGATTGCCATTATCACAGGTAGGTCCACCTTGGGAGCTTTCAGAGGCTTCCGATTCACTATTGTTGATACTGACAGAAAACTGCTTTTTAGGCTTTGCATTTTGTTGCTTCTTTCTTGTTCACTGATAGCACAGTCCTATGCATCTCTACTCACAAGGAAGCCCCACTGCATTAACTGAAGATAACACTGACATGACTAACTATAGCAATGTATTTTAAATTTATTTTTAAATTTATTTTTACCCCTCCTTTCTCCTTAAAAAGAAGGTGGCTTACATCATTAAAAGACAGTGTACAGTAGGACCCCCTTATCCATGGGATCAATATCCACCTATTCACTTATACATGGTTTGAAAATATTAAAAATATTAAAAAACCAAGATCCAGAAAAAGCAATTTTCACAAGTATTATCAGAACCAGCCACTAGAGGGAACCAGAGACCATGCTAGGAATACTTGTAAGTGAAGAATTCATAGCATGGTCTCTGGCACCATCTACTGGCCAGTTCTGGTAAAGCCTGTGAAAATAAGTTTTTTCTGTTTTTTTTTCCTTTTACCATGTTACATGTATGTATGTATGTATGTATGTATGTATGTATGTATGTATGTATGTATGTATGTATGTATGTATCTAAGCAACACCAACACAAATTCAAAGGAGTAAAATACAACAAACCATTTAAAAACCCCACTCAGGCAAGCCAGTCACTGAGGGAAAGTTTGCGTGAAGAGAAAAATCTTTCCCTGCTCGCGGGAGGACAGCAAAGATGGGGCCAGCTTGGTCTCCGGTGGGAGGGAGTTCCAAAGTCTACCCACCAAATTTTGCTTCATCATGTTTTTTTTTCTTTAGTGACCTTCATTTAGGGAATTTGTTGCTAGCCAGTATTTAGTTGATTTATTGCCTTCTCCTGTTTTAGAGGTTATATACTGGCAACAAAGGCAGTTCTTCAAGTTCTTTAGGAAAGGACTATTCTCCCCTCCATTTCCTAAAAAGGAGTGGGAAATGCATATATTCTAGATATCATCCTATTGGGGCAGCACCGTGTTTAATATGCCCAATGTGACTTAGTAATTTTGGACCATATTTGTAAAAGCATCCTCAGAGAAATATTTCAGAACATCAACATATGTGGGCCTGTGCTTCTAAAGAAATAATACATGCATTTATATTACAGTTGCAGTGAGAACTGTACAACTTATTACTACATTCAGGTTTTTTACACTCAGTTGTTACTCTGTAAGCTCTTTGACCCACGTTCATTATGTCATGCAACCTATGAGCTAATACTCTTCTCATGGGCTGCATGACAATCACTATGAAACATATTTAGAGAGTATGTTATTATGCATGTATTACTTATGGCAATTTTCAGATAATTAAAGTGTACACCTTAGTTAGATTAATTAAAGATCAGTGCTCTTCCTATTGATATTTCATTAGCACAATACATGTCTCATTATTCACACAATGTGAAAAGCAGCCAGGTTTTCGCTCTTCAGAATTCTGAAGGCTTCAAACAGTAAGTGGCATGGGGCGGGGGCAGGGGAGCTTATTACTTGAACAACAACAGCAAAAACCCTGCAGAGTAACAGAAGGGGGGAAATCAAGTGGTGAAACATGACATCTCTGTTCCTCTCTGTATGAATGTCAAGCCAAGCTTCCAGAATCTTTTACCCATAGTAAAAGTATAGTAGTAGTAGTCTATATGACTAGATGGGCGGGCTATAAATGTAATAATAATAATAATAGTAGGTAAGGAACCTTTGCATCCCCAGCTAGTCAGACTGCTTATCATGTGGTATGACTTGGTACTGTTGGCTCCCCACCTTGCCCCCAGTTTGTTGTACTGTACTGTGTAGAATGGTGGTTCCCAGTGTAGTGTAGTGGATAGAGAGACAAACTAGGACCCTGGAGAACAGGGTTCGAATCCCCACTCAGCCATGGAAACTCACTGGGGGACTGGAACTCGTAAAACCACTCCTTAATTATCTCACTTACCTTGAAAGCCCTATTAGGGTCACTGTAAGTCAGTTCCTCCCTGGAAAAGACCCTGATGTTGGGAAAGAGTGAAGGCAAGAGGAGAAGGGGACGACAGAGGACGAGATGGTTGGACAGTGTCATCGAAGCTACCAAAATGAATTTGACCGAACTCCGGGAGGCAGTGGAAGATAGGAGGGCCTGGCGTGCTCTGGTCCATGGGGTCACGAAGAGTCGGACACGACTTAACGACTAAACAACAACAACAAGTCAGTTCCAACTTGATGGTACAGAACACACACACATTCTCTGAACCCATTGGGACATATTCCTAAGGAAACTCAGTTAGGACCTGACTTCATCAGTTGCACATCATTCCCTCTAATTATGACCTCAGAGTGTGCACCAGCTTAGAAGCCTAAAAGAGCTATCCAAAAGTAGGGTAGCAGTTTACATACATGGTTGTCTGACTAGGTATGTAGAAGTCAATGTTCATAAATCAGCAAGAAAATAAATTTACTTCCACCATCCCCAAAAGCTTGGCAAGAGCCTGTGAAAAACTTCAAGATGACCAGAATGTCGAAGTAACAGTCAAGGGAGGGGGAGAAAATGACAGAAGTCAGCTTGGTCATGTCCCATGAAATTTGTTTGAGGGAGGATTGAGGTTCAAGGTGGATGTTTGCTCTGAGATTTAAAGAATTCCATTGCTGTACTACACAGGTATGTTTCAAGAGCAAGAAAAGATATAGAGGGGGAAGTATCCTTTTCCTTTTTCACACTCTGGATTAGGATTGCCACATGGTCTCAAGGCACCAGATAGAGTTTCAGGGGACTGCTATGATTCTCCAGGTCTCCAGGTAGGAAGACAAAGCTCTGAGCAAGTGGTGCTAAAGGAAGAGAACGTTTGAATTTAGTGTGGGAGGTGGCTTTGAAATCCCAACATCTCTTTCCCTAATTCCCAGCTGGTACCTTATCTACCTCCTGAGAAATCTCTATGTGGGACAGGAAGCAACAGTTAGAACTGGATATGGAACAACTGATTGGTTCAAAATTGGGAAAGGAGTATGACAAGGCTGTATATTGTCTCCCTGCTTATTTAACTTATATGCAGAATACATAATGCGAAAGGCAGGACTGGATGAATCCCAAGCCGAAATTAAGATTGCCGGAAGAAATATCAACAACCTCAGATATGCAGATGATACCACTCTGATGGCAGCAAGTGAGGAGGAATTAAAGAACCTCTTAATGAGGGTGAAAGAGGAGAGCGCAAAAAATGGTCTGAAGCTCAACATCAAAAAAACGAAGATCATGGCCACTGGTCCCATCACCTCCTGGCAAATAGAAGGGGAAGATATGGAGGCAGTGACAGATTTTACTTTCTTGGGCTCCATGATCACTGCAGATGGTGACAGCAGCCACGAAAGTAAAAGAAGCCTGCTACTTGGGAGGAAAGCGATGACAAACCTAGACAGCATCTTAAAAAGCAGAGACATCACCTTGCTGACAAAGGTCCGCATAGTGAAAGCTATGGTTTTTCCAGTAGCAATGTATGGAAGTGAGAACTGGATCATAAAGAAGGCTGACCGCCAAAGAATTGATGCTGTTGAATTGTGGTGCTGGAGGAGACTCTTGAGAGTCCCCTGGACTGCAAAGAGAACAAACTTATCCATTTTGAAGGAAATCAACCCTGAGTGCTCACTGGAAGGACAGATCCTGAAACTGAGGCTCCAATACTTTGGCCATCTCATGAGAAGAGAAGACTCCCTGGAAAAGACCCTGATGTTGGGAAAGTGTGAAGGCAAGAGGAGAAGGGGACGACAGAGGACGAGATGGTTGGACAGTGTCATCGAAGCTACCAACATGAATTTGACCCAACTCCAGGAGGCAGTGAAAGACAGGAGGGCCTGGCGTGCTCTGGTCCGTGGGGTCACGAAGAGTTGGACACAACTTAACGACTAAACAACAACAAAAACCTTGACTCAACACTAAGGTATTTGTATCTGTGTTGCTTGTTCCTCCACCATCTTGGTTCACCAAATTGCCAGGAATAAAGGGAGGGGCTGGGGAAAAGCTGATGAGTACATGCACTTGGGCCTATTATGACATGAGCCGTTCCAGCCTGCTTCCTGCCGCAACTCTGTGACAACGTAGTGGTTCACTCTCTGGGACATCACAAGGTGCCACCCATGCTTTTGGCCCTGAATCTCAGGAAATGGAATGCTACTGACCTGGCAACACCATCCAAGATCCCCTCTTCTCACAATACTCAGATTCAGAAACCTCAAATTCAATCCTAAGGAACTAAATATGACTGAAGGAGAAAGTCTCATAGTGGAGAGGAGAGAAAGAAAAAGGCTCTTCTTCCCCCTCCCTCCTGAAAGTTCTTAAATCCTAGCCCCTCTCCTCTAAGTTTCTTTTTTCCAGATAGTCTGGTGCTCAAAGATAAAGAACTTCTCTTTGGGGGCGGGCAGGCGGGGGGAAATGCACTGCAACATTTTGCTGTAGACCTCAGCTGTAAGTATTCTATCAGACTAACTCTTTTTGAATCAAGTCAAAACAGCACAACAGATTTTTATTATTATAGTGTATTTTCATGGGTTTACGGGTCTAATCATTAATTGTTTCATCGGCATGATACTGCAGTATTCACATGACCTTGAAACCAATTCATCATATTTTTTGCCACTGTAACTTAGCTTTAGATTTCTTGAATGAACGGCAAGTCTTGCCATCCAAGGACAGGAAACTGCTCTTGAATCTTATTATTTCATAGGCAATGAATTGAAACCAATTCATGGACTAAATTTGCATGAATTGCCAGGCAATTAATTCTTTACATTTAAAACTACTTATCAATATTATTATCAGCCAGTATGGGAGTGTGTCTGTGTGTTTGCATGTGTGTGTATGCATAGGCACATGTGTGCATGTGAGTGTGAACAATCAACCTGCAATCTTCTTTAAATGGCTTGGTGGAAATACAGTTCCTTAAAAACAACTCCACACTGTTGTTGTTATGTACTGTCTAGTCACATCTGATGTATGGTGATGCTAATTGGGTTTTTTAGATACTTAAGGAGAGATTTTACCAGTGCCGCACTCACACACCATGAATTTCCATGGATGAGCAGTTATTTGCCTCCAAGTCTTCTAAATCTGTCACTCTATCCACTGCACCACATTGGGTCCTCCTGTATAATCAGCAAACGTTATACCAGGCAGTAAGACTACCACTCCCAGAAAACATTGTGGCATCTTCCTCTTAGGAAGCATTGCAGCAGGAACTGGGCTCTCAGTGCCAAAGATTAGGCCTTCATCCAGGTGAGCAAAAAATAGGTGTCTGTAGATATGGTTCTATGGGCTAGACATCCCAATAACCTGCCATGGGGAATTCTAGAAAAACAAACAAATGGCATGTCCCTGCTCTTCACTGTTAACATTCTCCCCTCACCCCATGTTGACATTCGAGTGCCGTACTCTTTGTGATCTCTGTTCATGAAAAGAAACAGATACAGATAACTCCACATTTTAAAATGGAATGTTACTTAATGTACTTGAAGTAGGTGGGAAGGGTCACATTTAAGGTGGTGACTTTTTAGGCAAGAGTCATTTTAATGTGTAGAATTTCAACTCTGTTAAGTATTTACATGTTGTTGGTTTGTCTGTCAAAAGATAGTACCACTGACTACCGGGTAACTGTTGGCATCAGATACCCCTTGTGATAAATAAAGCAGCAGTCACATTTAATTGGGCCAAAATGCATTATTCATGAAGCATTCTTTCATGATGATTTTGGCATTCATTAAGGGCAGTAAACTTTCTTGGTCGATGGCAACTGAGTTTTCATTTTGAAGACTCTACCCGTTTCTGAAAATGAGCAGTTATGAATCGTTCTGGTAAAAGCAGAGAAATTAGAGAGAATCCTTGGGGAGAGAAATACCTTATTCTTGGATAGTTAAAGAAGTAAACATGTTAGAAAAGGACAATGCCATCTGCTCAACAATTACCCAGAAAACACAGATGTTGTCTGATTCTGGAAGCAAAGCAGGATTTGGTCTGGTTAGTACTTGTATAGGAAACAGTGGGAGAGTATCAGGGATTTCCAGATAGGATTACGTAAGAATCCTGCCTGGAACCCTGCAGAGCTGCTGCCTGTTACAGTTGACAGAAATGGACTAGATGGGTCAAAAGTCTGCTTTCTAGCTTAGATTGAATCAGACTTTGGATCCATCTAGTCCAGTATTCAAAAACAAAACAAACAAACAAACAAAAAACAAAACAAACAAATAACCCAGTGAGAAAAAGAAATAGGGAGCAAAAATAATACCTGAGGACCACTTTCCAAATTCTACATGTTGGCAAACCAGGTTTGTTCTTGAATATAAACTCATCAAGGAAGTACAGACATCACTGCTTCTTGAGAAGGCTATTTGTACATCACACATGCTTTTCAATAATTTTTTTCTGCCTTCACACATATTTTTAGGGGTACCTTTGAAATATTTTTAAATGAACAAGTACAGAGTGGCCCAGCCTGCCAAAGTCAATCTGGATTCTTGCCAGTATTAGCGGTATGCTTCTTGTGTTTATAAATATATGTTTACCTCTTTCACACTACATATGTTTAGGTATTTGATGGGGAAACCTTAAAAATAATAAGGTTTCTTAAGTTTTTGTCCAAAATATCCCTAAATTCACATGTTTATATTGACAATAATAAATATCTAAGGCTCTTCTGAAATAGATCACTGAACCTCAGTTGTAGAACAGGAAGTCAAACAATTTGTTGTATTTCCATTTGACCCCCTTTTTCCTACACCATAATGCCTAGGCTCTTGATCCAAGGAAGGCCAGAAGTATTATCTAGACTTATACCTTTCAGAGTCCCTGCTGTGGTCCACTGGATCTGTGCCACACTTCACACAGATTATGGAACCATCTTCAGGGATCTAAATAGGACAATTGAACTGATTTACATGGGGCTGGAGCTGATTCCACAAGCAGGACAGCAGCTGCGGGTTAAACCGCAGAAGCCTCTGTGCTGCAAGGTCAGAAGACCAGCAGTCGTAAGATTGAATCCACGCGACGGAGTGAGCTCCCGTCGCTTGTCCCAGCTCCTGCCAACCTAGCAGTTCGAAAGCATGCAAATGCAAGTAGATAAATAGGTACCACCTCGGTGGGAAGGTAACAGCATTCCGTGTCTAGTCACGCTGGCCACGTGACCACGGAAACTGTCTTCGGAAAAAACGCTGGCTCTATGGCTTGGAAACGGGGATGAGCACCGCGCCCTAGAGTCGGACACGACTGGACTAAATGTCAAGGGGAACCTTTACCTTTACCTTAAACATTTAGGGGCTGTACCCTCAGGATCTGACGGATGGTGACTCTCCAGTCTGTCATATGACGGAAAGGTACTTCGGGTTGCCATATAGTGGTGGGTTTCTGAAATGAAACCTTGTGGGAGGAGTTACCTGATGACATCTTCCCCTATGCTATAACAGAAATGGGGGAAGCTCCTGTTTGCAAGAGCCGGTTGCGTAAAGAAAGACAGGACATTTGCATACAACCTCAGCCTGATATGTTTCTGTATTGTACCTGTAGCTGAATGTTCCTAAAGGTTCAGAGCAGCATATATAAGGTTCTTAGGCAATCTTCCAGTCAAGCTGATCCTGCTTAGCTGCTTCAGAGGAACTGCATCATGTGTGTATAGTCTCTCTCTCTGTCTGTCTGTCTGTGTGTTTGTGTGTGTGTGTGTGCGCGTGTGCAAAATGTAACCCCCACAGATGTTGTTGGATTGTATGTTCCACCAAGCCATAACCAACATAGCTAACAATAAAGAAGCCTGGGAGTGCATTGCAACAACACCTGGAGGACACACTTTATCCACTCTTGGTATAGACCATTATCTGGGACAAACATTTAGTGATCTAATGGAATATACTGATGACTAATGATCTTTGTTTGAGATCAAACTATGTATGCAGAAAAAAGACTGATGACATTTCCACATTAATGCAATTTTGGTATTAAAAAATTATTTTTGCCTTTGCAAAAGGTTGCTTTGCCATTAACCGTTGTCTTTTTTCCTTTGCTAAACAACTAAAGATGACATTTGTGTCCAAAAGCAATTAAATAAAAAACTGCATTTCATGTTCCCTCCAGGCTGTCAGTATTCATTCTTGTTCCTATAAAAAGAAACAACTGACAATGTGTGTGTGTGTGTGTGGCATGGGTATGTGGGTGTTTGTGTAAGAAAGGAATTAAAGGTGAGACAAATACAGCTCAAGGCTCTCTGCTGTAGCTGATTTTAGTAGAACTCAGGTTAATCTGGATTAGAAAACCTGCTTTCCAATTTTCACAGGTTTCACTATTAAACTCTTGAGGTCTACATTTTGAAATGATAAGATCTGGCAATTTTAGTGCAAATTCTTTTTCCGGCAGGGTATGAATCACGTTTTTAAATGAAGTTTATTACAGAGAGCTCAAAGGCACTCAGGGACAAACAGAAGTCAAAATGAAGCACCCAGGTCTTAAGGACTTTTAAGAGTTATTTTGGATGCTATCCTACAGTCCTCTCCCACTACAGGAAGTGAGTGAACAAATTCTCCACTGTTGGTACAGAGATGGCAAAGAAGAGAAAAAGGGAGAGGCCTTGGATGTGCAGACTCCAAAGCCCTCATAGTGTCCTGATCTGCTCCCAGAATGGGGGTCACAGGGGGACAGTAGCTCTGAAGGCACGGTGGTTATTTTCCTCCCTGTTAAAACCAACAGGGATGGGGAATCTAAAACCAGTAACAATGAAAGGGGATGAAAGGGAGAAGGACACCCATCTCTTTTGTCCTGCTGTCTTCTTCTTTCTTTTTCATGCCAGAAGCACCAGAGCACAATTAACAAATATGTCAGAAAGTTCTGCATTTGGAGTGGCTAGTATCAAATTTTCCATGGTACATTTTGAGGGACGAAGACGACACTGATGTGGGTGTGATGTTATCTGTTTGTCTCTGCTCTTATGGAGAATTGTGTAGGAGTGAAAGCCTATTTTCTTAGATTCACCTTCTTTCTACATCTCCAGTCCATAGCCTATTCAGTGACTTCCAAGTTCTCCAGTTCTCCATGTCCCTGAGGCATAGGTGCTCCTAGGATTCCACCATTTTAAGAAGTGGGTTATTCTTTCTTTCCACATGATAGTTCTGGCCTTCTCTGATGTTCTTTCAAGATTCACATATGTTCGGGGGGGGGGGGGAATCTGTGATTTTCAATGGGAGTGGTGGTGGTGGTGGTGGAATCGCAGCCAAAGAGTGGGTGTGCATTTGCTGTAGATGCTTTGAGTCTTCACTATTAGTTGCTACCTCTTTCCATGTGTCACTATGTGCAATGCCTGCTAGGTAGCGGATGTTATCAACAGGGCTTCCATGATCCTACAAAGTCTTGGTTTGCCTGCCATCCATTCTTCCTCTTTCACTTCAATGTATATAAAATGTAAATATATCTTGGAAAAGTAAGAATAAATGATAAGAAATCACATGCTTGCCAGTCATTTCAGTCAAAAGAACTGTCTGTCTCAGTGCCAACCCTGGTAGTTAAGTATCTGTACAACTTTATGAAGAATTAATGCTTGAGTTTGATGGCCCTCCTGTTCCTTCCCCGTTTCTTTTTCTTTTTTGTTCCCAGGTATAAGCCTGTGGGCAGCAGGGACAGTATTTTTTTAGGACTGTCTTAGGATGATGTCTATAATGTTCTACATAGACTTCATATAAATTCCTTATGAAGTAATGAATGATCTAATTAGTCCCAATGCTCTTGAACTTACTGGTTGGAACTGTGAAGCAGACATCCAACTCTTGAGCACAAATTTACCACCTCAGCAAGATGTGGGACTATATGAATACTACTTAACTAACAAAAGCCAAAAGCATCTCTTTGACACCTTCACTAAAATGCTCCAAATAATAAATTGTGAACATCTCTCCCCTCTCCACTACCTCCCTTTCTGACCCTCAACTAAACTTGTCAACACATTAATGTTATTCCTGTTGCATCTATAGTACAACTGTTCAAGACATATTCTTTTATTTGCAATTGCTTAATTAATTCCTAATATAAAGGTTTTGAGAAAATACCGTTATCCGCTCAGAGGGGGAAGAATCTAATCCCAGTTTATAGTGCCAAATGCAAGCGCCTGAAGTACAATCATAGAAAAGTGAAGTTGGAAGGGGCCTACAAGGCCATCAAGTCCAATCCACGGCTCAATGCAGGAATTCAGCCATCTTTGTTTTCCCCTGTTGCTCTCGTTTAAAAAAAAGATTCAAAGTATACACTACCTTGGCAAAACCCAAGCCCACATTTGTCAAATATGAATGCTCAGGTGGGGGGAAGCGGGGAGGGGTGAGCATTCTTTAACTTTCTCTGCCTAGCAATTACCCATTGGGGGTATGCAAGAAGATATCTGCAGATGAGGACAATGTGCACCACGGAGTAGGGGGACAGAGAGGAGTTCAGGTACCATCAAGACCTTCAACAGTTCCAACAATCAAACTAGGATTCAGGAATGATCAAGGGCAAGGGCGGAAAAACAATGACCCTCCACTCCAGATGTTTGAGTCTGCAGCTCCCAGGAGCTCCAGACCATACCGTATGTCTATGTAGATAGCAGACTCACCCTTCACTTCAATAGCACTGGAAAAAAATCGTGTCTTAACAGCAACTTCTAGCAGGGAATCAATGGATTTGTTCCTCAGGCTAGGCAGTAATAGGTGGCCCACCAGCTGCATGTACCTCCAGCACCTTCACTGTGATCACCAGGTCTCTCCCTGCCAAAAAAATGTAAAAAGGACAAGCCTGCTTAACCATACCATGTAGAAACATTACTGACCACCAGCAACAGACTTTGCAAATGGGGTGACCCACTGGCATGTGAATCACCCCTGCCAATAGCATGAACGGATCGTGGACTAGGGTGGTGGGCACCATCACTGAGTCACTCACTAAGAACATAGGTGATAGCTATTCATAACAGAAATATAAGAGAACACATAGTTCTTGAGCTTGACCAGTGGTTCCTGCCCAACATTAAGATCATAACACCCTCAGAAATGCTGAAGGCCAAAATGGGTCTCTGACATCTGCCCACTAACTCAGCTGACATCGCAAGCGAGATTTATATTTCCTGGCAGTTGCAGTTCCAGAAGCAGGAAACAGCCTTGGACCTGTGGTCGCATAAAGAAGCCCTGAGTAGGTTCCCTTTTCACCAGTCACAACCCTGCTGTTGAGCAGAACCAGGCAAAGTTCAGTTTAAATGGAAGACAAGTACCAACCAGAAAAGAATAACAAGGCAAGAAAAGGCTGTAGCCTGTATATTCCATGCTAGCCCTCAGGGCTTTAAATTAAGAAGCAAATCAGGCTTATTCATTTCCTAGTTTGGTTGTCATTCATTACTATTTTTCTCTGTGTACTATATTTCTTTTGGCAAAATGCATTAGAACAAGAACATACTAATGTCAGATAGGCAATCTTCAATTATGCCCGTATCTATTGCCAAAATGCATTTCAACTTAAACTGGTGCAACATTGTCCTGCATTGCTCCCCCTTTAATTTGAATCACTGGTAATGCTCTATGGAGACAACAGACAACATACTGTCTATTAGCAGTTTTACAGTGTATTGCAGTTGGAGTCTTGTCATCTTAATCTATATTTAACCAAGTTCCTATATGATCTATTTGAACATAGCACATATTCCTGTCATTTCCTTTCTAGCATCATGTGTATCAATGCACATCTTGTGCTCTGTATGAAATATGCACGCAAACATATTTTTAAATGCATGGGGTTAAGCCCAGAAGAGTTGAATAAATGCCACACACTATTAATTATATTTATTTATGTGTTTTAATTTTTCCTAAGCAACCCAAGGGCTGTATTTTTAATAAGTCGCTAAGTGCATAATAACACAAGAAAAGCAGGGAACAGTACTGTGGGTTGGGAGTTATGTCACAGGGCATATGAGTATTATCCAGAGCTTTTCACCAACTCAGAGCTTCACCTTCTACATCATCATACCATCTTGCTCAATGTTGATGCATAAATAGACAATCCTACTCCAGGATTCTTTCAGCCAAGAGAGAAAAGAACTAAAGAGGAAGACAGACTTGACAGCTCAAAGGTGGTGGGAGCAGTTTGAATGTACATTTGCTGCTTTCCAAAACATTTGCTTTCAACACAGTGAATGTATGTTCCAATCACTTTCACTACTTTAAACCATGGCATCTCCTTCCAACATAAGAAACTTCAGGCTAAATTCAGTCGTTAATCCCAACTGAAATAGATCAAATCAAGCCTGAACTGTCTCTGGAAGCAAAAATGACAAAACTGAGGCTGTCATACTTTGGGCACATCATGAGAAGGCAATATTCTCTGGAAAAGCCAATAACGCTGGGAAGACTTGAAGACAGCAGGAAAAGAAGACGGCCACATACGAGATGGATTGACTCCATAAAGGAAGCCACAGCCTTGAATTTGCAGGAGCTGGGCTGTTTAGGACTGGACATTTTGGAAATGGCTCATTCATAGAGTTGATATAAGTTGGAGGTGACTTGATGGTACGTAACACCAACAACAGAACAGGTCCAGTGAATGAATGGGGCTTGAAAAGTCAAAGTTTATATAAAGCCCATGGATTCTGTGGCCTACTCTAACTGGGACTAAGAACTGGATTTAGCTCTTCCTGTGTCTAAGGCACCACATCCTCCCAGTACTTCAACAAAATAACAAGCCAGAATGGTAGTGAGTGTGATCATAGTATTTCCTGAACAGCTTTTATTTTGATCTGGTTAGGAGCATGGACACATACACAGCAATCGCAATGAGGTGACTACTCACACAATGAAGATAATGCTGTGGTGGCTTGTAGACTGAGTAGTGAGATACATGGCTCCCTTAATTGACAAGCCACTTACACAACTCTGTGTATGTTTTATTTGGAAACTCTGTTCAACAATGCTTACTTCCGGGGAGAGATGGAAGAATCAGTTTGGTTCCTTTTTTGATCAATTTTGTGTACTGTATATTCAGTCATAAACCCATTCTGTCCAATTTCTACCAAAATCTGTGGAGTTTTCTAATGCACAAAATGATAATTTATTTCCAGAATGTGATTTCCCTAATATACACATTTGGTAGACATTTTTCACTAATACACACATTCTTCTAGGCATTCTTCAGTAATATATGCATTTATGTATGCCACTTTTGAGGGGAGAACTGCACTGTGAAGTTTGGAAAAGTGTGCAGTCTGAAGTGTAACTGTAGCAATTGACACATGAGACTAGGAAATACAAATTGAGTCAGGATGCTGAAAAGTGATGGTGGAGATGGTGGGAACAAATGAAACTCTTCATATTTTCCACTCGATAACATACATAGGATTGCTGCCTTATGGACATTAAAACAGTGTGATTTAGAGGGCAAAGTTGTTTGGGCACAATTGGTTGAAAAATTGGAGAGTTTTATGCAGAATATGGCTAAACTGTCTTATGCTAGTCATTTGCAGAAGAATGATTAGAATATAATTTAGTTTGGAACATTTCATTTTGTTGATTTTTAGCACATAATATTTAGTTCACACAAGCTTCCCTCAGTGGATATGGCATTTTAAAATCCATACCAATAATACAAACTTTAGAACCAGCAAATCAGACTTTCCTTGCAAAGCAGAAGTTACTGCAGAGTTATTCATTATGAATAAAGAGTCATTTTCAGATCTAAATTTAATTGCAAGCAAGTTATTGCAAATCAGAGGTGAATCTAAAGTTATTTACAAATATAAAATTATGTGCAATTGGAATTTACTTTCAAGTTAGTTACT
The DNA here is from genome assembly GCA_037013535.1 of Intellagama lesueurii. Lineage (NCBI taxonomy): Eukaryota > Metazoa > Chordata > Lepidosauria > Squamata > Agamidae > Intellagama > Intellagama lesueurii. The sequence goes on along the minus strand of JBAJHW010000003.1, from coordinate 156,865,910 downwards.
ACTTGCAATTACTTGTAAAACAGAGGTTGTTATCTGTTTTTGCATAGTGTAACTGAAGGTGCACCAGGATTGCCTGAGAAGTAGCCCCTACCCACTCCTGCTTCAGGCTCCAGATTTTATTTGTCATTTGATCTCTGTTGCATCAGAAACTTCATTGTTTTGGCTGGCTAGGGTGATTGTGCTGCTTTCTCTTTGAAAATATGCATGTTGCGTATTGCAGCACAGAAAGACGGAGCACCATCAGAGTGATGTTTTATGTACATGCCTGAGGCAGGGTACACATAATTGGTATGATCTTGGTGCAATTTTACAAACCAGGATCCAGCGACTAGCCATGAAAACATACCTAGCCAACAGCTGTAAAGTGTTTTAAAACACACACATATATGTGTTCATATATACAAGCACAGATATCTGTGCTTGTGTGGAGCTGATTAGCACAGCAGCATCATGGATGCTGGCTAGGGATAAATGATCATTTAATTTCAATTATATTTTGGTAAGAATTTAGCAAAATTTGCAAATCTCTTCAAACTTGGGATGAAAATCAAATGTAGGAGAAACTGAAACTGACAGATTTGTCCCTTCTAGTTGAGACTTTAGGTGATTAATTTTTAAGAGTCTGGCTTTTCAACTGTGTATTCAACTGTGTTTGTAGTGCTGAGTTATGGTTGTCAGCTCTTTCTTTTTTCTGAGAAGCGCCATCACCTTTGGGAAGAAGCTGAGAAATTGGGGAAACGTGAATTGGGGAACCTTTCTGGAAAATTCAGGCTTTCCTCAGTGATTGAGAGAAAGGAGGGAGCAGCTTTTGCCCATGAAGGAATGGAAGTTCCACCTGTAGTTTAGGCTGAGTTGGCTTCTTCCCTGGTACTATGCTTTTGCTCTCTCTCTCTCTCTCTCTCTCCCTCTCTCTCTCTCTATCTATCTATCTATCTGTGTGTGTGTGTGAAGAGTGGGGACAAAAACTGCTCATGTCTTCATGAACATTCGAGGGAACTTGAAGCCTGATAGATGGACCATCTCAAAAGATCTAAAAGGTGATGAATAAGGTACAAAAAGATATTCAGAAGTTACTTTAGTGGGCTTAGTTATTGCTTAGGAAATTCTGTGCTCCATTGCTGTCCTGTTATGCCGTGAGAGGTGCACTCTTTGCATACTCTGAGACTATGCTGATACCGTGCTAGTGTATAAGTACTAAGTAGTTTAGTTAGCTTTCTTATTTTCTTGTCTGTTTCCTTTGTATCATGTCTGCCTTAGATTCTTATTAATTGTTTGCTCCAAAATACTTTTGATGCCTTTTTGAAACTTTTGCCTTTTTTACAGGCTTTAATAAAATATAAACATTTCTTTATTCAATTTTTGGCTAATTAGGGTTATGGTACTTAAAACTAGGTTTTAGCTTGACCACCTCCTGGGAGCTTGTATGTTTTGTGGATACAGTGGTAGTTCTACTTGCAAGGTTGGTGTGAGAGACAAAAATGCTTAACCCTGTGGAAAGTTTTTGAACTCACTGAAAGTAAAGCTTAGTTGTGACAGACTAGAGTTTTGGGAGGTTACTGGGACAGGCAGATTCCCTAGCCATAACCACATTTAACTCTCCCGGACTCAGTCAATCCATGATAAACAGGGTAGTGCGGCTAGGTGGTTAGAGTGGGACTCCTTGAACCGAATGGTTTGGCACAATCTTCAACACCTATTATGTCAGGAAGGTAGAACGTGTTCTTTTCTATGAGCAAAGGTTTGGTTTGGAAGTTCTCATGAAGGAGGAATAATGATTGGCCTTCAGAGATACCCAAAACATGAAAGAGGCTCCCTTTCATGTAATCTGTATTTTTTCAGCAATTGCCAGAAGAGAGACTCTTGAACAGGAGCACATGAAAGTTTTGTGCTTCTTTTATGTTCCCTCTTTTTGTAATATTTTAGTGCCCTTTATATGTCAAACTGCCCAAGAAATTTTTTCATCCCATAGTGTTGTGAGATATGTCAGCAGCAAATAAGAATGTCTGGGGGAGTGGAAATTCTGAATCTGTGAAAGGGCTTAGAACAGGGGTCCCCAACCCACGCTCCGCGGTCCTGTGCCGGTCTGCGGACATGGCAGGACCGGGCCACGGAGACAGATCTCCAGCTCCCCCGCACACACTCCCCACACACACCCCACCCACACGCACGGCCTACCACCTGCATGCACGGGTGCCCCGCCCACCCGCCAGCATGCCCCGCCCCTCCGTGAACGCGCCCCTCCCCTCCGCGAGTGTGCCCGCCTCTCCACACATGCACATGAGCACACCCTGCAACTCCGTGAATGTGCCCTCCCCCTCTGCGCATGCGCACGACCATGCCCCTCCCCTCCATGAACGTGCCCCACGCATGAGCGCACGCACTCCCCCCGCAAATGTGCCCCGCCCCTCAGCGCATGTGCGAGAGCACACACCCCATCTGTGAGCGTGTACCACCCACCCGTGAGCACAGGAGGTGCCCAACCCCCCATGCATGGACCCCACCCCCCCAACCGGTCCGCGGTTCAGAAAAGGTTGGGGACCACTGGCTTACAACACAGCTTCAGTTGTTATTGTTTGCTGAGCTCCTGGTGCCCTTCATCTTGGATTGCTGTCTGGCCTGCTGAACCTGCGCTTTGACATCACACACAACTTCTCTTTTCCTTCTGAGCTTAGCCAAAACCCTCAAAAAAGCTGTGAGAGAAATGGATTGTTCCAAACTGCAAAATAGATGAGCCCAGTTTGATCTTGAGTTAAGAGCCATCAGCTTTACAAAGGCCTTCTCCTTATTTGCTGATATAGATATACCCAGCTTCCTATATTTTTGCATTTTTGCTGTGGAGGCTAGTTAGTGTGTGTGTGGGTAGTGTGTGTGTGGGAATTCTTATGATGAGTACCTGTACTGCCAAATTTACCACTACACGGCTGCCTGTGTGTCTATCATAGGAAGCAAAGACTCTTTCAAAGCAGTTTTTAGACATTAGGTAAGAATTACCTAATTTTTAGTTTGACTATTTTGTGTCATAGATTGCTTCAGCTGAGCAGAGAAATTTGAGGTCAAAGCAGTGCCTTCATGTTGCTTGTAGGTCAGGTTCCCTGCTCAATTGTTGCTGTGTGCTTGATGTTTTAAAGATCCCCTAGCTTGTCTGGCATCTATTGTGCCATAGAGAATGGTGAGATCTAAACAGTGCTTTGCTCACATGTTCTCTGGGTCAGAGGCAGCCATCCTTTTGCTTTGCACTAGTAATCTCAGAGTTAACTTTCATGCCTCTTATTGCCCTTTTGTGTGATGGCTTGCTGATGGAGCACAGAGGTGTGAGTTAAAGGAGGGAGTTTGAAGTTTTGAGTGGGTGTGTGGGTGTGGGTGTGGGTGTACTGTTCTATAGCCCTGAGATACCCTCAACTCCTATTTTTGCATTCATTTTCTTACATTTCTCCCGTGCCTCAGTTTCCCCTTTCTGTGCAATAAGTTCCTCATGTGGACATGATCTTTTGGTCCCACCTATTGTGACTTCTCAACTCCACCTATCTTTAGCTTTCATCCATTGTCTAAACTGAAAACAATGCCACCTTTCAGTTCAGTTTAGAAATGCTGCTGGGAATATTAAACATGAATGTAAGTGTGGCTGATGAAAACAGCCACCAAACAGCAGTTATATACTTTCTCTTGGTTCAACTGTGAGGAACACTCTTCGTGGGTTGTGTAAAGCCTGATTAATGGAGAGAGATTAGCCTTATTGAAGTGGCCTGCACTCCATTGAAATATTCAGTGTCTCATATCAATGTCACACACCACGGTGTTAATGGGATTGAGATGTAACAATAATAGTTTCCATGACAATGTGATGCGTTTAGTCCCAGGCACCTCCCTGGGTAAACAGTAATCCTTCAGAAAGGGGAAGGGGGGGAAAAAACCAAGAAGGTCATTACAGCAACTTGTCAAATCAATGCAGAGAGTGTCTGAGGCGATTAAGGCATCTACTCTCAGCCCTGACATGGTGTCAATAGTACTGGACCGCTAGAGCTCAGTCAGATGATTGAAATGAAATGCCCATCAGTCAGGGAGTCGAGGTGGACTAATGATTCCCTGTGCTGCCTATTAGGACTACATGACAACTCAATCCTGTTTGCTAAAAAGGGGGGGGGGGGGAGGAAGTGACCTTGTTGCTTTGTTTGAAGCTGAATTAAATTGACAACAGCAGCTAATCTTTACCTAGGGCGATTAACAGAATTAAAGCGCAACAACAAAGGCACACAAGACTTTCTGCTTTATCTTTTGGGTTTGACAAAATGCTTCCCCACCTAGGTAGAGTGTATTTCCTTCTAATCAGGTGTGAAGCAAGTGTGTCTGTGTCCCTCTGTGTGGGTCCGTACACATGTGTGTCTTTCAGTCAGTGGTGCTTCCACAAAAGGTTTTTACCAAGATGAATGAATGTGGAAGATTAAAATCAAAATTAGGAAGATTTAAATCAAAATTAATGATGAATTTGGGCTTGGAAACAATGCCACAAAACATTGTTCTTCCAGGTATATTCAGCCAACACACATATTTTTGGAGTAGGGTAGAGAGATTTAAAGAAGGACTCCTTTAAAAATGCAATATTTTTTTTGGTGAAATTTGCATTTGGCGCTTTAGAGATTTGTCACATTGCTACTCAATTAAATTCATACAAAATTCCAGGTTATTCTCAGTATTTTTTTAAATAATATTTTTATTATTATATAACACACAGACAAACAACCATCAAAAGGATACAAATACAGGGAGGGAAAAGGGAGTAACACAAAACAAAACAAAACATAAACACAGGGAAGTATTTGCATTCATACAGTATCTAATATACTCTTGACTCCATGACTGTGATACAATACTAGAATCCATAACCTATATTATATTCTCTACTCATATCTGTTTCTGGGCCCAATCATAAAACATTTTTCAGCTTTCTTTAACATATGTTCTCGGGTTCTCACGGAATGTCTCTGACAATCTATCCATTTCTGCGATATCTAATATTTTTTTATAATAGCTCCTCTTTCTTCGGATTTTCCTGATTTTTCCACTTTTGGTTATTCTCAGTATTGAATGATGGTATTTGAAGATCCATCTTACAACAATAGACTTCATCTTAACGTAGACAAAACATTCCAAACCCTTCTTTGGGTATTTTGTTTACACTCTTGCGCACACTTGAGTGGCACATGTAGATCTTAACCGCAGCATTTTACATTGCAACTGTACACCTGGTTATCTGTGAGTAACCTTTTGAGAATTGCATAATAGTGCATAGGATTGCATAGATTTGCACTATGCACAGAATTGCACCAAAGTACTATAGTACTCTACTTCTGATTCCTTGGCCAGCGTTTCCCCTCACCCTCCATCTTGCTTTTTATGTGTAGTTTTGCTTTGCTTTGTCTTAAAAAGATGAGCATTCAGCCATACAGATACCTACCAGCAATCTGAAATGAAAAAAGTTCAACCAACCAAAGGTTTCCCATTTTAGGGAAAACTAGGTCTAAGTTGAGCACCACCCATCCCTCAGTTTCTGAAGCTCCTGCTGCTTGTGCTCCCTTCCCCCCCCCCCCACTTGTCCTTGTGATGTGCAAATGTGTTTGCTGTGTAAGAGGACAGGCTCAAGATGAAGTATTGATCAGAAGTGCCTGTTGCTGTGAGCAACTCAGTAACGGACACAGATCTGACCTCTGAAGTGGCAATATTCAAACATCAGTGGGGGAACAAATTCTGCCTCCCAGGAACCTCTAGCCTTATCCAGTCTTTCTGAAAGCATGTGTCATCCACACCCCAGAAGGGAAGTGTGTGAGCCTCAGCCCTTCCATCATGGCTCTCATTAAGTGAAAATGAAAGTCTGAAGAGGAGGAGCCTACATGGATAGAACAGCCTTCCCCTTCAAACTGTGGTTTTGGGGTGATTAAAGCAGTGACAGGGATGGGTGATGAAGCTGCCTTCATTGTGTATAGCGGACATGTACTTTAGGGCTTCTGTCTCTGACCTCAAGGTGGGCCTCATTGTGCAAACACGCTTCAAAGATAAAGTAAAACATGCAACAGCTGACCAAAAATTAATCCAAAGATTCCATTGTGTTTCCAATGGCGACGTTGGCTGAGGGATGCAGGGAGCTGTTGTAGAGAAAAGTAACTTTTCCAAGCTCTGGCGACATTTTCATCCCAGCTTTCCTGTGAGGATATTGGAAAGGCCATTTGGGCCACCACCAGAATCCTGTAGCATACCTGAGTTGAGAAACGGTAAATGTAAAGGTTCCCCTTGACAATTTGTCCAGTCGTGTCCGACTCTAGGTGGCGGTGCTCATCTCCGTTTCCAACCCATAGAGCTAGCGTTTGTCCGCAGACAATCCTCCGTGGTCACATGGCCAGCGTGACTAGACACGGAACGCCGTTTACCTTCCCACCGAGGTGGTACCTATTTATCTACTCGCATTTTTGCATTTTGCATGCTTTCGAACCGCTAGGTTGGCGGGAGCTGGGACAAGCGACAGGGGCTCACTCCGTCGCGTGGATTCGATCTTACGACTGCAGGTCTTCTGACCTTGCAGCACAGAGGCTTCAGCGGTTTAACCCGCAGTGCCGCCACGTCCCTGTGTGAGAAACGGTAACTTGTGTTTAATGCTTTTTCATGAGTATCGTAGCTGAGAGAAATTTGAAAGTCTAGGTTTCTCATTTGCAAAAGCATTGATGAGAAATAAGTTTCAACCGCATTCCACCTAAACCCAGACTTGCAGTAAATGAGGATATTTCTGTTCTAGAAAAATATCTGTAACAATGTTAATAGAAGTTAAGACAATTTTGAGACAGTAAGGAGGAATTTCCCAAAAGATTTGCATACCCTTCTGCTGTACAAAATGCAAGTTTTGTACTAATACGTAGACTAAAAGAAGCATAGAAGCATAGACATCTGCAGACATTTCTCCTAACAACTGCCCCCCCGCTTTTTCTTTTTCTGTTGGTGACTTGAGGGCTATGCTAAACTGATGTGGTTGATTAAAGTCTTCATGTCCGGATCACATTTCTCAACTGTTTATCAGTTTGCATTACTGACCTACTCAATCAAAAAAGAAGAGAGAAGATAGAAGGCGAAAAATAAAAAGGAATTATAAGCTGAATGTTTTTCATCTTTACAGAAGCTAATAAGAAATGTCTGAAATGCTAGGGGAAAAAAAATACTATCCCGGCTTTCCCCTGCCCCATTTGAATCATGAATAGATTACTTTAAGATGTGCTTTCATCTCCAAAATTGTCGGGGGATCATTCTTGTATCCTTACATGTAAAACCCAAAATAACACATCACTTACAGTTAGTTGTTCAACTATTGGGACGTGAATAACTAACAACCAGTTTGGGTATAAGTAAATATGTGGCATCCTAAATTAAATTTTTACAAAAAGAGTAACACCTCATACCATCCTAGTAAGTGGGGTTATTACTTTTATCTTGGGTACCCAGTGTGATGTAGAGGATAATGTGATAGACTAGGACTCAGGAGACCTGGGTTCAAATCCCTTATGTGTGTGTGGGGGGGGGGACTGTGTGTTTGGCACTGGTAAAACCACTCCTTAAATATCTCACTTATCTTGAAAGCCCTATTAGGGTTCCTATAAGTTGGTTCCAGCTTGATAGCACATAACGTTGCACACCATCTTATCCTTACTTTAGTTTGATTGGGCTTTGATTACCACAATCCTACGTGAATATTGTGAAACACAGACGTGTGTAATAGAATTGATGGTATAGGGCACAATTGTAGCTGGTGTAGGGAAATGGTGGCCTCCAACAAAAATTCTACTCCACATTCTATTGTCTTGCATGAGTGAAAGGCACCACTGATGATCACAATTTATTTATAAAGGACTTAAAAGGCAAAAAAAATTTTTTTTGAAAATTTATGGGGCTAATTTTCAAAAGTCTTGGAGTACATCCAGTGTGTCAACAGAAATCAGTAGGTAAGTCCTGTTCTAATTGGGGACTAACAATTGGAGTTTCTTTGCCATCTGATATGCACATTAAAGAAGCACCTAACAGGATACTATAGGGAAATCTAGATTAATCCGTAGACTCTGCCAATGTGAGCCTTCTCCTTTCGCATTCAGCACAGAAATAACCACTAAAAAGAATATTAACGTACAATCCATTTCCTCTGTCCCTAAAAAGAGGAACTCTGCATCAAGTTTCCCCTTACGTTTTCCTGCCATTTCTTCATGCCTGCTACACATCGTTGGCCCTAGAGTGCCTCCAGAAGAAGGGAATGGTAACCCAGATCTTAGCACTTTTTGCCTAGACAGCCCTGGGAAGGTCACCGTAAGTCAGAATTAATTTTAGGACACATAGCTGGGTTTTTTGTTTGTTTGTTCCTTTGTGGGCCAGTTTACAAACCAAATGAAGCTTCCACAAACCAAGCTGAAAATCAAGGGGGGCAGTGGCATTCTGTATACCCGAGAAAACCCAAGATATGCTAAACTACATTGTCTTTTAATATATTTTTTAAAATTATTTAAATGGGTACCTTTGATCTATATATGTTTCACAGCTTCATTTCCCTGGATTCCTTCTGCTCTGGCCTTGTGGGGTAACATTACTTGCATATCTCTGGGACAGACAAAATGGCAGGCCCTCACACAGACGAGGGGTTATTGTCTCTGTGACATTGGGCACCTTGCTTCTCCAAGGCTCTGGGCTTCAGAAAGCAAGAGATACAACAGGTCCCTCAAGATCTGAGCTTTCCTCCTAGGATTTTAAGCAAATTGTTGCAGGGTAGAACAGGGTGTGGTATCCACATGTCCTCATCTCAGAAATTCTCATGAGATTTTCCTTCAGAAAATGGAAGAAGGCTGGCTAATACTGCTCCAGAATAAAGACAGAAGATGTGGAGTGGGTGGATTCCAACACGGAATCCCACACTTTGCATGGCAACTGGCTATGGAATTCTGAGATTTGTAGTTAAAAATAAATCCAATGTTTCCCATCTCTGCTCTGTAGCTCTGCCCCTGTACAGACTGGGAAAAGTAAGATTTATCAGTCTAGAGAGCCAGTTTTAAAAACTGTGAAACCTTGGGGTGGCAGTGCCCCTGAGTGGGGTACAGTAGCCTCAATCTGTTTCTGCTTCCTACATGATGTGGGAAATGGGTTAAAGACAAATCAAGATATTCTGTTGAATGTGCCTCCTTCCCAAGTAAGGATCAAGCCCATATCCCCACAGGGGAAGCGATAATGAAGTAGATGAGATGGGACTACTTTGGACTTTGCTTGGGCTAGCACCACGGAGAAAGAGAAGAGTGTCGTTAAGCCTTTAATTTGACCTGTCCCCCATTGGGCACACTGCAACATTTTGATCCCACTTGTACTATTTAAAATCAACACTTCAACAGTAGCATTGTACAACTGTACACAGCACTGGCTTTAAACACCATTCTTTTATTGTTAGAGAGGTTTTGCAATATCTATTTTTCAACAGCATGTGACAACTGTGCTGTTACCTGGGCTAGTTTACATTGTACAGGAGATTCACATCCTTGTGTCCTCAGTTTTTACATAATTGCACAGAACAGACACACATGAATAAGCATGCGTGCTTTGCTTACAAGCCAATCTCAACATTTACATTTCCTCTGTGAGATTACTACTGTAGCATGAAATTCTCATTAATATAAGTAATCACATGTTATTATTTTTGATACATGCAGCTGAAACACTTTCTCATCAGTTCCTTAGAGGTTCTGTAGATGGAGCCACACTTCTAAAAACCCACATGTCAGCTGTGCCCCACAATGCCTTCTGGGAAGTTGATGAAGTACAAGCAGCATTGGCCTGGTCCTTGTTGGTAGGCTATGTGATTCGTATTGGGATCTGGAATGTTCAGTGAACATTTTTTTAAAAGTGTTAAGTTCCTTCATTTAGGTCATGACTTAATCAATCTGACCAAGGCCAACTCTACTAGTCTTAAGACATCATCTCTTGATTTACTTCCATTGTCACATTCAGGGCATCAGGAAGCCAGAGATTCCACATCAAAAACAGCTCCCAGTGAGCACTTTGCTGCAAAAATGACTTGAGCTGAATAAAGGCCTCTTAGACTGCTAGTACAGAATTATCTCCCCCTTTCTGCCTCCACTCCTTCTCACCAGGTAGGAAGAGACAACATGCTAGCCAGAAGCTTGATACTTTTCCACCTTTCCAGCACCACATGCCCAGTGTGTTGCCAACAGTGACGTATCAGGTCACATGACTGGGAATCTCCTAGCGGAGGGTAGCTCACTGTAGTGCTGGAGGGAGGTCCAGGAGGTGCCAAGGTTGCTGTGGGTATGGAGACCCCAAGTTCAGGGACGTTTTGCCTAGCCAACTCTGTGTTATTTAGTCTGTCTGGCTTCAAGCTGTGAAGCCTGGCTGGCTGTGGGATAGATTTTGGCTAGGTGTTTCCTTGACAGGTTCCTCAGAATCTGAGTTTAAGTCTAAACCACTGCTAAACTCAGGGGAAACAACATCTACTACTTTTGATTTTACTGCTCCCTTTTTGATACAGAGATTTGGATAATCACATATATGCTGAAACCTTGTTGCGTAATATAAGCAAATTCATGTTTCACTCTGTTCCTCACCAATAAATAATAATATTTTTTTTAAAAAGCCCACTGTGATGTGGTTTAACGATGTGCATGTACACTGGCTTGGTGTATGTGTGCATGCCCCCAAGAATCATGGCAAGGGCTCTTTATTTACCAGTGAAAAATGGACCAAAACATACAAATTTCTGTGTTTTAAGCAACAGGATTTTGACCATAATCATATTAATTCTCAGATTTCCACACAGAAAAGAACTGTAGAAAATCCTGTTTGATGTTTGTTAAAATGAGTAAGTAAGCACATACATACTCAAGTTGGTTTGTGATTTCAAGGATGGGTTAGTACAATTTTGAATTTTAGCAAATTATGAGGAAGAAATCAAGAATAAACCCATATACATTTCACTATTAATTTACTTTTTTTGTGTGGGTTATTTCTTGAATATCTGTGAAGTTTTTATTTCCAAACTGAGATGCAGAACTATTTGGGGCTCATAATGTTTCCTTCAAATACAAAGTGAGCATTATGACCTCTCTTTTCTGACTTAGGAAGAAGATAGATGTTTTGGATATGTGCTTGAGACAGGCTCATAATAAATTTCATTGTCTTGGAAATAAGCCAGGCTGTTTCCTAATTTGGGAGAAAAAGCTCAACTTGTTCTAAGCTCACCTCTCACAAACTGGATATGAACCTCAAGTGGCGATAAGAAGAATGCTCACTCCGTACCTCCCTGCCATTTATTCAGGCTGTTGCACCTACATGAGATACCTCAACAAGGAAGGCGAAAGCTCTACAAAATTCTTTGCTTCCCATGAGCAATGTGACAAAGCTTTGTTTGTTTTGTTATAGTCTCCATTTGTTGTTCTGTGCCATTAAGTTGGAACTGACTTATAGTGACCCTAATGGGGCTTTCAAGGTAACTGAGATGTTTTAAGGAGTGGATTAACAGTTCCAGTCCCCCCAGTGAGTTTCCATAGTCAAGTGGGGATTCAAACCATGTTCTCCAGAATCCTAGTCTGCCACTCTACCCACTACACCACACTGGGTAGTCTCCATAATGTTGCATAAAAGAGGTCTGCAAAAATTCCAACCAGCCTACAAAGCTGCTTAAGACAGCATCCTCAAGAGGACTTAACATCACCTCTCACAGACAAGTACCATTACTTTGTGGACTTTTGTCTACAATTTTCTTGCTCTATCCATGAAGGTTGTGTGAAGCCTGAAGAAGTAGAATTTTATCCATGAAAGCTTGCAATTTGTTTAATTTTTAGTGGTCCAATAAAAGGTATCACCCACTCTTACATTTATGTAATCTTGAGGACCACACACCCTTCTCTTTGTTCTTTCTCTCCCCCCCCCCACCAAAAAAAGAGTGTGTTTCCTCTTGAGAAGCAAAACATGTACACATGCCAAGATCAGAAGGACTGCCTGATTGTTGATCAGGAAGCAAACAACCCATTCAACGAGTAAAATGGCTAAACATTTATGAAACTAAGCAAGATTTGTACCAGCTCATCAGCTCTTCCCAGTTGAAGCTTGTAATTCATTCCAGAAACCAATCACTTTTGCTAGCTGTCTGAAAGCTTCTGCCTGATATTCTTGTCTCCTCAATTATCCACTGGAGGAGGAGGAGGAGAAGGAGGAGGAAGATAAGAAGGGGACAACTGACAAATCTGGCAGAAGAAGCTCCAGCCCTGGACAGGAAAAAATCAACAGTGATGCTGCTAATAGTCAGATTGTAAGCGTTCTGGGCAAGGACTTTCTCCCTACCCTGAGGGTAATACTATATAAATAATGAACAAAACAAAAGCAGTGATTTCATTCAGTTACGGAGTCTAGATACAGAGCCTGAGGTACTGGCCCTAGGGAACAGGCGGCAAGCCCTGAAGACTCTAGAGTTATTCAGACACTTAGGCTACAGTCTAGGTGTCTGTAGTAAACCACTCCATACTACAGCTACCTGGTTCCCAGTTTACTGGCAATGGCCAAGATTCCAACAATGGAACTAATAGATGCTGGAGGTGTTTCTTCAGATTGTCTTTGAGAGGGGCTATGTGGGAGCCTGCGAGTTGCTTCAGTCCCTATCAGTCAGTTTCAAAAATGGCTTCGCCATAACCCATGAAGTTACATTCAAGGTTAACATTCAGCCTTCTTTTAGTTACTTCATTTATTATGTGTCAGTGTCACACATTCGATTGTACCAAAATCAGTTCACAGAATAAATTTAACAAAACATATTACATGGAGGGAGAAGAATGTCACAAAGCATATTAATACACTTACATAAAACAAAAAATAATTCAGCAAATATACATTCAATATCACAGTGAAACAATGAAGGACTAATATATAAATAAGGAGATAAATTACAAGCAATAAAGTGTTTCAGGGTTCACTTCTGCAGGCAGCCATGCTGTATTGGGACATGGCACTAGCTGAATTTTCCCATTCTTGCTGTGGCATCCTGCTAAGTAGTAATGTCTATGCAATTGTTGTGACTGCAGTTGTCATGATACCTGCAGCCGGGCAAACACCCTTGTGGCATCTGTAGTTGCACAGCAGTTTCTTGTGCAGTGAATTCTCTGGAGGCACTATCCCTGCCAGCACAGGACTGATTTGCAAGATTCCTGTGGCACTTTTAAGAGTAAGGCCATGGTCACACCAATGGAATGTTTTCAAGTTCTCCCTATTCAATTTTGCAATTTAAATTTGCAGTCACATGGCACATGGCCATTAGCGAATCATTTACCCTGCTAATGGCGGGTCATTTCTCGCTCAGCCAGAGGCTTCTACCTTTTTTGCTGCAGATGTAATTTTAAAAATGCTCCATTGGTGCATGTGTGAACAGTCTTATCGGAACTTTTTTGAACTACTGTCACTGTGCATGACCCTTTAAAATGTTTTTAATTTTTTAAATTTTTCCTTGGCATTTGTATTGATGCATTGGTTAACTTCTGTCAAACGGTCTCAAGAGGAAGCTCTAGGCACTTATTGAATTGGAAGAGAATGACTTGGTTACCCAAAAACACATTGGGACGCACATCCTGGAATAAATGTCATGTGACCTCAAAGCATGACAGGAAAGCAATTAAAGGTCATGTAACCACAGAAGGACATTTCACTAGTGTGACCACAGCCTGAGAGATTTACCGCAGTATGAGCAACCATGAATTACAGTCCATTTCTTCAGTGGATTAAAGAAATAGATTGTAATCATGAAAGCTCACGTGACAACATGTTTCTTCATTTTAAAGGTGCCACTAGATTTTCTGTGAGCATGTTCTGTCTATGTGTTATATATTCATTCTAAAGCAGACTAACTTTGCTTCTTTGAAAACTGTTGTGAGGTTCGGAGGACAGTTGGCCAGGCTATTCTCCACCCTGCTTCAAACAAGCAGGGAGCTTCACTGAGCTAACCTGTGCCTCAGCTAAATATGAATCCCATATATAAGTGGGGAGGGAAAGTATGCAGTTTGAGCTTTGATCAGTGGGCTATGTGTTGTGCTTGCTTTCCAAGAACTGCATGTGCTCAAGGGCTCTCTATAGTCTGAATGCACATCTATTTCACCCACCCTCTTTAAGCATATGGAAGTAGCTGTGAGCTCTCCTTCCCATGTGTGGCTAGGTGACCTGCACTGTCTGAATTCTTGGCTGTCCTCCCACTGCCACTCCAGTGTATTATTTTGGCCTCTGCTTATGCAACAGGCATGCTTGGAGCATACCCATCAAAAATATTTCCTTTCCTTTTCTGTGCACTCTGCCCTACCATGCTATAGAGTTGCCACATATTTACTAATTTTGCATAAAGCACCATGTCAAGCCTACTTTAGACCATGGGCTGAGCAAGGAAGGCACACACCCACCCACTCAGATTATAAACGTTTGTTTGGACATTTATATTCAAGCAAAATTTAAGAGCAATTTTGATGGAACTCAGGAATTGCCCAGGATTTGCCAAACTTTCTGTAAAACTTGGGAATTTTAGAGAAGCTCCAGAAGTCTCATTGGGATTACTTGGGGGAAGGAGCATTATAACATATGTTTTGCACAACCCAGGGAATCACACTGTGAATTTTTAAAAAAACAGACCTCTTTTTCTGTATCATATCATGCTCCGTGATATAAGAACAAATAATACAGTAGAAACAATGTAGGAACAGAACAATTTTTGTAATGTCAAATGCATATGCAGCTATTCAGAAAGAAAATGGGCACATATAGAGAACAGCAAGGCCTTTAAACAATGAAAGCGTGAGATGAAAAGGCAGTGCTATATATTTGCTCCCAGAAGTCCCATGAAATTCATATTACTTACTTTTGGGTAAATGTGCACAGAATTATAATCTAAGATATTTTCCTAGTATTGCTCCACAGGAATGAGCACTACTTCAGATGAAGTAACAAGAATCGGAAGGGGCCTTATGGAATATAATCAAAGAGGAATATTTTAATGAAAAGAGAAACACAACCACATGTCTTGTTAAAAAGGTGATCCACAGTAGCAGTGCAGAGCTTGGGACCATTGAAACCTCCAGAGAACTTTGGGCAATGGTGGTTTACAAATATAATTTATTTGCCATTTGAGAAAACTTGCCATCCATGCCTTTGTGACAGCCTACAGCTTACATTAAAAGTGGAATTATTTTTCATAAAGTCATTAAGGCAATAGCAACAAACAAACCAATAGTGAGTCTGCAAATTAACTGCAAAGGGCTGCCATTTGTTTCACCACAGGAAGGGGAAGCAATTCTATTGCTGCTCCCAGACTTTGGAACTCCCTCCCACAAGAGGCCAGTCTGGCTCCATTTTGGCTGTCCTTCTGCAAGCAGGTGAAGACCTTTCTCTTCAGGCAGGCTTTCCTGGAGTGAAATGAGTGGGCTTTTTAAATGGATTGTTGTGCCTTACTGCTTTGGACGTGTTTTCGGTGTTCTTTTTGTTTACCATTTTTTAGTGCAGTATTTGTTTGATCCTTTTTAGTATTTGTATACTTACTGCTTTTAGTTTTAAATATTGTCTTTTAAAGATATAAGCCACCTTGGGTCCTTTTTAAGGAGAAAAGATACCATTTATTTATTTATTTATTTATTTATTTATTTATTTATTTATTTGCAGACAAACATTACCGAACCCTTTCCCCTCTTTTTAATGCAACTGAAACTTGCATTATTATTTTTTTTAAAGCCCAAATTACATCAGCTTCCCACATTGTGGTCCAAGTTTACACGGCGGCCAAAACGCATAAACAGTTGTCTTGTACTGATTGTTCTTTTTATTTATTCAAAATATGTATATGCCTTCTTTCTCCTAAAGAATCCAATTAATTGCTTAATCAGCAGTAATAATACAGAGTTCCCAATGCAGAGCAGAATGAGAAAGTAAGTACGGATCATGGATAGATGCTTTCTCTGCCACTTGCTTGCTCTTGAAATGTTCCGCCAACATGATGATGCTACAGTGTCATTCTCTCTCTAATAACCTGCTGTCCATTGCACTGGTGGGCAGAAACTCTAGGTCGTTCATTCAAAGTGAGTACTTCTGATTCTGATTCTGCTTACCCCAAAAAACTGCATCCAGTCATCAGTTCTGTAGTTGTAGCATAATCTCCAAGCTCACACTGAACACTATTTTAGGAGTCCTTATTGGTCCAGGCAAGACGAGCTGCTCAGAAGCAATTTTCCTTGTGAAGACGAACGTACTGGATATTTATAATGCCTTTGGCAATCAACTGTTTATTTACAAACTTACCCCTTCAGCACATAGGATGGAGACATGAATGCAAGCAGTACTTATCCCAAAAGAGAATGCAAAGAGTATTTCCCCAAAACGTATGTTCTGGAATTTTGCTCTTTTAAAATATGTAATCAGCTTACACTTTTGCATTAAATTATCAAGATTGTGAGGGAGAGGGGATGTGGATGGATGCGTATATTTTTGTGTGTGGGGGGGGGCTTCGATAGGGTAAGTCATAATAGCAATAGGGACTGTCTTCCCCCTTCCCTTTCTACTCTCCTCCTCCTTTTTTCCTTGTTGGTGTACTGCAAAGAAATGCCAATGCCAGCTACTCTTACAGTCTTCTGGCAGAAGTAAGGTCAATCAAATTTTCTTCAATTCAGGCCAGCTTCGAGGTTCATGTTAAAGCTTTGGTACACTTTGTTTATTTACAAATGTACCCCTTTACAAGATGGTCCCTAGTTCCTCTTGCAAGCAGTACCTGTTCAAAAACATAATTAGTCCACCCATGTCCCCAAGAGTGTTACTTCTTGTAAGTCAACCCCAAATTTGTGTTCCCACTGGCCAAATTAAAATCACTTCTTTGGCTCTTTTTCATCTCCCATATCTTGGTAGCCACTAGTCTATAACAGGTATGGAAAACCTGAATTTTGTTCAGACATTAGCTACCCACTAATACATTTGTAGCTATGCCACTAAGCAAAAACACACATAGCTCATAGCAGTATCTTTTTCTCTCTGTTCCTTTTGTTATAATAAATGATAAAGAAAATTAATTATATTTATTTCTAGCTCCCGCCACCACACAGTGATATCCATGCAATTTAAACAATACTTGTCATAACGTATGAGATATATTTTCACAGTCCTGCTGTCTCTGTGATTGTTATGATGCTTGTATCATTCATTTGGTGGGTTTTTTTTTACATTTAGGTGAAGGTAATACATTTCCCCCCTAGGTTTCTTATTTTTTTTCCTCTTGGTTTCTATTAAAGGTGATGGTTCCTCAGACTTTTATCCTTCCATCTGTTATATGCATTACTCTGTACATAAAAGCAATGGTGGATGCACATTCTCCACTGCAACCCTGTGGGAATTCTGTACCAAGGGTTATGGCAGACAGCCAGAGGTGTGAAAAAAATAATTCACACTGTTCGAACGAAACAGACACAAATAATCATAGACAAAGGATGAAAGGTAGGTTTCTTTCAGATTTGCAAACATATATATCGGTTAAGTTCTGAATATGGTATATAGAGATGCCCCTTAAAATGTTAACAGTACAAATCCTGCTTCTCATTTCACCAAATATCCTGAATTTTTCTTTCATCGCTTTACAAGACAAAGCATTATTTGTTTTATTGATTTATGAAATGTATATCCTGCCTTTCGCTGACCATAGTGCTCAAGGCTGCTAAGAATGAAATAAAAGCAAAACAACAAAAATGTAACTGAAGCTTATGGACTCTCTGAAAGATTGAGGTCACGCCACATTTACCTTCTAGTCCCATTCATTTCAACAAGAAGGGCTGACTGCAAAAATACGATAACAAACTGGACACACACTCATGCTTGTCAGTGCTGTTAATAATAATAATTCTGCACCATCAAGTCAATTCTGACTTATGGCAACCCTTTTCAGGGTTTTCCAGGTAGAGAATACTCAGACGTGGTTTACCGTTTTCTTCTTCTGGGGACATCTTGGTACCGGGCAGCTTTCGCAAGGTCACACAGGCTGGCTCTTCTTCCTGGAGGCACAGTGGGGAATCAAACTCCCAACCTCTGGCTGTGCAACCAGATACCTAAACCGCTGAGCTATCCAGCCACCTTAGCTATGCCTAAATTTGCATGTGACCAGATTGTTAATGTGCAGAATGGGTGCAACTGAAATCCTGGGAAGTTAAAAAACACACGCCCTAGATTTACTAGTAAGGTGTGGGTTTGGGTTTTGTTTGTTTGTTTGTTTGTTTTCTCTTGGTTTTGTTTTTATAAGCCAGCTTCATATCTCGGAATTCTTTTAAAATCTCCTTGGGTCAGAACATAGTGGCAACTCCTTTTTATTATATGACACAGACAAGCAATGGCCATGATCAAATCTGTCTAGAATGGAGTATTGGCTCTCTGGCACAATGGGAAGAAGTGTCTGTCCTCTGCTGTAGGTGGGATAGGATTTTTGCCTTGCTGCCTCTGTAGGTGGCTGTGAATGGCTGTATCTGGCCACTCCAGGCTGAGGAGAGTAGTCTTCTATAGGCTTGGGTGGCTAGGCTGGAAGATATTCCTGCACATAGAAAGGATTAGTAATTTGTGATCTAAAAAATGAAAGAGAAATAAACAACTGTTATGGTTCCTCTGCCTGTTGTCTGAAAGGAATTCTTATTTCCCAAATGCAGCCTGGCAGAAAAGTTATTTGCAAGTTTACCTTCATCACAGGATTTTGTGTCTTTCATCCCTCCCCATAGCTGACATAGCTGACAGAAAACCTTTGCATCCTGTTGCTGAAGAAATCACAGAATAGATACCAGTGGCAGCAGATGGCAGCAACAGGGGCACAGAAGTGGGCTCAGAAAAAGTCCATGC
Source organism: Intellagama lesueurii (assembly GCA_037013535.1). Classification (NCBI taxonomy): domain Eukaryota; kingdom Metazoa; phylum Chordata; class Lepidosauria; order Squamata; family Agamidae; genus Intellagama; species Intellagama lesueurii. The sequence goes on along the minus strand of JBAJHW010000003.1, from coordinate 156,847,013 downwards.
TTCCTTTGCCAACGGCGTTCCGTGTCTAGTCACACTGGCCACGTGACCACGGAGGATTGTCTGCGGACAAACGCTAGCTCTATGGGTTGGAAACGGAGATGAGCACCGCTGCCTAGAGTTGGACACGAATGGACAAATTGTCAAGGGGAACCTTTACCTTTATCCATTTTATGGGATAGCATTCCTTTACCCAGTCCACTGTGACAATAACAGAGCAAGCTGTAGCGTTCACCCTATTATGTTAAGTAGTCATGCATATTCATGTTGCAGGCTAATATTGCTAAGAGGCGGAGCCGAGAGATATGTAAAAGAGGCAGAGTCAGTCAGAGAGTCAGTCAGAGAGAGAGTCAGAGTGAGAGAGAAGGGAGAGATAGAGTGGTATTTGGGAGATCTGAGGTGTGATTAGAGTGAAGAGTGAATAAGCTCTATATAAGAAATAGAAGGTTGAGATTGATGATAATAGAAGTTACCTATGATTAATAATCAAACATCTATAATCAATAAACAAGTGTTATTTAAAAGACAGTGAAGTTTGGACCTTCATCTTCATCCTTCCATAATTAATGTTGATTTAGTGATCAACTGGTGGCAGTGGGGTAAAAAGGAGTAGTAGTTTGCCCTCATGTGCTCTGTGTTTGGGGAGTCAGGCAAGGGGCACGAGGTGTGAATGCCACAATTGGTGTCCAGCGGTGGGATACGAAGAAATCCAGTCAAGCCTGAGTTTAAAAGAGAAATTTTATTGAGTCAGGGTACCTTTTAGACAGAGGTCTGAGGTAAAAGAAGTTTGGTTACCCACTAGAGCTTTTGGGAAAAGCTTAGTGGTGGGGGCTTCTGAACCCAGATCTGGGGGGGGGGGGGGTCTAAGATAGGGAACGACTCTGAGAGAAAATTCCTGTGTATTTACCTCAAGATTTGAAGACCCAGTGGGCTGGTTTAAGGTTCAAGGCTCTAAGAGTTTAGGGAGCGCTTGTGGAAAAAGCAGAAGCCAGGGGTCAGAGCAGATCTGAGGGAATAGAAGAAAAAGTCTTTGCTTGAAATAGAAATCATTTCAGTGACTGGAAGTAAAAGAAGAAAGATAGGTCCATTATAAATCAGTATAAAAACACTCTAGAATAAGTAACTCAGATAAATATGCCTCCCAAAGGAACTAAGAGGCCAGTAATGGTGGAAACTGAGTCTCAAGAGGCACTAAGTTTATTACCTCAGGAAGTGGAGGGAAATGGGGACCTCTAGTTCCAGTGGAGGAGACTCATGAGGGTGCCTCAGGGAGAGAAAGTGATCTAAGCTCTCAAGGGTTTGAAAGATGGAGGTTACAACAGGAATTCAAGCTTAGAGAATTAGAGATCAAAGAAAGAACCAGACAAATGGCATTTGAGCAAGAAAATAGACAAAGAGAAATGGATTTTCAAATACAGATGAAACAATTAGAATTAACCTCTCAAAATAATAACAATAATAACAGCTCCAATGAAGGAATTCTGGCTAAAATTGATCTTAAGAAATTTCCCCAATATAAGAAAGGGGACTGTCCTGAATCTTTTCTTATCGCTTTTGAACGCGCCTGTTGGGACTTTAATATCAGAGATAGTGAAAGGATTATTGTTCTGAGGTCACAAATAAGTGGTGAATTGCTTGAGATTTATTCTCAGATTCCCCTAGAACAGGCGAGGGATTTCGAAGCCTATAGAAAAATGGTATTTTCCAGATATTGCATAAATGCAGAACACCTCAGGTGAAAATTCCATGCCCTTACTAAAAGACCTGAAGAATCGTATGCTCAGTTGGTGTCTAAGTTACACCAGTATCTGGACAAATGGATGACACGTGAAGAAGTTACTTCTCTAGAAGAGATGAAAATTGTGATAGGCTTAGAACAATTTTACTCTATTTTACCTGGGGAATTGCGCTATCTAGTTAGGGACAAAAATCCTAAATCTCTAATAGAAGCTGGTGAACAGGCTGATCATATTAGGCAGTACAAAGACCCCAGATTCTCTGAGGTAAAAGTTAACCAGCCAACCTGGGACAACCATAAGAAATCCTTCAACCAACCTTTCAACAAACAGTACCACAGTAAAACATCAGGGAATGAAGGCCAGGGTGGTGCCTCATCTAAATTAGCATGGCCTAGTCCTCAGAACCAAATGAACTCTGAGGAAAAGTTTACCAGATCTCCTCAGAATGAGAGAAAGAATTATAAATGTTACAGCTGCGGCCAGTCTGGACATTTACAGTTCCAGTGTACAAGAAATAAACTTAATACTGGGAAGAATGATAATCAGACCAAAAAAGTGTACTGTTTAAAACAAGTTGAGGCCTCTGAGGGAAACCGTGGCCAAGGTTCTGTCTCCATGGCAACTGGCACAATAGAAAATTCTTATCTGCCACTAGCCCAGGTCGTTCAGTGTTTTCTGGTAAAGGCAGAAGATATTTTAGTTCATAACCCTGGTGAGAGGATTATTATTAATGGAAAGTATTATGTAGGAGTGGTTGATACTTGTTCTAATATCACCCTGTGTCATCCAGAGGTGATTCCTAAAGAACAAATTCTCCCAAACCAGACTGTTACCATTAAGGGAATAAGTTCTACTCCAGTGATTTTACCCATGGCTAAAGTGAAAATAAACTATAGAGATTGGACCGGAAATTGGGATGTGGCAATCTCTGATCAAATTCCTGCACCTTGTTTAATTGGGCTAGATCTCACTAAGCATGTGCAGAGTGCTTGTGAAGTAACAGGTTCCCTGAGAGGGCAGTTAACAATCCCTGAGGGAAAAATGGAATCCCAAACCTCTGAATCTATCCAGGGATGCCCCAAGTTAGAAAAGAACCATGAAGTAACCAAAATGGCTGATGAGGTTATTTTAAAAAACCCTAATGATCCTTCCTGTATCTATGAACTGAAGGAAGATGGTACTTTAAAGGATTGTACTATGAAAGTTAGAGAGAATCCCATTCCTCTGACCCCTAAACACCCAGAGAGGTCAATGACTGATAAAGACCTGACAGATAGAGCGGGGTTTACATCTAATAGAGCATGTTAAGAGTGCTTTTGTACTTGCACGCTCACTAGGGGGCCAAGAATCACCCACTGCAGCAGAAACGGATACAGTAGCAGAGGGAGGCCTGGAGGGAAAGAGTCTCTTGGGAAATCAGCCTAATTATCGTCCAGAGGCTGATCTTATGCTTTTAGAGAATCCAAATAAAATAGTTTGGCTCAGGAGCAGAAGGAGGAAATCAGTTTGGTGAGTTGCTTTGAAACAGCCACCAGTACACCCACTTTATTATCTCCTGAATGCCCTGAAAGGTCTTGCCTGGATAAGGAGCTTTTATATAGGAAAAAGTCCTTAGAAGTGGCAGAGCCAAGCTTTGGAAGTACTCCTGAAAAAGAGAAAGGCTTGAAGGAGACCCAGGAAAGAGTATTCTGTCCTGAGGTCCAAGTAGTAGAACTGAGAACTATAGAGGGGAGAGAATTGCTTTTGGCAAGGGAGGAACAAGTAGACCTTAAGACCTTGCAAGACAAACCCCTACCTAGCTTATCTATGAATGAAGAAATAGAATCAGATGACACGCTCAGTGCATCTAAAACAAACCAATTGTTTATGATTGCACTTGAAAGACACTCACCTGAGAATCTTAAAGTGACCCGTGATAGTGGTCCCCCACATAGGGAAAACTTTGTAATAAAAATACCTGTGAGTGAATGTGTGAGTGAGGAGGAAGATGTAAGCCCTGATGCCTTAAAGAGGGACGCATCCAAAGATGTTCGGGAGGAGGAGAGGGAACTGACTACCCTTTCTCCAGCTGAGAAAGTGAAGCCCCGAGCCAGGCTTAAAGCAGACATCACTAAGAAACGACCAGCAGATGACATCCAGTGGACAACCGAGTGGCCGATGACCGCCAGTCGATGGAAGAGATCACGGAAGAAGGAGCCAGTGATCAACAGAGAGACTCCTAAGTGCCAGCAGACGTGTGTCCAGCTGAAGGAGGTGATAACGACCAGACCAGTCCACAGCACGCCTGACTACAACAGGAAGATGAAAGACTTGGACTTTGCAAATTTGGACGTTGCAACAGAGACTCAGATCGTGCCTCGAAAGCCCACAACATTGTCGCGGATGCGCTTTCCAGGAGGCTAGGCAAATGATGCAAGGACTTACAAAAGAAACTGGAATGGACTATGATTTACTAGTTAATTATTTTATGTAAAATAAAATAAATTTATGTACAAGTTACCTGATTGTGATATTTCTGTAAGGTTGATAATGTTAAATGTAAAATAATAAGTGTCACTGATAAGGTAAAGTATATTATTGAATAGTAGTGAAATGTTTAGTGTATAAGGTATAGTAATTGTTATATTAAATGTGATATTGCCTATAGAATTGTGTTATATGGTAAGTATAGTTTAAAGCAATTGTGCCTGTTTGTTTAGGAGGGAAAACGCGTTTCCCCTCCCAAACAAACATATTTAAGGGGGGAGGTATGTAGCGTTCACCCTATTATGTTAAGTAGTCATGCATATTCATGTTGCAGGCTAATGTTGCTAAGAGGCGGAGCCGAGAGATATGTAAAAGAGTCAGAGTCAGTCAGAGAGTCAGTCAGAGAGAGAGTCAGAGTGAGAGAGAAGGGAGAGATAGAGTGTGGTATTTGGGAGATCTGAGGTGTGATTAGAGTGAAGAGTGAATAAGAACTGTATAACAAATAGAAGGTTGAGATTGATGATAATAGAAGTTACCTATGATTAATAATCAAACATCTGTAATCAATAAACAAGTGTTATTTAAAAGACAGTGAAGTTTGGACCTTCATCTTCATCCTTCCATAATTAATGTTGATTTAGTGATCAACTGGTGGCAGTGGGGTAAAAAGGAGTAGTAGTTTGCCCTCGTGTGCTCTGTGTTTGGGGAGTCAGGCAAGGGGCACGAGGTGTGAACGCCACACAAGCTAAGCAGGGATTTAGGTTGGTTTGATTTGGGAAGAACAGCACAGGATGATGCCTTTGAATCTAACCTTGGCTTCCTTAACACAAGCAGAGGGCTCGTATTTTAGAACCTACTCTTGGGGCTGCTCATGGCCTAGTCACTTTCATGGTTTAGCATCACACGGGGAAAAGGAAGGGAGAAAGTGTAACTACCAGATTGATAACCTATCAGGCAATAATCAACGTGTCTCTTCCAGAACCCTTGAATAACTGGAATCACATGGATGCCAAAGAACCACCCGCACAGCACCTCAATTTATCTCCAAGGAAGCATTGTGTTAAAAAGTGGGTGGAGGGAGAGAGACATAAAAGGGATTACATTCAGAATTCTGAAAGGTTGCTCACTGCTGTTGGTGTAATATTAAGGGACTCCTCAAAATCAGTAGGATACCAGTGGGGTGTAGTGGATAGAATGATGGACTAGAACTCAGGACACCTGGTTTGAATCCCCATGCAGCCATGGAAACTCACTAGGATGGTGGTGGAATCACTCCTTAAACATATCACTTACCTTGAAGGCCTGCTCAGGGGTTGCTATAAATTGTGTTCTGACTGGGTGGCACATAGCACACACAAAACTACTTGGCTTACTAAGGACTTCTCTTTTGTGTTTTCCTACAGTGGGACTGTGTCCAATGAGTGGGCTTTCCTCACATACATGGTAAAAGCTGGGATTGGGAAATGTGAGAAATTATGTGATCCTTGACATGGTAAACACTAGCCATCACCACAAGTGGCCACATTAAAACAAACATTTGCCACTTAAAAACAGGAAGGCATAATTTTCTTATTCTTCAGTACTGATCACACAGTTTATGGAATGTCTTCAGCAAGTTTATGCTATCAAACCAATACAATTATTATACACTCTTTGAGCAAGAATACACAGATTTTGATTAAGTTCTGAATATGGTAAAAAAAACTATGTTTCATTGAGCTGAAATAAAGAATAATTGTATTCTTTCAACTGGACCTATATGTGCCCATTATTCAGTTGACTTCAGCTAAAGCTCCAGCAGCATCTGTACCGAGTAATATGGATTGTAATCCTATGAGAAGCCTAGATAACTTTGATAAATGGGGAAAAACTGGAATATATAGATATGGGAATCTCATTAGAAATTCTGAAGTTCTATCATATGATATGATTAAAACTAAAATGGTTGATGAGAATCCTCCTTGGTTTGAATATCCCCAGGAGACAGCATATTTGCAAAGTGAGTTAGCAAGAGGGAGTGGGTTAAGAGAGATGAATGGATTTTTTAAAAAAATGGTCTCTACTATTTCTGGACACAAAGTATGAGAGGTATACAATATCTTGTTGAAATTAAAATGTGTGCCAAAATATGTCAAGACTCATAATGATAGCAGCATGAGATTTGTCTGCTATCATATCTTTTATGACCTGGCAATATTTATTGTTGAAAGGCCATTTCTTCTCTGTGAATATCAGCATTACAGAAAATTGTTTTAAGTTAATGAGACAGTGGTATATGCCCCTAATAAACTTTACCAAAATAATGAGAATTACAGAAATATGTACTGAAAATACCATTCTTCTACTGGCACATTCATTCATTCATCATTCTGGAGGTACCTAAATTAATTGGAGCTATGTTGTGAAATCAATGAAAGAAATAATAGCTTATGAGATTCATGTGAACCCTATTTTGGTTTTGATAATCTGTACAAGAAATATCATGATAATGTCTGCAGACACTGTTGCTCTTATTCTTGTAGCACCAAAGATTCTATATGCCTAATATCTGAGAGAAAATATTTATTTATTTTATTTTATTTTATTTTATTTGACTTATATGCCGCCCACACTACCCAAAGGTCTCTGGGCGGCTTACAACAATTAAAATATAGTAAAAACAACAACAACAATTAAAATACAATTAAAATATACTCTAAAAATTGCCATCAGGACCCACAGTTGATATTATTTCAATTAAAAGCCTTCTGGAACATGATGGTTTTGACCTGGCGCCAAAATGTCATCAGCGTTGGCGCCAGACAAATCTCAATTGGGATGGCGTTCCATAGTCTGGGGGCAGCTGCCGAAAAGGCCCTTTGTCTACAAGCCATCCCTCTTACCTCCTAGAGGGACGGCTCTTTCAGAAGGGCCCCCTGGCTAGATCTTAACTGCCGGGTAGATTCATATGGAAGGAGGCGGTCCTTCAGGTATCCAGGGCCCAAGCCGTTTAGGGCTTTATATGTCAAAACAAGCACTTTGAATTGGGCCCGGGCAGCAACTGGTAGCCGATGTAATTTAAACAGAATCGGCTTGATGTGTCCCCTAGCGGCCCCACCACTCACCAGCCGTGCAGCTTGATTCTGGACCAGTTGCAGTTGCCGGACCGTCTTCAAAGGCAGCCCCACGTAGAGTGCATTGCAGTAATCTATACGAGATGTTACCAGTGCGTGTGTAACTGTCATGAGACTCCGCTCGTCCAGGTAGGGCCGTAGCTGGTATAATTTCCGCAGCTGAAGGAAGGCGCCCCTGGCCACCGAGTCCACCTGGGCTTCCAGAGTTAGACTGGGGTCCAGGAGCACCCCCAGGCTGCGGACCCTGTCCCTGAGGGGGAGTGTAACCCCATTCAGAGCAGGGAAATGGCCCTCCAGCCTGTCCGGCGAAGCACCCACTAACAGCACTTCCGTCTTGTCTGGATTGAGTTTCAATTTATTAACCCTCATCCAGTCCATTATCAGGTCCAGACACGAGTTCAGCACAGAAACCGCCTCGCCTGGATTGGTGGAAAACGAGAGGTAGAGCTGAGTGTCGTCAGCATATTGCTGACTCCTCAGCCCAAACCTCCTGATGACCTCTCCCGGCGGTTCCATGTAGATGTTAAACAGCATGGGGGACAGTATTGAGCCCTGAGGAACTCCATGACATAAACGCGATGGGACAGAGCAACTGTCCCCCAGCACCACCCTCTGGACACGGTCAGCCAGGAAGGAGCAGAACCACCGTAAAGCGGTGCCCCCAACTCCCAACCCAGCCAGCCTATCCAGAAGGAAACCATGGTTGATGGTGTCGAAAGCCGCTGAGAGGTCCAGGAGTATCAACAGGGTCACACTCCCCCTGTCTCTCTCCCGGCAAAGATCATTGTACAGGGCGACCAAGGTAGTCTCCGTACCAAACCCCGGCGTGAAACCCGATTGAAATGGATCCAGAAAATTCATTTCATCCAGCAGCGCCTGGAGTTGCCTGGCCACAACCCACTCCAACACTTTGCCCAAATAAGGGAGGTTCGCCACTGGTCGGTCGTTAACCACCAGCCTTGGGTCCAGGTTAGGCTTTTTTAGGAGTGGCCGAATTACCGCCTCTTTCAAGGTGGTAGGGACCACTCCCTCTCTCAAAGAGGCATTCACGGCCTCCTGGACCCATGTGCGAACCCCCCTGGCAGATCTTCCAATTAGCCAAGATGGGCAAGGGTCGAGCGGAGTGGTGGTAGAACAGACAGATCCAAGCACCCTGTCCACATCCTCAGGTCTCAACAATTGAAACTCATTCATTAATACTTGACCTAAGCACGACACACTGGACACATCCTCTGATTCTGCAGTAACGGTGGAGTCCAACCCACCGTGAATCTGAGCGATTTCCCCCTCAAAATGAATGGTAAACTCATCACAGCGAGCTGATGAGCAGTCCGGGACCTCAACCGGATTTCCCGGTTGAAGAAGATCCCAGACCACCCGAAACAGCTCAGCTGGACGACATTCTGAGGAAGCAATACGGCTGGAGAAATATTGCCGTTTCGCCAGCCGTATTGCCATGAAATGGGCCCAATAATGGGCTCTAAGTCGTGTTCGATCGGACTCCCAGCGGGATTTCCTCCACCTGCGCTCCAGACGTCTCCTCTCTCGCTTCATCGCCCACAGCTCAGAAGTATACCAAGGAGCTGTCTGGGCTCTGCGTGCAGGGAGAGGGCACTTAGGCGCAATCGTGTCAACCACCCGGGTCATCTCCCTATTCCATAGGGTGACCTGAGCTTCGACAGGAGCGCCGACCATATCAGATGGATAATCCCCCAGAGCATTCAGGAAACCATCCGGATCCATTAGTCACCGAGGGCGGATCATCTTAATAGATCCCTCACCCTTGCAGAGGGGAGAAGAAGCTGATAGACTAAACTTGACCAGGAAGTGGTCTGACCATGACAATGGGGTCACAACCAGCCCCTCCACATCCAAACCACCATCTTCCAGTCCCGTTGAGAAAACCAGGTCCAAGGTATGGCCCTTCTCATGTGTTGGGCCGATGACACATTGAGACAGCCCCATGGTTGTCATGGCGGCCATGAAGTCCTGAGCCGCCCCAGTCAAGGCAGCCTCGGCATGGATGTTGAGGTCCCCCAGCACCAACAGCCTGGGAGTCCTCAACACCAGGTCTGAGACTACCTCCGTCAGCTCAGGCAGGGAGACTGTTGGTATGCAGCAGGGTGTACACCAACAGAATCTCCAATCTGTCTCGTAAGCCCAACACACAATACAGGCCCTCAAGACCTCCTCTCAAAGGGATAGGAAGCCTGTTCAAAGAGATAGAACTCCTATAGACCATAGCAACTCCCCCTCCCCGACCCTCCGAGTGACATTGGTGCTGAACTGAGTACCCAGGCGGACACAGCTGGAAGAGGGGAACACCACCCTCCTCTCCCACCCAGGTCTCAGTAATGCACGCCAGGTCAGCACCCTCATCCAGAATTACATCATGGATGAGGGCAGTCTTATTTTGTACTGACCTGGTGTTCATCAACAGCACCGTGTGGCTCAAGGGTTTGCTAATATGGTCACCTGATACCATCTGGTTGGGGGTAGGACTAGAAGAGGGGATAGATGTATGATATCTAACCTCTCTTCTCCTACGTGGGCATGTTCTACCCCCACCGTCATTCCTTCCCCTACCCAGCACCACCTCAATGGCTGCCCCCTCCAACGCCCTCCCCCCTTCCTGTTCCCTCAGATCCACTGTGGGTCTCTACGTACGTAACCTGATGGCAATTGATAATCACAATAAAAACCCCTTCTAAAGCCCCTTCTAAAGGCCCTTCTCCCCCCAAGCCAGGTGGCTGATGTTGAGGAGGGGGTGGGGCAGCCAGAGGCAGAGAGGGCCCAGTCCCGCAAGGCCGAGGGAGTCCAAGACAAACTCCCCCAGGAAGGCTGGCGACCGGCAGCAGCACAGCCACACTGTCTCTCACTCAGTGCCTGAGGGACGGCAGATGATGAAGACTCCCCCGAAGGCAGGAATGTTGGTCCAGCCAAATATGTCATTGGTTAAGGCATTGATAAGAATGTGGAGGCCAGAATCCTTCTGGTATTTGCATAAGGGTTGCAAAATTTACTATAGGTAATTGCTGCTAACTGACAAAGTGCCAGGGCATATCAGTTGCACAATTGAGCACAAGACATATCCAGGCACCTTGTCATTTAGCTGCAATTAGCTTTAGCACAATACACAAACCTTCCATAATTCTGACTGATGGGATTATGAAACAATATTGAAAATAACAAAGAAAGGAGACAAGAATTTGTAATTTTAGAAAGAGAACATATTAGTCTGTTCTAGCATATCAGGCAAAAACAAATGAAAAATGAAAAAAAAGAGAGAAAATCATTGTGGCACCTTAAAGACTAACTGCTATATAATAATGTGAGCTTTCATGAACAAGTCCGCTTCCTCAGACAAGAGGCAAGAATTTGGATATTCCACCTAACTGCCTTGCTTTTGCCCGCCCAGCCCAGAATAATGAGATGAGACGCGATATGTATGAGTTAAACTAGAGCCACAACTTTTTAAACTTATTAATGCTTCCCCTATTACAAGGAGGCCTGCCATAGTGCAAAACAGGTCTGGAACCAGCGTCAATCCTACCTGATTGGTCCAGACCTATTCCCAGCAAGTTCCTGCACTGAAAGGGCGCTGTCTTCCAGCACAGCACCCTCTCGGTCCTCCGCGCCGGAGGCCGCCCTCAAGGCGAGCCTCGGGACCCCTAGTGCACAGCGTCCCCTTGGGGTCCCCTGTTTTTCCCTCCTCTCAGCTAAACCTCTTTACTGCAATTCTGAGAGAAGGGGTTTCTAGCACCCGCTGGGTGTCTCCCCTGATATTTCCATGATCCTATCCTGCTTTGCACTACCCGATGCTGTGACCTATTTAATAGTGGTAATCAACTGTTCTAACCCCAAGAACGCCCTGGTGAGTAAGAATGGGATGGGTGAAAAAACACCTGTCCCCTGAGGCCAATGTGGGTGCAGGTCAAAAATTCCCATCCAGCCCCGAAGCGGCCAGCTACTCTCATTCTTACCACTTGGGTGGGCGGGTGGGTCGCTTTGCAAGCAGGGAAGAGGACGGAGCCGGCACGGGCAGCCTTCTTGAAGGCCTGCCTTTAGCCCTGCCTGCCTGACGTCCTCTGACTCTCCCTGCTGACGTCTCTACCGGACGGGCAGGCAAAGAAGCCCCACCCCAGCAGCTCCGCCCTGTGCCGGAGGGGCCGTAAAAAGAAAAGAAAAGGAACATTATTTGATGTTTAAATTTCTTTAATACAGAATATTTGAATCATCATATATTATTGTGATTGTTTGTTATTTCTAATATAAATGATAAGGTAAAATGAACCAGACGAAGAGTAAAAATGTAACTGACGGAGCAATCAGATGGCAAGAAAGGTGTGTCTCTGATCAGACTGGAAAGGGTCACTTGTATGGGAGCCGTTTCCCTTAAAGTGTCACTTTCTTCTGCCAGAGAAGCACTCCGCCCAGCCTGCAAAAGTCGTAGCCCTACTGCTAGACCAAAAAGCTCCCTCCTGGGCAGAGACCAGGGTCAAGCTGGAGCACTATTCCTTGTTCCTCGTGTGATTGCCAGGAAATGGATCACACTGGACTGCACCACAAGCTAATATGGTGCTGAAGGGACAATTAAGAAGACACCAAGATGCAAAAACAAATAATTATAAGCAACCCATGTGACACGATGTTTAATAAGCACAAATTAAATGTAGATATATTGAAAAATTAATAAAATGTTATAAAAAAACCTAGCTTCACAAAAAACAGTGAGCTGAACACAACTCATCTAGATTTGTTATATTTTAGTTTGGAAATTCACAAGAAGGAGCAGCCTACAAGTGGCTTTGGAAACATGGTTACCAATATATAGGTGAAGTTATGAATCGGCTTTTTGAAGAGTTTAAAGTAAACGGATCCTGAAGCATTTCAACATTTGGCCAGGAAGATCTCTAGACTTTTCTGTCTCGTACAGCTTTAGTATCTGGCCAAGATGATTTTCAGACTTAATTTATCTGTCAAGCACCACCCTGCCACTCTCAAGATCTGCAATGTGGGGACTGATTAAGAGTTCTACAGGATTCAAAGGTTCATTGACCTGTTTTTGAGATTTTAGTGGGCTAATAAAGGTATTACCCACTGAGGTTTTTGGATTTTGCATAAGGACTTACATGGCTTCTTTTTTTCATTTCTTTCATTTCTTCCTTTTGTTTTGTTTTGTTTATTGACTACCAGACACAATTCCAAGAGCTAGCTTTAAAATGCTGGGCAAGATGGGCACTCAAACTGGCATGCCTATTGTGAGTTCCCCAGTCACAATCCAGGTTATGTACATGATTAGGAACTCATAAAAGAGTTAGGGAAGAAAAGGAAACACTGCTCAGGGGGGAAATGGCATTGGACAAGCAGAAGTGAGGTAAAACTGAGGAAGAGGGAGACCAACCACTATGGAGCGTTTCTTTAAAATACTCCGTGCCAGCATGTCTCTTTGGTATGAGAAAATGAAACAGGGAAATTCTAGTCTTGAATCCAGCTCTTTATCAACAGGACAAAAAAAGAAAAGACAAGTAAAATTTCAAGAAAAGTCTATGCTTACTCATAAAACAGTTCCTGGCTGAAGCAGAAACTAGATCAAGGAGCAGCATATCAACAAGAAACACAAGAGGAAATTTTATTTCAAACCATAAAATGTGAAAATAAGAAATACTGTAATCTTGCCCATCCATCAGAAGATAATTGTTGTTTTTCTGTTTAGTGGCACGGTATGACTTTCGAAAGGTTGCTGCAAGAGCTGCAGTTTCCCAAGGACAGCTCTGATTATGAAGGATGGTCCCACTGTCCCAGTAAGATGCCTTAATATCTTTTTCTTCCACTTTGCTTTCCCATGCCATGCTGGCAGTTTTATAAAAGCTCACACTAATCCCCAGAACCCTTAAAGAAAGTGAATTTGACAGAGAGAGGGCAAGGTAGACATTGACATTGGCAGTGGATGTGAATGGAAAGAAAGGCCACAGCACAGGATCTTCTTTGGGGTCATGGCAAAAGTTTCATTCATAAGTTCAGGGAACAATTTTTAGAAGTATGAATAAGTCAGAGGTAGCTGTTTGCTCTTCTTAACAACATGCAGTGTAGTTTTAGTTGGAGTGTTATTTACAACCTCATGTGCTATCTGTAGTTTGAGTGACTGGGAGGGATTTTTCTGAGCTGGGGTGATTGTCTATCTGTCCAGCACTCAGTAATCATTCCTTTCAGCTCTTGAAATTCAAAGAGATCCTTACCTCTCTGCTGAATGTTCTATCCCTCTCTTTCATCAGTTGGTGGCAGCTGTTTCTTGCATAGCCAAGAAAAAGGGATACTCTGCCCCAGCTATCATTTACCACCTGCAGGACTACATAATCAAAATTTATCTAAATGAAATGCAATTTTGTTTGATATAAGGGGAGCAGGATAGCAAAATATCCTTCTGTCTGTAGAGTAGGAGAAGGCTAAAGAAGGTGCTCTCCTTTCTAGCTACTGATATCCCTGAAGTTCCTCCTCCTCCTCTTTGTTTAATGCAGAGTTCATCAAAAGGAGGCACATTGAGATTTATATATTATTGCAGGGATCTGAGCTGGGATCTGAGCTGGAGTCGGTACCAGATAGTAATAGTCAGAGATGGTTACTGCAGGTTTAAAGCTATCTCCCCAACCCATCTCCCCAAAATCAAACTTTCTTCTCAACCGGTGATGGTCACTCTGAGATTTATCTTGTACGAGTGTGCAGAGCACCCCCCTGAAATTCTTCAGCTGGTGCCCTGAGTCCTGGCAATCCATTACCAGATTCTCTTGAGACTTACCTTATTTTGATCCAGATGGAGAACAGCATAACACAGAGAAGTATAATTCGGCTTACTGAAGTCCTGCCCTAATCGAGGCAGACATTCAGCAGCAGAGAGTTTCCAGACAGGCCTTGTAAATCTGAAAACTGTTCCCTTCTATGTCGGGCAGAAGACTGGAGTGGTGAATAGGAATACAGAAAGAGGGAGTTCAGCCAGTCAGCTGACCTCATCCTTTGATCATTCAGCAAGGGCAGGTTCCAACAGCACTGGTAAAATAACCATCTTAACTCATATCAATCCGCCCCTGAAATCAGCAATGTAAGGTTTTCTCTGGTTCCTTCCAACCTCAAAGGCCAGGGGTGGATGAGTGATCCTGTGTATGTAATTACCTCCAAAGATGTGAGACTGGTATCTCCATTTGTTATTCTGGGGCTAGGAAACAACTTTCATTTCACCAAGGCTTTTCATGAGTGATTTTATTTATTTATGTATTTATTTATTTATTTATAACCCACCTTTCTTCTTTAAAAGGATCCAAGGCGGCATACAGCAATTAAAAGACAATTTAATTTAATTGAAAGACAAATTTTCTCTGTGCTTTCTGAAAATGCTTTAATGGCTGGCCAACCTTTTTATCGCTATTCTTTTTATTTTTGTTATATCTGAATGGTTAAAATTCTGTTGCTCAGCCTAGTAAATAGCAACATGAGTTAGGCCCACTGAAAGAAGGAATGTGTGGAGGAGCTGGCTCACCAAAAATCTCACTGATTCAATAGGCCTACTCGAGTTGTGACTTAGTATGCTAAGGAACAGTATTTCAGCCGTATTGCATCTAGAATTTTCTGATGCGACGTTTTATCAGACCTGTATCAGACTGTTTGTAACTGGGAACATGGCATATGAACAAACAAACTGGCTACAGAGGAGGGCTGTTTGCTTCAGTTGACTGGTTGTTTTAGTGGGGAAACTTCCCAGTTCAAAATCTCAGCTGCTGTACTATCCCATCTTTCTTTACATGCCTGAAAGGAAACAGTCAGCGAAGGAACTTCTTTTGGCAGAGATCAAAACCCTGCTCGTGCTTCCACCCAGAGCAGGCATTTCCCATTGATTTCTTCCTTTCACATATGGCCAAACAGGATCCATCAAGCAGGCACGGCTGAAAGTGGTGGATGGGATAGCGAAAGACTGTAATCTATCAGCCGACACTTCTAAAAGGAGTTTCCAATGTGGGAGGCCTGAAATCAAAGTGCTACAGAGCCACAGCTCCCACTGGGTGTGTTGGAATGGTTACCATATGCAGTGCTACAAAGTCAGCATCCCTCCACGAGCAGAACAAAAGTGCAATCTATTCTTAGGAAGTGATTTATTACATGTGAAATAACTTTTATCTTCCATGAAGTCCTGGAATTGTTCTATGTAAAATTATCAACCCTTCTCCTTGTGACAATTATTATGCTGGCAGTGTAACTCTAATGGCCATATATCCACTGACAATGAAATCTGGTTGCTCATTAATCCTGTCAGCATAGTATTGTGATTTACTAGGGATGTTAGTGCGTCAGAACACGCACTGACTCTTTTCTTTAAGAGATATTAACCCTCATAGAAAAGTCCTAAGTGTTTTAGAGGTTAATCAATGTAAGTTAAGAACATAATCTTAGAACAACAGTAAGTCCAAGTCTCATGAAGTCCAGCGTTCAGCTCCCACAGTGCCCAGTCAGGTGCCTTTGAGAAACCATGACATGAGCTCAAACAATGCCTTCCTGTATGTGTTTTCAGCAACTAGAATTCTTTAGTTTAAAACCATACGATCTCCTGTAACTCATGATCTAAGGCACAAATTATACATTACAGAAAACATGTTATTAGAAGGAGGTAATTCTTTAGGGCTGAAATCAACTGATCATCATAAGCAATTTTTCACACCTCCCACAATTTGCACATTTGCTTCCTTTGTTTTGTGACTGGTCTTCAGGTTGAAAACACCGGTTTAGTTTTTTGTCATCCATGAGGGGCGGGGTTGGAAACGATTCCCCCCCACAGGCACCAAAGTCGTACTATAATAAAATAATAATCCTAGAACTGAAAGGGACCCTATGGATCGAGTCCACAATTTTGAAGCTTTCCATTTGGGATGAATAAGACTAAATAAGACTAGCTAACTTTTTCAGAGGCATTCTGTATATCCTTAAGACAATGGGCTTGAAGTGTGAGATTAATTAAGTAAAGTTTTAAAAGATACAATGGTTACCATATGCAATGTTACAAAGAAGCAGGACAAAAGTGCAGTTTGTTCTTAGGGAGTGATTCATTACATGTGAAACAACTTTTGTCTCAAGTACTGTTCTGAAGCTGCTGTGTGTAAAATTATTAGCTATTCATCTATTAAGAGCTATTATCCTGGAGACAGAACCCTAATCATCATATTTTTTTTTTTCATTGTTCAGTGGTGGACATTTTGATCAATATGTAATGGCGTAGCCATTTTTAGATATGCAAGTAATATGTACATTGTTTAAACAAATACATAAATAATGAAATAACATATGCAGTCAATCCACTCTGAGTCCAACTGCATAAGAGCATACAGAGGGTTTCACTGGCTATTGGTCATCATGACAGCATATGCTTTCCTGTAGTATTAAAAGCAATATGCCTCTCAACCTCAGTTGTTGTGCATTATGAGGAGGAGGATGCTATTGTCCTAATCTCCTTGTGGACTTCCTAAAGGCATCATTTTGTCCACTACTGGGACAGAATGGAGGATTAGACAAGTCTTTGGTTTGTTTCACAGGAAACTGTAAACTTCATTGTAGAACACCTAGTAATTTCAGATGTTTTATACATCTCAACCTGTTCCCAGCATTCTTTCCTATGCTGCAATGGTTCCTGATCTTGGATCCCTAGATGTTCGTGAACTACCACTCCCAGAAATCCTGGCCAGCACAGCTAGTCATGAAGACTTCTGGGAGTTTTAGTCCAAGAACATTTGGGGACCCAAGGTTGAGAACCACTTCTATACTGGAATAATTCAGGAATATGCAGAAGAACACGGGGTCAATAGAATCTCAGCTGTGACCATAAACAGTGAGGCAGCCAAGAGCAAGGTTCGTGCTTCCTCCTGGATCATTTCCCCAAATACATCCCTTTGATTTCTGTCCTATAAGTGAATTGTTGCTCTTCATTCCTGTGTGGAAAAAGTGATAACACTGCCTGAAGATGAGACTGAGGTAGAATGGGTTAAAAAAAAAAAGTCCACAAAACCGTGACACTGTGTAGTCAGCCTCCACTAAGAGTTGCTAGGTCTCAGGGTCTGACATAAAGTTACAGTGTGTGACTCCCTCTTCTTGGTGATTGGAAAGGAAGAGGTAAAGGGCAATGGCTGCAGAGTGTATGGGGCAGACTATTTCCTGTTTGGCTTTATACTTTTTTCTATTTTTCCCTCCTCCCCACCCCCATGCCCATAAGAATTTTCCTTCAGACCATAAGATCAGAAGAACAGGCCTAGAACAGATTGCTAACTGGGGCTGGTTGCACGGAACACATAACCCTCCTGTTACAGCAGCTCCACCGACTGCTGATCCATTTACAGGCATGATTCAAAGTGCTGGTTCTAACCTATAAAGCCCTAGCATGGGTCCAAGCTATCTCAAGGACCATGCCTCTCTGTATGAGCCTGCCCAGCTGTTAAGATCATCAGGAGCGGCTTTTCTCTTGTTCCCACCACCCTCATAGGTGCATTTGGTGAGGACACGAGAGGGCCTTCTCTGTTGCTACTCCCAGACTTTGGAACTCCCCACCACAGGAGGCCAGAATTTTCCTTCAGACCATAAGATCAGAAGAACAGGCCTACTGGATCAGACCAGAGGCCTAGCCCAGAGTTTTGTTCACACACCAGTTCACACACCAAGATACAAGTGTGATGACCCTCACATCCAAAGCAGGGTGTGAGGGTCATCAGACTTGTATCTTGCATTTCTCAATGATTGATACACAGAGGCATATCACCTCTGATACTGGTGGTGACATAAAGGCATTCTGTATCATGAATTGATCTTATCTCTCCTCAAAGGTGTTTGGGTTGGTAGCCATTGCCACATTTTGTGGCAGTGAATTCCACAACTGAAATAGGTGCTTAGGCTTGAAACACAGTGAGAATCTTCCCCAGACATACCAAGTGGTAATCTCTGCCCCCGCCAGGCCTCACTTTAGCCTTCAGGTACATCATGCCATGCAAGATTCCTAAGGGGGTGTTGTGTGAGAACAGCAGTATACATAGTGCTGCACCAGATAAATCCTGCTCATGATAATAACAGACATTTTACTAATAATAGAAAAGAATAAGTATCTGTGAAATTGTTCTTGCACAATGCATATTACACAATAAAGTTCTTGGCCTTACAATAAAGTTCTTGTTCACCACAACCTAACTCATACTTTCAGAAAAATGATGTTTAACTTTACTCTTTTAGCACTTCTGGAAAACTCTTGGAATGATTCTCTCTCTCTCTCTCTCTCTCTCTCTCTCACACACACACACACACACACACACACACACACACACCATGTATACACACTCCACTCCATATGCCTTGTTCCTCAGTTGACTTTCTTTGTTTTCATCTTTCTTTGTAAAGTTTTAACGCAACCCCATGCTGTCTGTATTTTTAAATATAATTTCTGTAACTTTTCACTTGTTCAGAGGTTTCCCTTTCAGATGAATGTCTTAATTCCCGAAGTGCATTATTTTCCACAAACATTTTGTGGTTTATATTGGCACTCTACACACAGCTCTGTTTTAAAATGTGATTCATGTGGAGTTTTGCCTGGGAGGGTTGAAAAATTACCAACCTTGACACTTTCGTTTTGTTTCATAGTTTACTTTGTCTTCAGAAAAGGGGACTGCTGAAATTCAAGAAAATTGAATTCTTCAACATTCGTTTGCTAGTTTATTTTGCTCTCTCTCTCTCTCTCTCTCTCTCCTTACGTTGTATAATAATTAGTTACATTAATCTCTACATATGTTTTCGCTTTAAACTCAAACACATTAGTCCAGAAGTTGTGAAGCAAGTTTTCCAATAAACATCACAGATGTCCAACACAACAATAATACTATAACTGGGAATGTTGTTTGGGTGTTGGACATATTCACAAAAAGTTCAGCTGGTCTGGAAATCATAGAGGCCAGGAATACTGAGCGAATCTGAGACAGATGTCTTATTGAACTGATCCTAAGGATTTGATGCCAGATTGTTGGCACAGTAGAATCAGGGACTCATCTTGGGATTTTGTGTGTGTGGTCTTGCTCTTCTGCCTGTTTGTTACATCTTCGTGTAGCATGCCTGAGAGAAATAAATCACAGAAAAGGGCCAAGGCAAAGAGGAAAAAAATCCCTCTATTCACCTTCCTTCTCCCTTTCATCTCTTCAAAGTTTTGGAGGAACAGGGAGGATGTAGATGTGGGGAAAAACAGGGAAGGAAGGGATCCTTTTCCTTCTTTACCCATCTATGACATTTCATTGACAACTGCCTAATAATAGAATAACAGGGGAAAAGCTGAGCTCGCACTTTCAAAAGTCCACCCACATCCAAAAATTTCTAATAGTGCCAGCTTATGGCAAGTTGTGATAATATAGATGTAAAGATACAGCCACTACTAGATGGGCTTGCATCCCAATGAAAGAAGGCATTCACAGTTTGGGGGTACTCCTGGACCCCTTACATAACACTATTGGTGACAGATGCTGCTGCTGCTGAAACTGAGACAATGTGCTTTGTTGTTCTTTGCAAGACCAGACTTTTGCAATACTTGGAGCTTTGAGGCTGAGGCAATTTTGGAAAAGTTCATGTCCAGAAGGATTCCCAGGCTACCTTGCAAAGTTTCAGTAAGTCAGAAGTTTCACCTTGGAAATACCAGTGCCATGTGGGGAGATGGAGTCATGTGTGGCGGAAGTGCCATTT
Organism: Intellagama lesueurii; assembly: GCA_037013535.1. NCBI lineage: Eukaryota > Metazoa > Chordata > Lepidosauria > Squamata > Agamidae > Intellagama > Intellagama lesueurii. Next base: position 156,826,960 of record JBAJHW010000003.1, on the reverse strand, counting down.
GCTGCTCCACCTCAGGCCATAAAATGTCTTGTCTGGCCCTAAGGTGCTGTCTGTGGGTTCATTTGCCACACACGCAGTAACTAGGGTTATATGTATGTCATCTGGCAGTACTGTTCCCAATCAACTTTTGGAGACTCTTCCCCACTCATTCTACTGTAAACTGTTGATTCTTGCTATTACTGATTTGTTGTTTAATTAGTATGAGGTATTTGTTAATAAGTGTTCCATTTAGCCTGTGATGGCAAGTAATTCTTCATGGAAAATGGTTCTTATTTTGAAAACTTTGCATACAGTCTAAGAAATATTTGAAGTTTTGGAACATTTAAATAAATGAAAATTTGATTGATTAAGACACTAAACCTCTGTGCTGTCACCATGTTGTACATATTTAATAAACAAAAGGAAGTGCATGTGTTTTTTGTGGTGCTATTCTGCCTCTAACAGTTTAGCAACTTGGCATCCTTATGTTGAGAAAACGCAAGAGAACACTAGAATATCAAAATTCTGCTTTGTTTATGTAGAATATGTCAGCTTGCTTATTAATATTGACACACTCTTCAATCTGACATCTGTCAACACTGACTATTATTTTGTTTTTAATGAGATCATTGATAAACTTATCATTGTGTTCCCAGAATAGTAGGGATGAATCCTTGGGAAGGATTAAACAACGATGGCAATCCATTAACTACTGGGGCAGATGGTGAAGTGGTAGGATTCCCCCTAACTCTGAAATGCTTGCATCAGTTGCTTGAGAATATTCTATGGCACTAAATAATACTATTAGACCACTTTAGGGCCAAATCCATGACACAGTAAATCATAATACATTCACTAGTGAGATCAACTAGCTCTTATTATTTACCATAATAGAACACCCTGGAGAAGATTCAGAGATTTCCAACAATGAGAATAAGTGGTTTGAAATATATTATATTGTTTCATGGGCTAGATTTCCCCAAAGGGTAAGACATTCTTGAATCAGTCTTTCCTGTGGGAAGAGATAGTCCTAAAGAATTATGACGCTTTTCTAATATGTCCTTATTTATAACTAAATGTTAAAGCAGAGGGCCAAGGGGAAGACAAGCACTCAGAGACACAGTGTTCATATAGCACCATAATTTCTTCTGTGAACAACAGCTCCTTCAGGCTCCTACTTGTCAGACAGCTTCAAAACTCACAACTTCTGCTTTTTCTGCTGATTCCTTTCCACAATCTAGTCACTAAAAGTGTTCAAGGCTCTTCAACCTCCAGTGATCATTCAAGAATCATTGTATGCTATTTTAGAACAGTGATGGCGAACCTATGGCATGCGTGCCACAGCTGGCACGCAGAGCCCTTTCTTCTGGCACGCGAGCCATAGGTCGCTACTCCCCCCCGCCCCCCCTGCGCAGCCAAACCTCATGAGGCGGCTGCAGCCGGGATTCCCCCTTCCGCCTCCACTTCCGGGTCCTCCGGGTCCGTCGCCATGATTCCCCCTTAAACCGCCACTTCCGGTTCCGGGTCCTCTGGGTCCGTCGACATGATTCCCCCTCAAACTGCCACTTCCAGTTCCGGGTCCTCCGGGTCCGTCGGCATGATTCCCCCTTAAACCGCCTCTTCCGGGTCCGGGTCCGCTGCCGCTGCCATCGCGGCGGCGGCACGCCACCTGCTGTTCCCCCCCCCCCATTTTGGGCACGCGAGCCCAAAAAGGTTTGCCACCACTGGCTTAGAAGCTCTGGGCAAATATGTAGTATCGTTCATAGCCATTAACCATAGCCATATGGGGAAAGCCTATTAGCAATATTTGGAGGAAGAAGATGAGGGAGCGGAATAGTGAGCACCTCAGTCTAGAACATTTTAGAGGATCTGTTGAAAACATGTATTGTAGTTGAATTTCTAGGCAACAATTCTACACCAGAGGTTCAATAGGATGCGAATTCATGGCTATACACATAGTGTTCTGCAAAGGCTAGATATCATGCCTTAATCAGTGAAGTGTAGTTAATTAGATTCAAACAGTCACTAAGGATCCACAATCTTAGAGCTTTAGATTGGTTGAGATATACCCAAGCCTAGCAGGCTGATGTTCAATTTGCACAAACATTTGCCATCATATGGATACTTCATGTGTGGAAGAGATAATGAGATTGTGCCTGCTGGTACTGGCCCCAGATATTCAGGCATTCAGTGTGATGTGTAATAAAGAATGTTTACACACATAAACCTGCATGATTCCTTTCAGTTAGTTCCGTAGTCCCTCCATATCAGTGGGTGACCCACTCCACGATCAACTGCAGATACCTGAAACGACAGATACGAGGGAACCTATTAAAGAGAGTGAAAGGAGGGGGGATAGCAAGAGGAGGAGGTAAATGCACATGCACATTGCAGTCTGGGTTGCAGCAGTGGTCCACAGATATGAGAGGATTACCGTATAATGAACACACATGATAAATGATAGGGCTGATGTTGCAAATGATATCATAGGCCTAGCAAGGAAAATCATATCCTCTCCAAACACTTTGGGGAGTAAATATCTATGGCCCTCACATCATCACCTCTGTTCAAACAGAAGGAGAACAGAATTTTCTATCTTTTCTGATCTTTGCTGCCTGCATTTCTAGGGACATGGTGCTTGAAGCCACCTTCATAAGAGGAGCACACAGAAGGACGGTTATGACTCATGGGTTGCAGTGCCTAGGTGCAGCAGTTTGCATTTGTCTCGTTACTATTGGGTATATTCGTCATTTCACTTGAACAAAACTAAGGCTTTTATATCTCCAAATTAAAAATTACAATTTCACATACATTGCTAATTAAGGTGTACATGAAACACGACAATGAGTTGTAAAGTAAGATTTATGTTGCAAAAGAACTACAGGTTTGATATGAAAATAAGTATTGCATATATTTCAGGTTTTCCTCTAAATTTCCATTCCTTCCCAAAAACAAAATGGAAATCCATTTTTCCCAGGGCTTCAACATTTCCTACAGGGAATTTTCTTGAAGGGAGAATGATGCCAAATGCCATGGCTTCACACGCCTGGCTTGTTCTCCTTCTGTGCTGTAACAGGACTGGCACCTGCTCATCCAACTGGTTAGCTAGCAAGGGCTCTTCTACAGAACGTGGAAAAGTTGTTTTTTTTACACTACAATTCCCAGAATGGACTGATGCTTCCAGTAAAAACAAAAATTGCATTGTTGCTTTAAAATAAAGCCTTTCCAAGATTGTTGTATGTGCAGGTGACGGATAATGTAAAAGAGCCAAACGACACTAGAATGACAACTAGCACAATGTTCAATGTTGCCCCTTTGGGAAGGAAAACTGAGCCATGGACTTAGGCTAATTTCCATGTCTCCAAATGTTTGCACATGTCCAATTGCTGTACGTTTGTATCATTCACATAATTTTTCAATCACAGTTTAGACTGTGAGCTTAGAGAAGCTTTTTATGGCACTCATTCAGAAGCAATGTTTACCGTTTATGAAAAAGTAATGTGCTTTTGCAATCCACACTTTCTTCTTTTCAAAGGGATGAATGCTTTCCTCCCAATTATTCAATTAGGATGTTATGCTTTGCTAGCTTGCTGCTCAGTCCCAGAGCATGCAAAACTATAAGTTGTTTAAAGCAACCCAGTTATATCTCATGTGAACAAAGGGGCCATGTTTGCTGATATAAACAGAAGCACATCATATTGATGAAATAAAACTTCCCAGTCTGAGAATGTAATTTCTCGGAGGTTCCAAAATGCTGCAGCCAGATTGCTAACTGGGGCTGGTTGCAGGGAACATATAACCCCCCTGTTACAGCAGCTCCACCGACTGCTGATCCATTTACAGGCATGATTCAAAGTGCTGGTTCTGACCTATAAAGCCCTAAACAGCTTGGGTCCAAGCTATCTCAAGGACCATGCCTCTCTGTATGAGCCTGCCCAGCTGTTAAGATCATCAGGAGAGGCCTTTCTCTTAGTCCCGCCACCCTCATAGGTGTGTTTGGTGAGGACACGAGAGGGCCTTCTGTGTTGCTACTCCCAGACTTTGGAACTCCCTCCCACAGGAGTCTAGGCTGGCCCCATCTTTTCTGTCCTTCCACAAGCAGGCAAAGACCTTCATCTTCAAACCAGCTTTCACACAGTGAATGGTTGCCTGAGTGGGGTATTTAAATGGATTGCTGCGCCTTACTGCTTTGAATGTGTTTTTGGTGTTGCTTATGTTTTTTTGGTATTGCATTCATTGATTTTGTTTTGTTTACTGACTTTTAGTGTGGTATTTGTTTGATCCTTTATAGTATCTGTATACTTACTGTTTTTAGTTTTACATATTGTCTTTTAATGATGTAAGCTGTCTTGGGAGAAAGGTAGGGTAAAAATATTTTAAATAAAATAAATAAATGTAAATAAGCACATGAAAACAATTTTGTATCATGTTCACTTTCCAAGAATAGCGAACTAGCTGCAAACTACTCTGTTATAATATAAGAGAAGGGGGAAATTATCCATATGCTTGTATTCATCCCAGTGTATACTTTTATGTTCCTTTATCAGGTGCTTTCTTTGTACCCCTTCTTTTCTAAGCCAAAGGTCCCAAACAACACTGCTGTTGTTTCCAATTACTGACTATGGTGGTTGGATCATAGATCAGAGAGAAGTGTACAGCTGAACCTCCTACCTGGCTCACTCACCCAGCTGAGAATGACAATGCCAGGTTTGACAGATAAATTGTCTTTTTATTAAGCAGTTCCATATTCTGACACAAAGATGGATCCCGCCTGCTCTTTTTAACCAGAAAAGGCAAACATTCTGCTTTCTAGGAATGAAAGGCAGATTGTCATATGGCAATGCCTGAAAAGCATTTAAAAAAAAAACACCAAGCACTCTTTTTTCCCCCCTTTGATTTGGTTTGTTTGAAACGTAAAGGTTAAATCAGGACTAATAGGTCAATATAGATCTATCTGGGAAATATATGTTAATTAGATCCATATTGACTATGACTGCTTTGCTGAGTGAAAACCATTAAGTGCACAGCTGAAGGGCAAGTGTTACACACCAGCCTGAGAATACGTAACAGCAGCATCCAAGGTGCCCAGTGTGCCTGGATACTCATGTTTTCTTGCACATGATGTCAGAAATGTCATAGCTGCTAGTGGTTTTGGAAGGGATATTTGGAAAATATTTATCTTTCTCTCTCACTGCCAAACGATGAGACACTCAAACAGTTAAGGTGACGACGATGACAATAAATGTGCTATCAACTCAATTCTCATGTATGGTGACTCTCTCCTGGGTTTTCATGGTAGAGAGTACTCAGAAGTAGTTTATCATTCCCTTCTTCTGGGGTCATCCTGGGACCGTGCAGCTTGACCAAGGCCACACACACTGGCTCTACTCACAGGAGGCACAGTGGGGAATCGAACTCCCAGACCTCTGGCTCCCCAGCCAGATGCATAACTCACTGAGCTATCTAAACAGCTAAGAGTACCATACTCCATATAAAATCAAAATTGCCATTCAATAAAACAATTTAACCACAGAAACAACTTTTCATGTAGCAAAATATTTAGGAGATACATACTAAATAGGGATGTCAGCTGTTTTCAAACTGAAGTACAAAAATGGACCAAAATTTGTGTGATTTTTAGGGTGATCATGGGGAAGTCCCTGGTCACTCATGGAGCAGAGCGATACTCTCATGGATCCTTCATGTTTCATCTGGCATTTGTGGGATAAAATAATGATAATAAGAACAAATAAGAAAATATACCAAATGATGTGAACTAAGGAAGGGGAACTTGGAGGTAACACACTGACACCTGAGCTAGTGGTGTCAGTGGAGGAGAGTGACAGATGAACCCCCCCCCCCAAAAAAAGCCTAAGTTCTCTCCTGGATACTGTGAATACTGAGTGCTGGGGAGGGCTGTGGTGATTCCACACTGTATTATTGCTGCACGAAAGTGCAACAATAGATATTGTGCAACAGAGCAAATCAGCATTCCATAAGGCAACTCAAAACACAGTCAAAGCAGTAAGGTACAATAATCCATTTAAAAACATATGTATTTAAATGTATTACAATGTATGTATGTATATATATATTTATTTGTTTTTTATGCCATCAGAACTGGGATCACAATAAAGGGAAGGCAATGGTGCCATACTCTGAGTAAGTTTTCATGTAGTATAGTAATGAAGGTATTCCCACTTGCTATGCTAGTTTTGAAATGTAGCTTTGTTACACTCTCAAGAAGAGGGTGAGAATTTCATTTCCATTATTTTTACAGAAAGAGATTGACATGTGTAAGAACTAGAATCAACAATATGATTGTGTCTGGGTCTGCATACGTGTGTATAAATATGTGTTCTAGAGGAATATCCTCAATGTGCAGACATTGATGTTTATGCTGGGAAGCAGATGATGGAGCAGGACAGACCCTCTTGTTTGAGAACCATGGTGCCTAACATCATGAACTGATGGCAAATACTATGGCAAGAACTAAAGCTCCATCTCAGGAGGAGTGTTCTCTGGTCCAAAAACGGAAGCTAATCCTGAAATGGTGAGATGAGGTCTCATTGTCATGCTAACCCCTTGACCGCAAGCTACCAGTGCATCGTAATTAGAAATATAACTTATTATTACTCATTATTATTACTTATTGCATTTATACCCCACTTTCCTACTACAAAGCAGTGCTCAAGGTGGCTTACAGTTTCTGCAAAACAATAAAAACAAGTTTTTGAAAAGCAACCACCAAATCATAAAAATCAAATAACACCAACCCTGCTGGAAAAATCATTAAAATCAATTAAGTGTGCAAACACTTAAAAAGATCACAGTAGATTTTATGCCAGTTTAAAAAGATGTGTTTTACACCCTTCTTAAAAGCAGCGAGAGTGAAAACTTATTAGAACCCTGAAGTGAGGGCACTCTACAGTATGGGAGCCACACAAGAGAAAACCCTCTCCCACGTGGCTGTGTATGTGGAATATAGCACTAATTTAGGACCAGAACTGCTATCAGGAATTTTTTTATACTCAGGAAGGTATAATGTTTTCGTTTGTGCATAAAACTGCATTTGAGCCCCAGCCTTTTGCTCGAACAATGCATCTCCATTGAAGTAATACATCTTCCATGCAGTACACTTCAGTGATGTATTACGGTAACAAGTCATTAATGCAACAGCAGTACAAGGTGCTTTGATGATGTATTAATAGAATACATCATCAGAATGAGTCACTCTGTTGATGTATAACTCAAAGGATGGTACTATCTAGGGTTATGTGCACATTTAATACATTAGGGAAAATATTAGGATCTAAGACACTCTTTTAAGAGAATACAATAGCTAGGAAAATCTGGCCTGTGCTATGGACCAAACCTCCTTATTTAAGGAATTATGAGAGAAGCATGAAGATTGGAGGGAATTCCTGTTTTTCCTTTAAAAAAAAACCCAATTAATCAAACAACAACAATTAATCAAAGACCATGCTCACAGCTGTTACCCCTCATCCTTTTGTTGTGATCAGAGTGTACAACCCCACACTGATTGTATATTTGGTTTCTGTCCAATCAGAAATCTGTCAGGTGCCATGCCTTTTTGCTCGCCAAGTAGGTAAGCATAGAAAACATAGGCCTGCCTAGTGTTTCATGGCTTATATCTGACCCAGGAGAAGAAAGCTTTAGCTAAACAAGTGGCAACTCTATGGGAGTTATGAAAATATGAACAGAACCTGGGTAACCATGATGGTCAAATTCTTGCTTGACTATGCCCATTATAGATGGCAGAGAAAAGCTACGGAAGTTGAGGAGGGACATGCAGCATTGCTTTAAAAAAAACAAACCCCAACATCCTATGTAATGAAAGATAAGAAGGTGCTGATTGGGTTCCAGTTCATGAGGGGAACCTCGATGGATAGTAGAGGCGCTCTGTCTTCAGACTGTTGACACCCCTACGTGCAAGAAAGTGAATGAAGAGGGACTAGAGCAGTGTTTGCCAACCTTGGGTCCCCAGGTGTTCTTGGACTACATCTCCCAGAAATCCTGGCCAACACAGCTAGTGGTGAAGGCTTCCGGGAATTGCATCCAAGAACACCTGGGGGCCGAAGGTTGGGAGCCAATGGAGTAGACTAGAGTATTCCCTCTTCCTGCATGTACATTTTACACATGAGCTAACAGTTGAATATAGCCTGTGTATTTTTCTCATGTGGGAGAGATAGTTTGTCATCATCCCACTATAATAAAAGCTATTTGATTAAATAAACAGAGGTGAGTTTTTTTAAAAAAAGATCATCAAAGAAAATTGTTGCAAAAGTGGGTGACAACATGGACATTTGCTCCTCACAGTTTCATTCTCTTAGAATAGATCTACACAATACAGTTGTAGCACTTTGATTCCGCTTTATCTGCTGTGGTTTTATCCTGCAGAACACTGGGATTTGCAGTTTAATGAGGGACTTAGAATTCTGTAGTTAGGTTCCCTAGCAGAGAATTCTAAGTCCTTCACCAAACTGCAGCTCCTAGATTCCATAGGATGGAGCCCTGGCAGGTAAAGTGAAATTGAATATATAACTATATATTCAATTATATATAGTTATATTCAAATATATATATGCTATATATAACTGGGTGGTATAGATGTATCCCCAGTTTCAAGAAGATGACCAGCATATTATTAATTGGGCAGAAGATCAAAGTAATAAAGGTAAGTCACTTATTCTGCCTTCCCAACCAGTATGTCAAATGGATGCTCAATGATGATGATAATGTACTGTATCTCTCTTACTGACACCGGATTCAAACTGTCTGAGCACAGATCTAACCCCGTGCAGAGTATCCTGAACTGTTAAAACACTAATCATGAAGCAGGCTTCTAAAAGTGAGTAGATCCAGTTTTGGTATATGGAGGTTGTAATTATGCAATTATGTATAAGCATCTGCACCATGGCGAAAATCCTGTTGCTTTATTACACATGGGGAAGACAAACAGTTGAACAGCCATCACTGAGATTCTCAGGGATGCCTCTCCTTGCTAGTGTGGCACACGCTTGAGAATCCCAGCGGGGCTTATTAATTGCCAGCTGGAAGGCACTCAAAGTTATGCATAACAAAGCAATAGGATCTTGGCCCATATCACTTTCCTCTGATTCTATCCTATTTACTTGCTATGAGGAAAGAAAGAAAAAATCTGTGAATGACTGGATGGTCAAACTGCTGCAATCTCTCTGGAGGTTCTGAAAGCAACACGTAGCATGTCCATTTCAATGTACATCCAGTTTATGCCTGCAGTTTCTCTGCACACCTAAGACCACTGGGGGCAAGAAAGTGGGAGACTCATGGGAGAGAAAGAGATGGGTTCTGAACATCCTTACTAACCATGAAATTATTGGGGAAATTATTTCCTTCATCCATAGTCTCAATGTATTTGTCTGAAAAAACCATGTGTCTCGTGGGTTGTGTTTAATTTAATGCTTCAATCCACTCCCACCTTGGTTTGCCTGCTTTTGGTTGCAGACTATGCACAAGTCTGTAAGTGTTCCAGATGAAAATGTCGGATGATGTTGGACATCACTTTGAAACAGATGGTCTTTATGTTGACATTGGCCTATATTTGTAAAACTTGAAGAGCTGTGAATTTTCTGTAACATGAACTATGGTATCCTGAATCATTCAGAATTACAGCATGTAGGCTATTACACAGCATGAAAGATTTTGAAGTCTTTCACTTTGCTGCCTTAAGTCATTTACAAGTGCCTATTGTGTGACATTGCTCCATTTTTTATGGGCTGAGTTCCTTGACAGTTTCAGGTAAGGGTGATTATATCAGTACAGAGAATAGCCTCAAAATTCAGCCTCTGGTTTGAAAGACATCTTCAGTTCCCTGAGACAAAGGAAGGAAAAGAGGGTTACACTGAAAAAAGAACACACCTCAATACGATTTGGCAAACATCACAAAGGACCCTTCAAGATGTGCTTTTCAAAATGTTTCAGAGAATGCTTTTTTGTTTGTCAGCCACAAAGTATCTTATTAATCTGGGTTTTATATGAATTAATAATAACAATAGTCAGAACTGCATTTAAAACAATGTTTCTGTTTTGGTCTCCCACCCTAAAAGATACTGAGAAGCACATTTACAACTATAGTTTCTAACCTCCAGATAAATATTTGTTTCCAATCACATCCCTGTGTACCTTGGTCTTGATCGCTTTCAGTCCTGACTCTGAGTTCCTGACCTACAGCTAGTTCCAGATCGCTGATTACATCTATGTTAGGATTAAACATGTAGCAAATACAGGTTTTGAATGAAATGAAGTACATCTCAACATACCTTGGTCAAAATCCTGTGTTTTTTAAAAAATAAATCACATAATGGTAATCACACAAGTCATTTGCTGTTGGCTGCATATCCAACGGGTCATGTGAGTAATTTCACAACTGAGTGACTGTTCATGCAATAGGCATCCCACCAGAGGGGGCAAACCTGTGTGATTCCCATAGCACAGCTGCTTTTTCAACAGGATTCTGGCACTTGCATTTTGCATTAAAACCAAGTGTTTTATGGGAAATGCAAAGTCTTGTGCAAAATACAAGGCAGCACAGACATTTTGCACAAAAACTCATTTCCCAGTAAAAGTACAAACAAACCACCTCTCTCAAAATTTAAAAAAAAATGCACAAAAGGAAGAATGAGGACGTTTAAGAGTACTACCCTACAGGTGTGGGTGTGTTATGTGCTGTTATGTTGCATCTCACTACTAGCAACTCTAAGAAAGCTTTCAGGGCAACTGAGACATTGAAGGAGTGGTTTCACCTTTGCCACATTCCCCAGTGAGTTTCTATGGCCAACTAGACATTTGAACGCCGGTATCTTGAGTCCTAGTCTATAGTTGTATCCACTACACCACACTGGGTATGTAATCTATTGATACATATAGAAAAGACAAGAATGGTAATTTCCTGGGTTGCCACTCTGACTATTGCCCTGCCCACATACTTTTCACTTGCTACGTGCATTGCTCCTCTATTCCAAAAGGCTGTGTTCAGATAACTGGAGATAGATGACAAAGAGGGTGACTACATGGGCATTTAGCTGCTGTTTGGTCTGCTGTGGAGACAACCTGGTTTTCTCCTAAATCCATCAATCAGACATGGCTGACAACAACTTTGCTGGAGCGAAACAACCTGTCCCCATAGCATTTCTGCCCACATCTTTCTGGCCCATGTCAGAGGCTTCTACTTTTTTTGGTGCAGGTAGGATAGTTCCATTTTGGTTCATTTCCAGCACATGTAATTGCTGGAAATGAACCAAACCAAGCGTCCTCTTTGAATGTATAATAATGTGAAGTGGCTTAAGAAGAGAGCCATTTTAGGATATTGGCAAATCAAACACTTCCTTGGCTCCATGGAAGGGAAGAAGAAGTGGGGGGGGGAAGGTTTTTTTTAAGTATATTAGGGCAGCACAGATGCACTGTTCCCCTTTGAAGAAAATAAAAGACAAATAGCAAACTTCCTCCTAGAAGTGGGAGAAGACAGGAAGAGGCAAAGAAGGAGATTGTTGTTTGCTTTTTTTTAAAGGTCCAGTTGAGAACCTGCCCACAGCCAAATTGGAAAGGTTCTTGGCTGAACCTTTAAGAGAAAAGTAAACAAAATCTCCTTGTTGCCTTCTCCTGTTGGCTGAGAGATTCTGGGAGCTGTAATCCAAAATGCAACCTATGGAGACCAGGGCAGCCCTAGGTAATGCAAACATTGGATACCCGCCCCCCCCCCCCCCATTCTTACTATCAGGATCACTACTGTCATCACAATGTCAGGGCCAAACTATACTAGTATCCCTTTGCCATTAGAAGGTGATAGAATCTATCTATCTATCTATCTATCTATCTATCTATCTATCTATCTATCTATCTATCTATCTATCTATCTATCTATCTATCTATCTATCTATCTGTCTGTCTGTCTGTCTGTCTGTCTGTCTGTCTGTCTGTCTGTTCAGCTTCTATACTGCCCATCTGGCTACAAGGCCACTCTGGGCACTTTACAAAATATATATATATCAAGACACTAAATAAAAACATACAGCCAATTACAACTATCAATGTAAACTCAAAATTAAGCAAAACCAAACACAAATCACAAATGAAAAACCAAAATAGAACATACATCATAAAATAAAATCAACATAGTCATAAATGATTAAGAGGTAAGATGGTGGGACAGAAATAAACACTAGAGAGTGCAGCGCTTTATTCAGATGTGAATTCCGGAAAAGCTGGGATTTCAGGAATTCCGGAAAATAGAATGCTATTTCTCTAAAGGCACATTCTTTCAAACCTGTTGCATCTCCATAATTAATCTTCAAATGAAACCGTTGTTTATTTCTTTTATGACCAAATTACGAACAAAACCAACTACCTATTACCAAACTTACTTGCAACTTGTAAAGCTGCAGAAATCTCCTGGGTGAATAAAGAAATGCCTGTTATCTGTGAAGGAAACTCCATTTCTATTTGTGATGCTGCCATCTCATATAGTTTGATGCTGAGCCATCAAGTGAAAGCTGTTTTACAACATCTGAATAATTCTAGCTGTTATCTGTACAAAAGGATTATTCTGCTAGAACCTTTCAACCAGTATGAGGAGATTTGTGAAGGAAGGAAGGAAGGACTGGCAGAAGAAGTGGACCCCTCCCCTTCATTTAAGTCGAACCTTGATGTTTGCCATTTAATTCAGCTTACGATTGCTAACTGATGATCCTATGCCCAAATGCTTGTCTTTCCCCCACCAACTCTAGGTGCTCTCCGACTGGCAAATATCACAGAACAGCTTCAGTCAGATGAGCCCGATTAGAGAAGCTACATCTACCTCCAGGGGGCCTCTCCCCTCTCCTTCTGCAGTTAAAAGCAAAAGCACTTTCTCTGTCAGTGACCTCTCTCTGTCTGGTGATAATAATACGAATAAATGTCATTGTTTTCAGTAAGCTTTAGTTTTGCTGCTTGTGCTTAAAGTCAAAGCAGCTTCAGGTTCAGAGCTCTAGGCCTCGTTTCTATTAAGTGCAGAGCAGTTGGCAGTGGGGTTAGAGAAGACTGGGCTCCGCCAATAAAAACTGAGTCACTGGGAGTGCTGTTGGGTGGAAGGAAATATAAAAAGTGCCGAGAGCCCCCAACCATCTCAAGGAAAGCTAGAAAAAGGAAGAATGCTTATGGTCCTTAGCACTTCCATGCTTTTCTGTGCCTTTTGAGGATTAAAAGTAATATGAAAATACATCCAGCAAATGAACATTGCAAGAGAATTGAAAAGGAACTACTTTTTCTTCCTTTTCAGTCATAACACTTTAACAAGGCTTCAGTCTTCATAAATTCCAATATGAATTGACATGTTTTGCATGATCCAGATTAATGGGCAAACTGGAACATGGTTATCCAGTCTATTTCACATTTCCCAAATGTGTGGTCAGTGTTGGTTCAAAACATTTCAACAAGCATTTAAGAGAAAGTACATATAGAAAAACATATTTATATAAAAAAAACATTGTATATTCTATACTTTATATAGAATATGTTATTTAAATGTGTGTGTGCATATTTTTCTTTATAAATTCAAGGATTCATTGAGAAATGGAACATACTGTATTTAGAAGTGAAGACATACAAAAGACACAGACCGGTAATAGCTTAATTCATCCATCCCTATATGTTGATGTCTTGAAAGAACAGGTACTAGACAAAAGGCCATGGTATGAATGCTGTAGAAAAAGGGAACTTCCAAGCCCTTTTTTCCCAAGCAAAAATTGTGTCATTCTCATGCTAGTTGATAACCAAAATGGCTTTTGACTTCAGACCCTTTCGAAGAGGAATGGGGCCCTCAGGAAATGATACCCTCACCAGCGTCTGTCTCCAAAGTGGATGGTCTCTTGACTGTTTTGGTTGCTCTCTGTTGCCCTCTACTGGCTGAGAGTAGATTGTCAGGGCTGAAAATTCACAAAAAACCACCACCATCCCTCCACACATGTGCGGGGTATATATTTCCCCAAAAGAGCAGTGTACTTTTACAAGATGGAAGTGCAAGGACTAATAAAATATATGGTTTAATTAACTAAACTTATGCTTCAGTATATACTAGAAGTAGGTGATTTACTGAGCGTTATCCTCTTCAGGACAGAATAATGTAAACAGCATAATTAAAAGTTGATGAGAAGTATATTTATTGAGCGAAAAGGATGAACAGACACTTAGATTTATGGTACACAAAGTGTACCTTTAGTTTACAATATTATTAACGTTTTAAAGTCCAAAGCTTGCACGTAATGAATTCAAAGTGCTCTGTTCCATGTAAAGATTATTTCAGCAATGCTAATACCTCACACTTTGGACAGTAAATTACATCCCCAGACATATCTTAATGCAATATGATCTATTATGATCAAGTGATTATGTTCATTGAGACATCGATGGCTACAATATATCAAGTTGTCTATATAGTCACATGGAATAGATGTAAGACCATTTATTCACATGTGACATGGGTTTCAGAGCTATTCATCACTGATGAAGCACAAAATGAATATCTCCTGTTTCATTTTAATTAATTTGTAGATTCATCCTAGTTAACACAAGTCCTTTAAAACAAACCCCAGCAATGTGAATTACACCTCTATGTTGAGGGCTTGCATCACGTCTATGCTCTGGGGCTTTTGCTTTTGCCTAACCTTCCATCACACCAAGATGAACATTCAGGCTCAAATGTGTGACCCACCGAGAGCTCGTCTACAAAGTCTCAATTGGAGTGAGCTGGATAAGGCTAAATAGAGTCAGTTAAGGCTAGGTAGAACAACCTTTTTTTGACCACAACCATAAACACAATGTGAAATAAATTTAGGCCAAATTAGGATTATATAAGTGATATAACGAACCTTATAAAGTGGTTTGTGAATAATTGTTTCCAGTCTGTGCCCCCCTTCCAATATGATCCTTGTATCCAAATGGCATACACACCGGAAGCAACCCTATTTGGTCCACTTTCCTTATAAGAACCACAAAAACAAACAATCCTCCCCCCTCCTTGCTACCCCTCTTCCATCCTCCTTCTGGAAGGAAGTTTTAATTTATTTATATTTTAAAAAGGTGGTATAGTGCATCAGTGCTGTCCTAGTAGACTTTGAAAAAAAAACACATTTTGCTTCCTTCTTCTGCCCCTCCACAGAGTAACAAGTTTAATTTCCCAGTGTTGTGAAGTGACTAAGTTGTCTTCTTAAGTCACTTAATGGTATTAGGAAATTTAAAATATAAGGGAAATTTAAAGCCACAAGCTCCGCTTTGGTTCAATCCCAGTGATTGCATGTGCTGGAAATGAACCAAAATGGAGCAATCCTACCTGCACCAAAAAACCAGTAGCCCTAGATAGGGACCCAGAAAGATGTGGATAGGAATACTCTGTAGATGGGCTGCTTCACTCTAGCAATTATGTCATTTGATCTACTGCAAAAGCCTGTCACCATAGCAGACCAAAGTAAAAGGTAAAGGCAGACCAAACATTGGGACAAATGTCAATCTGATCATGCCCTAATACAGCCAATTTGTCACTAAAACAAACTTCTTTCAGTTTTTTTATTTCTTGGATGGCTGCTGCTGATGATAATGTCTTCACACTGACGAAGCTTCTGTTATCAGTCTTGCATATAGTGCTCAGTAAAATTAAGGTGAGGGACATTTGTCAACAGGAATAACGCACCCCCATTTCAGAAACAAAAGAGAGAGAAAAAAGAGTCATGACAGAACTAAGTGCGTCAATTCTTGACTTCTTCCCAGTCTGGTTACAGTCACGAATGTGATTATTTCAGGAAGCACTGTCATCCCTCCAGTAGGCGTCATATGGCAATGTGATATCACTATGCTCAAGATGTGATCAGCATAGTTATTACATGATATCAATTAGGCTGGGGATTGTTTGGAGTAGAATGGTAATGATCAGTTAACAGACACAAAAGAGGTGACGTCAAGAACTTGCTTGGGATTTGCTGCCCTCCAAAAGTATTATTTTTAAGATGGTAATCAAACGCAGAGACCATTCACTTCAGCTCTGTATGTCACTATTCTTATTCTTAGTCCACACTATGTATTGCTGTTTGCATGTATGTTTTCCTGGTGCAGGGGAAAATCTGCATCAATATGCTGACATCTAAGATGCAAGAGCAGTATGGTGCATATCCTGACAGCAGAGCCCGCAACAAGGTTGCATTCAATTTCTGGGTCTATTGGAAACATATAGTTGCTGGGATAATCATTGAGGGGGAAAAAGTTTTGTGTGTAAGTTGCCTGTTCTGCTTTCCATTCGTAAGACACCACCTCTGTTACACATGGACATATTGGAACACAGCTCACAGGTCACAGTTCTATGTTCCAAGTTGGAATAGTAACCTGATTTATGCAGTTGTTTTTAAAAGAAAGAGGAACGCTCATCATATATTGTCCTAAACTCAATTGTTAAAGTAGACCCATTGAATCAAAAGGATTTACACAAATGTTGATGTAACAAGCCCAGTTTATTAGAAGGACCTTATTCAAACCATGCTAAATGAAGTTGAGTCAAAATACTTGCCCCCAAACTTCCCCTTATTTTCAGAATTTGAATAGACATGGGAATGAATTTGAGTGGGGCAAATAGCATTTTGACTCCTTCTCAATGACAGTTTTACAATGAACACCAGAATGTTTGCTTCATTTTATGGTAATCCTACTTCCTCCTGCTGGGCACTATTTTTACCATGTTCTCCTCTCAAGTGAGGGTTGACAGAGAATGGGAAGCATTGCCCTTAGTCTAATTTGCCCTGAGTTTCCATCAAGTAGTTGGATCTCATGGCCAATAGGTCACCAGGAGGAAATCAGATCAAGGAAAGGCCATTCTTCCAGCCCTCACTTGGAGGAAAGGGAAAAGGAGGTATATGGTGTCAAACAAGAGGAACTGTGTTCACCCCACAATGATATTAAACAGGTAGCAGACAAAACAAGTGAGCAGGGGGCAGCTTTGTGAAACCTTCTACACCCCAAACCCATATTTTGATCTCTCTTTGTTTTCTGCTGAAAATCTTCAGTGATTGTAATGCCTTGAGGACTGAGATATTAGAGGAACAGTCAGTGAGCACATTTATTTCACAAGTCTGTGTTTCAAACATAGAAAACATCTCAATCCCTATATTGATTTTCAGTGGGAGTGGCAAAGACATAAAATATGCTGCTATTTGTTTTAATATATTCTAAATTGGTTTATAAGACATAAAACAGATAACAGAGTGGCAGTATCTGACTTGAAAACTGAGAGATCGCATTGAAATTTAGGATATATATTCAGGACCACACCTCATGGTGTCTGTATTTCAGTTACAAAATGTAGCTTTGGTCCCATGCCCCCTAGTCCTCAAGGGAAACAAAACAAAAACGAAAGGAAGGAAGGAAGGAAGGAAGGAAGGAAGGAAGGAAGGAAGGAAGGAAGGAAGGAAGGAAGATCACAGTGCAACATTTTCCCCTTACACATCAGAACTAGAGCTGAACAGTTCCCAGCAACACAGAAATTCATATCTTAGTCCTCACATCAGGTTTTGAGGGTGCTGTGAAAAATGCCAGATCTAATACAGTTCAGCATTTTCCTTGAAGACAGAGATAATGGAATGAAATTTGGCGTGCAAGTTCAGGGTACTGTTATATATCTGAATACTTGTTCAACCCCACAACCATTTTAAAGAGGGGAGGAAATATCCAACATGGTGATAATGTGGTATCAGAAGGGAGGCCTCTTGAACTTTGTGCTTCACTAGGAAGACTGGTATCCACATAGCATTCTTCTGAGGCAAAATGTATCAGTACAGACGATTTATTCATCCACTGTCATTATCATCATTGAATTTAGATGAAGCAGAATATGTAAATTGAAGATGAAAGGCTGGAACCCAAAGAGCCGTTCTTTTCTGAAGGTCCCAATGAAATGAATGAGCAGTGTGAAAGAGCAAGCACAGTAGTTTGTGCACAAAGTGGCAACGTAAAATATGAGCTCCTATTCATTACCCAGTTCATTACACTTTTTAGTGCTTATTAAATCATTGTTAAATGATTTAATTTGTATTTGAAAAAGTGGAGGGGAGAGATTAAAAGGGGATAAAATGCTGAGCTTTCTGTTTAGGAACTGGCTGTAGACTAAATGTTTAAGTCTTGAAAATTAATTTGTCTGTCTCTGTAAGAGTTAGTCTCCATCAGATACCACGCTACACTGTTAGGCCTATTTTTGCTTAATTAGAAAGGCCTTATCTGGGGAGAACTAGGATTAAGCAATGAAGAAAATAAATCAGCTCTTGTACTGGTCCCTCCAGGTCAACATTCATTTTTTTTCACTAGCAGAAGAGAATGCTCAAGTCCACTAAACTGTAGTTCATGAATACTGAAATTAGATAGATAGGAGCTGAATTCTGGCATTAATCCTGAAAGTATATAGAGCAAATATCTAGTGCTGATATGGGGCTGTAAGTAATTCATGCTCCCCCATCAACTCATAGTAATGGTTCCCAACCTTGGGTCTCCAGATGTTGGACTAAAACTCCCAGAAGCCTTCACCACTGGCTGTGTTGGCTAGGATTGTTGAAAACCGTTGTCCAAGAATATCAGAGGACCCATGGCTGGGAAGCACTGACATAGCTTTTTCTTGATTGGCAAAGGCATAAGGCAGGACTCCTGATTATGGAAGCATAGTAAGCAGGTGCAACTGAATGCAGTTACAAACAATTCTGCAGACTTTTGCAGAGAAACATGTGAACATCTGCCTGACTTTTAGGCATGCTGGAGAAATCTGGGTGGGTCTTATGTACACACACCTTCCCTCACAATGAATAGGGCTAGACAGATGTATGAATAGATGTCAGGTGGTACTGGTGGAGGATCATTCACAGAACAAGCTAACTCTTGTTAGTACTGTGCAGAAGAAGGCAGAGGTGAACCAATTCTGAATATTTTGTATCTTGAAAACTCTAGAATAAGAAAGTCCAAAATGAGAGAGGACAACTTATGAAGCCAACAATTTCTTATTGTCAATGCATACTTCAAGCAACCTAATAGATAATTACAAATGTTGTGTCACCAGATGTCGAATATAAACATCAAGTAAATTATATAATTAGTAGCAGATGAAGGAGCCCTACTCCATCTGCTACAACTGGGAAAATACTGGTATGTAGTATGAGCTGTTAATATCAAAAATTCAAATGAAGTTGAAGAACAATAAAAGACTCATAGTGTCAGTTGTAATTTAAATGACATTCCTGATGAATTTAAAGTCAGCATACAAAATAGATTTGCACTATTAAACTCAATTGATAACAACTAACAAACCAACCAAAAACATGCTGTGGATTGAAAGCAGAGATATTATTAGGGAAGGATACAAAAAAGATTATTCCTGTAGCAAAAAGAAAAGAAAAACCTTAATGGATGACTGAAGAAACTCTTAAAATTCTTAGTGATAGAGAAGAAATAAAAGGTGATGGAAATAGGGTAGGCATCTTAGATGCACTTTTCAGCAGCTCACACATAAGGACAAAGAGAACAATTATGATTGTTGCAAAGAAATGAAAAAGGAAGCTAATGTTTTTTGGGAAAAAAATAGGACTGTGCTATACAGATCAAGCAAAATGTTAAGGAGAATATGCATTTCCTCTGATCAACTTGCAACAGAATTTCCCCAGAGGTACATGATTTAGCAATCAGAGTTGTAAATTAATCCACAGTTTAACCTCTAATAGGAATCCAAAACAAAACACACAAATGCAAGATAGGTAGGTGTTAAGGCACATGTGTGCTTTCCATTCAGGAGAACACCTCTGCAGAACCACAGTGTGATAACTGTGTTGTCTAATTTGACCTTAAAATGAAAAAAAAAGAGGCCACCAATATATACATATATCTATATGTATTTCATGCAGTTTTCCTACAGTTAACTCACAGCTGTGTTCATGACTCTTCTCCCTACTTTGTCCGTCACCATGTGAGTTTCATGGCCAGGCAGGGTCCTAGTCCAGCACTCTAATCACTGCACCACAGTGGCTACTTCCTGTTTTTTAAGGGAACAAACAACTCTTAACTGGACAAAAGGAGGAAAGAGTGATATACAAATTAGAGAGAGAGAGAGAGAGAGAGAGAGAGAGAGAGAAGCCAAGAGCCAAATTCCGGTTTGACTCTGAGCCTTAGCACCATGTGCCTCACCACTCCATCACAACACACACACAAGTAAATCAAGCTGTGGTGTGATCTGCAATTCCTAACTACTGCCCTGTCTTATCCACATTTATTTTAAATTTAGACCACCTTGTTTAAACCTGTTTAATAGAGTATTTATTCTTCCCTCTCAAAGTGTACTTTTTAATTTTAATTATCTCAAATGATCCAAAGAGTCTGCACTCAGGCTAAGAACTTCCTGTTTTCTGCTACCACTTAAGCTGTTGAGAAACCAGGAAGTATTTAGTTCAAATGAAGACTTTTTGAATCACTTAGATCAATTAATGTACACCCTCCAACTTTATAGAAAAGCTAATCTCCTGCTCACTTGAGCACAGGGGAAAAAAAGAGTACAAATACATGGAGAATGTGTGTTGAAAATTTCAAGAATAAGGAAAGGAGTCTAGATGGGGCTTGTAGAGGTAAGAAGAGAGATGCAAGAATGCGGAGCAGAGTCCGGTTCTTATGGAGAAGTACCATTCTGCTTGATGACCTTCACTAACCATCTAATACCATTCATACTATCCATTTCCCCTTCTTTACAAAACAATAAGAACAATGGGCGGGGGAGAGTTCAAATAATGGATGCACAATAAATTATGTATAAAACCATTCTATTCAAAACAGAGGCACCATTGTAATCAAACCACACAAGATTACACCACAAGATCAGTGGTTCTGTGCATGCTTCCTTTGCAGTCTATGAGAAAGATACATCTGGAACAGGGGAAGAGGATGGACTTCTTATTGAACTCCAGTTATCCTGCCTTTAATCCTAAGAGTATACAGTATACCTTTATGTGTAGCTACCTCAATCCCCTCAGTTTAGGCACAGGCTAAGAGTGCTTAACCCCTTCTTTCCCCTCCCAATTCAACATGCACTGGTTAAAGTGACAGAGGTGCAGAATGCGGCGGCCAGACTTCTCACTGGGGTGAGAAAATATCAGCATATTTCCTCCACTCTGGCTGCCCTGCATTGGCTGCCCGTTCATTTCCGCATTGATTTAAACGTGTTAATGATGACATATAAAGCCCTAAACGGTTTAGGACCTCGATATCTAGTGGAACGCCTCCTCCTACCTAGATCTACCCGAATCACTCGTTCTAGCCAAGACGGGCGGCTGAGGGGCCTAACGTCAAGGGAGGCCCGGAGAGAAAGAAAAAGAAACCGGGCCTTCTCGGCAGTGGCCCCTCGCCTCTGGGACAGTCTGCCCCCAGAGATCTGTCTGGCTCCCTCGCTGGGTGTTTTTAAGAGCAAACTTAAGACCTGGCTCTTTACGCAGGCTTTCCCTCCTGTCATCACATGATTACTTTTGCCATCTTGAATTATATTATTACTGTTGTCTTTATTTTATTATATTGTTTTTAGGTGTATGTATTATTGTTAGCCGCCCAGAGTAGACTTTGGTCTAGATGGGCGGGGTATAAATAAATAAATAAATAAATAAATAAATAAATAAATAAATAAATAAATAAATAAATAAATAAATAGGTAGCATTCTGCCCCTTTTGCCCATCAGTTGCACACATGTAGGCACAAGTCAAGATCCAAGGACATGATAGTAAAAAATTATGACACTCCGTTAAGGGTTCTGCTAAGGCTTCTTTTTCTCTTCACACCAGGGGAGGGGGATTAAAGGGCCTGTGGTCTCTGCCAACATTCATGTGGGGTGAATCAGTGGGTGGAGCCAAGGTTTCTGGCCTTTCAGCTCTTGTTTAATCACAAATATGGTCTCTGTCCCCCAAAACATTGTTGCTTAGAGATTTATACTGTTCAAAATACCCTTCCTTCTTCACAGAACAGCTTCCTATAGAACCTTCCTCTCTACTACTGAAGAAACGTATAGTTACCTTCATTCAGTTTTTAAGGACACCTTGGGAAGCCTTTGAAGGAAAAGGGTGAGTGTGTTCCCCTTTATTTTCCCTAAGCAAGCCCTACCAGCTTTACTCTTAACAGATGGTAGTCTACCACATTTTTTCCCCTTTCTTGCCTGTGATGTTAAGTATGATTTACAGGCCTGAGTTATTATTTATCATTATTCATTTCCTGTCACCAGTGCATTGAAGGTTAATAGAAATGCCAGCATGCTCACTGATTTACTTAGTAAAATATTTGTTCCAAGGTTTTAGGTCAGATGATTGGTGTCTGAGAGAGCTTCAGGTTTATGCATTATGAAAAGCAAGCTGACTTGACCTTGAGCCACCAATACTGGCACTATATATTACTTTAGCAGAGTGACCTTCAGAGACCCAAGACACTCAAGATGTATTCAATTCATGCTTTTTCCATCCATATTGCTGCCAACACTGTATACATAAGCAGCTGAACTAATGCCATGTAAACCAATACAGATTTTCCCACCTAACGAATTTGAGCCAGGATATTTTGGTTTGGTTTCTTAAAATGTGAACCATCTCAGATGTCTGGAATTCCTCTTCTACACTGAAACTCTGAAAATGGTTTAAACTAATTGGGACTCATTTGTCAAAAAGGATGATCTATGTACCAGACTGGGAGGAGGGGGGGCGTCTTACCTGGAAACTCACTTTACACAGCTGTAAATCATATCTAATGCCAACAGGGAGGACAACTGGGGATGCAACACGATCTTTGGAGAAAGCTTCTTGCCTCAGCTGGATGTTCAAGGTTAATATTTCCACCATTGATTAAGTGTGATTTTTGCCACTGTATATCTTACTAACTCCTTTTTAGTCCCCTGGCGACAAATATTGAGGCCAAAACTCATGTTTTAACAACTTGTTTCATATGCCAAGAACCTGTATTCTCTCAATGTGTACATTTTTAAAAATTTAATTATATATGGTGAATGAGAAATCTTCATATACATACTGTTCAATTTGAGCTGGTTTGTTTCTTTGTTTTGAATCAGCCTCGGAGAAAATGTGCACATTTGCACAGGTGGGTTTTGTACCTTCTGTAAAATAAACAATGCAGGAAAAAGCGGTAACTGTTTCTCAGCTAATTACATCTACTAATAAAATTAGCAGCCCTGGGTAAGTTGTTAGCCCCATTTTGATAAGTCAGCCTGTCCTCTTGCACCTACTGGGTTTGTTTGGTCTGACAAAAGGAAAAGACTCCAGTTTGTGCAGAACTAAGAGTTTTATTAAAAATCACATTTGTGAAATTGCGAAAACCACGACCGCCACAACCCCCCGCCCCAATGATGTAATGATCTTGCTCCAGAGAAACACTTCTCAGGCTGCTCGACGAGCCTGTCTCTCTCTCTCTAATCCTGCAGTCCTCCCCTCCCTTCCATTGCAAAAGGAAAACTGCCCTCTTCTGTGAGAAGAGAGTTCGAGCGGCACATAGAGATATAGCTCTGCAGGAGAATGTAGAGTAGTCCCATGCTGGAGGATATGGAGATTCCCTGCTCCCAATTTCAACCGAACAAGGACACATCCTGGGGTGGGAGGGAACCGTGGCTCCTTAAGAGGCCGGGCGCTTTTGCTTTCAGTTTTATTTTTGCTGGAGACATTCAAAAGAAAGGCATTCAAAATACAAGCTTCATGACCCCACAGGCACCCAGGTAATAAAGCAACCCAACTCTGAGGGTATAAATCAGTGATTCCCGTGTACGTAATACAATTTATTTTGGGTTTGTACGCATTGTTACGTAGAAATAAAAGTGAACAAGTGCCTAGTTTAAATTTGTTAACATAAATTGCAAGGCTATAGTCCGGTCATGCTGACTGGTGAAATTTTTGACTGACTGGTGAGACATTCTAAAATTTTTCAAGCCCTGCCTATGTGTGTGTGTGAGGTTTGTGCACGTGCCTCCATGTCAGTGGTTCCCAACCTTGGGTCCCCAGATGTTCTTGGGCTACCATTTTCACCAATCATGGCCAGCACAGCTAGTGGTGAAAGCTTCTGAGAGTTTTAGGGGAGACCAGGGTTTGAATCCCTACTTGGCCATGGAAATTCACTGGGGAGCGGAACTGATAAAACCACTCCTTAAATATCTCACTCACCTTGAATACCCTACTAGGGTCAATATCAGTTGGTTCCATCTTGACAGCAACTAATTAACTAAAGTCTATTAGTAAAAATGGCAAATTGACTTGGAGCAGAGGAATATTTTAACTTGGTGCCAAAAAAGAGGAGAGTGTTGGAATGGTGGTGGCAAGAAGGACTACGGGCAGCTCACTGCAGGAAGTCCCCATCTTGATTAGGTTCAACAAGAATGAAACATACTTGAAAATACAATTTGCAAAGCCCTTTAATTTCCCAGGAATGCTTTTGCAGTGTTTTGATTTACTCCTTCAAAATGGTTAAGGTTTTTTTCCCCCTCTGTCGCCAATTAGGGTAAAAGCACCTGCTCACTTACTCTCCACCCCCTCATCCTAGCACACACAAGCCTTACAGGAGAGACCAGATTTATGCATCCAGATTTGACAGCCTTTTCTTATTTATTTATACTGAGAGATAAATCAAACCTAGGCCACTCGGTCCAGGAATAAGTTATTCATTATCTGCCTAGTAAGTATGTTTGCCAATCAGACGTGGAAGAGGTATTTTTGGTTAGAAAGTGCATTGTTCAGGCATGATTTACAAATCTAGAAGTTATGACTTTTCATTGGTGATTACTCTTACTGTTTCTCAGAGATCTGACCACAAATGGCTTTGGAGTTTTGGTAAATGGAGAGAGAGAGAAAGGAAGAATGCAAGATGGTAGCTGTTGGATGATGAAATGGACACGGAAGAAGGAAAGTTGTGCTTTCCATGCAGAAAGGACAAACACTGTCATATGGCATCTGCAAAGGAAAAGAAGTATCTTAAGAAATCCAGGAGGAATTACTGTCAGGTGGTTGACTAGGGAATGTATTAGAGATAGTTTCGAATGAAATCTCCAAATATTTTTTTAAAAAGAGGCCTAAAGTAAAGTCTCCTAGTTAGGAGCATGGTGAGAAGACCCCTAACAGCAAAAACAGAGGAGTCACTCTTTTCAATTGGCATATAACATAACCATATTACCACTTACAAATACCCAGCTGCCTCAGCTCAGCCTTGAAAAAGAAGTGCCCCTCCCTTGCACCAGGTCACATGACTTGCAGGAGCTTGATGTGAATGTCTGGCTTTTTCTTCCATTCCTTGAGCCATCACATTGCACCTATTAGAAGTCCCTCTGTCATTTATGAAGCTACTGTCATGGAGGAGGAGAGAGAACCATGCTTACTCCTCCACTGCCTGAGTACTGTTGTCCTGGCGCATTACTGAACTATTCGTAGAATATGTGATTTTTGACAAAGGGAGGTGTAGGTCAAAACTATGTGCTGTGCATAAGGACTTGTATTTTACCAAGATTTTGTACTTTATCTAAAATAAATGCTTTTCGCACAAAATCTAAGGTTTTAAATGCAAGATACGTATTTTTGTGTGTGTGCAAAATACTTTATGTTGCACAAAACACTCAGTCACTTTTCTTGCTCTTGCTGATGAAAAAGCATTGCTCTTTTCACTCTCATGCAGGAGTGAAAAATCATGCAGATTTTGACAATGTATTCAATAGAGCATCCCATGCTTTTTCATCAAGGATAAGAAAAATTACTACTTTTCGTTACATCCATATTCCTCACCTAATCTGTCTAACATGACAAGAGCTTCACTTCCTGCTGATCGTATAAGCAGCACCTCATCAGCTTCTTCTTCTGTATTCCCCTTACTTGGTCCATGCCACTATTTGTCAGGTGTTCTATGTGAAGTGGTCTCAGCAAAGCCAGAGTCCATAGAGCAACTGACAATTCAGTTTTTAAAAATCTGCCAGTTTAGGACCGTGTTGGCTTACGTTCCAGAAAGCCAGGAACGTGGAAACAAAGACTTATACCTCATGATCAGAAATGATTCTGTACTTTGGGGTGTTTGCCTTTTTTTCACCAATCAACCAGTCCTTTTGTGCTTCTTTTGTGTGTGTGTTTTATTGTACAAGAGGAAAAGACATTAGTTTGGCACATAGCCATTTTGTGCAAACTGTGGAAACCATGAGGAAAAATGTATTTCTTGCTTTGTTCTTGTGCCTCAAGCAGAGAATCTTGTGGGAATTTGTTAATGGACTTCCTTGATGTGTTGAGACAACCATCTCATAGAAAAGAGTAGTCTTTACATCCCTTATACCTTAACTCCACTTGAAAAAACTGGTTTTTCCTGGAACTCCAGAAAGGTCACAGAGATTCTCCCCCATTTTTACTGGTGAATGAAGATAGGGAGTAGGATCAACACTAAACAGGAGGGTGAAAATTTCATTTCATATTGCCTTTGATATGAATTCACAAATGTCGAATCTTATATCCAGGATGGGAAGAATTTGAGATTTAAATGAAAATCAATGGAAGGGAAAACTGAAATAAATAGAACCGTCTGTCAAATCCCAGGCCTTTGTGTGCTTAACTCTTAAAGGTCTGGCGCTGAATTTTTGTATAATAGACTCTGCTGGTAAGGTTCAATAACTGCATATATTGACCCCCTTTTTCTCTTAAAAGGCTCCTCATATTTAACAACTACTTGGCAGGGGTCACAATATGGGCCTTTCCCTGCTGGGAATAACTGCATATATTGCATTTGACTGACATTGTTGGGGCAGATAGATTTTTGTTTCACTTCCTTTTTTGAAGAACTCTTGTGCTATTTTGACCTATCCAATTAAAGTCCACATAAGGCACCCACTCCACATTCACACACACACTGAAGCCTAAAAGAAAAAGCAGGGAGCCAAATAAGTGATATCCTCATCTAGGAATTAATTTACTGATGGCAGGTGTGGTTTCAGCTCTCTCTTTTGTGAGGTAATGCATTCAATTTCTATTGTCACAACTATCCAGAATTGTGATACCAGCGGGCACCCTCTAGCACATATGGGAAGAATGAGTCTACTTCCCCACAACTTCTCCAACATAGTTTGTTTGAACTTTTATTAATATGACTTAGTTTAACTGGGGTCATGTATCATCTATAAATTATTCTTATAGTTATTTCTCTTTCTTCTACAGGTAGAGAACTTTGCTGAAGAATAAAGACAATAAGCAGAATCTGAGCTTAAGAGTCTACTTCTAACTAACCAAGATGGTTTAGGGCCAGTTGAGTGAATACCAAACCTGCTGAGGTTATCATGAACCTAATCTCGACTCGTGACCTAGGGCCTAGGGATGTTTGAAATTACTTAGGCCTTAGCCTAACTTTGTACTGGCATATCAGTTATGAGAAGATTTGGATTTAGTGCAACCTGGATCCTATGGCTGATGCAGTCAGATCAGATGACATTTGTACATCCCTGCTATCTAGTAAACTACACTGACTCTCAGTATAAAACAGAAGGATGTGTTTATGTATCCCATCTTGTTTAAGGACCATGAGAAACATTTACATCCATTTAGAAGTTTGCTGTTTTCATAATACAAATTATGAATAAAGTGTTAAAGTGAAACTACTGTAATGCATACAATTTAGTAATGTCTTCAAATGTTTCTAAGGGACGTGGTGGCACTGTGGGTTAAACCGCAGAAGGCTCTGTGCTGCAGGGTCAGAAGACCAGCAGTTGTAAGATCAAATCCACGCAACTGAGTGAGCTCCCATCGCTTGTCCCAGCTCCTGCCAACCTAGCAGTTCGAAAGCATGTAAAAAATGCGAGTAGATGAATAGGTACCACCTCGGTGGGAAGGTAACAGCGTTCCGTGTCTAGTCACGCTGGCCACGTGACCACGGAAACTGTCTTCGGACAAAACGCTGGCTCTATGGCTTGGAAACGGGGATGAGCACCGCGCCCTAGAGTCGGACACGACTGGACTAGATGTCAAGGGGAACCTTTACCTTTACCTTTTCAAATGTTTCTAGATTTATAGAGACACTTAGTTTCTTTACTGATCTCTGGGTTTTCATAATTTAAAAAGCAGCAGAAAATATTTACAAAGATGCAGTTTGCATTAGTTTCATTAAGACTAAGTTAAAATATCCTTTATGTGAAGTAAAGTATTTTTAAAGTAGGAATATAAAGGGGGCAAGGTAGACTTTGTAACCTACAGACCTCTGTTCTCCAGCAGAAGGAAATAGCTGAGGCGTTCAGGAGAAAAAAGGTAGCAGGCTTTCACTACTCTTTCTCAGCTTTCACTCCTTGAAGTGATTCCCCTTCCTCTGCCTAATGATAAGGCTTTTGGAAGCAATCTCTCGACAACATTCTTCTATGGGATACCAGGTGGACTCATTGTCAGAGACTTTCTGGCATGCCTTCAAGAAAACCCAGAAGTATAGGCCCTCTGCTGGCTGGCATTCCTCCAGAAATCCACCTGGCCCCAGACATTACACCTCCATCATTACACAAGCCATGTACCCATACATAGGGATTAAATGGGCCATAGCTATCCAGAGAAGAAATTACTTAAATGTAGTGGTGTCCACATCTGTAAAAGGCAAGCATGTTTAAGAACAAAGGAGTTATGTATTGTTTCTGGCACATCCATGAAGCATGGGTCCCATTGCTTCCAGCCTTAATGGTTTCTGTTTTATTTAGAGTTTTTTCTCTCTCTTCCCCAGTTCTTCAACCCACTGAGAGAGCAGTGGTCTGCCTTACACAAAAAAAAAAAAAAAAACCCCACACAAAACTATGGATACTGTGTTCCTTTGCAAGCTTGATTAAACCTGTTTTAATTAAATGTGCTGTTGCATCTGGAGAAAACATGCAGATAGTTTTGGCTTTAAATACACTTCTGGTTTTTTTAAAAAAAGGTAAATGTCAATGTTTATGCTTTTGCTGGCTTAGCTGAATTATCGTGAAACCTCTGCAGCC
The DNA here is from genome assembly GCA_037013535.1 of Intellagama lesueurii. Lineage (NCBI taxonomy): Eukaryota > Metazoa > Chordata > Lepidosauria > Squamata > Agamidae > Intellagama > Intellagama lesueurii. The sequence continues at coordinate 156,797,945 of JBAJHW010000003.1, read as the reverse complement.
ATCACCTGCAATTATCACTTATGGCAGTGACACCTACCGCTAAGGAGTGGGGCTGATCAGATTGCAGGATTCTTTCTGCTTCGGGACCCAACAGGCAAAACAGCATGAGACACCAGCAGATGTTTCTAGTTTGAAAACAGTGGGAACTTCATGAACTGTTTCCCCCAACCACCCAGGAGTAAATGCCACCATGGTTGAGAAAGTGGAAACATTTGTCAGACTCAAGGAAGCAAATAATTGTGAAAGAATTCTATAGTGATTTGCTGCTTCCCCCGTTCATTTGATAGATAGATAGATAGATAGATAGATAGATAGATAGATAGATAGATAGATAGATAGATAGATAGATAGATAGATAGATAGATAGATAGATAGATAGATAGATAGATAGATAGATAGATAGATAGCCTAAGGATGTGTCAGGGAAAATACATTTTGCAGAGGGAAGCTTATGGTTGCAATATTGAGTATTTAATGGAGATACCAAAGAAGAGCATAATACAATAGGAGAGCATAATCTTGCAGGCTAACGCTGATATTAGAATGTGTGTAAGGACTTGTAACTACCAGGGCCTTTTGGGTGTGAAATGGGAACTTCATAATCTGACACCCGAAAAATGTGCACTCAAGCCTACACACCTCCTTTGGGCACAGAAGAAAATTGAGGTTTCAATTGTCATTGGCAAGCAATGTGAAGATGGTGGGTTGGCTGACACTTGTAAACATATAAGAAACCAGCTCTTACCTAAGCAACACAATAGAATGCACTTTTGAAGTGCAATATAATCCTCCTTGTTTGAATTCAAAGGAGTGATGATGGTGTTCAACTTGGTAAATGGGTCCTAGATATACAAGAAGTGCCTCCCACTGTATATACCTGCCTGATCATTAAGATTTGCTGGGGAGGGTTCCGTCTCCCACCAGTGAAAGTGGCACAGTATGAGGAATTATGAAGGGGGCCTTTCTCAGCACTGGCATGCCAACTGTAGAATGCCCCCCCCCCTTGAAAGCCCAGCTGGTGCCAACACTGTCTTTCTGTCAGTGCCAAATTAAAACCTGAGCATTTGGCACTAAGGAGATTAGAACTTTGGTTCTGAGACCTCAGTTTCCTGGTTATTCTCTTCCTTGAAATCCAAGTTGGGTTTGCATAAGTATTCAAAATTATTTCAAGGTATTTGCATTCTTTTAGATTTTTTTTTAATGTGGATTGTATCATGCCCTCAGAACTGTTGGCGTAGAATGCGTTTTAAATATATAATAAATAAGGTAAATGTTGAAGCAGTTGATATTATTGCTGCCATCCCTAATGGTGCATAAAATCTCGACTTCTCAAAATGCACATTGGAACAGCTCTTCCTGTGAACATCGTTTCAAAGGTCCTCCTTTATTTCAAAAGCCCCCTTGGTGCAAGGAAAAGAGACCACCTTTCCTCTTGTTTTGTCTCTAATGGGTAGGAAGCACTACAAAGGGTTACAGAGCCATTGTTAAACTTGTAATAAATAGTGTTTGCAGCATAGAGGGAATAGTTTGCCTCACATTCTCCAGGTTGTCGCAACTGTAGCGGAAAAGGAGGAGGCCAGCAAAAATCAATAGGTTCAGTGTAAGCAAAGTCAGAACAACCTTTAAAATAATAAGACAAATCAATTTATTTCACAAATGTCTTCATTTCCAAATGCCATTGTTTTGCTGTGCTCTGCTGTCATTGCTCATGACATTTGAGAAAACTGGGCTCTTAATCATTTTGGTGCAGAGGGAGTTATCATGTAAACAGCCTGGCTGAAAGATTATGCACTCCCCCCCAAAAGATATCCTGCAACAACCATGTCCGGGGAGGGTAGAAAGGGGCGCATAGGGGGTGGCGGCAGTGGGGAGGGGGAGGGTAAGATTGAAGAGGGGGGATTTAAAATATGGACAGAGGAAAAAGACCTGACTTTATGGCTAAGTACAATGAAAAGTAATTACACAGAAAAATGAAAGCTCGGGCTTGCTGTTAGCAGGGAAGAAGAAGAAGGGAATTCTGATCTTTTTTAAAGCTCAGAGTCCATTTTGATATAATTGGTTCCAGAATTATTTATGACATTAATTGCTGCATTATCGACTACCTGTCAGCAGCTCTGGCAGTTAGTCCATCTTTCTTAGCACAGAAAGCCAGCTCAGCCCAAACGAGACTGACAAGCTAATTATACCCATCTCCCCTTCAATGACAAATGCTGCTCATCGGAAGCCTTTTCTAGAAATAAGCTTTCATTCTTTCCCCCTTTTTCCCTGAGCCAGACACAGCCGATATCTCAAGGTACAGATCACAGCTAAAACTCCGCTCACCAGGGCTATTAGCTCTGAACATCTCACTTGAGCCAAAAAACTCTAAGCATCTTATGTTATCAAACTGTATGTCATTCCCTGATACTAGCTTTCAGTGAATGTGCACTGGGCCATGCACGTCACTCAAAGCCGTGGCAGAAAGAGCAGACCTGACTGAATTAGACGGCCCCTTCTTTCACAGCACTGCCAGGATGCTGACAGCAATTCCAGGACTCAGCACCCAGACTTTTGCATTTGATGCAGTTAAACTTCCAGGATCGATAGGGTTGTTGTGCCTTTGTGTTTTGCCTACTGAACAAACAGAAGGAAGCGGAAGCCAGGAAAGAGTGCCGTTTAGACACACACCTTCTAGATGGCATAGGACAGGCTGTGATCCTTACCAGCTTTGTCAGGTGTAATACCTAGAAGCAGCCCCATGCCTGTGAGATTTTACAGGGACATCTTAAAATGTATCCTTCTTGTGCATGGACCTTGGGTACAGAAGCCTCTCCACAGTGACCCCCCGTTCCAATCTGGCTGTGTGGTTTGTCTGGCTAAAGAGAGACATTTACAAAATATATCCTCCAAATTCACCTACCATCTTATGTCTTTCTCACCCCATCCCTGTTCTCCTGCAGTTTTCAATATGGTCCTTATCCCTGAACGCTCAGATCACAACTGTTGGACAACTACCAGCTCATCCACTGGTTTCAAACTAGTGTTCATTTCTTTCGCTGGATAGTATCCTTCACTACATTCATAGCAGGAACCAAAGTGTTTCAAGAATGGTACATGGATGGAAACAGTTGTGGAGGTACACCAGCAGAGAATAGAAACTTAGGGCAGCAGCCATTCTGAGTCCAACTGGAGCAAGTGTTTGCTTCTTCCATACTTCATTCTTCTATGAGAACACATTATGAAGTGCTCAGAGAAAATATTACCATTCGGTGAAGGTCAAGTGCTATCAAGGCAAACTTTATCACTGTGTGTTCATGTAGCTGCCTTTTGTAGGGGCACACCATTTTTATTTGTTTTGTAGGACGGAAAGTGTTTCTGTCAATCAGAGACTGGCATGGGAAGCAGAGAGGATCTCATACATGAGCAAAAGGGCTATTGCTGTACGTTGAACCTACAACACAGCCTAAGTGAAAAGGGCAGCTGTGGGAACCTGTAATGGAAATACGGAAGCAGGGTTTAAATGTTTTCTTTTTTAAGACTATAATTCCCACAATGCCCCCATGTGATAGATTCAGAAGACAGAAAGGTAGCATAGTGAGGATTCTTGGGGAAACAGTACTGAAACAGGAGCAGACATGGGGAAACAATCATGCCAAGCAAAGCTCTTTGTGAGGTGAACATCTCTCCGTGTATTTTCCAGAAGGGGAAAAAAAATCCTACCTCAACTGCTACTTTCAGTCTAGATGTCATTACTGAAGAATATTTGGCATGGAAAGAAACAAAACTAAACATGCAACTTTTTGTTTTATGGTTTATGTTTTCTTAGGGTATGTTGCATTTTTTCCCCCCCAAGACAATGTGGACTGTAGTGAAGAAGTCTCTTTCCCTCACATGTGCTCTTTCTCTCTTTGGTTAGCGGGTGAGGTACAAGAAGAGTAAGCAGAACTGAAGCTTGGAACATTTTGCACTTTTATCAAAGTAAACGCCATGGGGGGAAAACCTTGCACATAAATTGAGTCTGAAGCTTTTACAAATTGGCTATTTAAACCACTCTATACCTATAAATTGTATGGTGCTGGAGGCTATCTTTCTATGGCCATTGTTCTTCCATGAAGCAAGACAACAAACCCTAGCAGGAAAAAACTACAAGGCCTCTATTATATCAGAAAAACATATTAACTGCATATTAAAATACAGCAAGAAGATAGGAAAGATGGAGGATGCAGAAAATTGCAAGACGCAAAGGAGATGATGTTTTGCATGCAGGCTAGTAAGGTAGAGATGATAAACTTTCAGTAATTCCAACTCAAGCAAGAAAAACATATGTTGTACCTAGATAGTATGGCTGCCTGTTAAAGTCAGTCACAGCTGAGATGCAAGTAAGATGTAAAAAGAGAAGGCAGGATTTTGAACACATCTAAAAAACAGAGCGAGTCAAGGTGTGAAACAAACATGGAGGTCCTATCAGCAGTAGCCTATTAGGCTACTTGGTCATGCAGGTCTTAAGACTGGCAATGGGCATTTATGGGTAAGACCTGTTAAGTTTATCTGTATATGAAACACTACGGATTAGGAGTCATTTATAATAGCCTCTTGCAGGTTCCTACAACTAGCCAGTCAAAGGTGTGGTGGACTGAAAAAGTCTAGATTAAACTTTGCCCACTAAGGGGAAAGACCACCGGGCAGCTGAACAAATTCATGGCACGGTCATAGGCCCGGACTGTGCAAATGTTGAACAACAATAACAAATTGGAAACTAAAAACTTTCACAAAGTACTTTGCAGTTTTCTGACTTTGTAAACAAATTATATAAATATGCCTCAATATTTTATTGGTCCTAAGCCTCAGAGATTTGTTAAAATGAGTCTGTTCCATCATCCAATGTTGCACTGTCCTGAGAATAACACACATTTGGCTGTTAGTTACCGATACAGCTTGAGTATAATTTACCACTTGTCTAACCTATTCAGAAAGAAAATATTGTTCTCATTAATTTACATTAGCAACCAAACCGTGGGAAGGCATTGCTGTTCCTAATGCTATAGAACATTCCAGAGAAAAGGATTTACACATTAGAGCTGAACCAAAACTATTCATGTTTGTTCCTGAACATATTTGTCAGTGCTGCTGAAACACACCTCGTTTCAGTGATTTTGGCACTCCTTGAGAAAATGCTAAATTATTTACATTACCTGCATTTTAAATTGCCAACAGTGACATCATTATGAAGCTAAATTCAATGGGCTGTGTGCTCTGATGATGTTATCACATTTACTAGGTGATTTCTGATTGAGAAAGAAAGTGTAGCAGCCCAGACAGGGCAAAAATGTATCTGCAGCCAAAGAAAACAATGGTTCCAGATGAGACAGTATGAAAATGAGTCTAAGTGGTCTTTAGGAAATGTGTGCTTTCATCTATATATATATATCTAAGTGCAAAGGCTAAGCATTGGGGGATGTGAGGAACTCTTAGTTTCCCTCAAAAGCTACAGGATGATACCTAGCATTGCTTTAGTTAGTGTCAGAGATGAGAACTCCTAGCGTAGCATAGTGACCCTGTTGACTGGTTTATTTTGGGATCTGTAGTACAAAAAAGTGATTGCACTCATCTTTGGGTGGTGTTAAAACCCATTTTACCCATGTGTTTCCACATCCTTCCCCCTTTAAAGAGTGAGTTCACTCCCAACCACAACATGATGGTGGTAGGATATGAAAGACACTTGATGGCACCAGAATGTTACACTGGATGTGACTGATGGATACAGCACCCACTAGTATGTATGTATGTATGTATGTATGTATGTATGTATGTATGTATGTATGTATGTATGTATGTATGTATGTATGTATGTATGTATGTATGTATGTATTTTCACCTTGCTTTTTTTCCTTAAAAGGCGACTTATATCCTAAAAAAGACTATTAAATGCTAAAAACAGTAAGTTTACAGTAAATATTTTTAAAAGAATTAAACAAGTATTATACAGTATTAAAATGGTAATTAAAATCAATACTAAAAACACATTTAAAAGCAACTGAGCATAACAATCCATTCAAAACTCCCTCTCAGGGAGCCACTCACTAACGAAAAGCTTGCCTGAAGAGAAAGGTCTTTGCCCTCTTGCAGAAGGACAGTAAAGATGGGGCCTGGCTGGCTTCCCATGGGAAGGAGTTCCAGAGTCTGGGAGCAGCAACAGAGAAGGCCCTCTCCCCGTCCCCATCAAGCGCACCTATGAAGGTGGTGGGACCAAGAGAAAGGCTTCCTCTGATGATCTTAATGCCCGGGCATACTCATAGAGGGAGATACGGTGCAGTACAACTGAATTCATAGAAGAGAAAGAAGAGGAGGTACCAGTGTCAGTGCAAACACCAACAAACTACTACAGAAACCAAACATGCCACTCAAGGATGGTGGTGGCCTGAAAGTATGAAAAATTACGCTAGGCTATCACACATGGACACAGTGAGTTGTACCTTCGATTTCTCTTTTACCACCAATGCCTGCAAATTGCCATTTGCCAGTTTTTGGAAACAGTAACAAGGAATAGCAATATGATGGGTATTAAAGTAAGGAGACCTTTCCCAACTTGTATCCTTCAGACATGTTGTACTATGACACTCATGGGCTGAAATCCTGTTGATGTTATACAAGCAGCAGTGCTCATCATGCCAAGTGGAAGTGCTATTCATAAAGCACTTCCACAGGTGCATCGTGCAGTTGAACCAAACAGGAACTGTGTGACTGATAGCACAACTGAATTGTGTAATTCTCGTTGCCTGGGTGGAACTCCCAGCCCATTTATGCAGCCATAATGTTATGTTCTGCCCAAAGATGATTTGGGACACATGGAGGTAAAATAAGAGATGTAGTGCAGCAGATGTGGAGATCTGGAGGGTATCTGGAGGGTCTAAACAGATCTAATAGAAGTCACTGCCTCTAGTTTGCAAGAGCTGAACTGGCATGTTAATGATAGGATATTTTGGAGGTCACGTGTTAATAAAAATTACCCTAAGTGAGAGATGACTTGATGGTACATAACAACAACAGCAACAAAGAGGTTTCAAGATTTGCAAATGTCTATAAAAACTGCAAGCAGTTTCAGCATAGTCCTATCAAAATTTGACTTCCTTTACAAATGTCTGCATGTGCTTCAATTTAAAATACCCTCTAATCTAAATTTAGTAAAAATTCACTAGTTACTCAGTTATGAGACACAGCCAAGGTGGTCTAAAGTGTGTTTTTTGTTCACATTCATGAAGTGGGGAAAAAACACCTACCTGGAAAAATATGTAGGGAAGCAAAATGTTTACAGCAAAGCCGAACATTATCATGGCACTTGGTACATCTCCTTGTCAAGACTGATCCTTATTTGAAATATAATAAAGGATGAAATGGTTAAATACATCACTATTTTGCCAATAATAGGTGTTCTTATATAAGTCTAAATGGCAGTCAGGCTGCCCAGCCTATTGATTTTACTGTCTAATGGCTGAAAGAGATGTTATCGTGATTAATTAGAATCCAAAAACAAATGCATCTTAGTTCTGTTAAATCTCCTGGCACTTTCTCTGCCTTTCCCAGCCTCCTGCAGTAGCAGTGTTGTATGCAGAGTTGGAAAAAGCCTAAACTAAAATAGGAATTAAACTCAGCATGGTAGGAGCCAGCCTCAGTGACTTTATTTCAGCCATTAGTGAATTTCTAAACATTCAAGCCAGTTATTATGGTCGTATAATACTGTAAAGCAAATTTAAACAAGTACTGCAACAAAGGGGGGGGGGGGAGGAAGGAGAGGGATGAAAGAAACTGCCTTCAACTAATTTATTAAACACTCTATAATTCTTCAGCCATAACATCACTAGTTCTGTGTTCGGATTAAGTTATGCACAATTATACTGAATTAGTCTTCCTTCCTTCCTTCCTTCCTTCCTTCCTTCCTTCCTTCCTTCCTTCCTTCCTTCCTTCCTTCCTTCCTTCCTTCCATTTATATTGCACTACATTGCCTAAAACATATAAAACAATTCAACACTTTAAAATCTTTTGGAAAAATTTAAAACATTAAAAACTACATACATTTAAACTACAACAGTAGAGGAACCTCCATAGTCTGTTAAAGCCACGATCCTTAATCCCCAAAGACTGTGATGAATACCCATGTTTTAATTTGGCACTAAAACAACGTTCCTGCCAGTGTCAGTCAAGTCTCTAAGAGGAGACCTTTCCACAACTGAGGTGCTATGACTGATAAAACCCTCCCCCGTGTCTCTGTATAATGGATCATTTTCCATGGCAGGACCCACAGGAGGCTGACCCCAACAGATCAGCTATCCGGGTCCCAGGCATCATTGAACTCAAATCAGAAGCATACTGTTAACCCGTACAATTCTTTCAGAACCAGTTGATATGGGCTCAAAACTTTAATGTGCTATTTTCAATCTCTGGCCAGAATATCACTCCTATGGAAAGATTAGTTGGGGGCAGAGACTGCACTTCAAAACGGACATAGCACAATCCTAAACCAAACTGGAGTGTTTTGGAGAGATTTGGGAGGTGTCCAAATGGAAACAAGCTCCTTTAGAGGAGAGGAGAGAGAATACAAATGTAAATTCAGCACAATCTGGATTTGGAGGGACACAGTGAACCAGATGGTGTGTTTGCCAAAACTGATACATTTGCCCAAAAACTCTCCAAAGAAGGAAAATAAAAATATAGGGAGAAGTAGATGAGGGAGATAAGTGGGAGTAGTTTTGTGAAATATACAGTTGCATCAGTGCCCTTCAATCCCAGTGATTGGGGCAGGATGTTGAAGCAATATATTGCAAGACCATCCCACGTTTGGTACTCTTTATTAGTTCTCTGTTCTAGGAGAACATAAGGAGAGTTTTTGTGGAATCTATGGAAGCCGGAGGGGTGTAACACTGGATGCTTGTCTGAAAATGCTGGATGTTCAAGGCCTTCTGTCTTTGTCACTGTATGCTCCACATTCATTGTGCACCTTTCCTGACTTTTGTGCTAATTGAGCAAAAAGCAAAAAGGCCTTAAGCTGTTTTTCATTCATCATAGCTGCCTCATGCCTATACTTCTATTTCTGCTAGACTGTTGAAAAATTACTTTTAAAAGAACCATCATAGCCTTGTTGACTGGGGGATTCTGAGAGTGGTGTTTCAAAAAGTAACATTTCAAACATTTTGGCCTATGGGATGAAGGACAGCTTTACTCAAGGTTTATCAACAGATTTTCAAAACTCTTTTCTCCAAGAACACCAAACACCCAAGCACAATATAGGTAAGTAAGCACACAGTAAGCACCCCTGAAGTCTGATATTTTACATTAAACCTTTGGCTGCCACCGCCACCGGACTACGAAGTGCCATTGCTGCCTTGGACTCTTCTCTACATGGGAAGGCTCACACTTGAAGGCACACTGAGTAACTTCCTGCCTCTTTTCTAAACCTGAAAAACTGTATGTCTTTATATTCATCCAATGCACCAGCCCCGTCAGCCTAGCTGGAGTAGGTGGGGTTGGAAAAGGGACACTGAAATCAAAGAAACATTCTGGACTATTAAGAAACCAACTTCATAACAAAGGAATGGTTACATGCTAGTTGAGCAACAGCAACCAAGTGGAAGCTCTCTGTGTTTCCATATATTAACCTGGGGTAGGGGATGGGGAATGATACTATTATGCCCTCCTTGTGGGCTTCCTGCAAGCATGAGGCTTAGAAAAAGCACTTTTTAGGACTACAGCTCCCAGAATCCCCCAGCCAGTATGACCATGCACTTCTTCGAAGTGTAGTCCAATAGGGTAATGTTTTAAAGCTCTGAGCAGGCCACTGTTGGAAATGGGATACAATGCTTTTTGGATTCTAGAGGTGTCCCAACAGGACTGTTCTTAGGCAGGGTGAGGGTATTAAAGGATTGTTCTGCAGTGACAACTGGACAACTGCTTCCTCTTTGCACATGTTTCTTAAGAACTTTTGAAGAAATGTCATCCAGAGGACTCAATATTATATATATAGACTGCAATGTTCCTCCCTGCCCCCACTGAAAACTAAACATTTTTCTCAAAATGTTAGATCTTCTAACTCTTGGCAGCAGAGAGGTGGGGAACAGCCTTACCATGCTGTGTTTTTTTCTGTACCAAATAATAGTGCTTTAAGTGGAGGCTGAGGAGGGCATCCAGAAATGTTAAGGAATTCATGTGTAGCTGAGTTCTGCACATCCATTCTGAATGCAGCACATAACAAAGGTCACAGATAGCCTGGTGCTGTGTTTTGTGTGGTGCATCTGTTCTACGGGAAAAAAAATGTTCCCAGGTTTCTACTTGGGGAAAAAATGTTGTAAAAGCCTGGTTACTACTGAATATATTTCTAAATGACAAGGTTTATTTGACTGCATTTTGATATGTTTAGGGGAAACCTAGGGTGACAGTTAGAGGAGGCAGGAAGAGGAGACCACAGCAACTTCCACCCAAACAGAAAATGTCAGCTCTTCCCTCGCTAGGATGTAGAAGCATCCTGATGAAAAAAAGAGCAGACGTTTAAAAGTTTCTGACATGTGTCACGAACGCAGCCATTGAGCCAGTGCTGCTGATGTGGCTGAAGATGACAGCATCCGAGCCACTGGAGCTGGCTGCGGGACATTCAAAGTTTGGTGTGTGTCACATCGAATCCTTGTCATGTCACCCTGGAAAAAGAAGGAGGGGGGAGACAGATGGACGCAGGCAACAGCAATGGTTTGGAAATTTAAAACAACAACCTCCCCCTCATCTAAGTGATATTATGAAGCAGCAGTAACACTGGCCCAGCCACCAAACATCTGGGTTCATAGAAGGTTAGGGTGGATTTTTCTTTTTGGCATAATTCCTCCAAGTCATAGACAGTAATTTGTCATGTTCTTGACCCAAACGTATATTCTTTGCAATCCAGACATAATATTGCCATGCAAGAGGTGGCCCTTAATGCTAATCACTAAACCAGTGCCCCAGCTGCTCCCAAGATATCTACAATCAAGACACATTCGTTCCCTACAGGTGGTCATCTGACCTAGAGTGATCTAGAGAGGATGCCTGCTGGATTGGGGTATTCAATGGAATATCTTCTCTTTCTCCAAGAGTAGTAATTCTGATCTGTTTCCTGTGTTGCAACCAGGGTCTTGTTTTGACCAGTTCTCCAGTTGGAAATGATCAGTCCTATTGGCTATCTTATTGTGACCATTTAGGATAATACTTTTTCTGCAGTAGATGGGAGAGACCAAACCTCCCCAGAGCTGCCACTGTGTACATAGAAGTCCTGATTTTAGAAGAGGGGCACTGGATTCTAGAAGGCAGAGCTGCAAGGGATTGGGGGGGGGGGGGAGATTAAGAACTTTTTCCCCACCCACTGGCTTCCATTTTACATTTCATTTTAGCTGAGCAGCAGACACCTGGATTCCTACAGCTGAGTCTCTTCCAAACATCTATTTCTGTTCATGGTGTATTGCTGACCTGATCATGATACTTGGAAGTCATTGTCCATGATGCGTTTGTTTTCATTGTGTTTATGTGGAGAAAAAGTTCATGTTTTTTTCTAATGGTGTTGCTGTCCATAAACACATGTTGAAGGATGAGCAATTGCAGATTGAGCCAGTGTTCAGTGATCCAGTGCTGTGCTGATGTTATTGTTCTGTACATAACCATAAAGATCTATAAATGGTTCTTCCTCACTTCAAAATGAATGACTTTCCTTCCACAAAATGGCCAGAATCCATGTGACTATTGATGTTTGCAAAAGTACATTGGAGTAACTTGGAGGAGCAAATGGTTGCGAATTAACGAATCCCTGACTAAATTCCTAGTCATACGCTGAGTCATCCAATTGGCACACTACTAAGAATTCAATCAGGGACTCTTTACTTGGTGGCTAGTCACTGCTCCAAGTTGTGCCAACACACTTATGCAGGCACAGATATTCACTTGGATTCTGGCCAGATGAACTCTATTTATAAGGGATGGTGGGGTATCCAAAGAATTGTTATTCATAGGCATTAGCTTCTCGTTCAGTCTTTTGAATGAAGATGTGATCACTGCCTAACTTCGGATTTAATATGGGCAGCACTTCTTTTTTTATTATTTAATGGCCTTGGAGGTGAAATTCTGTGGATTTAATTTTAGTATTTTCCAAATACAATCAGACTGTGATAATGTGACTCCTCTGGCAAGCCGCATTTTTACAAAAATCCCTCTTATTAAAAAGTCAGTGGTACCTACAGGCTATGAGGCTGGTTTCCACTTAAATCATTTGGCTACCTAGACAGAGTGATAAATCAAGCACAAAGCAGGGGCTTACCATTTTACATGTTACAGTGTGCTTTCAGAGAGAGGGACGCAGTGTCAGAATGGTGTGACGGTGCAAAATGTGGAATGAGGAGGTGTACATAAAATTACAAGTCTGCCCTTTAGCTCTGTTGGAGATTTTATTTAACTAAAAACAAAACAAAGCTTTGCTTCATGTCTCTCTGTTTGTTCCTTTTTTAAAATTTGCTTTTGGACATTCTGATCAGCGCAAGCAGAGATATGAACTCCCCCACCCCTCTTAAATGTACTGCCATTTAGCAGAGTAGACCCTGAAGGAAAATGATCTTCAGATCCAATAGAACTGGAATAATTCAGGAGAAAAGCTTTGGGGATTCGTAGTTCAACAGGGAACACCAGTATTTTCAAACTAAATGCCATCTTTGTTCTTTTGAGTTCAGTATCTTGTCACTATTGGATCTGACCTCTTTGTTCTCAAGCAAATGAAGTCTGCCTGCTTCCTGCAATTCAAGAATCCAGGTGCTCCAGCAATGAGGCTGAATTTCCCTCCTGAATATAATTTGGGATGGATCTCACAGTTTAAATGGTTTGACTTCCATACCAAATGTAGGAGCCACTAATTTCTGGAGATTTCTGTGGGTCATAATTCCTCAGAGCTTCAAGATCTCCAGAGACAGCTTGGAGATGTTTTAGGCCTTTCCAAATATATATCCAAATATTTAATCTAATGTGGAGTCAATAGCATCATCAACCAGATGCATTTGCTAGATATGCCTGAAAAAACTTAACCTGGCCTGAAAGTGGCTTAGAGCTGCTCTGATGCAAGCCATGGAAGCCCAAATCCATCTAGCAGAGATCAGCTTTGAAGTTGTTGTTGTTTCTGTGGTGTGTGCAGTGGGAGCAGGGAGGGTTAGCCTGCTCTACAGAGGTTCCTGTATCATGCTAAAGTTCTTTCTGCTCATTCAGGTGCTTGCAAATTAAGTTTAGACTATACATGAAGAGAAATTCATTCCAGAGTTCTGCAAATCACCTGAAATGTATCTAAAGAGGAGGTCCACCCATCTCTGTCTAATAGAGCTGAATCAGCCATGATAAGGCAGTTTACTCAGATGCATAACCAAGCAGAAATGGATTTTGCTTGCACCACGGTAGAAATAATCAAACCTGGGAAATCAAATACTTTGTTTCAGCTAATTATCATCCACCATTGGAAATTAGGTTAATTGTTTTATAGCTTTACATTGTTGGTGTTCACAGAAACACTCTGGGGATAGAGGAGAACATAGCATTAATGATGATTCTACCCTCAAGTGTGAATTTTCCTTTCATATTTTAGAGTAAATGAATCGCTGAAGGAAGACATGAGAGTTATATGAGCTATTTCCCTTTTCACAAGAGACAACTTTTCAAGCCACAGGTAGAAAAGCCAAGAGATTTCCTATTGAATGCTAAAATGTAAGGAAATTTGAGTTCTTTTTGCTAATTGTTGGAGCCACAGGCAAGTAGCAAGCTTGTCCATCTGGCAACAAAAGACCAAGCTGCTGGTACTAAATCCTTGTAGTGCTTTCTGTTTTCTTCCTAAGAAAGCAGTTCCTATAGGTCCTCCCAATGACTGTAGTCATCACACCCCTGCATTGCCAAGGACAGCCCTACTGTTAGGCAAAATGAGGAGGTCACAATGAAAGCTAGTGAGTGGATAGAGCTGTGTCTGCCATGTGACCTGCTCTAAACACATAAACTACAGAGCTCCCTTCTGATCCAGTGGATAATGCTTACCATTGCCATTACAGAATATTAAACAGGCAGCCTGCTTGGCTTTGTAGGAGCGGGAAAGAAGCACTATCTTGTGCTTTGCCCCAGGTAGGAAAATGTCTTGGATTGGCCCTGCCTATTACCTAGATAAATCAATCGGATGCAGTATCTGAGGAAATTTGAGCCTATCACTGAATGCTGGCTGGACAATGTAAAACCTGTCCTGAAGAACAGGGAAGGAAATGAGGCAAATCAAGTGCCTGTATATTTGTGAGTGGCTGCCTATAAACCACCATGTAGATACTGCAGACATTATTTCATCAGCTTCACATTCATGACGGAACATTCTGGAAGGTGTTATGATTCTATTGGCAGAAATGAGGCTGCCAGCTTCATGACAGCATAATCTGGCCTTAAAATTGTCCTCATAATTATTCCTTCAAGTCTGACAGCATTTTTGTACCAAAGAGACAGTCTGCTTCAAGATGCAGAGGTCACAAACTCAGACGGCAACACATAGTACTTCAGAATTCAGGTCCCCCATTTTTTATGTTCCCCTGCCATCATATAAATGCAAGAAAAGTACGGGCTGGAAAAGGAAGAACACCACAATTGAAAGAAATACTGCTCCACACAAGGCAGACCCAGAATTCACTGCAGTAGGGGGTCAGAGGGCTAAATAAAGCAGCTAGGTTATTAAAGAAGGCTAGGATAAATTTATGATCCCTCACTAGCATGTGCAGCTCTGGGCAATAGGATAAGGACAACCGGATCACCAAAGCTTCAAGGGTTCTACCTCCCTCCTCTCATGAATCAGAGTGAGCAGCCTGGAGGCAGGAGATGAGAAATGGCAAGAGCAGTAATCTCAGGGAATGGAAGAAAATCCTTGAGTTTGTCATTCTTGATGCGCATTACATCACACCAGCAAACTGCTTATTTCTTATGGGCATGGGGTCATTTCCTGATCTTTCACATGCCTGCCTACTGCCTAGATGACAGGGAGGGGGGAAAAGAGAGGAGCCATTGCACAGGCTGTTTAAGAGAAATATATATGAAGATAAACACAAACACATCTTTTAGGCCTTCATACACAGAGAAAGCTCAAATGTTTTGATGATCTCTATGCGTCTATCAACCCCTTTAAAAGAATCACATGATTTTAAAAATAAATAATAGGTAGAAAGGCAAATGGCATTGCATATATTGAACAACATATACATTCAAATCAAAATTTATTTTGATCTATATTCTGACTCTCCCAAAACCAGAAATGGGGGCAGGTCACATTAAGATTAAAAGGAAAGGATAGAGGCTGCCAGCTTCAAGGCAACAATTATAATACTAATGCCCAATTAAACAGATCATAATGTCAAACACTACTGAATTAAACCAGTATAAAATAACATCAGTTCAAATATATAACCATAAGAAGCACCACACTTAGCCATTAAAAGCTCCATATTGAATGAAAGCCTCTTCATCAGTGAATTGCCAAACTTTGACTAAATGAAAAGGCCTTTATCTGTCAGCAGAAGGATAGCAAGGAAGGTACCAGCCTGTCTCCTCTTGACAGGGAGCTCTGTAACCTTGGTGCAGCCACTAAGAAGTCTCTGTCTCTGTTCCTCATCAAATACACCATTGAATTTGGCAGGACCCGTGAAAAGGGATGGGTCATAACCAGTATGTGAAAGGGAGCAGTAGCTAGTGAAATTGCCGTAAAAAGATAGTTGCATGATCCCCCATGAGTAATTGATCCTGGTCAACAAAAACATTTTTAGTTGCTAATTACTTGGAACATGGCAAGGTGCCTAAAGAGAAGCATCTATCTGCTCCACTTCCCTTGTCACTTTCTCCATATTGACAGTGATGTGACTGAAAAGGAAAAGAGTGATGCTGGTGCTTAGGCTCTCCACCACATGTGAGAACTCTGGAAAGTTATCTTGTTCACATAGAGAGCCTACACGCAGGCCTGAATCTCTTGTCTTCAGGCACATTGCTCTCAACTGGAGAAAAGAACAATTGAGGGGTGGGGGCACATGCTTCTCTCTAAGCACATTGCCGTGAACTATCAATAGTAACTAATGGTTTTTTGTGTGTTCCATCAAGTTGCTTCTCACTTATGGTGATCCTTTTCAAGTTATGAGAGATGTTCAAGGAGTGATATTCCATTGTCGCACCCAATCAATGGGTTTTCATGGGTGAATGGGAATTTGAACCAAAGTCTCCTGAATACTAGTCCAACACTCTATTCACTACATCACACAGGCTCCGAACTAATGACTGAATAGGACTAATCTGGTCATAGTGTTGTGGACCAGCTAAACCCTTCAAATACTATTCAAGGGCAGCCTGATTCAGAGCACACTGCAGTAATCTTAACAGGATATACGTAAGGTATAAGTCACTGTAGTCAGATGAGACATCTCCTGGAATTGTCACAGTTGTGCAGTATCCTCATATGTACAAATACACCCTTAGCCAATGCCAAAACCTGAGTATCCAGAACGAGGATGATTCCAGAAGTACCAGCAAACTGCAAATGTGTGGATATAGTTGACCTGTGACCAGAGCACAACAATAGGAGGATCAAGAATCTGTGCATCAAACTCTCCTTCGGCAGGGAAGGGCTGTTCTTTGAGCTAGCTTGTGAATGTAACAGGAATAAGTGCTAATTCTGTAAATGGCTGACTCAGGTCTAGAGTTTCCAATTGCTTCTTAAAGTCATTACTATGGGAAAGGGATTTATTCTGTGTGGATAAATAGCTTGTCTCTTTTTGCTGTACCACAGAGACAGTAGGCTGTAAAGAGAGGTGTTGGACTAAGCTATGCCCTTACCTCTCAACTATTTCCCTGAGGTGCTGTAAAAATAAGTGTGTCTGTGTGTGGAGGAGGAAAGGTGGACTGGGGTGGGGACATTCCATATCTAACAAAAAAACAAGCTTTTCAGAGATGTCTGTACTGCACACCACTGGCCACTGAGCAGCCATTATTACCCTATGTCAGAAAAGAATGATGCCTTTTCTGAAGCAGTCAGGACAGACATCAGGAGCATATAGCAGAGGCTTAAAGAATAAAAAGGGACTGGTGAGAGCTACCCCCTCCCCCTGCCACTCTCTAATTCAGGGTTGGACTAAGTGCAGCCCTCCAAAAGACTGCCGTCATTCTTCTCCACTGGCTATGCTGGCAACGGCTAATGCGAATTGCACTCCAACAGCATCTGGAGTATCCCACTCGGCCCACCCCTGCTGTAATCTAACACAGGTGAGTTTAAAGCATCTAAAGAGTCAGTAGAAACCTTCATTGCACAAGGCGTAAAAGCTCAGTTAAATGCCTTTTTGTGGACCATGCTCTGATGAAGCACATGGAATGGAAAAAGTTAGGAAGAAGGAGCTCAATGAAGTGCCCAAAGGCCTTTGTGGTTATCAGTCCCAGAGTGAGGCCCCTGATAAAATTATCTGAATTGGGTCTCACATATAGCTGGCTCATTCAATTCATTGTTCTTTTGCATTTTGAGAGCTTATATGTTGGGGCATGAAGGCCCAGCAGCTGCTGATGGGTACTAGGCACATGGCTCTGGGAGCCAACATACTGATTCCCACAGTACTCTGTTGTTGCACTTGGCATTAAAATGTTGTTGCACTGGGCATTAAAAACAGCAATGTTTTCATGAACTCATCAAAATGATGAGTTCATGAAAACATTGCTGCACCCTACTGCCACCAAAAGTGCCATGAGAACTGGAAGCTGAAGTGGTCCACTGACTAACAGAGGGCACTGCACCTAGAACTGACTGTCGCGCACCCCCAGTGTCCCTAGTTTGTTTCCCTCAAACCCAGGTCCCACTTTTGGGCACGACGTTCTTTATTCTCCTTACACCAACTGCCACCAGTGGATCTTTATCCACACGTTACCAATAATGCTTCCTGGACATGTGTTGTCAAATATAACAGATTATTTATTGTTTAGTTGTAGAATCACATAAGTATATTAATAGATGTTGTATGATGTTTCACTCATTGCTTGGATATTACACACGTTTCTTTATTGGTATTTTCATATAAATCACTGTGAATCACTGGAATACTATTAGATGACTGTCTATTTATTTTACTTCTATCTTTTATCTATTCTTTAAACCATAAACCAACTATACCATACCAACTTTCCAATCTCTCTTATAAACCTCTCTAAAACCTTCTCTCTCCTTCTCTCTCAGTTACCAACTGTCTCTAACTGTCCCCCTGACTCCGCCCTCCTGTCCTCTTATAGGCTCCAGCTCTAGAGCTACACATGACGGACAGGTGGGACATGGGCATTCCGCCACATACCTCCCCCCTTGGAAAGTTTGTTTCATGGGGTAAAACTTATGGTAGTTTACCCTCATGAACAACGTATGCTTTTTCTTAACAATATTTCTAACAATTTTTTCCCCCATGCAATTCTCATTTACACATTTGCAATTTATACTTACTCTTTTACCCAGTTGACAGCATTTTATTCTTATTACTTTATATTCAAATAACATTAATCAACATTTTTATTACATACAAACCACTTCAGTCACTTTTATCCTTACTTATCATTAGTTCATCTATACATTGCCTTTTCATTTATTTCATATTCATTTACACTTAGAACCTTTATTTAGAACAATTTTAATACCATTAAAAGTTACATTTTTCTTCTTTTCCGTCAGTCACTCTTCTGGTCTTCGGGATAAGGCGTCCTTGGCTACCACAGTTTGAGTCCCTAAGACTCTGGATCCCCAAAGTCACAGTCTTGTAGGGGTATGGCCCACCTCATCAACTTCTTATTTTTCGCTCTGACAGTCCGCAACCACAGCTGTGGGGAATGGTCTGTGCATGGAACAAAATGTCTTCCCCATAGGTACGGTCCGAGCTTCCGCAAAGACCATATAATCGCCAGACACTCACGGTATATGATGGAAATGTGGCTCTCGCCAGCCTGCAGCTTCTCGCTCAGGAACGTCACCGGATGAAGGTCCCCGTTGTCGTCCTCCTGGCTCAGCACGGCTCGCAGTCCGATGTGGGATGCCTCTGTGAAGACGGTGCACCCTCGCTGGAAATCTGGTTCTCTCAGGGCAGGACTGGTCCTCAGCGCAGTCTCCAACCTCTCGAAGGTCTCTTTACAGTCGCTTGACCACAGGATCTCGCCAGCTTTTCTTTTAGGGGTTATGTCTGATAAAGGGGCCTCTATTTCGCTGAAGTTCTGGATAGAGCGCCTCTCATAGCTAACTAACCCTAAGAAAGATCTGATCTTCTTTGCTGTTGTTCTAGGCCAGCTACTGATTTCTTTCATCTTCAGTGTTAGGGGTTTGATTATGCCTTCCCCAACAATATGGCCTAATTCTTTTAACTTGGAGTTACCCAGCTGGCATTTGCTAACCTTCACTGTTAATCCAGCCTCATGTATTCTTAGTAGCACTATTTCATTATGGTTTATGGGATCTGTCCACGTCTGACTATAGATCCTTATCTCATTTTTGTATGCTACCATGAATTCTCTACACTTGATCCAGTTCACATGGACCACTCTCTGACCTTCCTTTCCTTCCTCCTGAATTATGTACTTTATTTCATTCATCTTGGATTTTATTCTAACAGGATTTGCCCAGTTTATTTGCATCTTATTTCCTTTTATAGACCTCAGCCTCAGGACTTTCTCTCCCGGACTGAATGATCTTTCTCTGGCCTTTTTTCTGTACCACAACTTGGGCTTCCCTTGTTGGATCTGCAAGTATTCTGTGGTTAACTTCAGAGATTGTTTCAAGGGTTTCATTAACTTATTTATGTACTGGATCACTGACTCTGGGTATTCTCCCTGTTGTTTCTCCCAATTTTGTCTGCTTAAATCCCAGGGTCTCCGCACTTTCCTTCCAAATAGCAGTTCAAATGGACTGAACTCAGTGCTTTCCTGGAGTACAGACCGGCATGCATATCCCCAGGGTTGTATCTCGTGA
Organism: Intellagama lesueurii; assembly: GCA_037013535.1. Taxonomy (NCBI): domain Eukaryota; kingdom Metazoa; phylum Chordata; class Lepidosauria; order Squamata; family Agamidae; genus Intellagama; species Intellagama lesueurii. Next base: position 156,777,946 of record JBAJHW010000003.1, on the reverse strand, counting down.
TCCCAGTCATTGTGTTTTTCTGCTGTATAAGCTCTGATCATTCGCATTAGGGTCCCATTAAATTTTTTTCTGCTAGTTACTGTAGGGAATGGTCCCACCATGTCCAGGCCTAAGCGTTGAGATGGGGTTGATGTGATTGGTAAAGGGCTCAATTTTGCTTTAGCTTTATCATTGCCCGTACCCTGCCTTTGCCATACATAACAGCTTAGACAGTATGGTTCTATTTGCTTCCCTATTCCTGGCCAGTAGAAATTCTGAGCTATTCTCTGCTTTGTGTGTGTGATTCCTAAATGAGCATTATGTCCTTTCTCCATAATCCTTTCCCTGTATTTAAAAGGGATCACCAGTTGTTGGGGGACATTTTCCCCTCCCCTCTGAGGCTTAATTAAGACCTTTCTATATAACAGGTCTTTCTCCACACAGAACTCTTCAGGGCTTTCAGGGGTTAGTGTTCCTTCTCTGGCTGACTCAAAGCATTGTTGTAGCGTAGAATCCTGTCTTTGCTCTTGTTTAAAAGCATTTTCCTGAGGATTTCTTATAGCTATCACCTCAGATGTTTTATTGTCTTCATCTCCTCCTATAATTCCATTAGGGATCTCACAATTTTCTGCAGGTTTTTCTCTTTTTTCTATCTGGGAGCGAGTAGTGATTAAAACACTCTTTACATGCTCAGATAGATCTAACCCAATCAAACATGGAGTAGGAATTTGATTCGTGAGGGCTACCTTCCACACTCCAGTCCACCCTTGATATTTCATTGGTATTTGAGCCATAGGTAGAGTAATTAATTCTTTCCCAATCCCTTTTATGGTTATATATTCATTTCTTACTATATTTTTCTGAGAGATAATATCAGGATGACACAAAGTCACCTGTGAGCAGGAGTCTCTCACCGCTAGATATTTTGTATCATTTATATAAATTTGTTCCCCAGAACACCAAAGCAGTTCTTGGTTATTTTCAATATAAAAGCATTGGACAATGTTGGCTAATGGCAGCTGTTTTTCCTGGCCCTCTGCCACCTCTGTTTCAGCGCCATTTTCAATTGCCTCAACTGTCTTTCCCTGCTGTTGTACATAGTACACTTTCCTGGGTACATTTCCACCTCCTTTCTGTGGAACCTCTTTATTCTTTAAGGTTTGGCATTGGGAAATGAAATGCCCTGGTTTCCCACAGCCATAACACAATTTTGGACCCCTTTGTTCAAAGAGAGGGGGCTTTTCTCCCTTCCCTTCAAAGCTTTGTTTCTTCTGTTGATTCTGCTCTGAGGGTTTGCTTCTAAAATGGCCTCCAGTATTCTGATAGTTCTTGTGGTAATCTCTGGGTTCTTTTCTTCTTTCCTCCCAGCTGTTACCTCCAAGTTTTACCTCAGAATATTTTGGGTTTCTTATTTCTGAGATAAAATCAGCTGCTTTTGATAGATTCCCCTCAGGATTAGATTTATTATTATAATAGTTTTGGACTGCTAATTCCAATCGTTTCCTTTTTTGTTGTAATTCCATCTGTTTTTGTCTCAATTCTATTTGTATCTTTTCTTGTTCCATGGCTATCTCCTTTTTTCTGGTCTCAGCCTCAGCCCTGAGCTGTAAAAATTTTTCCTCAGCTTAGCTCTTATTTCTAACAGTTTCTCTCTCTCAAAATTTAGCTCATTTTGTCTTAGCTGGAATTCCTGTTCCAATTTCCACTTTTGAAACTCTTGGGAGGTTAAAGCAGCAGCTTCTCCCCTTGAGGTACTATCTTCTTGCGCCCCATATTGCTCAGCTAATTCAGGGCTTTCCCCTTCGTGAGGTAAACCTTGTTCATCAGATACCTCCATTGTTAACCGTTTCCCCCTCTTAGAAGGCATGGTTTATTTGTCTTTCTCTGGATAAGTTGGTTGGTTTAATAGAGGCAAATAGACAAGCCTCAATTTAAAAACACTTTTTCCTTTTCTGTGTTAGAGAGAGAGAGTGATATACAGTAGCCTTCTGCTGTAGCAGCAGTTACTTTATTTCTTTCTTTAGGCACCTAGCCTTCTCTGGTTGTGAAACACTGTTTCTTCCAGTCTCCAGACACCCAGCTTTTTCCTTTAATATTTATATTATTCCAGCCACCACTTAGATTTTGTCCCCTCAGCTTCCTTGGACCTTGGCTTCCTTTTTATTCCATTCTGCGCTCCTCTTTCAGAGCTAGGGATCTAAAGTTAGCCCTCTTGGTCTTTCCCTAAGCTTGAGGTAAATTTTAAACACTAAATTCTCCTCAGAGTCTCTTCCTGCCTTAGTCTTTCCACGATCAGGAGTCCCTTCCAAGCTATCCACACAGAGCTTTTAGGGTTTCCCACTCCTTCTCATTTGACTAACAGGTCCCTCAGACTCAGAGAATTTATTTTCTCTTCCTTTGGCTCACTGGAATTTATTTCGCATCCCACCTCAGACTCAGAGATTTTCTTTTCTCTTTTCTTTGTCTCACTGGAATTTATTTATTTCGTATCGCACCGCTGGTGCCACCACTTATGTCGCGCACCCCCAGTGTCCCTAGTTTGTTTCCCTCAAACCCAGGTCCCACTTTTGGGCACGACATTCTTTATTCTCCTTACACCAACTGCCACCAGTGGATCTTTATCCACACGTTACCAATAATGTTTCCTGGACACGTGTTGTCAAATATAACAGATTATTTATTGTTTAGTTGTAGAATCACATAAGTATATTAATAGATGTTGTATGATGTTTCACTCATTGCTTGGATATTACACACGTTTCTTTATTGGTATTGTCATATAATATACTTATATATTATTAATCCGACGGAGTATAATAAAGAAGCTGTTAGGGCCGCGACTAACCTTTATCTGGCTAAGATAAGGGCTGCTAGTCGAGCTCACCTCGCTAACCGGATAAGTGAGGCTTCAAATCAGCAGGTGGAAATTTTCCGTATAGTTCGCGACCTATCCGGAATTGGTCGGGGCGAAGGGCCTCCCCCTAACATCTCCCCTGACCAATTTGCAGCATTTTTTAAAACTAAAGTGGAGGCCATCCGCCGGAAGCTTTCTCCTTTTTTGGTTACAGTGGATCGAGCAGAGATGTCCAGCGCTCCGCCTTGCCCGGTGAGTTTTGACCACTTTCAACCTGTGATGCCTGACATTGTGGACAAGGCGCTAGTTCGCTGTCAGGCCACCACCTCCTCCCTTGACCCTTGCCCAGCCTGGCTAATCAAAGCAGCCAGGCCTATAACAACTGAATGGGCTACAGCAATAATTAATGGGTCTCTCCAGGAGGGCAGGTTTCCCCCTGCCCTCAAGGAGACACTCATTAGGCCCATTCGAAAGAAACTTAATTTGGCGACGGACGATATTGGCAATTACAGGCCCATCGCCAATGTTTCTTTCATGCGTAAAGTGGTTGAGAGGGTGGTGGCCGATCAGCTTCAGGCGCACTTGGATGAAACAAATGCCCTGGATCCGTTCCAGTCGGGCTTCAGGCCGCGCCATGGTACAGAAACGGCATTGGTCGCCCTGTTAGATGACTCCTTGAGGGAGGCCGACAGGGGAAAAACTTCTCTGTTGGTCCTCCTCGATATCTCAGCCGCCTTTTATACCGTCGACCACGGTATCCTCCTGAGGAGGGTCTCTGAGTTGGGAATCGGTGGTCAGGCGTTGGCCTGGCTCCGGTCCTTCCTGGGGGACCGTCCTCAGAGAGTTCAGCTTGGGGAGCATGAGTCGGCCCCGTGGAGCCTCAATTGTGGGGTTCCGCAGGGTTCGACCATCTCTCCAATGCTGTTTAACATCTATATGAGGCCGCTGGGCGAGGTTATCAGGGGGTGTGGAGCATCGTGCCATCAATATGCCGATGACACACAGCTCTACATCTCCTTTTTGCCAACTACAGTGGATGCCGTTCTGTCCCTGCAGCGCTGCCTGGGGTCTGTATTGCAATGGATGCAGGAAAATGGGCTGAGGCTGAACCCGGACAAGACGGAGGTCCTGAGGGTCGGGGGGCCTACCATCAGCGGTTTGGGAAACTCCCTCTCTTTTGGGGGGGTGACTCTCACTGCGAAGAGTGAGGTGCGCAGCTTGGGGGTCTATCTGGACCAGGCGCTCGCCATGGAATCCCAGGTAGCGTCAGTGGTCCGCACCGCTTATTTCCATCTCTGGCGGATAGCCCAGCTGCGTCCCTATCTAGATGTTGGGTCGCTCACCACTTTGGTCCATGTGCTCGTAATCTCGAGATTAGACTACTGTAATGCTCTCTATGTGGGGCTGCCTTTGAAATCTATGCGGAAACTCCAGATGGTGCAGAATGCGGCAGCCAGACTTCTCAGTGGGGTAAGGAAACATCAACATATTACTCCCACTCTGGCCACCTTGCATTGGCTGCCTGTTCGGTTCCGCGTAGATTTCAAAGTTTTAATGCTTACGTATAAAGCCCTAAACGGTTTAGGGCCTCGCTACCTGACGGAACGCCTTCTCCCACCTAGATCTACCCGTATCACCCGATCTAGCCAGGAGGTGAGGCTGAGGAGCCTAACGTCGAGGGAGGCCCGGAAGGAAAAAACAAGAAACCGGGCCTTCTCGGCAGTGGCTCCTCGTCTTTGGAACAGCCTCCCTCCTGAGATTCGCATGGCCCCGTCGCTGGGCATCTTTAAATGCCAACTGAAAACCTGGCTGTTTAAGCAAGCCTTCCCTCCACCCACCGTCTGAATTTTTGTTATTTTGTGTTTTCTCCCATCTTGGATCATTGTTTATTTAGTAATATATTGTTATGATTTTAAATTGTTAAATTGTTAGATGATATGTTGTTACCCGCCCAGAGTAGTCTATATGACTAGATGGGCGGGCTATAAATGTAATAAATAAATAAATAAATAAATAAATAAATAAATAAATAAAATATAAATCACTGTGAATCACTGGAATACTATTAGATGACTGTCTATTTATTTTACTTCTATCTTTTATCTATTCTTTAAACCATAAACCAACTATACCACACCAACTTTCCAATCTCTCTTATAAACCTCTCTAAAACCTTCTCTCTCCTTCTCTCTCAGTTACCAACTGTCTCTAACTGTCCCCCTGACTTCGCCCTCCTGTCCTCTTATAGGCTCTAGCTCTAGAGCTACACATGACGGACAGGTGGGACATGGGCATTCCGCCACACTGACATAAAGCTGGATGCAGTCCTGAGAACAGGAGTCTGGATAGCTCAGTGGCTTAGGCATCTGGCTGTGGAGCCAAATGTCAGGGGTTTGATTCTCCACTGTGCCTCCTTGACAGGGGCTGGACTCAATGATCCATACGGTCCCTTCCATCTCTGCATTCCTAAGATTAAGATTAAATTTGGCAGTCCTCAATTCTCAATCTAGCCTTGCTGAAAAAGCCACTGTCCTTTAGCCATAGTCTCCTTGATCTGCAATAGGGAGATAGTATCAGTCTACCTCAAAAAGCTGTTATGAATGTCATTGGAAACATATATATGAAGCTTAGAACATTATTGGGTGCTATATAAATGATGCCAAGTAATGGTATGACTTCCAGTTTTGTAAGATAGTTCTGCAAGTGCAATAAAAAGAAAATTAGTATCTATCTAGCACACAGATCATGGAAGAATGCAAGCTTAAAAACCAAGCATGGAAGATACACTTAAGATATCCCAAGTTGTTGAGTTGCTGTTATCATTTTATTGTGAACATTCTTAAAATGAGATAATGATACAGGTTGGGGGAAAAGGAAATAAAATGCAACTGGATAGCTTTATCAATGCAGCCATCCTTCCTCTTTGCCAGTGGCATTTGTGTGGTTGGCAATAGGCTCAACCCCTATGAAGCCAGCATGGGAAGGGACTATGAGGTAGTGTGTTAATGTAGAAAAATAAGAATATCTTCCTTGCATAGACTACCAGCAGCCAGAAATGGATAACTGCCCCCCTCCCACAGTCAATACGAATAATTGGTGTCATGTTAAATATAGGCCTTGAATAACATCTGTATTCTGGTCTACTACTACAGGAAAAGATGGCAGTAGAGCAGGACGCCAGGGCTGACCTGGCTACCAGGGGAGCAGAGGAAACACAGTCAGTAAACCAAGCCTCACTAAGCTAGACAGGTCTGCTCAAGGCCTCATGGTCAGAAGGCAGCTATGCCTGAACTTTAGTAGACCAGGCCTCTGGCTGGGATGAAGGAGCAGGAGCCACACTGTCCAGGGAACTGGGCTACCCAAATTATGGGTTGACCATGTCTTCCCCACCCTCAAAGCGCAGGTCTATCTGATGCTAGTAGGCCAAGCCTCTGGTCTGGACAAACAAAAACAAAACAAAACAAAAACAACAGGAAACTAGTATCCCTCTTGAGGGTCAATATACCCAGACAGTCATTTGACCAACCTTCCCTGCTGGAGGATGGGTCTAACTGGGGCTTGGTAGACCAGGCCCTCATGAAGTACAAGGTTGATTTGGAGTCACATTTTGTGCTGCTTGCTCTGGGTGCCAAAATTGCTAGTTACTGCTCTGATCAATATAATACGGATTTATAAGGCATGTTACTAATTTAGCACTGGGGGCCAAAGGAGATGTCCAGCGAAGTCAAGAACAGAGAATATGACTCAATTCTTCTGATTTCCTTGGAATTGTATGTATCACTGCAGAGCTCCCATGAAAATGACAAGGTCTCCAAGCAACGATGAGAGGAAATCTGCTTCAGGGCTTTAGTGGCCTGTTTTTGTCAGACACACATTCTCTTCTTCTTAAGAGTGTAGCATGTGAGGTGCTTGCCTCAGGATCTTAGGAGTTTAATTTTGTTTCTTAAAGCATGCCAAGAGTTAATAACCCTAAAAGTTACAAAGTATAACTGCCCATCCTTTTGTAAACTTGCCATAAAATGCTGCAACAGTCAGAAGAATGAGTTCACAGCAGTACAATAGGTGACTTCATGGTGATCTGAATCCTGCTGCTTTATAGCTTGAAACCACTGAGGCTCTTTCTCCTTGGCAATCTCCCTAAGCTAAATAAGTCTGCCTCCTGCCAAGGAGCTGACACTTGGTGTTGCTGAGACATCCAGGGTGTTGAGGACAAAGAAGACTAAGCTCCAAGATCAAAGCCAGAGTCAGCAGCCATTTTATGGGGCTTTGACAAGGAATATTCTTTATTCCCACAAGGTTGGTTCCTAAGTTTTCTTGGGATGGTAGCTAGATTATAGGGGTGTTAGCTGCATGAAGATGCTGCAGAAAAAAGCAGCTGCAACAATCAAAGGTTTGGAGCACCTTCTGTATCAGGAAAGGTAAAAACACTTGGTGAGTTTTACTTTGGAAATGTGACAAACAACTGAATACTGCATATGATAGATGTCTATATTATTTATTTCTGTTTATACATTTCATGTGTGTCATTTCTCATCAAGTCAGAACTGACTTATAGCAACCCTAATAGGGTTTCCAAGGTAAGTGCAATATTTAAGGTGTGATTTTACCAGCTCCACACCTCCAGTGAGTTTCCATGTCTGAAGAGGGATTTGAACCTAGGTCTCCTGAGTCTTAGTCCATCACTGTATCCATTACACCACACTGGGTATTTTATATATTTTCTAAAACTGTAAAATGAAAATACCGAGATGAGGGAGCAACTAAGATAATAAAAGGATAAAGGATTATCTCTCATTCAATTTTCTTTCTCTCAATGAAAGATAACTTGGGTACATTGATGTAAGACTCACTATATGTCTCCATAGAATAGTCAGTCACTCTATGCATGGAACCTCCATCTTGTCTCTCTCAAGTCTCAGCCTTTTTACCCTGAACTTATTCTAAAGCTGCCTACAGACATTGGCCAGGGGTTCCACAGCTTCCCCAGGATTAATACAGGGAAATTTAGATGTAGAGTAGAGATGGGGACAAATCAAAAAAATGGTGATTCGTTTTGATCCGTTATTTGTTAAGGTTAACGGATCAACGAATATGAATATACGAATATTCTTCGACGAATCGATCCGTCGATTTGTCTGCACTTTAAACGGCTATAACACTGGCCCCCAACCACCTAGAGACACAATATATTTGCAGGGAAGCTTCCTCAGATGCTTTTCTACAACTCCTGAAAGTTTGGTGAACATTGGATCATGGACCCCCAAGTTATATAGTCACAAAGAGGACACTCCCAGGAAAGATCCCCCCAGGTACTTAGAGACTCCAGAATCACAACGGAGCTTCCTATGTCTTTCCCCAACACGCCTGCCAACTTTGGTGAAGATTGGATATCGGACATCTGATTATTCACCCACAAATTGGGTCCCCCCAGGAGAGTTTACCACACGGCACAGAAGCCCATTCTACCTACCGGCCGCCGATCAACTGATCAGAAGCCGATAGGCAGCCGCCATCCCCCCCCCACAGCCAGCCACCCCAACAGCCTACCCCCACACCCCCTTCCTTTCCCTACCTTAGCCCCCACCCCACTCCCACTGACACCCCCTTACCTTAATAGCTACTGCCGAGGTATCCATCAGGCCTTCGCAGCCCCGGCATGTAAAAAGGGAGACTGGCTGCCCTTTGCAAAGATGGCGGCTGTGGCTTCATTTAGGGTAGGGAAGCTGCAGCTGCCATCTTTGCAAAGGGCAGCCTGGATTCCCTTAAGGCAGGCTAAGGGAATCCAGCTTGCCCTTTGCAAAGATGGCAGCTGCAGCTTCCCTACCCTAAATGAAACTGCAGCCGCCATCTTTGCAAAGGGCAGCCAGTCTCCATTTTTACATGCATGGCTCCGAGGCCAGAAGACCTCGGCAGCAGCAATTAAGGTAAGAGGGTGTTGGTGGGGATGGGGTGGGGTGGCGTGGGGCCTAAGATAGGGAAAGGAAGGGGTGGGGTAGGCTGTGGTGTTGGCTGGCTGTGGGGGGTGGTGGTGGCTGCCTTTCTGCCGCCGACCAGCTGATCAGCGGCTGGTAGGCAGAATGGTGTTTTGTTTGTTTGTTTGTTTTTAAAATACGAAGGACGAATAAAAATGGGTAAATATTCATCCCTTCGTATTCGTGGGGGTCTCTGGAACCCACAAATACGGATCGACGAATATTTAATGAATTGGCTATATTCATCGGAAAAAGCGATCCGTTTTTATTTTCGTCCCCATCTCTAATGTAGAGCTCTGTTTCATCTATATACTGATGACTCATGGATGACTTCCCTCAGAAGTTCATGTAGTTGTTTGAAAGTATGTGTGATAATTTAGAATATTGTGGCATCTCATTGGCCAATGGCCAAGTCATGGAGCAGAAATCTCATTACCATATTTTGAGAATGCTCCTCCAGGAAGAGGGACAACTGCCCTAATCCATACCAACCCTTCTCCATGCTGAGATAAGTATCAGAGCTCTTATTATTTATCTGATTTATATCCTACATTTCTGCAAGGACTAGGACTCAAGGCTACTTAATCAGGACATGATTTTTAAAAAACACTTACATTAAAGCACAGTGGCTGAAATCCTATTGCAGAACTCTGCAGGCATAAAGGCTGATGATGTTACCAACCATGGGTATTATCTTTAATTTAAAGTTACCCTAGATCTGAGACTCCCTAGGAATTGTTTTTGATGTGGGGAAGACTTTGGGAGCCCCAGGACAAAAGGAGGAAAGTCTTTAGGATCAGAAAATCACCACCAAGAAAGTAAAATCTGTCACTGCCTCCATATCTTCCCCTTCTATTTGCCAGGAGGTGATGGGACCAGTAGCCATGATCTTAGTTATTTTGATGTTGAGCTTCAGACCATTTTTTGCGCTCTCTCCTCTTTCACCCTCATTAAGAGGTTCTTTAATTCCTCTTCACTTTCTGCCCTCAGAGTGGTATCATCTGCATATCTGAGGTTGTTGATGTTTCTTCCAGCAATCTTAATTCCGGTTTGGGATTCCTCCAGTCCAGCCTTTCGCATGATGTATTCTGCATATAAGTTAAATAAGCAGGGAGACAATATACAGCCTTGTCGTACTCCTTTCCCAATTTTGAACCGATCAGTTGTTCCATATCCAGTTCTAACTGTTGCTTCCTGTCCCACATATAGATTTCTCAGGAGATAGATAAGGTGGTCAGGCACTCCCATTTCTTTAAGAACTTGCCATAGTTTGTTGTGGTCCACACAGTCAAAGGCTTTTGCGTAGTCAATGAAGCAGAAGTAGATGTTTTTTCTGGAACTCTCTGGCTTTCTCCATAATCCAGCACATGTTAGCAATTTGGTTTCTAGTTCCTCTGCCCCTTCGAAATTCAGCTTGTACTTCTGAGAGTTCTCGGTCCACATACTGCTGAAGCCTACCTTGTAGGATTTTGAGCATAACCTTGCTAGCGTGTGAAATGAGTGCAATTGTACGGTAGTTGGAGCATTCTTTGGCACTGCCCTTCTTTGGGATTGGGATGTAGACTGATCTTTTCCAATCCTCTGGCCACTGCTGAGTTTTCCAAACTTGCTGGCATATTGAGTGTAGCACCTTAACAGCGCCATCTTTTAAAATTTTAAATAGTTTGACTGGAATGCCATCACCTCCACTGGCCTTGTTGTTAGCCATGCTTTCCAAGGCCCACTTGACTTCACTCTCCAGGATGTCTGGCTCAAGGTCAGCAACCACACTATCTGGGTTGTCCAGGACATCCAGATCTTTCTGGTATAATTCCTCTGTGTATTCTTGCCACCTCTTCTTGATGTCTTCTGCTTCTGTTAGGTCCCTACCATTTTTGTCCTTTATCATGTCCATCTTTGCACAAAAGGTTCCTTTAATATCTCCAATTTTCTTGAACAGATATCTGGTTTTTTCCCTTTCTATTCTTTTCCTCTATATCTTTGCACTGTTCATTTAAGAAGGCCCTCTTGTCTCTCCTTGCTATTCTTTGGAAGTCTGCATTCCATTTTCTGTAACTTTCCCTATCTCCCTTGCATTTTGTTTCCCTTCTCTTCTCTGCTATTTGTAAGGCCTCATTGGACATCCACTTTGCTTTCTTGCATTTCCTTTTCTTCGGGATGGTTTTTGTTGCTGCCTCCTGTACAATGTTACGAGCCTCCATCCATAGTTCTTCAGGCACTCTGTCCACCAAATCTAGTTCCTTAAATCTGTTCTTCACTTCCACTGTGTATTCATAAGGGATTGGGTTTAGATTATACCTGACTAGCCCAGTGGTTTTTCCTACTTTCTTCAGTTTAAGCTTGAGTTTTGCTATAAGAAGCTGATGATCAGAGCCACAATCAGCTCCAGGACTTGTTTTTGCTGACTATATAGAGCTTCTCCATCTTTGGCTGCAGAGAACATAATCAATCTGATTTCAGTATTGCCCATCTGGTGATGTCCATGTGTAGAGTCGCCTCTTGTGTTGTTGGAAAAGAGTGTTTGTGATGACCAGCTTGTTCTCTTGACAAAACTCTATTAGCCTTTGCCCTGCTTCGTTTTGAACTCCAAGGCCAAACTTACCTGTTGTTCCTTTTATCTCTTGACTCTCTACTTTAGCATTCCAATCCCCTATAATGAGAAGAACATTTCTTTGGTGTCAGTTCTAGAAGGTGTTGTAAGTCTTCATAGAATTGGTCAATTTCAGCCTCTTCAGCATCGGTGGTTGGTGCATAAACTTGGATTACTGTGATGTTGAAAGGTCTGCCTTGGATTCGTATTGAAATCATTCTATCATTTTTGAGATTGTATCCCAGTACAGCTTTTCCCACTCTTTTGTTGACTATGAGGGCTACTCCATTTCTTCTACGGGATTCTTGCCCACAATAGTAGATATGATAATCGTCTGAATTGAATTCGCCCATTCCCGTCCATTTTAGTTCACTGACGCCCAGGATGTCAATGTTTATTCTTGCCATCTCCTGTTTGACCACATCCAGCTTACCAAGGTTCATAGATCTTATATTCCAGGTTCCTATGCAGTATTCTTCTTTGCAGCATCGGACTTTCCTTTCACTTCCAGGCGCGTCCGCAGCTGAGCGTCCTTTCGGCTTTGGCCCAACCACTTCATTAGCTCTGGAGCTCCTTGTCCTTGTCCTCCGCTCTTCCTCAGTAGCATGTTGGACGCCTTCCGACCTGAGGGGCTCATCTTCCAGCATCATATCTTTTAGCCTTTTGTTTCTGTCCATGGAGTTTTCTTGGCAAAGATACTGGAGTGGCTTGCCAGTTCCTGCTCCAGGTGGATCACGTTTAGTCAGAACTCTCCACTATGACCTGTCCGTCTTGGGTGTCCCTGCACAGCATAGCCCATAGCTTCTCTGAATTACTCAAGCCTCTTCGCCACGACAAGGCAGCAATCCGTGAAGGGGACAACAGATCTTAGGGTGTGTGAACATGGCTACTTTTCACTGAGTTTGTCGGCTCTAACGAAATTCTTTCTAATACCTGCTGCTTGCTCAATGGGCCGTGTGCATTAAGGATTCTGCAGTTTGATCTGGGGCATCTTAGCCTGAGGCTGGCAACTAGCCTGATAAACTACCAGGGATGGGTATGCTCAGACCTCAAGAGCCCTCTCCAGTCACTGAAAAGAACAGTGGTGAGTGACAGCTAACTCTCTGACTGACAAGCAATATTAGGCTTGTGAACTGGCCAGGCCTGGTACCCTAGAAATCCGGCCTTCTGTTCTGCCTTTGACAGATCAATGCAGCAGTACATTCTGCCTGAGGCAATCCAGCTTAAGCTGTTGTGTTGGTTCTATCAGTAGTCCCAGGGGGCCTGAGTTGAAGAAATGTCTCCCTAGGTCCATATTTGCTGGTCTTGACACTTTATTGCTTTGCTTTGTTTGAACCTACACTTTTTTTTTTTAAAAAAAGGGGGGGATTTATCTTTATAACCATGTCAGACTATGAGGCATAAGCATTGGTTGGAATACATATCTAAAATTCTGAAGAGTCATTAGAAGGCATCATTTATCCAATGTAATGTTGCCAATGACTCGATAGCCCAAAAGTATGGTTTCAAACGGGACTAATTGCTGTAGTGCACTACTAGCCTTCCTTGAGAGGCTTGACTTAATTGGTTATGCAGAGGTCCTGGGAATGCAGTCTGAAAGTAATTCTCCTCGGACGAACTGCATCTAGAATAGCTGAGGAAGTGACAGTTTCACAAGGAAGCAAGGGCTATAAACACTGCTGTTTTTTCACAAACTGTGTGCCAGAAATATTCCCCTCACTCTTCATCACAGCAGTGTACTACGAAACTCACAAAGGAAAACCAAAGGGAAAGAGGGGTTGTTCTTCCAAGAGGAAATTGTGGACATAAAAGCAAGAAGACATGTTTGGAAGTCAGAAAACTTCACTTCTGTTATTGGTGCAGACATTCAAATGGAGTATAAAGTAGCTTTCTTCACTGATGTGCACACAAGATTACAGATCTCAGGTTTGGGACCTATGACTCCAGCTTAGAGGTTCACTCTCGCACTCTCGATCTGGAAATTTAGGGAATGGAATGCCTCCCTCCCCAAGAGAAAGCTCACAAGATTATTGGACATTTTGTTCATTTTTAATACTACACAGAATTATTATAACTCCTGCACTGAATGCTATAATTCCTATATTGGATTCACCTGGAAAGGGCAGACAGAACTTTAGGCAGCTCAGAATTGTTTCAATTCCTGTGCAGAATGCCACCTTTTCTGCACAGATATCACTTGGAAATGGCAGAAGAAATGCCAACCTGCATAGGATTGTTACAATTGCTATACAGAATGGCATTTTTCCCATGCAGAATTTGGCACAGGATAATGGGCAAGAAAACAAAACAACAAGAACAACCATAGAAAACAACACTGGGGTTGTGATTTCATGAGAAGGTTTGGGCAAGCTTGGAAGACTGCCAAGAATGAGACATTTTGTAACTACTTCTCACACCCTAAACAGTGTTTAACTGAGGGCATGACCCGGGTGCGTCTAAAAGCATGGCAGTCAGCCAGAATGATCATGTACACCAATTATGCCATTTTGGGTTTATACGCTGCACAGAATCCCACAGGATTCTGGCTGATAAGTTCTATATTTCTTCAGAAAGGGCACTCATTTCAAAAAACAAACAAAATCAAAACAAAACAACCCAGAACCACAACCAAACATTTTTAAACTCTTGCAAATTACATGGACCAGAAACTTAGTAGTAGCTTTAAAAAATTTTTAGATCCTCAGGAGATTGTAGCCATATCTAACTTTTATTTTAGTGTTTCGGGGGAATAGGAAGCATGTGAAGAAAAAAACCCCAATCATATGGATTATCATGTCCGCTGCAATGTGAATGACTCCAAGAGAACAACAACAGTAAAAACGTTGCATGTTATTTTATTGTTAACTAATCAGGAAAATGTAGAAAGATCATGATTTTCAATCTGCTGCAGCCAAAACATACATATGCCAAACTGTCTAGCTCTACAGCTGGATAATTATGCTGATTTTAATTAAACTTGCTACATGAAACAGTGCAAGAAACAAAACCCAAAACAAATTAGGCTGAGAATAATACTGAAGCATGACCACAATTCATTCCCGAAATATTTTTGCCTCCAAAGGGGGAGAAGCCATTCCTGAGAAGTTCTGGTTTTGACATTAACAAAAATACTGGGCGGGGGAGGGAGGTAAAAAAGAAGAAGTAAAAGTCATGCGGTCAGTTTGCAAGTATATTTTGATTGTTTCAGGCAGGGTTAAAAAGCCCCTGATGTAGACAAGGAGAGATATCCAACCCGACTGAATGTGACACAGGTTTATTCCAAACACCGCTGCTTTGAACTCCACTGCCATGGTCAAAACATATTCTTACGCTTCAAAGCAGCCGGTCAAATATAAGTGAGCATGACTTACCGCTTACAGTTGTTTTTAGGGAAATCATCAGACTTTTCCCCAAAACATGCAACTAATAATATTTACCAGTGCCTCCATCCTCTAGTTTTACACCTTTTGAAGCAGAAATGAATGTAAAAGCCAAATAATAGTTCCTCACATTAGATTCTTATGGCTGTCTCTAGCCCGTGAAAAAAGTTCCCCTGTGATCAACTCATGATACACAATTTTTCCATAAATAGGCTTCTTCACAGAATATCATATCTATGTATGAAAAGGCTACTGAAAAGATAGTAGTAAATTCGGGACTTGGGCCAGCATCCTTTTCAACACCAGTAGAATGGAAAGCTCTACTGGTTGTAACACAGGAGCCACCTGGCTGCTGTTGTGAAAAAAAAAAAAAGCTCCTTCATGAAGTGAAGTTCCATTATGCAACTGGTATGACTGAAGAAAATCCTGCCCCTTTGTTGGTTTAATGCACTTGCAAAAAAAAGAAGAAGCATAAATTGTATAATGCAAAAGTTGAAGTGGTGCTAAATAAAGCTGAGTAGAAGACCACATGACTTGCTTTTTGCACATTGTGAGTAGGACCTAGGATATGAAGTGAGAACAGAACTAGATGATACAACTAACACAAAGCTGCCATAGAAAAGAACACTCCAACATCTCCATTGCTCAGTTTCTAGGAATACAAAAAACATGGTGTGAAATCTGTTGAGTCTCCCTGTAAGCAGCAAAGGAGCAAGAAGGAAACACAGAATAACCATCTCATGGCACATTTTTCAATTACTAAACATTACAGGTGAGAAAGGAGGAGGCATGTGTTTGCTCTAGTGGTGACTCCTGTGCCTTCACCAAAACTATGAGCCCAAGCAGGCTTCATATTTGAGACTAAGCAATTCTCTAAAAAAAATTAAAACAACAACAACAAAATCCCTTCTTTTAAAAACTCCAATAAGAGGTTAATTTGAGTTAGCAAAAAGGCAAGAGGCTAGGCTTGCTTTTTGGGGATACTGATGAGTAGATAGTAACAAAAAGACCACCAATACTGCTTGAGAATATAACAGTGAAACTGTTGCTGATTTCCAAGTGTTGATGAGAACGAGAGGAATTAGACTCTTCTTTCCCAAAATTATGTAAACTGGGCCACCTTTTGTAGCTCCTATGTTACTTCCATGTTCCTGTATTTGTATTTCTCAATTTAATAGGAGCAAATACAAAAACTTCTGCATTTTGTCAAGTAATCTCTCCTCCACCATTTACTGGTAAACCTTTTCCCACAATGAAACACCCAAACCCTGTTCTTTTACATGTGATGTGCCTGCCCCACCATGTATCTACATTTTTAAAAAAGGTGGCTTTTTTAAAAGAAAATTAAACAGGTGGAGAATTGGTGCATTTTGAAACTCTCAAACTACAAGCTTTTCTGGATAAACACGCGGCTTTCTGACTCCACTGGCAAGCTGCAGATAAAAAGGGTTGCTTTTCTTAAAAGCAGCTGAGCATGCTCTGTGAGGCCCCAGGTGTGACCTTTGCTCTTCGGCGAGCAGCAATTGGACCAGGCAATCCATCATGGTGTTCTTCCTGTCAGGCCTGGTGCTTTGCTGCAGCTGTCTGTCACACTGGTGGATGGGACCTGCTTAGAGGCAATCATGTCAATCTCTATGTGACTACTCAGGCTAAAGCAGAAGGATGATTTTGACAAGTCTGGCAAAGTCAGCAGAAGGTACTGGAGGACTTTGGTTTACACATGCTTTTCCTTTTCCTTTTCAAGATATGGATGCAATTTGTTTTTCTCTCCCTCATTCTCTTTCTCTGGGTGGTGTGATGTGCCGTGATGGATGCTTTCGCACAGGCACATTTCCCCTCAGAGCTGGTCATCACGTATAAATCGGTTGCCTTCCGAATGCTTCCCATAGTAGACATAACGGCATTTCCCTAGAACACCTGCAGCAAAAGAGAAACCAAAAGGTTAGCATTTAACATGATGTATGCAATCGTAACACAGAGCAGAGTCAGAGAAGAAGAGGGACAGGCAAAGGATTCCGTTCAATAAAAATGTGTGCTTCTATACTTAACAATTTTGGGGAAAAGACAGCATTGGCCCAGGTTGGACAGTAGAGTTTGGAAGGTGTTATTAAGGGGTGTTGTTACTTTGAAAAAGAAAACAAAACACAACAACCTCTAACATTGTTAGAATTTTTGAGTGTAAGGTTTCCTTGTTACTCCACAATGTTATTTTAGACGGCAATTTGGGGACTCTCTCTCTCTCTCTCTCTCTCTCTCTCTCTCTCTCTCTGTGTGTGTGTGTGTGTCTAAGTCTAATGGACAAGGTGCCAGGGCATATCTTGTTTGTGAAACCGGGCATGTGACAAGCTACATCATTGAGATGTATCCCAGCGCATTGTCCATTAGCTGCATTCTCAGCCTCTGTGTTCATCCTGGTTTTGTCCATTGGTGAAGTGGGAGAGCAACATTTGTGCCCAGTATCCTGCCCATTAATGTGTCTGTACTGCTAGACACCCCTGAATGTCTATGACATCTGAATGAAAAAATACAATAAGTGGAAGCCCAAATTGTGTGATAATATTTGGTTTCTTATATGAATCTGATTGTGCTTTTCAGATTTAATTCATGTGAGCTCTGTGCAGATGTTACTGCTATGTCTAGATGACCAGCAAGACAGGCATTTCTGCCCTTCTATAAAATGCCTTAGTTGTTTCATCCAAGCAGGAATGTCCACATACAGCTTGAAATTCAGATGAAGCCCTAACCTACATTTTCATATTAGATGATTACCTAGAGCAGGGATGGATTGATCATTCCATTTCTTGTTAATAGTGACTTCAGAAATCTATTTCATCCTGGTTCTGCATTAATTTGATGTTTTACAAGTCACATTGACTCAAATACACAAGTCAATGTGTATTTAAATATACTCTGATTATATTAGTTTTGACAGACTGCACAACTCCTACATGGTTTTCTCAAAGTACACATTAAAATATACTTTATTTTTGAATGTTTTTTCATACACATTTTGGTTTGCATTTTTAAACTCTGAATGCCACCACAATGTTAATGCACATCAGCCCAAGAGGTACAGGTCTGCTTGTTTCACTTTGAAATTAAGACCAAGAGAAATTTTTGAGCATCCCTAATCTAGAGAGACATTTATAATTAAAGAATGAACATAAAATGGCAGCCACATAGCAAATATGTACTTGTAACTGCAGCCAAGAATTTCCTGTTGTCAGGCCTGGGACATTTTTGCCTTCCATAGCCAGAAGTAAACAAAGGTGGATCATTTCTGTTGCTTTCAAATGGCAGCCATTTTAGGGACGTTTGAGTTCAGTCTTTGCTAATTGGAAAATGATCTGACCCAATCCACACCTCCTGTATGTGTGTGTGTGTATCAGATCTTAGTTGTCTATCAGCCTTGGTATTTTCCAAATATTGTAGCACATTTCTAAAGTTAGCAAAGGTAACAATGTGCTACCTAGATACATGGGAGCAAGCCTCACTAAACTTGGTGAGGCTTTCTTTCAAGTAAACATGTATAGGTTTGCAATCAAAATACATTTTTAAATACACATTTTGAATGTTTATGGCTTGGATCTAGAACTTAGAGCAGACCGACTGAAATCATGACTAACTTTATTCTTGTTGATTTCAGTGGGCCTACTCTGTATGATTAAATCTGAATTATGTTTAGAAATGAATATTGTGATAAAAATGCATTTAGAGGTGCCTTTTGAGAGAAAATAAATTTAAATTCAATTTAAATTCTGAATGTTCATGCAGATTTATTGTAACGCACAGAATAATGCAAAATGGGACAATGCGGACTTATGGCTGAGCAGGTGAAATGTGGCACTGAACAGAAACAGAGTGATTTGCCCATGTCTTTGCCATTTTTTAGAAATCAACCTGCATGGAAAACTGGACATTTATCTTCTAGAACATCATTTCCCTTGAACACGGTTGACATCATTGCCTTTTCTCATAGAGCTGGATGGGTCTGTTGGTTTTAAGTATCGAAATATAAAGCCCTCAAAGTGTGCATTTTATTAGCCTTGGTTGTTTTTCTGATTAACAGCATTCCGCAGGCTCCCCTGGCAGACAGCATTGATAAAAGCCCTCTGCGAGGGCAGCCATGTTGCTCAGCAGTTGGGACTGAGGACTGTTTATGGAAATCCTGGTGAGAGAGTGCTCTTTGATGAATGTCGGAGACTGCAGCTAGGTGTCAGCGCTTAGAAAACGAGGCAAGGACATGAGGTATTAATATTGTCAATGATCTCTTGACAGGAAAACAGATACTGCATTCACCATCAGATTTTAAATAGACATCAAGTGCGTTAATGACAAAAGGGCAGGCTTCAAACAAAGGGGGCTATCTGGCAGTGTGCGGAGCGAGTCTTTGGCCTAGCAATAACCTGATCTGAAAAGACACTGTCACGGCTACAGACAGGCCTGGAATTGTGTGCGGTGACAGAAAACAGAGATGCTGACAGAGATACCGGTGCCATATTATGCCACGTATATTCTAACACTGTCTCCAGCCCTAACGAAACCTGACATCCTTTCCTATCACTTATAGTATTCTCCGTGGTTCCTGCAGAAGATTTCTCCCCAGACATCATTACAAACTCTACGGTAGTTTTAAAGTTCCTGGCAGGCCTGTTCTGTCATGGAGGTTGGGTCCTAGAGGCCTAAGGATAACCTCAGTCAATCTAAATTTGGAGATTGCTGCAGAAGTGCTCTCATTTTCACTGAGATCTCAGCTACTTGAGGTGATCTGAACGCTAAAGTGTGAGGAGCTGTCACCTTGAATAAAATCCTTAAAGTAAAGGCGCTCAGTTCCTGGGATGTTCAGCAAAGATGTCGGACAGTCTGGCAGCAAGAAATGAAATCCAGCTGCTGCTGCTCGCCTGGGGATAAAGGTGCTTGGTCTTGTGACAGTTAGTCAGCTGATATTTTATTTTTGAACTCCTGCAGTCTACAATTGTTTAAATTAACGAAGTGTTGTCTCCACCGAGAGTCCCCACCAAGGCACACAGCTGTGATTCGATCGCCGGGTGGATTGTATACACACTTCTGCTCAGAGGATCCTTATAAAAGCACAGTTGAAAATGGTGCTATGAGACTTTGTTTTTATCATGAAGGTTATTTGTAAAACAACAGGCTTCCTTCTAATTTAAATGAGGTGACAATGACGCACGCGCGCACGCACACACGCACACACACACACAGTCTTTCCCCTACCACCCCCACCCCTTAGCAGCTGCAGAAAACTGTGAAAATTATAGGGGGTTGTATGTTACAGTAAGAGCATTTGATGATCAGATACACCGTGCGTGGAGTTAGAAAACCAACTGGTTCTGAGTCTGTAGGAGATGCAGTTTCCCCACTCTATCCTGCTGTGTGTATCCACGATTTGTTCTTTTCGCTGCATCTTCAGAAAATGTGAAACGAGAAATGAAATCACGACATTTAATGACATATGTGGAATTTTTAATTAAAATATCCAGCCCTGTTCGTAATAAGGTAAGTATGCTCCCGATGCATCAAGAGCTTTCAGCTCTTTTCAGAAGAAACTCCCTGTTCGGGCTCTTGAAAAATGACAACATGAGGTCTCTTGAGGCATCATCTTCCCCCAAATGAGGCTCCTAATTTTTCTTAAGTAGCCGCTTCCCCCATCACCATAAGCTGTTAAAACTATAATTATGAAAAAATTGCATTGGGAAGATTCATTTTTAAATACACTCTTTATCTTTTAAATGTTTTCCCTCTGCGGAACGGATGTTCTAATTATACTGGGTAAGAAACAATCCTGCAATCGTTCGCATGCACCGAGAGATCTGTCTCACTTGAACACTGCATTGCAATGTGTCAGCACAACAGACCTTTCAGAACCAGGGTGCGTGTGTAGGGGGCAATTATCTTCATAAATAAATACATGCCTACTAAAGCATGGTTAATATGTGTATATATATGTGTGTGTGTGTGTATATATATATATATATATACACATATATTTGCCTTTTTAGAAAAACCTGGGTGGGCGTTGCTCAGAACTCTGAGATAGTTAGACAATATAGGTTTTTTAGTAGAAAATAGTTGTTGTGTTCCCCCCCTCCCCCGCCCCAAGAAGTGTGATGATAACAGTCAATTTTCTTTCAAATCAGTATTTAAACCTACAGCATTTTTCTGGTGCCATTTTCGATACCAGTGTCAACAACGTTCTTTTGAGCAAAGAAGTTGTTATGCCTTGAAGCAAACACATCAACAATATTAAATACGGATGAAACAGGTGCACGAGCAGGATTGCTCTGTGGTCACAAAGATCACCCTTGGTTAAAATGGCAGGCTCCTGGATGCTCCTGTGCCAGCTGTACTTTTTACCAGTTTCAGCTACTTTGCCTGCTTTGTAGGAAGATATGTAGAGAACTGACTACAGTCATCCATGCCCCACTAAGGATTGCTTTAAAGACTGAAAGAATTGGACATGTTTAGGCTTGAGAAAAGAAGACTGAGGGAGATATGATAGCACTTTTCAAATACTTGAAAGATAGCCATACAGAGGAGGGGCAGGATCTGTTCTCAGTCATCCCAGAGTGCAGGACACGTAAAAATGGGCTCAAGCTATAGGAAGCCAGATCTAGGCTGAATATCAGGAAAAACATCTTGTTAGAGCAGTACGACAGTGGAACCAATTGCCTCAGGAGGTGGTGAACTTGAGGCATTCAAGAGAAAATTAGACAACCATTTGTCAGATCTGCTTTGATCTGGATTCCTGGATTGTGCAGAGGATTGACCCTTCCAGCTCAATTATTCTATGATTCTATGAGCAGACAGAGCTCTCTATGTTGCTTTTCTTACTTAAAAGTAAATGCAAAGAGTTCATTCTATATGGCAAGAATGTTTATTTGCCCCACATTTTTAAATGCAAAACAATTAAATATTGTGTAAGCTGCACAGAGAGCTGGGAAGACAGCAAAAGAACAAGTAAAAAGTGGCTAAAATCCTAATACTTAGTATAAGTTGCACTAAAGCAGGTCCTCTGAATCAGTGGGGATTTGATAAGTCAACTCCTCTGTAAATTCTGTGATTCAATAGGCGTACTCTAGTTGTGACTTACTTTAATAATAAGTAATAATAAGTTGCAGTTAGAATTGGCCTATTTAACTCAGTAGAACTTAGAGAAGAGTTAACTCGCCAAATCCCCACTGATTCGATGGGCTTAGCTGAGTGCAACATGCTAGATGAAGAAACAGGATTTCAGCCATTGTATCCTTTGACTGCTGAGAAACTTAGCAACACTCGGAGGAAAAGAACAGTTTGCAAAGAGCTTGAAGAAGAGAGCTGTTACTTTGTGGGATATTGCCAAAAGCATAGCCCCCGTTTGCCAAAGGGGGGGAACCCACAGGATTGATATTCATGGCATTACATAGGGAGCAATCCTATGGGTGCACCTATATGTCATTCATGCTTCTGTATGGCTCCTGGCAGCAAGACAGGAAAAATGGCGGTGGTGATTTTCAGCTCTTCCCAACCATGTTGGCCTTTTTCTGTTTTTTAACAACACTTGTTTCTGCTGTTTAACAAGAGAAATGAGTTAGGCGTGCTCTGAGGTGCATCTATGATTCTCTTTGTATAAGGGGTGGTCAGGACTTTGGATCAATGTGCTCTACGTCCTTGCCCACTGCACCTTTATTCCCTATTTTATGACATTAGATGTTTCTGCCAACCTGATAAGGAAGCCATAGTGGAAAGCTTTGGAGGGCTTAAAGAGGAGGATTGCCAATGAGTAGGTGAGTGGGTGATTGAATAGCCTGCTTTGAGACCAGAATATCATCAGTGACCTCAGAGAGAGATTTCTAATGCATCCAGTGATCCTGGAGTCATAGGACTGCAGCCTCATCTTGAAACAGAACAGAATAGAAATCTGTTGAAATGGTATTTCCAGAGAAAATGTTGCCGAGGTTTCACTGAGTTAAATCGAATGTTATTCTGCTGTGTTTGGGCTTTTGTATGTCTGTTTGTTTTGGGGTACTACTTTTCTTATGCATTATGTTATTTATACATCTAAATAATAATAATAGTAGAATATTCAGGCAGCAGTCATGGGTAAAGATAAATTCAAGACATGTGAGGCAGTTTCACAGTGTCTATATAGCTGTATAAATAAATGCGGTTTTCTACTTTGGGCAAGCTCTGGAAAAAGCAGATTCTGCCGGAGTTCTGCAGGTTTGCCCTATCCATTCTGCATACAGAAATTTCACATGTGGGGGTTTCAAAGTGGTAGCCATGTTAGTCTACAAAAGCATTTCAGATGAGAAAGAAAACCAAACAAAAGCAAAAATAAAAAAGACAAAAACCTTAAAGACTAATTGCTATATTTTGTGAGCTTCCATTGACCAAGTCCACTTCCTCAGACATAAGAGTAACACTACATAGCAAATATTTATATATTTTACATGCCCCCAAAATGAAGAAACTAAGAGTTGGTTAGTAGACACAAGTTGCAAATTTTGAGAGTCAATGTGGCATTTCACAACTAGTAATGACTTAAGATTCTTGTTTGATACTCAGTTCATTTTCTAAGTTTTGTTCTTTAAAGCTTGGTCCTTAAAGGTGTTTGTATTTAGGAAGAAACTTGGGCTATGGAATATCACAGCAGATAACAACATAATTATTGTACTATTTTATCTTTGGTAATGGCTTTAGAACCCTTGACTAATATTTAATCTGTTGAGATGGGTGTCAAGCATATGAATGCCTACTGAGTCATGTGCAGATGTTAGCCCACATTCTTTCCCTATAATCCTTCAAGCAGCTTTGCAAACTTTGTTTAAAAAAAACCCCTGTCTGATTTCTTTCCTAAGGTGAATGTTTTTATGAATAAATGTTTCAAGATGGATATAATACTTAAAAAACAAAACAAAATACAGATGGACCCCTTTTGCGGTATGAATGAGGGCAGATAATGTTCAATTTCAGGCACAGTGATTTTTCTTTTCCACTAAGGATACCAAGTCAAAAAGCACATTTCAGCCTAAAGTGAACAATATATCCTGTCCATCCGAAAGCATGGATCTCAAAGCAAATGGTTGGTAAGGACAGTGAGAAGAACATATAACCCACCAGCATGGTTGTCAGGAAGGCAGGGAAGGAGGGGAGAGGGGGAGAGGTGAAATTGGAGTCAGCAAAGAACACATGCTGGATAAAATCTGCAAAAAAGGCAAGAGGAAGTGAAACATGTGAAGTTTCCAATTCAGGCCAAGAAGAAGCTGCAGTAATGTTCAGTATATACTAGCAGTCTGTATGATTAAAGGCAGTCTGGTGTAAAAGCACTTCAGAGTTCCCACTGCAGCTGTGGATAAAATGCAAGGGTATTTTTTTTTCTAAAAAGAGGAAATGGTGGGTGTAGGAGGCAAAGATACACTGCATGCTTATTTTTAAATAACTCAAATCTCCCCATAATCTGTGACTGGGGAAAAATTGAGGCCTTTGTCCAAGTCTTTGGGAATAAACAGACAAGATGGTATTTAATAATAAACCATATTGTGCTGAGGTTACATTATGTCACCATGATCTAGTCAGGCCACAAACTATGGGTCACTTTATATGACCCAGGCTGTGATACAGTTTAAAGCCCTCTAACACATTAAGGAGCTGAGCCATTAGGTTGACAGATTAAAAAAAGATCTCAGAGCTAATGTTTCCATTATGCATATCCTGCCAGTGGAACAAACAACACTCTGTTCCTTAGATGTCATCCTTCATTTGTAAGAAAAGAGAGGGTGAGAAAGAATCTCTTCCTCTCTGAATGACAGTGACATGATGACCTTTGATCTAGGCATATGCTATCTACAGCTCCACTACCTCTAGTGAAAATGGGCCCATTTAGGGAATATTACTTTAAATCATTTAAGTAGTTCTGACCCTGTGGGTGTGAATAGTTTAGAGACTATGCAGAAACACATGTGTACACTGGTGTGTAAGAATAAGAATTGCAATGCAGGAAACTTTAATTTGTCATATGAAGATGAGAAATCAGCATGAGCCTCTAGCAAATAAGGACTGGGAAGACTGGTTCTACACATTGATACAGTGGGAACAGGCACAAAGGGTGGATACAGATGACTGAGAACCAAATGGGACATGGCTGCTTAACAGTCTGCTGTATTCATTCAAAATTCTGCATAAGGTGCATCTAACCACTTAGGGGGCTGTGTTAGACATAATGCTACGACATACCTTAAGATTACAAGAATAACCCCAGTATCACATCATCCAAACCTATTAAGAAATAGTCAAGCATAACTGTGAAACAAAACAGTATCAAACCAGGGTTACTCTATATTAATCCCAGTTTATGGTTTCAGCCACTCTCAACAGGCGCCATATGTGCCCCTGCAGGGCCCTGGCACATTTGAAGGGGGCCACCGACTGGAAACAATTCTTCACACACTACTTTATAAGGTTCGTTATGTGACTTATACTATCCTGATTTGGCCTGCATTTATTTCATATTTTATTTATGGCTGTGGCCAAAATAAGGTTGAAAATGGCTGGTTTAGATGATACAGTGTATCCTTGTTAGTCTAACATGGAAGCAGAAACCTCTTTACTCCTTCTCACCTCTGGGGATGGGTTTTTTGGACTTTCTGATCTACAAATACCATCATTCTCCATTCTGGGAGTTCTACCTACCTTATAGGTACCTTCCAAATACCTGAATATGATGCACCTGGGAGAATGGCCTAAATTAGAAGGCTTTGAAGCTTAGCTATGCTAGGCTCCACTCAAATCTACTTCACTCGGCAGTGCAAAAGAGATGGCTAGTTCACCAAGAAGTTCCAAGTATACCACAGTAAATTTCCAGTCGGAAGATGTCGTATATATACTATTATCATCAAGTCCAGTATTGTGCCTAATATATCGTACGCTCCTTCTAAAGTACTCCTCCTCCAACATTTTCAAGAAAATGTTGAACATGTCTTTTCAACATTTTCTAGAAATACTAACTGGAGAAATTCTATGATCTATCTAGTAAGCTTTATATAATTAAAGGAATTTTCTTTCTATAATGTTAAGCTTAATTTTCCCTTCCAGTAATTTAATTATTTGTTACAACATTTCTAGCTTGCCTTATGTCAATGGATGTCTTGCAAAAAAAGAGAAAAATCAATAAACAACAGTCTGGCATAAAATTATACAACTACAGCAAAAACAAAACAAAACAAGCAAACAAACAACAAATAACCAAACATAACCTAGTATGAATCAGGAAGGTGCCAGAACCAGTTTATGGTCGCTGTGCCTCCAAAGCTTGCGTAAATAGCCAGGTTTTAATTTGGTGCCCAAAAAGGGTCAGTTTGCTCTGGGAGGCAAACCTTTCATAATCAAGGTGCCATAGGGAAAGAAGGACCTGTGACACATCTTCAAATAATGTGCTGCTGTTAATAGTGGATTCGGAATTTATTTTTTCATTTATTTTATTTACATTCCACCTCACACACCCCAGAATTGGGACTCACAGTGGCTTACAAAATTATTTAAAAATTATGGAAAATCAAAATACAATAGACTTACAAATATTAAAACTGAATTAAATTCATTGTAATATTAGAATTAACATTTTAAAAACTTTAAAATATTTGTTTAAAATATTAAAAATAGTTTTACATTCAAAAAGACAGCCAGCACATTGATTAAAATCTTATAGTTTGAGGCATTTAGTTTCTCCAGTCCTGTTTGAATGAAAAGACCCTTACCTGCTGCTGGAAGGATGTCAGGAAGGAGCAAACCTAGCCTCACATGGCAATGATTTTAGATTCAACACGTGGGAAATAACATTTACTTATTACTCTTTTTTAGCAACAAGTAGCAGCAATGTTACTTTGAAAAATGCAAAGACTACTAATCTCATTAGATTTCTGATGTAACAAGGAACATTTGGGGATAATTTTTACACAGCATAGCAAGCAGAGAGAGAGAGAAAGTATTTCAAAGAAACTATTAGTGGTTCATTAGCTCTCCTCTGCCTCCCTCCCATATCTTGGAAAATGTTAAATGTGGGTGGGATGCAAAGTAGAGCATCAGATCTTAATATTTAGGTAGGGATATACAGTGAAATCCATTCCTCAAACACTGATGTCTCAAGCTATGTAAGGCAGTTGCATATGCTTGTTGCATTTCAAAAGGTTTTGTGTTAATTCCTTTAGTCCTTCCATTACTACATATCCTCTACCTGAACAAAGTTCACAGACGGTTGTTAACAAACAAAACATAGGCACCAATTGGATTGTAATAAGGGATTAATAATATAATATAACAATTGCATACCCTCAAGTTGATTCTGACTTGCAGTGACCCTTTCAAAAGTTTTCTAGATATTGAGTATGCAGAAGTGGTTTACTATCCCCTTACTCTAGAAGCATCCAGAGACTGTGCTGCTTGCCTACGGTTCCCAAGAGGCACAGTGTGGAATTGAAGTCCCAACCTTGGTTTCCAGCCAGGAATTCAACTCATTGTTGAATCCAGCCAGTGTAATGTGGTTAGGAAATACTAACACTATCCTCCAAGGAGGATATCCAGTTGAGGCCAACTGATACACATGTATTTCCCATTGATTCAAAATGTCTGTCCTCAACCATAGCTTTTTACCCACCGCTGGAATAATAATAATAATAATAATAATAATAATAATAATAATAATAATAATAATAATAATAATAATAATAATAATAATAATAATAATAATAATAATAATAATAATAATAATGTGCCAACAAGTTGCTTACAACTTATGCTGACCTTCCTAGGGCTCTCTAGGTATGAAGTAGTCAGAAATGACTTACCTGTTCTTCCTTCTGGTTGTTCTGTGGAACCATCCAGATGCCAAAATCCATACAAGTGACAGGGCACTTAACTCCATCCACTGCATATGCTCCAGGTGACTTCAGATAGCCGCTCTTCTGGGCATATAAGTGGGGATTTGAACTCCCCATTGTGGCTTTGCTGGAAGCCACCTGAAGTCTGAGGAGTCATGAGGGTGAGCTGGAAAGGGGACTGTGAAAAGTTTTTCCTTTGCAATCTGCCATTTCAGCCTCAAATGAGTTACACAGGCAGTTAAAATGGAGTGTAACTTTAATAATGAGTGAGTTAAAGTCACTAGTATATGAAAGTGTACCTCAACAGTACATGGTATCTCATGAGCACATTCCAGTGGGAGGAAACAGTCTGGAATACATGCCATTGATTAAAATGGTAAAATGCCTATAGTTGATCAGATAATATCATATTCACATTTAACCGATGTTTCTATATAAGTGTAAATTTGGCATAAATAACTAACATCCCCAATCCTGACAATATGGCATAGATTTGTCCCTTTGTTTTTTTCCCTCTTACAGAGTGGAGAACAACTTCCCAAGGTCTTTTCCATCCTACTACATGGAGCAAAGCCACCGATTTAAAGGCCTTAACCACTAGAGGGCAGCATTAATTTGTCAAATGAAGAGGCCAAAGCCACAAATGAAATATTCTTCCAAAACAATTAAAGCAATCCTGTTCACTTCCTTCACAGTCTAGTTTATGCTCGTTAAGGGTCTGCAGTTCAAATGTATACAGTCAACGGTTTGAGATTTAAAAATCCCACCCACTGCCTTGTGTGCAAAGCTCAGGCAGTAACAAAAACATGACAATCATATTTGTGAGGAGAAATATGGAAGCTTTGTTTAAAAACAAAACCAAACCAAAAACAGAACAAGACAGTGACCATCAAATGGCACTCACAAGTGGTGAATGTAGAGGTTTCTTTTCTTCAGAATGACTGAGGAATTTGGAGCAATATGCACTAAGACTAGAGAAATTTCTCTGGGTAAGGAATAAGAGTTCCCCATTTCTCAATATGAGATCTACACACAACATTCCTGCAGGCTGCTAGCCAAATTATGCAGTAGGTACCACCTGCCTCTCACTTGCACCAGGGGTCTTGAAGGGAGTCTGAAACACAGCAAAGACCCTCTCTGTGCAGTGGCCAACGTCGATGAGATTTGGTCCTGTGCCTGCCATCAGATTTCAATGGAAGTAAAAGCCCCTGCTTCCAAAAGTCAAGGGAAGCAAAATAAATGTCTTGAGAAACCTAGCAAAATTTCACAGGTAGTTCTGCCCATTTCCACTGGAGGATTTGCGAAAGAAGATAACTTGAATAGAAACACAAGTGACTGCTTTGATTTTCATGTTTCTTTTACTTTTGCCAAAAGATAATGAAGTTTATGCACCAACCACCGATGCTGAAGAGGCTGAAATTGACCAGTTCTATGAAGACTTACAACACCTTCTAGAACTGACACCAAAGAAAGATGTTCTTCTCATTATAGGGGACTGGAATGCTAAAGTAGGGAGTCAAGAGATAAAAGGAACAACAGGTAAGTTTGGCCTTGGAGTTCAAAATGAAGCAGGGCAAAGGCTAATAGAGTTTTGTCAAGAGAACAAGCTGGTCATCTCAAACACTCTTTTCCCACCACACAAGAGGCGACTCTACACATGGACATCACCAGATGGGCAATACCGAAATCAGATTGATTATGTTCTCTGCAGCCAAAGACGGAGAAGCGCTATACAGTCAGCAAAAACAAGACCTGGAGCTGATTGTGGCTCTGATCATCAGCTTTTTATAGCAAAACTCAAGCTTAAGCTGAAGAAAGTAGGATAAACCACTGGGCTAGTCAGGTATAATCTAAACCCGATCCCTTATGAATACACAGTGGAAGTGAAGAACAGATTTAAGGAACTAGATTTGGTGGACAGAGTGCCTGAAGAACTATGGATGGAGGCTCGTAACATTGTACAGGAGGCAGCAACAAAAACCATCCCAAAGAAAAGGAAATGCAAGAAAGCAAAGTGGCTGTCCAACGAGGTCTTACAAATAGCAGAGAAGAGAAGGGAAACAAAATGCAAGGGAGATAGGGAAAGTTACAGAAAATGGAATGCAGACTTCCAAAGAATAGCAAGGAGAGACAAGAGGGCCTTCTTAAATGAACAGTGCAAAGATATAGAGGAAAAAAATAGAAAGGGAAAAACCAGAGATCTGTTCAAGAAAATTGGAGATATTAAGGGAACCTTTTGTGCAAAGATGGACATGATAAAGGACAAAAATGGTAGGGACCTAACAGAAGCAGAAGACATCAAGAAGAGGTGGCAAGAATACACAGAGGAATTATACCAGAAAGATCTGGATGTCCCGGACAACCCAGATAGTGTGGTTGCTGACCTTGAGCCAGACATCCTGGAGAGCGAAGTCAAGTGGGCCTTAGAAAGCATGGCTAACAACAAGGCCAGTGGAGGTGATGACATTCCAGTCGAACTATTTAAAATCTTAAAAGATGACGCTGTTAAGGTGCTACACTCAATATGCCAGCAAGTTTGAAAAACTCAGCAGTGGCCAGAGGATTGGAAAAGATCAGTCTACATCCCAATCCCAAAGAAGGGCAGTGCCAAAGAATGCTCCAACTACCGTACAATTGCACTCATTTCACACGCTAACAAGGTTATGCTCAAAATCCTCCAAGGCAGGCTTCAGCAGTATGTGGACCGAGAACTCCCAGAAGTACAAGCTGGATTTCGAAGGGGCAGAGGAACTAGCAACCAAATTGCTAACATGCGCTGGATTATGGAGAAAGCCAGAGAGTTCCAGAAAAACATCTACTTCTGCTTCATTGACTACGCAAAAGCCTTTGACTGTGTGGACCACAGCAAACTATGGAAAGTTCTTAAAGAAATGGGAGTGCCTAATCACCTTATCTACCTCCTGAGAAATCTATATGTGGGACAGGAAGCAACAGTTAGAACTGGATATGGAACAACTGATTGGTTCAAAATTGGGAAAGGAGTATGACAAGGCTGTATATTGTCTCCCTGCTTATTTAACTTATATGCAGAATACATCATGCGAAAGGCTGGACTGGAGGAATCCCAAACTGGAATTAAGATTGCCGGAAGAAATATCAACAACCTCAGATATGCAGATGATACCACTCTGATGGCAGAAAGTGAGGAGGAATTAAAGAACCTCTTAATGAGGGTGAAAGAGGAGAGCGCAAAAAATGGTCTGAAGCTCAACATCAAAAAACCTAAGATCATGGCCACTGGTCCCATCACCTCCTGGCAAATAGAAGGGGAAGATATGGAGGTAGTGACAGATTTTACGTTCTTGGGCTCCATGATCACTGCAAATGGTGACAGCAGCCACGAAATTAAAAGACACCTGCTTCTGGGGAGGAAAGCGATGAGAAACCTAGACAGCATCTTAAAAAGCAGAGACATCACCTTGCCGACAAAGGTCCGCATAGTCAAAGCTATGGTTTTTCCAGTAGCGATGTATGGAAGTGAGAGCTGAAAGAAGGCTGACCGCCAAAGAATTGATGCTTTTGAATTGTGGTGCTGGAGGAGACTCTTGAGAGTCCCCTGGACTGCAAAGAGAACAAACCTATCCATTCTGAAGGAAATCAACCCTGAGTGCTCACTGGAAGGACAGATCCTGAAGCTGAGGCTCCAATACTTTGGCCATCTGATGAGAAGAGAAGACTCCCTGGAAAAGACCCTGATGTTGGGAAAGTGTGAAGGCAAGAGGAGAAGGGGACGACAGAGGACGAGATGGTTGGACAGTGTCATCGAAGCTACCAACATGAATTTGACCCAACTGCAGGAGGCAGTGGAAGACAGGAGGGCTTGGCGTGCTCTGGTCCATGGGGTCACGAAGAGTTGGACACGACTTAACGACTAAACAACAACAACAAAATGAAGTGCTAAAGTATTAATACAACAGTACGATGCTGCACTTGTTTGCTTAAAAATTCCATTGCGTTCAGCAGGGTTTACTTCCTAAACAGTGTGTTTATGATCACAGTTTAATAATCTTTTACGTTATTTGTATTTTTTGCATTTTTGAATGTCTGTGAAAAGCACCCAGGAGGGCACTGTGGTGGGCAACACACTGAAAACCAACTCAGTGGGCAGCTGTGATGAAAAAGCAAAGTCCAAAGCTCCCCTCATGCATTACTTGTGTGAAGGAGATCAGCGCACTGAAAGGTGCTATGGACTCACATTGCTGGATCCTACCTTAAGGTTACGTGGCTTCCCTGGACCGCTCCTCCCAAATTCCATGCATCAGGCAGGAACTGCCAGGTAGGAGAAACCTTCCATGGAGCTAGAATCCTGTGTGATCTGGGCTACAATCACAGATTTCTCCTTCTCACAGATGCTCACCCAATATATGGGTTGCAAGGGTTGGGGAATCACATGGCATCAGGTGAGCAGTTAGTGGCACAATCCTGCTGCTTCTTTACATACATGGATCTACCGTGTTTTCCTCAAAATAAGACAGGGTCTTATATTAATTTTTGCTCCAAAAAATGCATTAGGGCTTATTTTCAGGGGATGTTTTATTTTATTTTTTTCATGTACAACAATCTACATTTATTCAAATACAGTCATGTCATCTTCTTCTGGTTGCTGCACATTGGTGGAGGGCAGGGTTTCACTTAACTGGGGCTTATTTTTGGGGTAGGGCTTATATTATGAGCATCCTGAAAAATCATACTAGGGCTTATTTTCAGGTTATGTCTTATTTTCGGGGAAACGGTACATAAAATGGACAATATCTATATGTGTGTTTGTTATGGCTACATTTGAAGCACTGTTTACCATTCTAAACACCTTGACTCAAAAGAGGAATGCTAGAGCTGAATGTGGCACCGGAAAAGGTAACTGAAATGAAAGAGTGAGAAAGAATGGAGCATCTCTTGGCTCTTGCCACATACGAGGGATGTGATGAGTACTCAGAAATTTTTTTCATTCCCTGCAGTTTTCTGTGTCTTGCCATGCTGAGACTCACCACTGAGTCTTCCCTGTACTTAAGATTTCCTTGCCTCCTACGAAAATAAGATCCTATTCTTGCCTCAGCACTACTTTTTTAGTTTGCTTTTTGCATGTTTCCTGCACAGGAAACTACCAAATTCAGTGCAGCTTAATACCTTTTCCAGTGAATCCCGTGAGGACATATGCCATTCTGTGCAGGCATTATAGCAATCATGCACTGCTTGGTGTATTTTCTGCCTTGTCCAAGGGGATCCTGCACAGGAACGACTTAATTCTGCGCAGGAACTGTAATAACTTGGTGCAGACTGGCATTTTTTCCTCCAGGAAAAAAAGAAGCCTAGAAAACTTCTGAGAAATCCTCTGAGATTTGCTATGAGAATTCTGGAGAAAAAAAAAATCTTGTGCAGAGGAACCTCACTGCAGGGATAAGAAGATGACACTCCCCACCACACACAAAATTTCTCTTTGAGAGCAAGCAGCTGTAAGGTTCCTTACCATATACCAGATAGAAGCTTCTCCAAGAGCGTCTGCAGGAATTTTTCCAGGGGTAAGTTAATGCTGCATAATTGTATGTTGGCATAGTTTGTATACATAGTGCACACCACTGCAACTCAGTGTGTCTGTCTATGTGCATTAGTGTAACAATGACTTTAAAATTCCCACAGGGGCAAGAGCCTGCTTTGCCTGCCTGCATACACCCATGAGCTCCTTTCCTCCATATGTAGAAGCAGTATATTTCTGGTTAATGGATTCAAGAGACGATCATCAATGAATAGGCTATTACCACCACATCCTGTATGTGAGCTTCTTAGGGCCATCTGGATGGTGATTGTGGGAGGAAGAATATTGAACTATATGGAACCAATTGGTGGGAATTAAACAAGAAAATCCTGGTTTTCTTTTGCTGTGTGAACCTTTATTTTGTTTTGCAAGATTTCCCTGGCTTGATGCTTGTATTCTGATTTTACTGGGAAATTTGGACCAAGAGGACTTAGAAATTAGAATCTCAGGATAGCCCAATGTTTCAGCATATTTATCAGTTTATTATTCATGTTTGCAATTTGAAAAACACAGCACCTTTTTACACGATAGAGCAGAGGGAAAGCTGTTTCGCTATGTGCTATGCTAAAAAATGGAAAGACCTTGGCATTTACACTGACCCTACTGATAGGTTACCAATGCTGTTTCCTGCTTCCACACAAGAGTGTAGACTTTCACTCATTATGGAACACTGGAGGTATTTAATGTCCACTTTATTGCTGGTGTATCTTTAAACTTATGATAAATGGGTCTACCAGTCTGCCTGGGCTTTGGAGGAGACCCTTCTGTTGATATTGTCACTCCCTAGAGGCATCTCTGATGGCAGCAAGGCTCTGGGACTCCCAGAATCTGGAATTCTCTACCAAGTGAGAATAGGTTAGCTTTCCACCTGCAGGCAAAGACATTTTTATTTAGCCAGGCATTTGTCAACCGAACAGTAATTGAACAAGGGGTTTCTTTTTACATGATGTTTTCAATTATTTTTATTCCATTTTAATGCCCGAGGTTGTTTTGTATTTTATTTGGGTTGGTTTTGTTGTTGTTGTTGTTGTTGTTGTTGTTGTTGTTGTTGTTGTTGTTGTTGTTGTTGTTGTTATTATATATATATATAAAACAACACACACACACACACACACACACACATATATATATATAACAACATATATATATGTTTAACATATATATATGTATATATATATGTGTATATATATATATATATATATATATATATATATATATATATATATATATATATATATATATATATATATATATATATATATATGTTCAACATATATATATGTTTATATATATAAAACAACAACAACAACAAAAAAACCAACCCAAATAAAATACAAAACAACCTCGGGCAATAATAAATATTAATATATATGTATTAATATATATATTAATGTATATATATATATATACAAAACAACCTCGGGCATTAATATATATATATATATATATATATATATAAAACAACTATATTGTTGTTATATATATATATATATTAATGCCCGAGGTTGTTTTGTATATATATAAAGTCAGTATGTGATCTGCCTTGAGTCCATGTCTGGTGAAACGTTCTGTCAAACTGTGCATACACATACAGTGAAGAGACAGAACATCATGGTAGGATATTAATCAATCTTGGTTTGATGAACAGGCGTATGAGCGTACATAAGCTGGGAAGATATATTTTTACCTAGTAGAAGAAATGTCCCTAGGAAAGGCTTGTCAAAGAACAAATGGACAATAATTTAGAAGTCCATTTTAGACAATGTTAATTTTGTGAGGGGGTCATTCTCTCAAATAGATGTATTAATCTATTTGTTTCTACAACTTTCAAAAGTAGTTAAAGCATGTGTTCATTCTGATTCCATCTGGGTTTGCAATTTTTTAATTCAAAATCAGCATTAAAATTAATTTGTGTTTTTGACTGCATTTCTGTACATGCAGTCATGCATGTGTGCACCCGTAGACTCTTTTTATTTTATGTCTCATCTTTTCCCCAGCACTAGGACACTGGGCAGCTCCCAATATGATTTAAAACAGGTAGAAATTTTAAAAACCCAGTAAGTTATCATATTAAAACACAGTTAAGCAAGCTATGATATTAAAATAGTGGAAATAAAAACAATTTTAAAAGTGTACCGATTAAAAATTAATAAGTTTAAAAGTCTAATAGGCGCTGCATTAAACAGCTTGTCCTTAGCAGCCATACAGTGGTGAAAAGCCTGAATAAAAAAAAATGCATGTCAGCAAAAGGCCAACAGGGAGGCTAACGACTAAGCCTGGGAGCAGCAAATGAGAAACACTTAGTTTGAGTTCTTGCCAAATATGATTGTGCAGGTGGGAGGAGAAAGAGAATGACATCCCCTTGCAGATCTCAAAGCTGGGGCAGACCTAAATGGGAGAATACTGTGTTCCACATGAATATGTGTTTTTATACAAATTTCTACTGATGTAGGCACACCATGTACCGTCTTCTTAATGTATACATTTTGTATGCATTCCCCTGTAGTTAAGAGAAATTCACAGAAAAATGCATACATTAGGAGAAATGCATACAAAAGTGCATGCTTTAGGATAATTTTTGTATGCATATCTCCTAAAGCATGCATTTGTGTACTCGTTTGTTGATTATTGTACTCATTTTTTGCATTGCAAAATTTGTAGAGATGCAAAAACGAAAGAATAATTGAGTTCTGGTTCATGTATTAGTTGAAACAGTGTGACTTACATCAGTTCATATCAAAATGGCAATGAAATAGATTTCTTCTTTCCTAATCATATAGAGGTCATGGTTTTGACTTGGTCTGTATCACGTGATTTGGCTTCCTTGCTTGTGTCATCTGGAGTTATCTGCTCAGTGTACACATTAGTAGTTCCTGTTTTCTGCTTGTCATGTATTTTGTACTATGGATTGTGCTGCTCTGACTTATGTTGCTTAGCTTCTGTGCAACGCAGAATCAGCATCTACTCTCAGTTCCTGCCTCCTGTGTTTCACGTTGCCCATGTTAGTGAACTGGGCACCAAACTGGCATTGTGCAGGTCATTCCCAAAAAGTCAATGTGCAAGAAACAGATTCTTGCAAAATCTGAACCAGGGAAGTTTGTGAAAATCACCACTGACAGCAGCTACCTTATCAGGAAACTTCACCTACAAGGAAGGGAAGGGAAGGGAACCAAGTCGGGAGATACTTTCAAGAGTTATGGACCTTTTTGAAAACTCAACCATTCTGGGCTATTACACTGATTACACTTCTTTAAATGACTTTCAAGCCTGGACTTCAAGGCCTTAATTTGGATCTGGATGTTATCTACATTTTTACTGTGTCTAGTAATACCAATATTTACTGGAAATAGTAAATACTGTCTGTTTTATTCAGAGACAATAAGGGGCTGACCAGATGATAATGTATTAACCATCCCAGTAGGTAAGCCCTAACCTTATAACTAATGGAGTAATTAGAGAAAGACAAGATGCATTCATCTGGGGTTGCTAAATTCCGTCTGGGACGGAATATCCCTTTCTATAGTATTACAGCAGGCACCTATGAATTTTGTGTTATGGGAAACTAATAGAGACACAGGTGGGCTGTTACATATTGATTCCAACAGCCCTAGGGTTGCCTGAAGCCACATGAGAAATACCCAGTAGTCATCTATTTCACTCTTTTCTCTCAACAGCCTCTAAACACCTCATTTTAAAGACTTAATATACCACAATACAAATCTACTAAGTCCCTATTTGAGCTAGATCATCTTGAAATCATAGAACTGTAGAGCTGGAAAGGACCCTATGGACTGTCATGTCTTGCCCCTGTTAAGGAGGCACAGGGAGGAATCAAACTTCCAATCTCTGTTTCTACAGCCAAATACCTAAACCCTGAGCTATCCAACATATACATGCACAAAGGGAGCACTCTTCCCCTGCCCTGTCCCTTGTTACATGGCTCACGTGACAAGCAGAGAGTGTCCTGTAAGTGGGGAGGTTTTTCTTGGGAAACCAGAGCCTTGGAAAACCCTGGTTTGCATATAGAGTCCTCATGCTTCCAGAATGCTCTAAGCTTCAGATTAATCTCTCACTGGGTGTACCAAGAGATGTGAGAGGGGGAGGCTCTATAGCACTCTTCTCCTAGTGTGTTGACTTATTTTAGACAACAGCAGTGAAATGGGGATATATTCACCCGACTGAAGCCTGCTGGGGGACAGGATGGTCTTGCAAAAATCTCTATGAAGCGAATATTATGTAAACAAACCACTAACTGGGTTCTAAAAAGATCTAGATGAATTGTGGATGAGAGGGAGCATAAATGGCTAATAGGACAGAAATTCAGGATACCTCTGCCAATGCAGCTCAACAAATCTTGACACTGTGACATAAGAATACATCCAAGGAAGACCAGATGTACATTTGGCAGTGGGGAGAGCTGGAGCTTTTCCATAAGACTAAAATAGTAGTCAGCATTTTTCTCTAAAAAGAAAAATAATACACACAAGTGTTTTGTTTTCCCTTCGGTAATAAGATACAGTTTACACGCATAGATATCTCTTTGGTGGGATATATCAAGGATATATATCTGCTGGTGAAAATGGATGGGAAATGTTGGCACTATAGGAAGGAGCAGTTCTATATATACTGTCATTTTCAGTTTTATTCAGTTCTACTCAGGGCTTGATCCTACTGACAATAAGAAATGCTGTTGTATTACATTCTGCTTTTAAAGAAAAAAAAACAGTTTAAAGTACAGTGGACCCTCGACTTACAGACGGCTCGACCTGCAGACTTTTCGAGTTACAGACTTCTCTGGCCGCAAAATTTAGGTTCGACTTGCGGCCAGAGAATCGACCTACAGACCGGAAAATCAAACAAAATGGACCAAAAATGGCCAGTTACGGATTAATCGGTTTTCGATGCATTGTAGGTCAATGGAGCCTCGACCTACAGACTTTTCGACCTGCAGCCACCGTTCCAATACGGATTAATTCCGTAAGTAGAGGGTCCACTGTAAGTTGTTTCCATGACGTAAACAGAACCATGGATTACTTTGCCAGGGAAACATGCGTTCTGGTTGGAAAGTGATGTAAAATGCTATTCCACCAGAGGGTAATTTATTTTAGCAAGCATATGAAACCCTGATTTATTTCAATCATTTGTGCATATCTGAACACTTCTGTAGTTGCAAACTGCATCTTTGGGTAACTAGCAGAGGCAGTGGGAGAGACGGCAGCAGCAACAAGAGCTACGGGGGGCGGGAGAGGGAGGATGGATGGGTGGAGAGAGCCTGAGAGAAAGGGGAGGCCATGGCCAGTCCAGTGCAGGGTTGGAGGAGTGAAGAGCTGTCTTTGGGCAAAAAATGGATCAGAGGCACAGATCCTCAGGGATCCACATGATTTTTATGTGGGATCATCCCCAAAGCAATCTCAGTCATAGGCACCATTTTTGCTCATAGATTGGACAGTGGCTTGGGGATGATTCCATATTAAAATCATGTCGATCCATGAGGATTCATGCTTTGATTGATGTTTTTGCACCACTGCAAAGGCAGGCATCCTTCGTTTCTGTGGTGTATTCTGTGGATACAAATGGGAACAGCTGGAGCATTATTGAAGGGACAGAAGCAGCCAGGTTTTCCCAAGGGACAAGCAGATTTGCCCTCTCCCTCCCTCCCCTCAGCAAGGGTGTGTGGCCAGTGTGAGGGCAGCATGGGCAGGTGCAGGACAAAATGGAACTATTTTAAAAGCCTGTGTAGCCCCCTCAACCAAAACACACCACAACTTAAAAATGGATTGAAATTTTTCTCAAGACTGACTGAAATACCATGTAACTACCACATGATTTCTAAATAGATTCCATTTAGAACGGAGCTTATTGTGAGGCAAATGTAAATGTAAACAAGCCCTCAGTTTTACTGAAGTTATTTTAACTACAGAACCCAGTAGACTCAGACATTTTATTAAAGATTTTCCAGCGCCACCCCAGATGACTTAAATGCCATCTCAGCTCTTGGGACACTGTTAGCTTTCTGTCTCACACCACTCTTTCACAGTGTTTTTAAAAACATGCTAAAGTAGACTGATCAATGTTAATGCCTGGAAGATAGTAGTGGATGCTTTTGTAAGAGGCAAAGCTTCAGATGCTAAGAAGGAACATAAGAAATCATTCAAGTGGGTATGTTAAAATCCCTGTATCAGGGTCAGACTCATTAAAGTTTAGTCAAAGTAACCAAAGCTTTCCAACAAATACAGGGCTTAGCAAATACTTTCCCAAACAAAACAGGGAGCAGTGAGAGCTTTCAGAATTCACCCACTCTGGCAATCTGAAATACCATTCACTTATACACCCAATTTAAAATTGTCAAACTATTACATGCAAACATGTACTAATACTGAATAGGAACTAACCAGAATAATTGCATGCTGGACCTAATAAGAGAATACATCTGGGCACACAATGAGTTCAGCTTTGTTCATACAGAACATTGGTAGCAAGGATATTCTTAAAGCAGAAAATGAAAAGAAGAGCAAAAGGAAAGCCCAGAAACAATTGAATAAAGCACCTGAAATAAAAGAGGAAAGGTCTTAGCTTACAGATAGAGCACATACATGTTTTGCATACTGAAGGCCCTAAATTAAAATAATCTCAGGAGCAGGGGCTGGAAAAGATTCTGCCCACAGAACTGGAAAGATGCTGCCATTTCCAGAAAGATTGTATGGGGCCACATGGACTATTGGGCATGAAACAATAGCCAGAATCCTATCGAGGATTTACATCAGCAAAAGTGTAATTGCGTAAAGCAGAGCAGGGAACACTGTTAATTAACAAGTTACAGTCCACATTCATGGTCACAACCCAGTAATGTGACTTGGTAATGATGAGGAGTGAGATTGGAAACTCATTAATTAGAAGCAATGTGTCCCCATGATTTATGCAATGACATTTTTGCTGGTGTAAATCTCCAACAGGATTCTGGCCAGTATAAAGCGCCATTAACATTTAGCACTTTAAATTAAGCTAATTACCATCCCTAATCTGCTTTATCCACTATTTTAATCCATTATTTTATGCTGTTATTTTATACTGAATCATAATTAAGGATGGGGAGATCATTCCTTCTAATGCAGGGGTCTCAAACATGCGGCCTGCGGGCCATTTTTGGCCCGCCGGATGATAGTTTGTGGCCCCTGCCTTGCCTGCCCCCCCTGAAGCGCCCACGCGTCCTCTGCTATCAAGAGTCAAAAAAAGCCTCGCCTCGCTCGCCGGCTCTCTCCCAAGACAGCGCCTCTTGCACCCTCCATCCGGAACTGCAGCCTGCCAGCCAGCCCGCCTGTCTGCCGGCTGGCAGGCTGCAGTTCCGGATGGAGGGTGCAAGAGGCGCTGTCTTGGGGGAGAGCCAGCGAGCAAGGCGCGCTGCCGGCCCCTTTCCCCGAGCACCCGAGCCAAGCCGCCAACAACAGCTGCCGCCGCCGCCGCTGCCTCCTCCTCTTCCAGGGAAGCGGCTCTCTGGCTCTCTTTCTCTCTCGGCACCCCCAGCACCAGCCCGGCCAGCGGCCGTCTCAGCGCCCGGCGGTGCTTCCTCCTCCTCCTCTTCGTCCTGCTTCAGCCGCCTCGGCTCTGGAGGCTGCCTGGGCTCGCCTCGCAAAGTTTGCTCCTCTGTCGTGGTGGGGGTAGCTGCTGCTGCTGAGTGCGTCTTTTTTTGAGGGGGGCCCTCAGAGGAAGGTTGCCGGACCTCCGTGTGTGTGTTTGTGTGCGTGCGCGTGCACCTGTGGGGGCCCCTGCCCCATTCTGTTTAATTTCGCAGGTACCGGTGGGGGCTTTTCTCCTTTGGCAAGGCGAATTCTGTGAGGGTTTTTTTTTTATGTCGTGCCCTCCTCCCCCCAGCTAGGCGGTTGCTGACACTCCCTCCCTTCTCCACTTCTTTGTCCTGCTGCTGCTGCTGCTGCTGCTGGTGGTGGTGGTGAAGAAGGAGCCGGAGGGGGTTGTGGCCGGGGGACGAGGGCTCGCGCGCCCCCTCCTCCTCCTTGGAGCCCCAGCCGGGCTAAGGAAACTGCCAGGCAGCTTCCTCTGGCTCTTGCTCCACTTGGCGGAAAATCTGATGCAGCCCAGCCTCACCCAGACTCTGCCTCCAGCGGCCCCCAGGTAAATTGAGTTTGAGACCCCTGTTCTAATGTATTGCACTTATATCCTAAAACATACAGTTTTTATCCATTTTTTCTATCAGTTTTGTTTAAGGAGCCCTGTAGCACAGTGGTGAAGCTGGAGTACAGCAGTCAAACCTCTGCTCATGACCTGAGCTCAATTTCAATGGGCTGTGGTAGCTGGTTCAAGGTAGACTCTGCCTTCCATCCTTCGGAGGTTGGTAAAATAAGTACCCAGGTCACTGGGGAGGCAAAGTGTTCCTTGTGTAACTATGTTGTAAACTGCCCAGAGAGTGCTCGAAAAACAATGGAGCAGTATACCTACCAACCAACCAACCAACCAACCAACCAATAGGATAAGGTGTGGTTGTTTTTTAATTATTATTATTATTATCATCATCATCATATCAATTCAGGAAGCACAAATTAGGACAGTTTGTTAAAAACTCTTCATAAACAGAATCTACAAGCATCCAAAATTACTACTACTACATTTTTTCCCTGTTTCGGTCACCCGTGCACCACAACTTCACACTATGGTATGGGATTTGGTTATCTGTACTATCTTACAAGACAAGATCATATCCATTAACATCCTACTTTGCCAGAGCCAATATTTCTCACCAGGGCAGTAGATATGTTTCCACCCCAGCCAAGAAGCATTAACATAGCTTCTTTAATTGTGATATCATGGGCAGAATATTCCTCATGAGTAGAACTCTTTGCTCCTGTTGTGCCCTTGTAATGTATTTTGAACAACCAAGAACAGCAAGGGATTCTTCATTTATGTTCCCTGCTGCGCTGCAGATTTTTAATGCTAAATCAGCAGCACAGCTTCTTTATGGTGTCCCCATCTGGATGTCTGCGTTACACAGTTCTGTGGAAAGGGTCCAATCAACATTTCTGTATAAAATCTTTGGCCTGCCCCATTGTGTGCCTTATGCTACCCTATGCCTTGAAGGCGGTCAACACAGGATTGAGACTCAGGCTTGGCTCAGATTCTTTAAGTATTGGATTAGAATCTGTTTCTTTTCAGCCCAGGGCATCTTATTTCAAGCGCTGCTGGCAGACTGTCTGTTTCCAAAAGGTTTGGCCCTATTTCTTAAGAAAATCAAGACCCTGGGGTTGTCACCAGATCTGCTGGGCTCAATACCCCCGTCCAGGGTGTTCCATACAATCAAAAAAAGAGTTCTGGATATAGAGGGGCAAACTCTGCATAGTGCTGCCCAAAGAGTCTGTTCCCCACTTCATTTTCAGCTGCCCCTCTCCCATGGCAGTAGACCGAACTATCTCTATCATTTAGAACAGCCACAAGATCGATGGGCATTTACCCTTGCCAGGTGCAATATAGTACCATCGAGCTTAGCGCAGGGCAGGTATATGGGTTTACCTATAGAACTGAGAGTATGCCCGTGTGGTC
Organism: Intellagama lesueurii; assembly: GCA_037013535.1. Taxonomy (NCBI): domain Eukaryota; kingdom Metazoa; phylum Chordata; class Lepidosauria; order Squamata; family Agamidae; genus Intellagama; species Intellagama lesueurii. The sequence continues at coordinate 156,735,202 of JBAJHW010000003.1, read as the reverse complement.
AGGGAGAGGTTGAATCCCTGCAGCATATGCTATTCTACTATATTTTGTATAAGGACATTCGCCTGTCTTATTTGAGCACCTTCCTCTCCTCCCATTCTGGATGGGACGATCTGAAAAAAAGTCAACATCTCCTAAGTGGCACTATTAAGGAACTGACCCTGACAACTGCTAGATACGTCTATTCCATCATGCAGAGACGACGTAGTGTGCTCTCGCAGAATGCCGAGCCCTAATATGCATTTGGCTCTTCCCTGCCACCTGTTAACCGTTGAACATTTTAGCTGTATTTTAGTGTGTTTTAATTTGTACAGTATGCCAATAAAGGTTTCTGTCTGTCTGTCTGTCATTTATGTTGTTACTGATGAAAACCTGAAACCTGTGGTTTATCCAGGGCATGTTCTTTGTATGCGCCCTTCAAGTGGTATTACCATAACCCTGGATATGCTAAAGATGATAGTAGTAATGAAGCTTAAAATCAGTGCTCTTGCATAAACCTCTGCTTGGTGAATGGGTGGAGGTAGGGATTTTTAGGTTAACAAAGGAGGGGGAAAACACAAAAAAGGCGCTTTTTTCATTTTCAGTGTCTTCTATGGCTTTCTGATAGGGGCCATCTGAAATATGAATGATTCAGTATTCCAAAAATATGAAGTTAACAAAACTATTATATTTCATTCATATTTCCTTAATTGTATTACCTCTGTTCATCCTTTGCATGCAAAATTACCTCACTGATATTCCAGCAAAGCATTGCAAGTCTCACAAGGGGGGTTGTCAACTGCCAGTTAGGATTCAGAAAACATCCCAGAAGAGGGTGCAGGAAACTGGAATCTTTAAAAAGACTCATAAAAATGCAGTTATTTGCTTTTACTTCTTGGTGATGTGTTTGTTTCTGCTGAGAGAGCTCCTCTAATCTCCATTTTGGATTTGGATTTATTTGTCACTTACCTCACTAACCTGCTAATGCTACTGTTCTTCCACTGAGATTGGGTTTTTTGTTTGTTTGTTTTTTGTGGAGGTGGGGATTAGCTTGCTGCTGTTTTTCTACACTTTTGGATTACTTTCTGGATTATTCCCTTTTGGATTCTCTGTTTGTTTGTTTACTTAGAATTTGGGGGATAATTTTCCCCATTTTATTTTCTTTTTTTCTGGAGACCTGTGGTGAATTGCCTGAATGGCTTAACAGAAGCCATCAAAGTGGTGGTAAGGAGTGAATCTCCCCAACCTCCTTTCCATCTAAGGATTTAGGGCTGGCTTTTTGTTGTTGTTGTTGCTTGCTTTTGAAATATATGATTGCCTTTTGCCTTGACCCTGCTGTTTTGCGACGGGGGGGATAGTTTTGAGGGTCCTGTAGGGCAGTGGTCCCCAACCTTTTTGACACCACGGACTGGTTGGGGGGGACGGGGTCCATGCGCAGGGGGCGGGGCACCCCCTGCGCTTGTGTGCATGTGCGAAGGGGTGGCGCTCGCTCGCGCGGCATGCGCACACACTCACGCACATGCGCGAAGGGGCTGTGTGGGTGGGCATGCGGGGTGGGAGTGCTGCAGGGTGGCGGGAGATCTGTCTCTGCAGCCTGGTCCGGTCAAGGCCATGGACCGGCACCAGGCTGCAGACCGGGGGTTGGGGACCCCTGCTGTAGGGCTTAACTTGGTCCAGCATCAGAAATCTCAATGGGGAAAAAACAAAAGCAAAATGAAAGTATCTGAAGAAATCAGACATAAACTTTGGGGTTTTTCTGAAAGGGCCACTAGCTGAAAGAGCGAAAAACAAATGAAACACACACACACATACACTCCACACAAAAGAAACTGAAATAAATGCAGTCCAAAAGTTTTCCCTTTGCACATCCCTAGGTGGAGGTTCTACAGGGGAGCACCGAATTGAGCAAGAGTGAGACTAAGCAACTAAAGGGCACAACTGTAATCACGAAGAGTTCACAGTGTGACCTTGATATCTGAAATGGGGATGCTGTGTATGTTGAAGCACGTGACTCTAACAGCAACCTTCTCAAAGAAGAGCTCAGTGGAGAGGAGTACTTCATCCATGTCACCAAACTATTCTCTGCCTTCTCCCCAGCCAAAGAAGACATCATGAAGATGTTTCATTCATTGAACACTGGCTTGAAATAGTCAGATCAATGTATAAACACTGCATGCCTTGGCTTTAAGAGACAAGGGCTAATTCTTCACAAGGGCCAGCAAATTACAAGAACATCACTATGATCCTTGCCCACCTACTCAGTATCAGATCCCAGACAGAAGCGTATACGGTGTGCTCAGAAATGAAAGCAGGGCCCACCTTACTCATGGGAAAAATAAATATCTCTATATCCATTGTAATTTGCTGGAACTGGCTGCCTGGACTGCAGACCAGTTGTTTCGCACTGTCTGCGGTAGAAGTAACACAGCTTGCAAGCAAGGCCTGCAGTGCAAGGATTGAAGTATTTGAACAGCAGTGTATTTACAATGATATAAATAAGCCTGAAAGGAAGAGTGAAGAAGATGAGGCTCTGAATAAAAATAAGAAGTTGTTTTAATGTTTGGAACAATTTGCTTTCAATATAGAAACTGAATGCATTTTCCTGATGTATTGTTCACGTTACTTGCTATTCCTGACATGCTGGACCTTTACGTTCATAATAAACACAAACATGTAATATATATCTTAATTTGTCTGCCCATTTCTCCAACAACACATCTATCAGTTTCCAGCTGTAGAACTTTATTTCCCAAACTGCACATTTGGTGTACTACTGCACACAGAAGAAAAACTGGGAAAAATTGCATCTGCTTGTGACCAACTACATCAAGAATCTGAAGGGCAGACTTTGAATCCAAGAAGTATAATGTAGATGAACAGGAACACTGAATCTCCCAAATTATTTGGAGAAGCAGCCAGTGTTCTGAGCACATATTTTACTCTCTAAGGCTGTGGTCACGTGAGAAAAATGTCCCCCGCTTTCAATGAAACTTTCCATACCTTTGCTATAGTGCATCACGGTTGCATGCTATATATACCTGGATGAGCATCCCAATGTGTTTTAAGGTTACTGATTCATTTTCTTCAATTTGAATACTTATGGCCGGCTACACTGTGTTACTGATTCATTTTCTCTCTTGATTTACCAGGCACTGCAACCCCTTAATTTTCTTTTTTATTATTATTTATTTTTTAAATGGTACATTGGTATGTTGCGTACTGTTTCATGATGGGTGTACCATATTTTTCCGTGTATATGACCCCCCAATGTATAGGACGACCCCCCTAATTTTTACCCTTGCCGGAGTAGTAGTAGTAGTCAATGGGCAGCAGCAAGAGGCGGCCGAGCATGGCTGCTTCTTTGCCTCCGTCTCCGCCTCCTCCTCCTCCTGCTGAGCCCACAAGTGGTGCTGGAGGAGACTGCAGCAGCAGCAGGAGGCGGAGACGGAGGCAAAGAAGCAGCTGTGCTCAGCTGCCTCTTGCTGCTGCCCATTGACTGCTGCCACTGGATCACCTCCTCCAGTGATTGTCTCCTTCGGGCAGGGGACAAGGCAGCAACATGAGCTGGAGGTAAGCCCTGGCAGGAAGAGGAGGTGATTGGACAGTGGCGGCAGCAGTCAATGGGCAGCCGTGAGAGGCGGCCGAGCATGGCTGCTTCTTTGCCTCAGTCTCCACCTCCTCCTGCTGCCTTCCATGTATAAAATGACCCTCAATTTTTCCTCTAATTATTTTAGGTAAAAGTGTCGTTTTATACACGGAAAAATACGTTTTTTTCCTCTGTTGTGCCAGTGGCTCTGGAAGCAATGCATTGCACTCAATGGACCAGGCACCCCCTGCCCAGGGCTGTCCCACTTCCCAGATAGTAGGTGGAGTGATCCATGCCCAAATTGTGCTTTAAAACCATCGACATATGTTTACCAACAATCAACACTCTGGCTGTGCGAAAATAAAAATAAAAATTTACACAGGCAGCCGCACGGCATTAATGGCAGCCGCCTTCAACTGTGACTTTACTTTGAAAAAGTATCAATAAGATTGTACACAGTTGTCATACTGTTAAGGAGCATATCAAATGCCACTGGAACAAAGATAACAGAAGCCTCTGGGTGAGCAGGAAATGAACCCCAGTTATAATACTGGCCAGGTAAATGATTCAGTAATGGCCACGCATTGTGTGACTGCAAATTTAACCTATGATCTAACTGGGGCATAACTAGACATTTCCCTCCTGTGATCACACCCCAAAAAAGAAAAAGTTGAGGGGTGGAAATGGTGTGGCCTCGTTAACCTAACATTCAGCAATGGACCTTCTTGTACAGAAAAGAAAGTAAAAACAAAGTTGAAAATCAACCAGGAAACTGGGAATGTTGTTATTGTTGGTACGACGCTGATTGCAACTAGAATAAAATATACTAGGTCGGTTTTCCTTGTTTTAGTGCAAGGGGCCTCTCACCTGCTGTTTTATAATAGCAAGGAAATATGAAAAATAAACAAAAAGCAAAAAGTCAAATACATGAAGAGACATGAAGTTCACCAAAATCCCCATAAGTAGCAAGTTTCTAGAGGCAGCACAGATGCATGAGAGATCATAAAATGATCCTTCGAAACATCACAAATGTAAAAATCACCATAAGATGGAGGAAGGCCTTTCATGAGCAAGCTGAAGACCACCACCGCCAATAAGATTCTTAAGGTGACAGAGGAGGTCAAAGAGAGAATCCTGTTTTACTCTTCCAATTTACTTCAATGAGATCTGGCCAAGAGGAGCCCCCAGTGACCATGCTGTTGTTTCTTAGGTAAAGGTTACACAGAGCATCTAGATTGTCCACACCAGAATGTTTTGGGCAGCCCCTTGCATGAGAAATTGCACCTAATATGGCACCATTTTTCCCTTCCTACACTGAGAGGGTTAAAGAATACTCTGATGTCTAGCAGGGAAACGGCTGCTGTTGATACTAGTGAGGCCTTCTCTTTAACTAGATCCTTCAGGAAAAAAAAACAAATTAATCAAGAGCTAGCTGAAGTGGGTTTAATGATTGCATTCTGCATACAATCAGCTTTTCCCTTTTCAAGGGCCATCAATATGTCAAGGGAAGACATATCTGAAGGATATAGCTCTTAACATCAAGGTTATCTATTCTCCGCAAGGCTCCCACTCCTTACCAGGGCTGATACTTTACGCTGCCTGTGTCTAACATTTTCATCAACTCGGCAATCAATCAAGGTAATAATGTTGTGCAAAAAATCAATTAACAACGCAATTAAACTTTCCTTATTATCTCAAAGGGCTGAAATAATACCTGAAGGGGAGATAGACTCACTGAATGCAGACATCCATAACCCAATGTGAAAGTGAATTATGAGGTTAGACAGATGTAGGCATGTACTGGCGCAGTTATTTTCAAGGGGGTATAGCTCATCCAGGCACCCTATCAGTCACTGTGAATTCTATATCCTAAAATTCTAAATTACTTTTAAGAAATATATGATGTGCAATCTCCAATTCATATTCCCTTTTAAAGATAACACACACATATACAGCAGCACACACACACACATACAACCTGCCACCCCCCACCCCCAGAAATCTGAACACGAATATTATTCAAAGACAAAATGATATTTCAGTGAGAACATAAAATATAAAAGCTATAATAACATTTACATCTGTATACCACCCATGTCAGTAAATGCAGGCCATCAATTATACATAATCTGGAGCACACATAAAGGAGGCAAAAAAAAAAAAAAAAGCTGTGGCACAACATTTTTAAAACCTTGAGGCTTAAATTTGCAAACACCTACATCTGTGCTGCCATCAAACACCGTAAAGGAATAGCCCCAGTTTAGACATAGACGGTAGCATCAGTTACGACTCAAGTATTACTCATTTAAAATAAGACAGAGCGACTGTATTATTTAGCAATTACACTCACTCTCATTGAAATACTGTTCCCCTGAGCCAGGATTTTAGAAGTGCATCAAAATAAGAACTATTAACCCACTGGAGATGGGAAGATATTTTAAGATTCTCTACAGTTAAAGACAGAGGGAACCCCAGAATTTTATGGTGCATGTTGAATATAGGCGGGGAGAAGACAGACCATATTCAAATGCATATAATCATAAACTAGCATCTGAACCCTCTTTTAACCCTCAGAGGGAACATTAACAATGAAAAGGTTCAACATGAACAGAATTAGACTGTCGTCTGTGAAGGGAGTCCTTGCTTTACTTCTTGTACAGACACATGTACTATAGCCACTCTGGCACTTATTGTTTAACCAAGAGGTTAGAAATAAGAGAGCAATCTAAAAGAGTATCTGGGAAAACATAAATCCATTTGGAAATGCTCAGCTAAGGATCTTCCACCTGATCATCTGGGTATCAAATGCAGGAAAACAACACAAAAGTGCTCTCTGACATGGCCCTGTTTATTAAGTATCTCTTGCTGTCTTCCACAACAGAAGACCCTACAAAGCAATTCTCCCAGCTGCAGTCCCTTAAGTACATAACAGCTGCTGCATTTTCAAAATGGGCTATTTTTGCAATTAGCTCATGTAGGGCAACAATACTCCGTTTGGACCAAAAAAATCTCTCTTTTCCTTTCTCTTCCTCTCTGCCTCCCTTTGGCTGGTGATTCACTTTGGTTTTCTCCTCTGTTGCCACCACATGCTGTTGACTCAGCCAGGAAGCACGTTACAAATGCAGGATCACACTAAGACAATCTTCAACAATTTCCACCTTTTTCTGGGAAAAGAAACAAACAGTATACATCCCAACCCCCCATGAATGTTTGAAGCATCAGCATTAAAGGACAATTAAAGGAAGTATTTCCATCATAATCTTAAAGGGACATAATTAATACATTTTTGTCTACAGTGATTCCATTGTGCGTCTGTCGACTGGAACCATTCCTGCTGTGTACTTGATTCCGCAGACGATGGGGGTGTGTTGGATTTTAAATGATGTGCTAGTGTGTCTGCTCTTTATGGGCTGTAGTTTATGTGTTATTCATGGCTTGCATTTTGAGGCATGGATGATGCACAGATGTAAATATTATTAAAGCTTTTTCTGACTTAGATTTTTTGTGAAATATGTCTTTGTTTTTAAATAATTCTTTTAACTGTCTCAAATAACCAGCGGTACATGACAATGTTTTGAAGCCGGGGGGGGGGGAGCTTTTTATTACCTTGCTAAGCCTTTGTGATGAAAAATTATCCCCCCCTCAAATCATTCTTTTTCTAAATAAAATGCAATATGACTTGGCAGATAACAAGGTTATGTCTGGAGGGTAATCTTAAAGAAAACCCAATTTTTGTAACATGCTTGTTAAGCAGTATCAAAAGCAAAAGTTAGTTGATTTCTGACTTAGCTGTCAAGGTTATGGGTCCAAACACCAGAGGCCTGAGACTGACATGTTTCTCAGCATCATACTGTCATTCATATTTTATCCCCAGAAATTCTAGATGGACATGGCAGAAGAACAATGCCCTGCCAGAACATGGTGTATCAGTTTGCCATCCTCTAATTCAACATAAAGTTAGAACAATTCAAAATAAGCAAACAACCTTTTGGCTTCCCCTTCTTTTCACATTCAAATCTGGCTAAACAGAGCAGTAGGTCTGAATCTGAGGCATAGATGTGAAATGATATTCACTGGCATTCTGCAGAAATTAATACTGGTGTAGCTTTATAGAGCACAACTGTTTAGATCAGCCTTGCGAAAAGGTCCACAAAAGTTATTTCTAGATCACCTCCCGGTCTCTTTCAGCAAATGAATTATTTGAAAGACTGCCTGAAAGATTAAAACAAACTTGTTTCAAATGTAGCAAAGCATAGTTGCCTGTAAGTTATTCTTATTAAGACTGAATGGATTCCACTGATCACGCCTTCCCATGCCCACCACTCTATCTACCTCTATGACACTGTTCATAGAGGGAAATGTATGTTCGACAGAATAGTGTTTGCTTCGGGTTCATGTGGCAAAACTCTCACACTTCAGGACATGTATGTAGCCGAGGACTGGGGGCAGCAGTCCTTTCCTCTCTGGAGCATCCTGGGGACAATGTCACATCATGACATAGCATCTTCCCCTGCGAATTTTGGCTCCATTTTTAGAAGTGACCGACAACATTTACAATTTTTTTATAATTCTTAAAAATGACTAGGGGAAGGGACAATAGTCAGCCACACTACTGAATTGTCAGGCCCCACCCAAATGCTGAAAACAGGAACGGTCAACATGGTGCCTCCCGTACACTTTAGACCACAAGTCCCATAATCCCTGACCACTGGCCATACTGGCTAGAGCTCATGGGAGCTGCAAGCACCAGGATGTCTACTCGTAGCACAACCCTCTCTACAAAGGTTGAATTTTGGATGGTTCCTCAAACCTACTTCAAAAGCACCAAAATAAATTCAGCTAAATATTCTGGACCAGGACTAATTTTTACCACAGATGACCAGCTAAATTGTTTTGGTTCGAATGAGCAATTCTGAAAAGCTTGTTTTTGTCTGCTATTGAGGAAATAGACTGGGTTTTAATATAGAACTATTAATTTTGGAAATATAATAACCATAGTTAAAGAGGGGGGTATAGTCCCTCTCTGAAGCAATTTAATCCTACATATCCTATTGGATATGTTGCATTTCAACAGTATATTTCACTATATTTCAACAATGACAAGACAAGAGAGGAAGGAGAGGAAGATATAAAAGTTCACAAACTGCAAACTGCATTTTATGTGCCCAAACTAACAGAAATGCTAAAGATGTTACTTCTCCTCTCCCCTAAGACAGTCTGAATTATGAAATATGCTGAGATGTGAATGCTTTCTAGGTTGGCATGCAGAAGGTGACCCATGCCCAGGGGCGGCTCTACTATGAAACTAATGAAGCTTAAGTTTCAGGGCCTCTAATTCTGGAAGGGCCCCAGAAGTAACATTAGTCTACTTTTTTTAAAAAAATGGTGATCTGTCATAGAACAAAAATAATGGATACCCAGACCTCATTGCCGGTTGCAAAGGGGCCCCCATAACAGTTCAAGCTTCAGAGCCCCCAAAATGTAGATCCATCACTGCCCATGACACCCAAAGGTATGCACTGGGAGCGGCCTGGCAGTAGAAGCCTAAGGGGGGCTGCTGTTGGCTTTTGGAATTCAGGTTCCAAAAGAAGGAGTGTGGGTGGGCATCTGGAGATTGCCTACTCTTGCCCATTCTTTACAATACAGGGACACATCCACCCTGCTTCCCGGTATTAAGAGAAATAGGATGCTTGTATGGCAAGACTGGGCCAGGCCAGGCCAGGGTTGAGGGGAAGGCGACAGATGGGAGAATCTTTTATGCCAACACTGAATATTGCTAGTGCAAATAGGATTGTGCTCTAACACCAAAGTAGATGCCAGTGTTTAACACAGCAGATCATGAACCCTCTCAGGCCAGTCACACAACAATACATTGTGCAAAATCAGGAGAGCATAAAGGGAGAGCAATTCTGTATAGTTGTAGATACCTGGATAGTAAAGACTTGACAATCATGAGAGTATTTAATATGTGCTCTGCACATTTTACCATGTGGTACCGCTAGAGATTGAAATGTGGAACAATGTTTTCGTAGTGTAGTGCAACTTTCAAAAATAGTCTCTTGCTTCCCTAGATATCATTTCTCTGTTCTTCTGTCCCTACAATTACCCTACCCCATTAAAGAGTCATTATAGAGCCCCTTATGAGCCTGTTGTAGCAGCTGTTTTTCACAGTTAACAGCACAAGCACAAGGATCTTAAGCTGTTTGCCCTGCAAACTGTTGCTTTTTGCTGCAAATAGCTACTCATTTCTGCCTTGCTATTGTTTGCCTCTCTTTTCTGTTTTCTCTCACTTCACATTCACTGCTCGCTTGCTAGTGTTTTCCTCTCCTTTCCTCCCCACCCCCAACATGTTGACTTGTCAACTGCTCAGTTTACTCCAGCAACATCTTATTTTTCCTCAATACAGTAAGTCTGTTGAGGGAGATGCCCTCTTTTCCAAGCACTAGTTGCTCAATTCTGCATGTTTTGGAGCCAATTTTCAGTTTAAAAACACCAGCAGCTTTGAGTGGCTAGTGCTTCTGCAAAGAGGGTTGCCAGTTCGAAACATCAAGGGTCTGGGAAGCAATAGCCAGAAGGGAATAGAGATGAAGAGGATGAGGCAAGAGGAAATGGTGGCCCATGCAAGGAGGAGACAGTAAGGGTAAAAGAGTTTGTCTGGGTTCAGCCACAGGAACTGTAAGGCTGCCAATGGGAGGGCTGGAGGGAGGAATGTCCTAGTTTGAGGTGCACACCAGGAGGAAGATACAAAAGGCTTCTTAACCAGAAGGAACGGAAACCACTTGCTACATTGCCACCAGACCAACCACCATGATCCTCAACCAATCCAGACAGTCACAGTTCTGGAACAATAATCCGGACAAAGTCCAAATTGGCTGACAATCTGAGCCAAATCCTGATGCATGTTTGCTATACTGCTGGAGCAGAGAGGGATACTCTTATGCAACTTTCCTCCTATCCACAAAAGGATATCAGGCATACTTCTGCCTTAATCAAAAAGTCAAGTTATGTTAATAATTCTTCCTTTATTTCTTAAGGACAAAGCTCACCAAATATGAAACATTCAAAAAATGTGTGGAGAAGCCCTCTGAACATGGACAAAATGGGGGAATTTTCAGAAAGAAACCTCTTAGAGAGTAAGAAACCAGAGCAAGGTGTGTGGTAAGACCTTATCACCAAAGCATCTGGGTCATGGTTGTTCCCAGCCTGCCATTGGAAGGAATACTTTTGCTGCTTTTCTTTCAAAGTTCACCATTTCTGCTCACCCCTCCCTCACCCTTGGTCTGCCTTGCTCTTCTGACTTGGGTCAGGTCAAACACCTAATAGTTCCTTCCATGTTCTGTCAACCTGGAGTGCAGTTGTGTAGGAGTGGGTTGTCACCACAATTCACTTAAATTCATCTCAAGCGTCTTCTTCCTTTTCCCACTCAACAATGTTTCCCACTTAACAATGTCTACACAGGGAAGGGAGATGACCTGTCACATCCCTGTACACCAAACCCTTCTGTTTATAGCAAAGTTTACGAAGGCGATGGCTCTACAATTTATGGACTCTGAGTGCAATTAATATCAAAATGTTTGGAAGGTATACACAGAGAGATTACTCTAGTCCGAAGGAAAGAGATGTGGAAACTCAGGTTCCACAAGTCATTTCCTTGTTTCTCCTGGCCTCGCCAAGTGTGGTGGTGGTGGTGATATGGGAGGAAAGGCTAATTATAAATCCTTCCCTAAGTGCAACTTGGGAAAAAATAACTGGAAATAATGTGCCCTTAGGAAAAGAATACTGGGCAGTGGAGAGGTCCTTGTTTTCCCTAATACCCATTAAAAAGCCTCCCCCAGTAAATCAGTTTACAGCAATGCTAGAAATGGAGTTAACATTTTTATTTAATGAATGGTTGTGGAGCGTTAAAAACAGCACAATGAGCTTGCAAACGTAGCTCCTTATCCTCGGCTTTGTCTCTATTGGCATTTCCCCCCTTTTCATTTTCAATGACATGTCAGCCATCTCTCACCAACCACAAAGGAAAGTTGAATGCAGGGCTTACAAAGTTAGGCTGACATTTGCTCTCTTCCAATAAAAAATATTTAGTCCATTAAACATAAATACCTGTCATTATGATACATGGACTGGGTACAAGCCTCCCGTTTCCCTCTGATGTTTATTACATCCAAACAACTGCAGTGCCTGCATGTTTTCAACTTTAGTGTATTGATTAAACTTTTAAATGGCTGCCATATAACCCAGGGACATCAGGAAGATTAATTTGCGTCAATGTTCATCTGTAATTCATTAGCCATTTATTCTTTACAACCACATGGGCTATCAAGAAAATGCAGGCCATTTTTCACTCTGCACAGGCTTGGGAACAGATCCTGAAATTGGTGCTGCATACCAATCAGCTCCCCAGGCCCGGCCTCTTAAACTGCTTGGCTTTTCAAAAGTTAAAAGTTGGGAATAACAGCAGCAGGAGAGGAGGGGAAGGAAAGGGACATAAAGAACCAGAAAAATGGACAAAATATATGTCCCCAGGGTACTTGAGATTTAACTGAGTTTGTCCACTGTCTTTTCATCCATGGATTATGGTTTCTTATTTCAGTCAGATTAAAATAACTGAAACTTGTTTCAGAACAAGGGCCGTAAATAAAAATGAGTCACATGCATTTCCAACTGCCCCCCCCCCCCGGCAAGTAATTTTTCCTTCCAGCAGTTATTGGGGAAAAGCTGCAGAGTCTGGCAGTGAAGGCTTTTTAACAACCCTACTAGTGCCTTAAGGAACTTACAGCTACAAATGTGAAGACTCGAATTTTAAAACCATCTCTCGCATTTATTCTGGGTTCTGGTCTGGGTTTCACTTGGTCTAATGCCCAGCTAAGTGTCATGCTGTTTCCTTAGGGCGGAGGGAAGCCATTTGGCTCTTGGATTCACCCTGCTGACCCTTTGGCATGATACGAAATGCATATTAATAGAGAAAAGCAAACAAATGCAGCTGTGAAACCAACATCGTACCCAGATAGTTCTTATATGCAGCCTGGAAAGATATATGGCATGCAAGCTGCATTTCCCCACTCCTTCTTAAATGCTCATTAATCAATTAATGACATTGGTCTTCCTCCACTTATATCATCAATGTATGAGTGCATTTTACTACTGAAACCTCAAGAGGGCATAAGATTTTGTAATTTCTCATGAACTAAATTGTTGTATGAACCCAATTTTGCTATTATTTGTTAATTCAACAGGATTCGGGGTTCGTTTTTGTAGACTATTTTATAACACAGCATCAGACTACATCAGTTTGCCACTTTTAGATTATAAAAATGCTGGTAGGAAAGTGTTAGTGCCTCTGAGCATCTGCAGAATTCTCCGCTCCCCTAGAAGATTTCAGATTTATTTGAGAACATTATATTCATGTGCAAAGTGATGGTTGTTGTGGGTTTTGGCCATGTTCTTAAGGTTTTTCTTCCTAACGTTTTGCCAATCTCTGTGGCTGGCATCTTCAGAGGACAGGAGTCAGAACTCTGTCTGTGCTCTGGTGCAGTTTGTTGGATAGTTGAGTATTTATAGCTGTGGGATCAGTTTTTGTCCTTTTCAGGAGATTGGGTGATTATGGTGATCAGTGTGTTTTTTGTTGTGGGTGTATTGTTGTAATAAGGGGGAGAGATTATCTGTCACTGTGATTGATGGGTGTCGTTAGCTGGTCTTTTGTGTGCAGTGATCACCGGTCCTTGTGGCTGGGTAGAGTTAGGGTTCATTATTAATTAATGAGTCTTTCCTTGAGGGCAGGGTTCCTCGTGCCCTCAAGGAGATGCTCATTAGGCCCATCTGTAAAAAAAACTAGCTTGGCGGCAAATGAAATTAATAACTATAGACCTGTTGCCAATGTTCCTTGCTCAAGCAAGCTAGTGGAGAGAGTGTCAGATGATCAGCTGCAGACACTCCTGGAGGAGACCAATGTCTTCAGTCCTTTCCAGTCCGGGTTCAGGCTGTGTCATGGCACGGAGATGGCATTGGTTGCCCTGCAGGATGACCTTTTGAGGGAGACTGATGGGACAAAATGTCCCTGCTGGTCCCCCTCAACATCTCAGCAGCCTTCGATACCATCTATCATGGTATCCTCCTGAGGAGGCTCTCTGGGTTGGGGATCGGTGGCCTGGCTTTGTCCTGGCTCTGATCCTTCCCAGAGGACCACCCTCAGAGAGTGCAGCTTGGGGAGATGATGTCCACCCCCTGAATTCTTAATTGTGGAGTCCCACAGGGTTGATCATCTCCCCATTGCTGTTCAATATCTACAGGAGGCCCCCAGGGGAGGTCATCAGGAGTTTTGGAGCTTCGTGTCACCAATATGCGTATGACACCCAGCTATATCTCTCCTTTCATCCTTCTGGAGCGGATGCTGTCCCATCCCATGAGTGCTGTCTGGATGCCGTGCTGGGGTGGATGAGGGAGAACAGACTGAGGTTGAACCTGGACAAGACGGAGGTCCTGCAGGTGGGTGCCCCTAGTGTGGTTTGGGGACCTCGCTTTCTTTTTTCGAGGGGCCACTCTCTTCGCTAAGGATAAGGTTTGCAATCTGGGCATACTTTTGAACCCAGCACTCTCAATGGAGTCTCAGGTAGCATATGTGGTCTCTTCTGCCTTTTTCCATCTGAGGTGGATTGCCCAGCTGCATCCCTACCTTGACACTGGGTCCTTCACCACACTGGTCTATGTGCTGATAGTCTAGAGACTAGACTACTGCAATGCTCTTTATGTGGGGCTGCTATGAGGCTGCTACAGAAACTCCAACAGATCAGAATATGGTGGCCAGATTAGGGAGTAGAGTGAAGAAATACCACCATATCTCCCTGACCCTGGCTGCCTTGCACTGGCTACCTGTTCATTTCCGTGCCAGCTTCAAGGTGATGATGGTGACATACAAGGCCCTACGTTTGGGACCTTGATACCTGGCAGAACACCTCTTTCGAGTGAGATCTGCCCAGTCTACTTGATCTTCCCAGGCTGGGTGGTTGAGAGCACTGAAGAGGCCCGGAAAGAGAAGACCAGAAACCAGGCCTTCTTGGTGGTCACTTGCCACCTTTGGAATAATCTCCCACCCAAAATTTGCTTGGCCCCTTCACTGGGAATTTTCAAATGATCCTTGAAAACATGGCTACTGTATTTAGACAGGGTTTCCCAGAGATTACCTCATTATAGCACAAAGGCTTTTTCAGCGCTTACATCACCGGTCCTGCCATCTTGCCTTTTTAAATCAGTTTTAGTTATTTTGATGTTGTCTTTTTGTGTATGTGGATTGATATGTTTAATTTTGGGTTTTGTATAATTATAAAGTTTAATGTTGTTGTTTTTTAAGTGTTGTTTGTTTTATCATGTTCTGAACCTCCCAGAGTGGCCTTGGTAGCCAGACTGGAGGTGTAGAAGTCGAATGAATGAATGACTTTTCACATCTCTGGTTCTAGGACCTGTTTGGGGTACTGAAGGACCTGTCTCTGGGATAACATATTCTTTCAGCATTAAAAAAAAAATGGGAATGCAACTCTTGTCTGCTTAGCAATAGTTCTGTCCCTCAGCTTCAGGCTGTTTGCTAGGTCTGCTTCTGTAGGTTTCACCTTGCCAGGACTGGACACTACTTGGGACAACAATGTATTCAACACAGAAAGGAAAAGGAAGGTTTTACACTGGATCCTGTAATTGGCAGTCAGCATGGAGTCCCTGGATTGTCCAGGACTGTTACAAATGCTACAAATTGGGCTTTTTCTCATGTCCTGATCAACAAAGTGCTACTTGCAGAACTTTAAGGCTCCATCCATGCTGGAGCTATGCTGGGCTAGAAGACATATTGTAGTATGGCCATGACGGTGGTGAAGTCTGAGGGCAGAGAACAAGTGCAAATAAGTAAGTAAAATCTGAGGCTCCCAATTCATCCTTGGCCACATCACCACCAAAGTGATTAACAGGAGTTGAGGTAACTACTGCCCCAAGGCAGACTCACAAAAATAGGAAGCTTTTCCACCAAGATGGCCACAGACTCTACCTGAATTCTTTGCAACTGGGCTCTGTCCTTAGGTATCCAAAACAACAGTCCACAAACCATGAATACTGAATCATAATAAAGCTAAATTCTAATTTAAAAAATCAATCCAATTTCAGTATATTTGACATAAGGTCCAACACTCTTCTTCTGAGTCCGGCAACCTGTCTTCTAGACTGAAGACGGCTGCCACGTCTCTTCAGGCTCAAGTTCCTAACAGAAGAACTGGTAGACCATGAAATAGAGTCTTTTAAAGTTGAGGCAAATGGCTAAGGCAGAGGGCAGAATAACTCAGGAGAAGTACTTCAGAACAGGAGTTTGATAAGTTTAAGGATGAGACAGAATGAGTAGCAAAATGTCTCAAGTTAGCGGGGGGGGGGGGGACGGCTTCTTTATTTACCTTCCCACAGTCTATATAATGTCACTTCTTTCTTGCAGACCTGTGAGCTGCATCAAAGTTTAAAATACAGTTTGCCTAAGAAAACACTAACATTTGACTCAATCATAAGTTGAACAGAGTTGCTCTGGAGTCATGTCCTGAAACTTCTCTCATCCCAGTATTGGAGCTGAAGCAATAACAGCTCCGTCTGAGCATAAATTCCCATTCTGGCCACACAACTATGGGCGCTGACAAGAGACAGAGTATGCTTGGCCAACTGGTCATACCAAGAACTAATAAGATAGCTAGTACTTGAGCCAGATATTTGTTTTGTGCCTGGTCTTTCTTTTGAGACCCCAGGTTTCTGCCGTGAAGCTTGCTCCTGCAAATCTGTCACACACACAAACACCCACACCCACACGCATGCGTGCGCATGCGCGCACACACGCACGCACGCACGCACACACACACCCCTCATCACAGATCATTGTTTAAAGGTACTATTAAACAGGAAAAAAGGGACACTGAGTAAACACAATCAATGATTAGAAAACAGTAACTGTTCCTGGTATAGAGCAAATCCCTACTTGTCTTTCCTATACATGTGAAGGCTGAATTTTTTTTCTCCTAATCCTGCAAGAGGACAAGATATTTCCTAGACCTCTCACTGATTACTGTTGAACTGGTGAGAATCACTTTTCTGCAGACATGTAAGTTGCAGAAACTTGCTACAGTTGCTGAATGATTGAATGGACTTTTAAATATTAGAATCCTTCAATGGGTTGCTTGTGGCCCAATTAGCCGGCCGTCTTGTGTTTGCTGTGTTGACATAAAAGGAAAAAGACCAATGTTCTGCACAGAGACATTCTATGTAAACTGCAGATACCATGATGTTGTGTGTTGATTTATGATGCACATTCTGACAAAAATAGATGGCAAGGGAAAGAGGAGGAATGCTTAGTTGCCGTATTTAGGCATTACAGTATATTCACCATGGGTAGTGGGGGCTAACTTCAGCCCTCATATCTGTGATTTTTATAATTATCCTACATGTGAAAGGGAACAAATCTGAAGAAAGAGAGAGAGAGAGATGCCTAGTGTCTTTGAGGGCTCTCCATGTTAGTTGGGACCCAAGAAAATCAGACTCCCCACTCACATAGGGAGTCCCCAAAGATAGGGAGGCTTTCCCTTCTCAGATCCATCATGTTCCGCATGTAGAACAGTGACAAAACTGTGGATAGAAAGAGTGGGGCTAAAGCACACTCTTCTACACATGATGAAGTTATGTAATATAGAATGTCTGAATAGGCCTAGTGATGTGGCTAAAACCATCGCAGTGAAGGATGTATCATAGACCTGGAAATTAAGCCCCCTTCTCTTTTGGGCAGCACAGCCATGTCTTTCTTACTATCTGTTCTGCAAAACACTTTTGTGATGAAAGGCACAGTAACACATGTAAAATGTTACAGCTACAATTGCAAAATGAAACTTCTATGAGGAGAAAAGGCAGACCATGCCAAGAACAATAAAGCAATCAGTGACAAAGGAACACAATAATGGGTTCTCTCTGCTTTGCTCTGCAGACATGGATTAAATTGTTTCAGCACCAGTCACCCAATCCAACTTAATAAACAAAGGGAAAGGTGGGAGGGAGAGAAAAGAAATGAGAAACATTTGCTTAGAAAGCTCATAACAGTCTGTGTTCACAACACCAGCATGTCCCGTTACACCTAATACCTTTGTCAAGGTGGCCTCGTCTGGATCTACTCACTCACAATCTCTGCAGACATTCATTGCAGGATTTCCCCCCATAGGCCCACAATGTATTTGACAGGCCTAGATCTCTGCTTGGGGTCCCTGCTTGAGACAATCCAGATCTGCACAATTCCACACACACCCATATCACTCATCACAGCTTAAGCTTGTCTGGTTTGCACTAGCCATGACCTGGATGTTGCACACGCTACAAAGCAATAAGGGAACAATACGAGAACAAGCAGTGTTTGTACAACTCCGACTTTTCATAAAGATGTGCTTAACCTTATTCCAACAAAATTATTGTTATAATATTTTTTCTGTACAACGTTTCTACAAATCAGCCTTAAATTATAGTTGCATAAAGGGCACATTTGGTCTTATTTCCTTGTACTAAGCATCCCCTTTGAACTAATGTTTTAAGAGATTTAGTTTACAATTCCCCTCAAAATCTTTTAATAAATCAGTGTTCTAATTCTTAATACTCTTCTCCCATGACCATAAACGCATAACATTTAACCCCCATTCCTTTGCTTAGTTTCACATTTTGCTTAAAGCATATCATGTTTGCAGTTCATAAGTGGGGTAAATTTTGAAATGCTATTCCTTTTTTCAAAGGCATATTTTGTAAAGTAGTTCCCTACACTCTTAAAAGTCTGTCTGTTCCCTTTATCCCCATGGTTTACCCCTGGGAGTAGAAATCAAACTGTCAGAAATAATATGGTGATAATAAACTATGGCTGTTATCTTACTGAGCTTCCACAGAATCGAAAGTTCCAGCAACATAATTAGGTGGGATAGTGCCACTTGCATGAGTGTTGGTGTTGTGTCAGTGGAGGGTGGGTTTTCTTCATGGAGATAACCACTTGTGCAACAGCAACACCTGAACTGCTGGATAGCTCACTGGTTTAGGTATCTGACTGTGGAGTCAGAAATTACGAGTTCGATTCCCCGCTGTGCCTCCTTGACAGGGGCTGGACTCGATGATCCATAGGATCCCTTCCAGCTCTGCAGTTCTAAGATTACAGCTCTGCAGTTCTACATTACTATGCTGGCAGGTGGACTGACTCAGAAAAAGAAGATGTAGCCTTTAGTTTACAATTTATTATTTATTTAAAACCTTTTTACCTGGCATTTCTCCTTGAAAAGGACCCAAGGCAGCTCACAACATTGACAGACAATATTTAAAGCTAAGAACAATTAGTATAAAGAAGCAGCTTACATCATTAAAAGACAATATTAAAGCTAAGAACAATAAGTATAACAATATTAAAAAGAAAACCCCCCACAAATGGCACTTTGAGAAATGGAAAACACAAAAATGGAAAACACAAGTAGTACTAAAAACCCAATCAAAGCAGAAATGCATAACAATCCATCTAAAAATCACACACAGGTAACTAGTTACTGAGGGAAGGCTTGCCTGAAGAAAAAGGTCTTTACCTGCTTGTGGAAGGACAGCAAAGATGGGGCCAGTTTGGCCTCCTGTAGGAGGGAGTTCCAAAGTCTGGGAGCAGCAACAGAGAGGGGTCTCCCCCATGTCTCCACCAAGCACACCTGTGAAGGTGGTGGGACCAAGAGAAAGGCTCACCTGAAGATCTTAACACCCGAGCCAGCTCATAATGGGAGATACAGTCTTTGAGATAGCTTGGACCCAGGCCATTTTGGGCTTTAATAGGATTAAACAAGCACTTTGAATTAGGCCTGGAAACTGATCAGCAGCCAGTGCAGCTGCTCTAACAGAGGGGTTATGTGATCCCTGGCTGCTGCATTTTGACCCGCTGAAGTTTCCTGACACTTTCCATTGACAGCCCCACATAGAATGTGTTACAGCCGGGAGGTGACTAGGGCATGTGTCATAGTGGCCAGATCAAATCTCTCAAGAAATGGACGTAACCACCACACTAGTTTTAATTGTACAAATGCCACTGCCGAGGCCTAGGCATCCAGGCTCTGGGATGAATCCAGGAGCACCCCCAAGCTGTACACCTGTTTTTTCAGGGGGAGTGTAACCCCATCCAGTACAGGCTGCATCCCTATTCCCTGATCTTCCTTTTGACTGACCAGAAGCACCTCTGTCTTGTCTGGATTAAGTTTCAATGTATTCACCCTCATCCAGTCAATTACTGAAACAAAGCACTGTTATAGAGCCGAAACAGCTTCCTCGGATTTAGGTGGTAAGGAGAGTTAGAGTTGGGTGTCAGCGGCATACTGGTGGCACCAAACCCCCAAACTCCAGATAATCCCTCCCAGTGGTTTCATGTTAAATAACATAAGAGACAAAACAGGACCCTGAGGGACTCCACAGGTCAGTGGCCAGGGTGTTGAACAGGAATCCCTCAGCACCATATTCTGGGTTCTTTCCTCCAGGAAGGACTGGGACTTGGGGACACCATAAAACAGTGCCCCAAGTCCCATTCCAGAGAGACGGGTTCAGGAGGATACTATGGTCAATAGTACTGAAAGCTGCTGAGAGAGCCAGCAAAACCAACAGGGGTACAGATCCCCTATCCAGTTCCTCGCATAGGTCATCTACCAAGGCAACCAAAGCAATCTCTGTCCCATAACCAGGCCTGAAGTCAGACTGAAATGGATCTAGATAATCTTTCTCATCCAGAAACCTCTAGAGCTGAGAGGTCACAGCCCCCTCTAGCACCTTCCTCAAGAATGGCATATTAGATACTGGTTGGTAATTATTCAGTATTGTGGGATGCAAAGAGGGCTTTTTTAACAATGCTTTTACTATTCCCTCCTTTTAGTATGATGGGATCTTATTCTGTTGCAAGGAGACATTCACCACTCCTCCTACCCAATAAACCAGTCCCTTTATGGCAGCTTTTATGAACCAGGAAGGGCAAGGATCCAGCAGACACATGGTAGCCCTCACTTCCCCAAGGAGCCTGACCACATCACCAGGCTGTAGAAACAGAAACTCATCCATTAACACAGGGCAAGCGGTGGGCACAGTTACATTCACAGGACTTAAATCAACTACAGCATCCAAGTCAGAGCAGATCTGAACAATTTTGCCTTTAAAGTGTTGTGCAAATTCTTCACAGTGAGCTACAGTGTGGTCTGTATTATTTTCCTTGGAGCCAGCATGTAAAAGACCATTTGAAAAAGTTCTACTGGGCTGTTAATAATTGGACCTTCTGGAGATCATTCATTCATAAGGTTACCATAAGTAAGAAATGACTTTGTGGCACATGACAATAATGTTTAAGGATGGGATTATTGTATTTCTTGGACCACAGATACCATAATTTTCAATTCTTGGAGTTCTATCTAACAGACAAACACCTTAGAAACACCTAAATGTAGCTCACCTTGGAGAAAGGCCTTAACTTGGGATGCTTGAAGGTTAAGCTAGGCCTAGTTCTGCCTGGCTATGTTCAGAAGGGAAGCTCACAGCTAATCCTGGGGAAGAACAGGAGGTTTGGGTGGAGCTAGGCCTACATCAACCTCAGAACCTTTTAGCTGAGGACTTTCTCCCACGTGAGCCACAAGAAATATGGTGACCCCATAACTAATAACATTATTTAGCATTTAGTCATTTAAGTATCCTATGTGCTGTATTTATTTTTAAACAGAAACTGTCATGAGATGAGTTCTGAATGGTCACAAATATTTTAATACTGTAAGAATGTATCTTAATGTTCTACACAAACAAATAAAAAGTCAACGTCAGTGTTTGGAATCCTGACCATTATTTGCATTTTTAGAACTTTCCTAAGATTTTAAAAACATTGCTCTCATTCAAAGGACCATTTAGTATATTATATTTCTTGCAAAAACAGTTTAAATACTTAGGAAAGATACAGCATACAAGTGGTGAACGTTCACAAGATCAATAAGAAATATAAGATTTTAATGCATTTCATGCCATTAATAGGTAGACTAATTATGTTGAAGATGAAGTCACTGTTACCAGAAGATAAAATTAAATTAATGCTAAAATCTTATGCCTACTTACTTAGGAGTAAATCCCACCAAATCCAGACAAAGCTGATTCTAACTAAGCATGCATATCATCATTCTGTAAAGTACTTGTGCGGTGTACAAATTAGAATTGCATGCAGTTGTTTTCTACACATATGACAAATTGATAATTCAATTCTTCAAAAACCCTCTGGTTTATGACTGTAGGATATTGTATTTCTGTATCCACAATTCAAAACACCAGGAAATGATACCGTTGCACAATATCATGCCTGTGCTGCCAGCAGGAAAAAGGATGCCAAACTTTACCTAGCAAAGGGCAGCCTGAATGTTGACAACACCCATGGCAGCCGTCAAAGATGGTCTACAGCAGACCTGGGCAAAGTGCGGCCCGAGGGCCACATAAGGCCCGCGAGCCGCTCCTGTCCGGCCCGCCGGACATCAAAACCATTTATAGCTTTTTGTCTAAAGTTGATCAGTTGCTTATCTTTAACATACCGCAAAAAACCTCTTTAGTATTTGTGAAGATTAACAAGTTTAAAATAAAAACAATCATAACATCACTGTTTCATTTTATTTTAAAGTAAAGTTGGTTCGGCCCCCGAACACAGTTCAGATTTTTCATGTGGCCCCCTATAGAAATTAATTGCCCACCCCTGGTCTACAGGATACCCTCCTGTGGCTACGACCATTCACGCTTGTTGAAAAACAGCCATAACAATTGCTTTGCGTACGGGTGAGAAGTGGTTAATTGCTGAAAAAATATTTTCCCTTGCTTGGTGTCATTTTGTGAATAGCCTTTTAAAAACGCAAGTCTAAGTATACATACACTACACATGAATTCCAACAGAAACTTCTCTCATGTAGAATTACCGTGCTAGAAGATCCCAGAAAATGAGCACATGATCTGTAGTATGGATGTTGGGGGAGGACAGATGCAAGAACAGCTGGGATGTGGCTGTAGTTCATCTGTGCCAAAACATTTTGAAGGACTATTTTGGACTTACTGTGATGAAATGTTGAAGCAAAGGTGTGAATGAGTGCAGCACATATAATGGTGAAACATACACACCCTTTAACCTCTCTGGTAAGCTAATGTTGCCATGCCTACTCCACAGAATACAGATTAGAAAGCTATGTTCAAATTTCCAAACCTTTTCCCTTGAGGTAGGCAACCTGAAGAAGAAACACTTTGTTGGACTAAAAACTCTACAAACACGTTTTGTGTGCATATTTTCCAAAAGGTGTCCCCTTACCTTTTGAAATTTTAAAAAGGGGAGAGCTGGGAATTAGCAAAGATTATCACTGGAAACCAAAGTGAAAATTATCCATACTATGTGAAAGAAAGTCAGTCAAGAATGTCAGGAACAAAAATCAACTCATTTGAAATGTGGTGCCAGAGGAGAGCCTTAGAGATACTACAGGCAGGCAGAAAGGCAGAAAGGCAGAAAAGTGGGTGCTCAATCAAGTCAATCCTGAACTCTTGCTGGAGAGGCTATCCTATCATGCATATATAATAAAAATACAGAACTGATTGGAAAAGACAATATTGTTGGGAAAAGTGGGGTGGGAAGTATAAAGAGAGGAAGATTTGAGACAGATTGTCTCAATAAAGAAAGCCACAGTTGTTGGTTTGCAAGACCAAAACAGAACTTACTGGAGAATACAATATTGTTAAGGAGGGAGGCAGTAGAAAAAAGAACAACTTAACATGAGATGTTGTTGGTTTGCAAGATCTGAGCAGAGCTGTTAATGATAGGACGTTTGGAAGGTCATTACCTCATATAGTCAACATATATCAGAAGTGACTTGATGGCATATAACATCTTTGGAGTATTTTTCTTAATTACCAGACAATTGTATAATGATAAAACCGATGGAATGGTTGAAACAGGATATAGGCAACAAAGTTCTGCTAACATTGAATAAGACCATTCCCAGCTACAAAGCAAAAAACATAATTTCACAGCTCAAATGAGTGCACTTCTGAATATTTGTTCTGTATTCTTTTTAAAATATCTTTAAAAATATTTTTACAATCTGACACAGACTCCATTTCCTAGTACCAATGCCTGTTTGGCCAGGAAGAAGTTTAAAAGTTCTCCTCCTGAGAGTCAGGTAATTAGATCTTGACTGACAGGGTTCAAATTGCTCCAGACCTGGAACTGATTTCCCTTTTGAAGGCTTGTGTCAGGAACCTGATATCAGAAATCCTGAGAGAATGTTTACTAAAAGCACTCAGGGCTGGGACAGACACAACTATGTGGTGCTTTTGTAATGCAGAAATACTTTCAATGTGCCTTACAGAATGGTATGTTAATTCTCCGGAGATAAATGGCAAATGTGTCACTCCATTAATTTCTTTAAAGCAAGCCTGTTTTTTTTTTTAAATCTTGAAAGAAAACCTGTCTTTTGACTGCTTCTGTAACCTTTCATTGCCCTCCAAACATCTCCTTTCCCAGCCCACAAAGCTACAACAATGTATCTACTTTGGAAGCCAGTACAACACATGCTCAGTTTATAACAAACTCTCTGTTTTACTCTTTTGAAAGGCCTCTTTTGAAGATCAGTCCTTCAGTCCCTGCAGCCTGAATTATTTCCAATTTTAAAAAAAAGTGGGTGGGCCCAACCATTCTCTTTCAAGATAAGCAAGATTGTTCTTTTTAATTTATCTGAACTGGTTTAAATCTGGGAATTTTTAAGGTTGCTTGTTTCTGCATGGGGACAGTTTTACTTTAAAAAACTTAACTTGAAAACTGTTTGCCCAAACGTCCCCAAATTTGGCACAGAGCAAGAGCAGACTGTTTGGGCTGCCCCCCCCTTTTTTTAGAATGCTGATTTTCTCTGCTGCAAAGTAATATCACTGCACTCTTATTGTAGAGATAATACAACTAATTGGCATTAATTGTGACAATTGTTCTGACCAAATTTAGGACTCCTAATAGAGTCGGACACGACTTAACAACTAAGCAACAGCAACAAATAGCTTTATAGATATGAGTAGATGATACTTCCAAAGGGGTGTGATAAAACAATACAGTTTATAGTACAGAGCCACTGTCGACAGTGGTGAGGAAAGTTAGGAGTTGGACCCCAGCATAACATCTGGAGGGCCACATGTTACCTACTCTAACTTTGAAACAGAACAAAGTAACCCCACCTATATCTGAGAGATGAGTATAGGATGGGATATATAGCCATTTCTATTGCATTGTCCTTTCCCCTAGAAGCTAGCTGGTGCTGGGAGGAATCATGGGAGGGCCACTTTCCTTCCTTCTTGGTGATTTGGAGGCTAAAATAGCAGAATTCTATTAGGTGATGTAGGAAATCAGGCACCCTAAAAAATAAATGCCACCGCTTTCCTTTCACCTGGGTTGTCTCAACATGACCCCAAGTATTCACAATATCTATGATGTATTTTTCAGGATCCTCAGTGAATATGATGATACCATGCCAGGTTCGTGGACAGAACCTTCTTATACACACTTCCTATAAGATTTCTCAGCTGTTGGTGAAGGGGTGTGTATGGCAGGGCAGCATCAGGCCCTATTTACAGAAGAGAAATTGTGGGATACAGTTCAACCCTATAATGATTCAGGAATCACCACAAGTGCAACAGTCATTATCAGTAATAACCATTCATTATATTCAGAGGGAATGCTGTCTATCCTCTGTAAAGTGGGACCCATGAAACCTCAGCTGCAACTTTTGATTACATGATAATAAACTCTTCCATTGGTTATCATGAATCAGAGTGCAGAATATTAGCTTTTATCCTGTTGCATAACTCCCCCCTGCAGAAAAGTGTTTGTCACTGCAAAAATATTTCTCTATATGCCTCTACGCTTTCCATTAATCAATAGGGAGAATGAAGCCTACAAAACTGCTAAATATCTCTGTGTAATTTTTTCCTTCTGATGGGGTTTTCTGTACAAAATGCTAGCAATATGCCACTGTTATATGTGCAACACAGAGGAGTCCTCTGTACTATAAATCCTCTCCACTATCAGGAGCAAGCTATTGTCCATTGCTACGGTATTTTTAACCCTTTTCTACCCTTCTCCCAATAATAAACAGCAACCTTTCACGTACGAGGGGAAAGGGAAGGTATATACTTCAAGATATCATTGGAATAAGGGCTAAATGTACACTAATTTCCTGGCAGGGATGCATGGTGATAGTGGCTGATTTTGTTACACAGCCAGCTGACTAGTGCATATTCATTAATTGTGTGCCATCAAGATGATTCAGACCTATGATGACCCTTACCAGGGTTCCCTAATTATAAAACACTCAAAAGTGGTTTACCACTCCCTTCTTTGGATGGTGCTCTGGGACTGTGCAGCTTGGCCAAGGCAACACAGGTTGGTTCTTAGGGAGCACTATGGAGAATTAAACTCCTGACCAACTATCTTAGCTACCCAGCCACCTGCTAATGTGTATACTTGTTATAACATCCTGTGTTGTCCCACTGCACACAGTTGAAGTCACTGAGAACCCAAGCTAGCCCTTGTCTGTACTGCTTAACTTTGGGTCCTGTTCCTGGTCATGCTAAATTTTGATAGAATTTAAGGAGAGAGTAACAGAATGTTGGGAGCTGGTTTGGAGGGGGAGAAAGAGAGAGAGAGAGGAAAGAAGAGGGAGAGAGAAAGAGAGAGAAAAAGCACATCAGGATCACAGCAGCACTAATTCAATATGTCAGTGTAGCAATGGAAGGAAGCTAATGCATTATGTGCATCATTTATTAATTTCTTTCAGACAAACAGGGAAAGACTTTGTTTCAAAGACGGTATGGCATTAAGGAAACATTTATATAAAACTAATTATCACTATTTCACCCAATATTACTGACATTATTTGCCTCAGATAATGTATTTTTTTAAGTACTGATTGGAAAGATATATATTTATTTTGCACCAGCAGTTCTTAATTTCAGCAGCAGATTGTGCAGACTCATACTGCCAACCCTTGGCTTCTCTCTGCCTTTTTCTATCGGATGATAGTATGTCCCAGTGTTGCAATATATTTGTATTTCAAAGAGTAAGGTTTTGCTCTGGTTCAGATACTCTTTATTTGTGTCTGCAAAATCTGTATCATACTTTGCAAGGCAAATTTCCCTTTAGAGCCTACAGCTCCTTTATAGTCCTGTGCAGCAATACTGTAGGGTAATATGCTTTTTTTCATTGTTAACGAGGTATAATTCCATTTTCCCCAACAGATTTCCCAGTTACATTATGCTTTGAAAAGTATATTTTTCTGTGTCAGATTACAAACTTGTAAAGGCAACTAAAATTGCCTAAACGTTGCACTCTGTCTCATCCCTGAGATGGAAAAACTTCAGCATTCCTTACAGGAAAAATTTCTCATTTATGACATATCGTGGCTATTGTTACTCACAGACACACATGTGCAAAGCCTCTGTATGGAATTCAAACAGAAGGATTACATTGCCTGGCATCTGTGCAACAAGAAAAGAGAAGGAGGTGAAGGCTGTGAACAATGGTTTATACCAGTGATGAAACCATGGGCGGTAGAGCTGCTCAAACCACACAGAAGTTGTAATTGAGTAAAGATGACGAAAGCTACATTAAAACATGAAGTAATGGGAAAATGACATTTATTTTGAGACAACAAAAAGGCCAAGAAAAATAAGCACATTAAAAGTTGCAGTGCCAAGCTCAATGCAAACAGGATTCTTCCCCCTCCAAATCCCCAGACTGGGCTTCTTATAAGGCAACACTCCACCAAAGCGCTGGGCTATAAGCAACGGTGTGCCACAAGGTTATGGCAGCAACGGTTAACATCAACTGATGGTATACAGTGAAGAAATAACTTTAAACAATTTCATGTTTATTGTGCAGATAATGATATTAAATGATTGAATGCTTAAATATTTGGAAAGCTGATTTACAGACATGGGAACCACAAAGAAGCAGAGATATTCAAGTGACTGTTATTTTTCAGGTCCTTTGAACAACACTGAGAAAGTCCTGATTCACATCAAACTGGGCAGGTTGTTTCCAATTTGGAGAACTGCAAAAAAAATTGAGACCAAAACATTTTCACATTCCTAACTGTTTCTCATACATTGCATCTTCCTCGAAAACTTCTTTATGTGCAATGCAGGTGTAGCGTTCTCCTTTAAATGTGGTCATGGCTCAGGTTTAGTTAGAGTGAGTCATGCATATTTATGTTGCTGAGAGGCGGAGCCAAGAGGCGGAGAATAAGAGGCAGAGCCTGAGGGGGACAAATCAGATGAGAGTTTTGGAAGGAGTTTGATTAGAGAGTTCAGAGATTTATGTGATTGTGATTAGAATGATGAAAATATAGTAGGAGATCTGAGAAGTGATTGACCAGTGACTGGAAGGGAGAAGGAATAGAACTGAATGTTGAAGTGCTGAAACAAATAAGCAAATAAACTAAAGATCTTTCTATTTCATTAAAGAGTGGACCTGATTCTTTCTAAAGGAGTTATGGGGATCTAGGGATCTCCTGGTGGCAGCAGTGGAAGAAAGGAAAGAGTTTAGTTTTGCCCTGGTGTGCTCTGAGGTCTGAGTCTAGGTGGACAGACCAAGGCACGAGTGGGTCCAACGCCACATAGGTGCCAGAGGTGTGGGATCTAAAAAGGGTGAAATCGCGACAGCAGGTTTAACTTGAAGACAGTAGTCTAAATTTGATTCTGTCATTGACCTCAACAGGCTCTCTGTATGTGGAGTAACAAAATATGAAGTTATACATGCTACCAACATGTATAACCCAAATTCTATATAACCCGCTGTGACGATCGCCCCTCGTCACCCCTGTCACTCATATCCAGGGGCTCATTTGCATAAGCCTATGATAGGAGTGGAGGGGCAGAGTCAGCTGATATAAGAAGGTGTGGCAGGATGAGATAGAGAGTTCAGTTCAGTCAGAGAGAGCAGAAAGAAGCAGAGAGAGATAGAGAGATAGTCAGAGAGATAGTAAGAAGAAATAATAATAGAGATAAGCTGGTCCAGATAGATAGATAGAGCAGGAGGTGAAGGTGGCAAGATATATGATATTTAAATGATTTGATTGTATGAACTGAATAAAGAACATCTGTGATTCCGATTTAATTTAATACACTTCAATAAATAAGTTCTGTTGGCAGTAAGTGTCTGACTAAAGTCTATTACATTGTGGATAAAGGAGATCCACTGGTGGCAGTGTGGAAAAGAGGGAACGTCACAATTGATATCTGCTGGTGGGATGACATCGTGTGAGCGCCTTGTTTGGTGAAACAAGCAGGGGCCACGTGGTAAACATCACACCCGCCAAGTACTTTACGAGGAATGAAAAGTCACGAGTGGAGTTTCTGTAAAGTTCTCTTTCAACAGTATTAAGTCACAGTTGTCATTCAAAGCCCCCTCAAATAATTAGTGTTCCTATTGTTATTTCTAGTCGACTGGATAGCTCAGAGGTTTAGGTAGCTGGTTGTTGAGTCAGAGGTTGGAAGTTCAATTCCCCACTGTGCTGCCAAGAGAAGAGCCAGCCTGTGTGGCCTTGTGTAAGTTGGTCACAGGTCATCCCCAGAAGAAGGGAACAGTGAACTGCTTCTGAATACTCTCTACCTGCAAAACCCTGGAAAAGGGTTGCCATAATGATGACATATTGCTGCTGCTGCTGCTGTTGTTACTACTGCTAATACTATCTGGCTATGGAACCAGAGGTTAGGAGTTTGATTCTGTTGTTGTTATAGCAACCAGCATATTATGCCTTTGGGAGGTTTGGATGGGAGGGACTTTGAGTGAATGTCAATCACACAGTAACAGCCAATTGTTCCCTCTCTTTGTCAGATTACTTTTCCTGCCTTTTTTTTTTAACCTCAGTCAGGGTTCTGTGTCAGTTAGTCAAGGAGTCAGCAATCAGAGTGAAGTGTTTATGTAACGAGTCAGTTAGTCAAAATAATGAAGCTAACCAGTTACAGTAGGATCTTTAACTATGTAACAAGTGAATGTTTTGTTTATATTCTGGCATATATAAAGATTTTGTGAGTAAAAGAGAAACATTCTTGATTCTTTCTCAGCACCAGAATCTATTGAATATACTGAGACTGTCTGCCAGTTGAGATAAATCTAACTAAACTAACCATACAATAAGGGGTAGTATATTTGAGGAAGGCTTTTAATTATAATAATCTGCTCTGTAGGTCCCTATCTGGATTTTTCTCCACTGCATAGTTGGAGTTTTTAAGCCAGCAATTTCCTACATACTCTGCCAATAGACTCCCTACTGTGCCTCCTTGACAAGGGCTGGACTCAGTGATTCATAGGGTCCCCTCAAACTCTATAGTTCTGAGATTATTAAGATTATTAAGGTTAAGGGAGCAATTATGGGTGCAATTTTGAAGGTGTGTACAATGGGAATCCACTATGTTTCCATGATCTGTACAGCACAGTGAAACATTCAGTAAAGCATTAGGATGTGTGTTACATCAGATAAAATAGACTTCTTTTTCGTAGCATTCCATGATGTGTGACTTTCTGCTGCCAAAAAGCCAGCAGTGGATAAAGTCAAGAATGAGGGATCTGATAGCCAAGGACAATGGAACAGTAATGTAAGATATCAACTTAGCAATAGGTTTTAACCCTATTAGATCTCTGGCTAAGAGGCAAGAAAAAGCCAACAACCAGACTCGACTGGAATGGACAGCTTGTCACATTTCATAGAAAGCTGCTTGGTTTACAATATTGAGTGACAATTTGTAGTTGTATTGCCCCATTGTTGTTATGTTTACATCATTTCACATATTTTATATTATGATTTTTGCAACAGCCACATGTATAATTATTTCCACATTGGTAGAGGAAAGGTTGAGGCTGAGGAAGAGTACTTGTTCAAGGGCAAACTGGTCAAAATGTGGCAGCGATGAAATTCAAACAAAAATATAGTCAGTTAGTCACTTTGATACACCACCTGAGCAGAAGTGAGGATTTTTACAGGTTTAGGATGATAGAGTTTTTACAGGGTTTCGCACCATAGTTGTAAAAAATCAAATCAAATCACCTACTTAAGCAACTATTGAGAGCCAGTGTGGTGTAATGGACAGTGTCAGACAAGGGCTCAAGAGACCTGGAGTCAATTCTCTTCTTGGCCATCGAAACCCACTGGGTGGTGGCAATGTTAAATCGCTCTTTGAACGTTTCGCATACCTCAAAAACTCTGTTAAGCTTTCCTGTAGTTTGGATATGATCTGACAGCATGCCCCACCAATAAGCACATAAAAACAGCAGCAGCAGCAGCAACAGCAACGACAATTGTGTGTCACCATTCCATTCTTCTGAGGGTTTGTAGAGCTTGCCCAAGACCATACAGGCTGGCTTTTCTCCTGGGTGGCATAGTGGGGAATCAAACTCCTGATCTCTGGTTCCACGGCCAGGTACTCAACCTACTGAATTATCCAGCCAACTCAGCACCTATTTTAAAGTGTTGGGAAACTATGCCTCAGTTTGAATCTGAAAGCACTAAAGGTCAGGGAGCCGCCCTAAGGACGCAACAACAAAAATAGACGGGACAGTGAGGAGGGGCAGGACCCTAACTACCAGAGGAACTACAAACCGAAATGTCAAAAGACCCAATTTTCTGGGATCCAGAAAACAGCTCTTATTTTGATTGACAGGAAAGCTCCAAAGGGAATCTGGGCGCACATGTAGAGCTTCAGGAAAGCAAAGGCTTCCCTCTTTGCTCTACTATTGAGACTGAAACCCTCTTTGGGGAATAGTTTTACATATCCACTTTTCTGAGAACGAGGATATACACTTGCAATTGTCCCCTCAGCGTGGACATGAACATTCTGTGAGTGAACTGGTGTACCTCCTCCCCTTCTAGAAGGTTCTATTCTTTATGAAGGATAAATGATCAGACCTACTCAAAGGATGAATTAAACAGCATTTGTTCTTGAATGTTCTCCTCACGCCTCCCCTCAATTCCCTCTTGCAAATAAAAGAGATTACGAAGGAAATTTAATTCTGGTGGGAAATAAATTTTTGACTGAAGTGAGAAATCACACTAAGAAGCTAATTTAATAGAGATGAAATTAATTTGGGTGACATTTATTCTATTTAGCAAAAATGGAGACAAAACATATAGTGGCTCTGTTACCAGCAGATAAGAGGCTAGTAATTTAAGGTCAGACATAGCTACCGTTGCCGACGATTTAATCCTTCTGATACAACATCCCTTGTGACCTATCATTAAAGGTTTAGAGTAAAACTGACAATTATTATTAGCTGGTAATTGGATTTTGGAGATTCAGTACAAAGTTAGGATAATTTAAATGACTGCTGACATTGGGAAGATTATGTAAGCGTTCTGAATCAGCGGTATTCATCAATAGAGTAGAAGAGAGAGGGGAAAAAGCCCAAGCCTTATCACTAGCATGTACAACAACATGGAGAGAAGGTACAAGGTTTAGTAAAGGACTTACAACAAAAGAACAAAAATGACATATTTGAAGGATGAAGTAGATCAGTTTCTTAATCTGCACATTTGCCTCAGTGGAAGAACAAATTCAGCATAAAGTCACTGCAACGTCAGCATAATATCATGTTTAGTAATCTGATGTGATCACAGCTGGTAGTATTTCTCACCCTCCCCTTTAACCCAAAGCTGCAGCAACTATAGGTCTTTTACCAAGTGCTAATCCCAACTAGAGTGGATCCACCAAATACATGAGATTTACATAGCTGTTGCCTTGTTCAGCAGTTGATTCAGTGGGTATACACTAACTGGGAACAGCAATAATATTACCATAATGCTGATTTGTATTTTGAAGGCACAACTGACTTTGTAAAAACACACATTATGGTTAAAAAGAAACGATTGAGATATTATATTAGCTTGGGATATGCATTATACTGAGTCATTTTGCCAGCTTCCTTTGCAAATCATGTAAGACTGACCAGAGAGTGAAAACTCAGATAATGGCAGGCAAACAGTTGTTTTCACTGTGTATGTTCTAGCTTCAGTGTGTACTGAAATGAACAGTTGTATGGAAGAACCAGTTTATGGCCATCCCTTCTAAGGTTTGCACACAAGTCGTAAGGATAAGGCCTTTTTGGAAGCGTAGGTTATAATGCTGGAGCACAGATTAGAGAAAGCAACATCAATGGCATTACCAGCTGCTTAACCCCAAGCAAAACCAAACAATAACTGGAGGGGGGGGCGATGACCTGAAGCCATATGAGGAACTTTCAGAATGAAAGTTTCTCACTCCTGCATGGCAAATTTCATTGGTAAAAAAATTCTTCCTATACAGAAAATATTAAGAAAGGGCAAATGAGGTAAAAAATAATAATAAGGGAGTCTCAGGCTGCATATTTTATTAACAATAGATCTTGGGACACACAACTTGAAAACAATTACTCTACAGGCCAGTATCCCCAGTACAGCCAGAATTATCCTTTTGCATCATTGCTGTGGCTTGCCTCATCCATACATTTCCAAACAAGTTGCCCAATTGCCAGCAATACAAATTATGATTAGTGAGGATATGCTCAGCAGTCAGTATACCCTATATTGTCTATTTGCTAGGGTGTGTACCATAAGAAATTAGCCTGCTAGGATGTCAGATGCCCAGTGCTGAGAAAACGTTCAATTAATGCACACATTCTGATGTACAACCACATAAAGATTTACATAATCTCAGCATTTTCTTTTACTCCTTTTTAAATCACCTCTTACTTCACACTTTTAAGTGACTTCCTTATATGTACTGCTTTCTGTGTTGTGCCTGTCCCCTCTTTTTAGATCACTAGCTAGCGTGAGCACACTTTTCTTCATATATGGAAATCAAAATGGATGAAGAGCATTGAGTGCCATAAATCATATCTCTCCTCAGGTAACAAGGGAACTATCGGAGGAATGCCTCTCCCCAACTCATGTAAAATTGTCAAGACTGGATCCTGAATCCAGCTATGGCACAGTTCTGAACGCACGTCAAGTGCATGAAGTCATTGCACAAATCCTACTTAATTCCTTTAACAGATTCGCTTTTGGAAATCATTGTTCCTTTGTTCTTGTTAAACAGTGACAGGGCAGTGGAATAATGGGGCCACTGCTGACACACCAACAATTACCCACAGGTGTTGAATAACAGCAGAATTCTACTGCTTTGCAGCTAATCTCCATCAAAAGAATTGGGAATCCATCCAAGTTACTTTAGATGTGTTTCAAGTTTGATGCTGGACTAATATGTTCTCCAGTGGGGGGTTTTTTCGGCGAGAGATTTTGTCCAACACATACTCAAAACCCATCACATCTCCTGCTGGGTTTTTCATTCATCTGAAATGATCCAAAGCAGTGCTGTTAATTTATTTCTTTTAGGGGAAGGGAAACAATTTATAAGGGTTTTTTCCCAGAAGTAGGAACTAGGGACATGCCATTTGGGTTTCTTGGAGCACAAGTCCCACAATTCTCCATTCCGGGAGTTCCATCTGATAGACAGATACCTACAGGCACACAAATGTGGCTCACCTTTGAGAAAGAGATATAAGGTTTCATGCCTAGCATAAACCTAGTTCCATCTAGCTTCCTCTTCAAAAAGGAAGTTGCCTCAGTGCCAACTGTGAAGTTTCCTTTTTGAATGGGAAGCCACATGAAGCTAGGCCACAAAGCATTCCAGTTTAGGCCTCCCCTCCCTCCCCCCGGGTACGTCACATTTAGTGTCTTTAGGTGCCTGTAAACTAAGATCATGGCCACTGGTCCCATTACCTCCTGGCAAATAGAAGGGGAAGATATGGAGGCAGTGACAGACGTTACTTTCTTGGGCTCCATGATCACTGCAGATGGTGACAGCAGCCATGAAATTAAAAGACGCCTGCTTCTTGGGAGGAAAGCGATAAGAAACCTAGACAGCATCTTAAAATGCAGAGACATAACCTTGCTGACAAAGGTCCACATAGTCAAAGCTATGGTTTTTCCAGTAGCAATGTATGGAAGTGAGAGCTGGAGCATAAAGAAGGCTGACCGCTGAAGAATTGATGCTTTTGAATTGTGGTGCTGGAGGAGGCTCTTGAGAGTCCCCTGGAGTGCAAAGAGAACAAACTTATCCATTTTGAAGGAAATCAACCCTGAGTGCTCACTGGAAGGACAGATCCTGAAGCTGAGGCTCCAATACTTTGGCCATCTCATGAGAAGAGAAGACTCCCTGGAAAAGACCCTGATGTTAGGAAAGTGTGAGGGCAAGAGGAGAAGGGGACGACAGAGGACGAGATGGTTGGACAGTGTCATCGAAGGTACCAACATGAATTTGACCCAACTCCGGGAGGCAGTGGAAGACAGGAGAGCCTGGCGTACTCTGGTCCATGGGGTCATGAAGAGTTGGACACGACGTAACGACTAAACAACAACAAGGTGGAACTCCCAGAATGGAGTGGCACACCTGTGATGGGAACATATGCCTTTCTTTCTTTCTTTCTTTCTTTCTTTCTTTCTTTCTTTCTTTCTTTCTTTCTTTCTTTCTTTCTTTCTTTCTTTCTTTCTTTCTTTCTTTCTTTCTTTCTCACACATTTGAATTTTAAAAATTAAATCACACATTTTAATAAATTATTCTGTACCAGCTAAATAAAATAGGTATAGCTATTTTCAGGATGGAAAGGATCATGTTGTATCTGCTTGTCAGGCAGGTGTTGAAAAATGAGGCACCCATCTGATGAGAAACTGCTCAAAAAAATAAAGCATCTGCTATATAATCTCTGACATCTCTTGTAGAAGAGACTTTAGGTAAGAGGTGTTGGGAAGACACAAGCAAGACACACTGGAGATTCCCTGCTGGTCACTGTAGACAATATTCTGGTAAAGAAGATTTAGTCTGGCCTAGTATAAGATTACTTTCTGTATTCCTAACCCAAATGCTGTGAAATACTGTTGATGCCAATTGCTCAGTGAAAGGAATCCCACTTTTCACTCTCTGTTTATTGGCTGCATTGTTGGACCTGCCATTGATTCAGTCTACTCGATAAACAAAAGTAGTTACGATGTGTTAGATATTCCTTCTGTGGAAGCCCTGGTGGCCACACATTATCAGCATACTTCGTAATGTTAATAATCAGAACATGTTTGTCAAGCAGAAAACAAAAGCAACAAAATGTCTGGAGCGGATTGTAAGTTCCATATGCAACTAAGGAGAAAATGCAGAGTGCCAAGCAGTCTTAAAGTTAAAAAGGAAGAAATACAAGCTAACATTTACAAGTTAACATTTACAAATGTTCTTCCCTCTGTAAATACAGTTAGTAACTATGATTTTATAAGCAAAACACTTCAGAGGAAAATATTAGTATAGTGGCTGTGACATTAATAATTTCCTAAAGCACAGCTTCCTTGTTTTTCATTATATCATAAAAAGATAAGGCACCTGGAGTAAGGGCTCGTCAGTGAAACTCAGTACCCAAGAACATTCCTTAATGCCATGGCAGCTCATGACTCAGCAGCGGAACAGTTCTCCACACCATTTTGGAATAAGCCTGCTTGGTCCCTGAGTGGCCCATAACTTGATATAGACACTATCAAAGTGTGCCTGGAAAACATACATTTATTCCTGTAATTGTTCATCCTACATATAAGGTCTAGTTTTGGTTTTCCCAAACTACAGACTTCAGTACTACACAAACCTGAACAAAGAGATGACCAAGACCATGGCAGGGGACGAAAAATGGATCAAAGGAAACAATGGACTCCACAATGTTGCTCCAGGTTTCTGAAGAGATACTATCTGATCCAAGTTAAACATACCACATTAAGTAGAGCTCTGCTCCATGAAGTAACTCACATGGGGTATAGGTGGGGAATCTATGGCACAAGCAGTTCTAACTACTGTTCAATCCAACTGACTCAGTAATGAAGGGTACCAGTGCACATACTTTTTGATTTCACAAAGGCACATAGGTTACATGACAATTTAGAACTGCAACACAACCTGCTAAATTGCTGTATATCTAGAGGCACATAAAAAGCTTTTTTTCCCTTTGCCACTAAGGAGCGCATGTTTATTTAAAGTAAGTTGAGAGATAAACTAACTTGACTGTAATTAATTTGACTAACATCTTTTACTCTGTTTTGGGGATTTCACACAATATTCACAAGAAGTATCCAGTACTTCCTTGCTCAATTGTAATGCTTATTGAAAACAAGAGATTCCAGACTTCCATGGCACATTCATAAATATAGGCACTCAACTGACTGGAATCTAAACTGTAATGCAAAATGAGATCGGCAACTGCCTTTAAAAAAAAGAAGAAGAATGCACACCCATCTACTAAAAATGAAAATGATATGATCTGTCTCTCCCTGCAAAGACACGAAATAATTGCTGATCAAGGGTACAGAGGAATTTATCTTGTCATCTTAGCCCTTCCAGGTGTCCATGATGGGAGTTTCCAGGAGAGCTTGGACTTTTCATTGGCACATGAGCAGTGAATCTCTTTGTGCTTTAGGCTTCCTGTCTCTATTACATATTTCATCTCCGAAGTGCTGTAGCAGAATTTGGCACTTTGGAAAACTCCCAATTGAATATGACTGCCGCTTTGGGCTTCCTTTAAAAAATAATAATAATAAAAGGAAAATTACAAATAGCAAAATTAAAACTACAATACAAACTCAATAGTGACTACGCACAATACACATTGAACTTTTCCCACCTGTGCCACCTTCGCTTTGGGCTTCCTTAATTAACTTTGGATAATTAGGAAATAATAATTATAGAGTAGGGACTAGCGAAGTACAATTATCGCTTTATAGTCACATTTTTTCCAAATACAGTGTTATGGTTGTCTTTTCTAAAAAAATGCATACATTGAAGAAAAATGTGTTTTAAGAAAAAGTATCTCAGAGGAAATTGTTTTCAAAAATATGCATAGAAAATATGTACTAATTTTCATGCAGACTTAAAAATGCAAACTGATGACAGGATGCAAGAAAATGTTCATTGGGGGGAAAAGTAAACATTATCAAAAGCAATGAGCTACCACCCAAAATCTGAATGAACCACTCTGGGGACCTTCACGAAAACCCTCAAAACCTTGGCATGCTTTTCAAAATATGCCATCTGAATAGTCACTGAGAGTACCAGCCTCTCATTTTTAATTACCATCTGCTTTTAAATGTAATATTAACTTATTTTTAATTTTCACTTTGATTATGTTTGTGTTATTTTTTGTTATTGTCACTGTTGTAAACTGCCCAGAGTGACCATCAGTCAGATGGGCAGTATAGAAATCAAATAAGTAATAATAATAAATAAATTGCAAATCCAAAGCCCATTTCTAGTGTATACTGTGACCCAGCCATATACTAGCAGGGTTTGGGGAATGGTATACACATACATACAACTACCCATCAATACCTATGTCTAGAAGTTATGTACTTTGGAATTGGTGCCAGAATGCGGCTGAAATATACACTGTGGTCCAGAGACTCACCATCTCTGCTTACTCTTGTGAGTAAATATACCCAGTCATTACCAAAGAGGAAAAGTTAATAATGAACTAACAACTCTCTGGGATGAAATTCTATTACAGGCTCTTCAAAACAGATATGTCAAGGTTACTTTTACCTGAAATGTTACCAAAGTGTTCCTCCTGGTTCTTCTGAATATCTGGACCTTACACAAACAGAATCCATTATGATTAATCTCACCATGCTTCATATGATTAAAGTCACCTCCCTGAAGTCTCATTGGAGAAAATGTTCAGGTATCTTTATTAACCTTCCCCTCCATGCCTAACAGTGTTAACAGCAGCTTGTGGGGAGAGGGATTACTGTGTCCATCACACATCTGTTTCAACCAACAGACTGTTCCATTGATAGCATTCACTGCATTTCAGTCACAGCCCCTTCGCCTCTATCACATGATCTTCCTCCGGCACCATTGTTTCCAAATAGTAATGTGTAAAGACACACTAATGATTCAGAAGCAGTGGTCCACGTATTACTAGGGGCTGTTTTTGTCATCATCTAAGCTCTGGAGGGCTGGGTGGTGTGGCAGCAGTCATGTTAGGGCTCCCTTCTTTGTCCCACTGTCTTCGGTGTGGAAGGGTGGGCCAGAAGGCAGCACTCAGCTCCAGGCAGACCTGAGAGTGAAGGTTTGCACTCTAGTCTTCCAGGAGGGTATAAAAAGCACAGCTCTTGGCTGGCTGTCCTCATTCAGTGGTGGAGCTTCTCCCATCTACCCACCCTCTTTCCCTATGTATTTCTCTGTATATAGTAAAATGCAATGGTTTCCTTTTAATTTTGTCACAGTGAGGCAGTTTGGGGCATGAGGATGGAACCATAGGGAAAGAGGAGGACCCCTGGGGGTAGCCCCCTCCTCAGATAGTTTCACCTTTTGAGAGGTGTGGAGCAGATAGTCCAGCGCATGCCTAGCTTGGGGTTGTACATCTCTGTGCCCTAGTGACACAGGGGTCCACACAGTGGTGCATGCCCACATGGTTAATTCCACTTATGTTACCTGGCTTATCATTAGGTGGCAGCTAGGGTGGCTGATGGGTGATCCATCCTTCATGCTAGCACCTGAGCTATTTGGCAGCTGTAACCAGTTTCTTCCACATAAACCTGAGTCTGTGTTGTGTTGTTATGGTCTCCGCTTCTCCCCCTTGACTGATCATTACGCTCAAACAATTAACCCCAAAATATGTTTAAGCCTGAAAACTAACTACAGTTACAGAAATTTACCCCATGCCTTGTGAATACAGAATTGGGGGTTCTTTAACATTAAACTGGGTTTGGGCTACAATGCAGGCATTTGTGGATCTACAATCCTCCAACCACTGTTTTTACAGCATACAGTAGCCCCCCTTTGCCTGATTTTCCACTGTTCTATTTTCCCACTCTAAACAAATCAATGGAGCTATTAAGGATGAATATTATGAAATCTGACAAAAGTATCAATAAACCATTCTGTGTATCAATAAGTTGGTTTATATTCAACTAAATGTTTATATGTAACTAAAAAAGAGAGGAGATTCTTCAAGTCTGATCTATATTGCTAATGTTGACAATATTAAATATCTGATACTAGAGTTAAGAAGCCAAGATTTATTTCATCTGTCATAACAACAACCTGGAACGCGATGTAATCCATACCATCTTCTTTTAACAACAGAACAAACCAACACATTTCATAGCATACAGACTTCAAAGAGGCTGTGGTCATAGAGCAAATCCATGAAATTAACAAAATAACTTTGCTTTACAAAAGGAAAGTTGAAGAAATGGAAAATCTCAAGAAAATTTGTACAGATAAAGTGTGGGACTCAGACCAAAAGGCTTCAGTTTGAAATTCTGGCTGTTATTTTGACCATGGGGTAGTCATGAAGTCACTATAACTTGGGCCATTCACTCACTTTATGGTCAACCAACCTCTCAGGGTCTGTTGAGAGATAAAAATGTGGTAATCTGTTTGATGAGTGTATGATCTCCTTGGAAGGAATGTGATACATAAATAATATTTCCTCCCCAGGAGTATTTATACTCAAGAGCAAAATAGAGATTATGTCCTTATTTTGTGATAGGGCCCGTGTGAATCTTCTGTGTATGAAAAATATGATCCTTTGGGGGACTGCAGAAGTGAGTTTAGTGTATTTTCTGAATAAAATACCCACAGCAGTATACAATAAAATGGCAAGGCCGAAATATAAAAGTAATCATAAAAAACAGGAACAGGAAAAACAATGCAACACAAAGTCCTCTCCTATAATTCTGCTTCCCTATTTCACCCTGGGCCAAAAATTTCTGCTTCACAAACAAGCAGCTGCGGAAAGATGCATAAAGTGAGGGTGGGATGGAGGTGAAATGAAAAGAAGAGGGTTTAGAAATGGTGGCATTTGACTGATAACGACTCAACATGACAACATGAAATCTGTTATTTGGGCATGTAATTTGTAGTCATCCACATTTTCTACAGAAGTCATCTCCTGTATCATTGTTAAAGGAACTAGTTATTTTGGACCCTGATTCTTTGGACATATGAAAGTACAATATAGTGTATCAAGCAACTGGTTCATAAAACACAGAACTGTCGACTTGAAATGGTAGAGATTCCCCAAGATGTTTTGCTTTTATTCTGTCCCTTGCAATTGTTTGTATTGAAGTTCTAAGATTATTATTATATTATAATAATTATGCAATGTATTGCACCATAAACTTTCTGGATGCAAGCCATATGCTCCCATGCTGAGTCACAACCTTTCCTTCCTGATGCAATGCACTGACCCATGTGCCAGAGGCAAGAACAATACATTTTTCCACCCAAAAGAGGACACATATCTCAGTGGCACACTTTGGAACTCCTAAACCTGAGTAACATCAGTTTATTTCAGATTTTGAAGTGATAGCTTTTCTTTCAGATTCAGTAAAACCTGAAGGGAGATGTATCACTGGCAGTACAATTGGAATTATTTGTTTTTATGTGCTGTCAAGTCGCTTCAAGCATATGGTGACCCTAGATATTGTACAATGTTAAGGTAAGATGTTCAAGGAGTATCTTACCATTACCTTTGCTCACTGAGTTTCTTGGCAAAGTGGGGACTGAAACAGAGGTTTCCTGAGTGCCAGTCCAACACTCTGTCCACTACACAAAGCTGGATCTCATGGGTATTATAGTCTTGTTGAAAATGTTTCCTTGGCAAATGTAACAAGGAATAGAGCATATTCCATGATCTGATAATCTTGATGAAACAGAAGCACTGTGGATAGGTAGTTTCTGGGATTGTGAAGTTGACTCCTTTTCTGAATAGGGTTGCATTTCCCACAATGGAGAGATTTACAGTTTGGCACTTCTCTCTGATCCGTCATTGTCACTACAGACCCAGAGAGCTCAGGTCACTGGACATATTGGAAAATATTTTACTAGCTTAGCTTGGTTAACTTACTTATGCCTTTCTTTGATAGAGACACAGTGATCAAATACCATGATCCATTTCTCTGCAGCCTCCTGGGTCGAGTTACTGTTAATGCATTATATGTGAGGATGCCCTTGAGTTTGGAAGCATTAATGGCTGCAGAAAGGAATGGAAAAGAATTTCACTGGATTCTTCAGTCTTGAAGAATCTTTTGAGATTCATTGTGAGTCGAAAAGCACTTTGTTGGAAGCATTTGGATATCTGCAAAGCCAAGGTTTCAGAGAAGCAAAATATGCACAAAAGAATGTGCACATTTTAAAATACAGTGGATAAAAATGTGTACAGCAGAAATATATGTACAAACCTTACTGGGGCTTTTTGGGACTACAACTCCCAGAATTCCCCAGGCAGGGATTTGCAAATTGGACTTGAGTCTTGGGTAGTGTTTGGATATTGGTGTTTCTCCACTGGATTTTTCATGTGGAGCTCTGTACAGCCAGTTTCATTTCCATGACATTTAATGTCTCTGTGAAGTGACTCAATGTAGCCTTCTGGACATCTAGGTTGGGGTTCTATTGCCATCATAATGGCATCCACTTGGATTTCTCTTTTTTGTCTGAATTAAAGGAGAGGATTTATTCCCACCACAAGAGCCTACAGTCAGTGATTGACTGGATGGAGGCAAATAAATTGAACTCCAACAGTATGATGCTTTTTATTTCTAAACAAATAATTGGTACATCACTGTGAGAGGTTTTTAAATTGAAGAGTGGCCTGTAAATTGATGGTATAAATACACACAGGTATGATGGAACTACTGCTAGTGAGAAATTCAATTCCAAATCATACGTGGGCATTCTGCCTGGTTTGAATGGATTCCTCTTAAGAAACAGCTCTTAAGGGAACAAGTTACAGAGGTTGGAGCTTATTCTAGGATCTGACACAGTTACAGGTGGCACTGCTGTCACGTGGAGTGCCATGAGATTCCCTGGTAGCCCCCCCCCCATCAAAAAAACAGGGGCCTTGCAAACAGCACACATGTCCTCTTAACTTACAGATCAAGTAGTTGTAATATACTTTATGTGGTGCTATTGTTAAAACATTTGGGAAATGTCAACTATTCCCAGCTGCATATTCATGATACCTAACTGGTGTTTGTTACATAGTCCATATATTTGGCAGTACAGAGAAAACAGATTTTCTGTGACTGCATTTTTGGTGTGGAATTCAATATTAAGAGCTTCAAGTAACTGAGGAGCAGGATAATTTGTGTGTGGCATTCAATGACCTGAGATCTTAGTGGGCGAACCAATTTCTACCTGCCGATCTTTGAACACTAACCTTCAGGGCAGGGACCTACACATGTGTATGCATCCCCTTGCTGTCACATAGACTATTGAAATATGATGGTATCTGATAGCTCAGTGGTTTAAGTCTCTTGCTGCAGAGCCAGAGTTTGGGAGTTCTATTCACCACTGTGCCTCCTTGACAGGGGCTGGTCTTGATGATCTATAAGGTATCTTCCAGCTCTGTGGTTCTAAGATTATATTATAGAATTTCATGGGAATGTTGGGTATTGCAGGATGAGCACCCTGAGAGCGAATGGTAATAGGTGACCAATCAAATCCTGTCCTTCCAAGTGGAGACAGTACAGTCTGGATTAAGGAAGCTGGAAAGAGTTCTGAGACATCTGATATGAGTTGCTCCAAAACAAAAGAGATGATTAAAATGTGCAAAATTACCTGTGATTATCAAATTTGTTGATTAGAAAACAATTTTGATTCATTCCTTTTCTTTCACCAAAAGAGTAGAATGGCATCATGATATACATGACAGGTAACTTCATAGAATCCAAATGTTTCTATGTCTTTTTTTTCAGAAGGCTTGCATCAAATTTTAAAATGGACTTGGTCTAACCTGCCGTTTTTGCCTCCTTCTATCTCACTGTTGTCTGAGACAATACACAGCTGATGTGCCATGAAGAATTCCAAATGTTATCTCTAAAAAGGATCTATTTGGCTGTACATAGAATGTGCTTATTGTGCTCTTCAGCCTCATGAAGTAAAAACAGAATTAAAAAGACAAAATTATTTCCTTTCCTCTCATCTTTAAAGATAAACTTGGTATGCAGCAATATACTTGTAAAGGGGGGAAATGAATGAATAATAGAGGAGTAGAACAATTTATCTTCCTACATTTTATGGATCTCAAATACCTTCTTGACCTCAGAATCAGAATCACCTGTAATATTTTACAAATGAAATTTCACAAA
The DNA here is from genome assembly GCA_037013535.1 of Intellagama lesueurii. Classification (NCBI taxonomy): domain Eukaryota; kingdom Metazoa; phylum Chordata; class Lepidosauria; order Squamata; family Agamidae; genus Intellagama; species Intellagama lesueurii. The sequence goes on along the minus strand of JBAJHW010000003.1, from coordinate 156,691,414 downwards.
TGATTGATTGCACAAAGCATCCTCATTTTAACACTGTTTTAGGTCCCTCTTTCCATAATGGAAATAAATAATATTAAAAATAAAGGTTGCTAGGTCACGAACATTGATCACTAATTTTAAAAGGGTTATTATTATTATACTGTAGCTTGATGTTCCCAATAAATTTCCTACAGCATTTATGTAGAAGAATGGATATTTCATCCCCATTAAGTTAAACTCCTCTCTAATCAATTTAGCAGCTCTCATATTGAAAAAAGCCTTAGCTAAAGTATTTTAAAGCACCATAACAGTGCTCTTCTACAGCCACTATTCATTTCACTAGGGCTTGTGCATGAGAAGGTCCCTGTAGTCCCTACCTAGACTGCTTTGATACTGCTTTCCAGGAAAAGTGGGCAGTGCTTCCCCCACTCCCGCCCTTTCTATGGGGAAAAGATAATTGGAAACATCAGTCGTGAAATTTACTGTAGAAATGGAATCTGACCTTTGTAAGTATTCTTTCTTTTTAATGGTGAGCTCATTATGTCCATATGCTTTAAGCAATACTTCAATTTACTATGAAGTGGATTTAATCCAGCCAAAATGTCCCACTGGAAGCAATGGGACCTGAGGTAGTCACACTAATTTTAGCTAGATCAGGGCCAATGTATTTGACTAATCAGGGCCAATTTATCAGACCAATTAGTTTCCGGGAAGGAAAAAAAAGGACAATCTACTATTTATTAAAGCTGGGATTGATGCATGCAATGGAATGGACCAAGTGATTATTATCGAAACTACACAAAACATCATTTGATCTACATCAGTGGTAGATAATTTGTATGTCGAGACTTCACAAATGAAATAAGCAGGGATGGGGACTCGAGTTGTGGGACGTGCTGTCAAGCCGGACTTAAGTCACACCAGTGACTCGACTTGGATTCGACTCAGGTTCCCCCCCCCCCCCAATGACTTGGACTTGACCCATGACTCAGAACTCACCTCCCCAACCTTTTTTTCTGGGAGGAAAACTTGTTTTTAAAAGGGACTTGGACTTGGGGCTTGAGACTCAGGACTTGGTACCAAAGACTTGGACTTGGGACTTGGACCCAACATTCCGGGAAATAAGTAGCCATTATAAGAATAAATTGTATTTTTTTAAAAGCATGAACTAACATGCAGCAAGCAGTGTAACTTAAGAAGGAGGAATTGCAGAACCTTTGAGCATTAACTGAATGCACATTCTTCATTTTCCAGACCATTTCTTTTTCAAAAACTCACCCTCACAAAATGCTGCATGAATTCACGAGAGTCCTTTAGTATACATGGCTGCTTACTATACCCTATAATCCAATTTCTGCATATTAAGGTGACTGCCTGTATTCTCAGCTTAGGACTGAAAGGACTTGAGGATATGACTGAATCAATGCTACAAGGAGACACATCTAAGTACAAGATAATCACCACATGCTTTAGAAAAAGTGTACAATTGGGAAGTCAGTTTGTTTATTTATGGGTCTAAGTGTAAAATGGTGAATGAAAACCAGAAACATATCTATACATTTCCTCTAGTGAAAAATCTGATCCAGAGGTATGTAGAACCCTACTCAATGAGTTGAGTATCAGCCTGCAGAGCCAGAGATCAGGATTTGATTATCACTGCGCGTTTCAGGAGAAGAGTCAGCCTGTGTAGTCTTGGGCAATCTGCACAGTCCCAGCATGCCCTTCAGAAGAAAGGACTTGTGAACCACATTTGATTATTCTATACTTAGAAAATCCTGGAAACGGTTCCCATAAGTCAGAATCGACCTGGCAGCAAGTTATTAATGTTATTATTATTTCCAATCAAAGTGCCTCACATAACATCATTATTGATTGAAAGAAAGAGGAGGAAAGAGATGGCTTCACTCAATACAACTGAGGACAATTTGATTAGGGCTTAGTTAAGTTGTCTTATTTGTATCTTTAGAGATACAGGGTACAGACATGCACACACACACACACACACAGAGAGAGAGAGAGAGAGAGAGAGAGAGAGCACATTCTAAATATACTACTTCCATATGGCCACTTGCACAGTATATCCATAATAAATTGGTATTTTTGAAATCCCTAAAGTGGAAGGGTACTGGCATGTGCTGCTTCTTTTTATAAACGTATTTTCACTGCATGAAAACAACAGTGGCAAAATGTATGATTTAAACAAAGTCTGAAACATGCTGATATAGCTGATAATGTCAGTCTGAGCCTCATGATTTATTCGTAAAACAGTGTAGGACTAGATAATCCATAACTCCACAAATGAATGTGGTCTGGTTTAATTCATACCTTCCACGGAAACAGATGCTCATCCTAGTTTGCTCAAAATGAAACAGATGTTCCACCGTTAAAACCCTGGGCATAAAGATTATTTTGAAAATCCATCTTACAGCATGTGACATATCAGGAGGGAAAGACTGAAGGTACTTAAAAGCATCTATGATCATCAAGCAGGAATTAGTTATTTTGATCGTGTAAAGATTATCAATTATTTTTCTATAGAGAAAGGTATGGAAACACTTCCAGGTTTCATACAAGGAAAAGCCAGAGGGATTTGAAGAAAAATAACTAGAGAATCACAGAAATTGCAATTAAATGTACTGACAGCACCCCACCCCTGGAGTGAAAACTTTCTGAACTCTGTCATTCTGCATGTAGATAGTCAAGGACAGAACCTGGACAGGCAGCTTGAACCAGACTAGTGGTATTGCCAGAGTTTATATTGACCTGGCTCCGCACAGAGATTTGCCCACTTTGCAATGCTCAATTACAAAAAGAAGGGTATCAGTTGGCATGCCAATTCATGTCACATTGTGGATGCCTAAGTTCTGCATGCAAATGAAATGCCACTTTCTCTCCCTAGGTTCACAAACCCTGCAATGGAAGTATTCTAAGTTTTTAGTAGGGAAACCAGGAATGCTGGGAGTATGGTGGCTGCTTATACATTATCAAAAAGGAGAAAATTTGCATCTGCTAATGTGTATACATTAGAAAAAATTAATTAGCAGAAATGAGTGCACATCGGAATTTCTCTTACATAAGCATAAATCAGCAGTAGAATTGTGGTTAATTGGTTAATTATTGTAATTTAAATTGAAGTACAATGCATTTCACCATAGTAGGGAAGACTTTTACCAGTCATCCTGTGTACACACAAAGACCGTTTCTATGAAAGCAGCCTTTTTACATCCTCTGCAAACCAATGCAAGAAGAAATGCATGTTCCTCGGAACATTTGCACATTTGGGTATGTTTTTGATGGGGCATTTTTAATAATGTATGGAGATAAGATGAGCACACTTCAAACAATTGAAAAAGAATACACACAAACATGCTGCAGACAATGGTAACAAAATGCATATATTGGGTATATACATCTTGCAATGCTAATCAAAAATAGGTGCCTTTCATTTGAAATTGAAATTAAGAGTATATCTCCACATAACTGTAAGGCAAATTTAGTGGCCAAGTGGGATACTTTCAACAAATATTTCTTAAATTTGGAAACCCAATGCCCCTCTGCAGAAATTGTTTTTAGCTGGAGCATATAATGCAAGGATAGAGAAGGATGATTCTTCTCTAATACACTTTATGAATTATAATTTAGATTTATCTTTGCTGAATTTTTCTCACCTGCATAAGACCTTTGAAATATCTTCTGATTAACTATGTGAGGAAGTGTTCAGCTAAACATATAAATCATCCTGCCAAAGTGATTTTAGACAGATACCTGACCTTCTGGCTGAATACACATTCAGTTCCACACAAGTAAGCAGTGTGATTGATGACATCCTTGTTTCCCCCAAACTGAGAATGCAAGTTACAGATAGTGACCATTTCCCTTTAATTACCTTAATCAAGTGTAGTTTAGCTAGTTGCCCACCTCTATTTTCTTTTTAACTTAACTATGGAATGTTTGCCCCTTTATAAAAGAATAGCTGAGTGAGACAGAGCATGTGGCTGTGGAGCCAGGGTCTGGGGGGATTGATTCCCCATCATGCCCTGTAGAAGAAATGCCATCCTGTATGGCTTGGGGCAAGCTACATGATCCAAAAGCACCCCAGAAGAAGGGAATGGTAAACCACTTCTGAGTACACTATATCAAGCAAGAGTTGCAATAAACTGATGGCACGTAATTATTATGGATTCACAAAGTGGATAGATGGCATGTAATTATTCTTGATTATTAAAAGGGTGGGTGACAATATCAATACGACACTCTATTTTATTTCTTTTGTTGATTGTAATCAACAAATAAGTAAAGCCCACTGATGTCCTCTACCATTATGCTCACTTCTAGTATCCATACTGTTTTACAAGAGCAGATTCTAATGGGTCATTGTAACCAGTCAAACAAAATATTTAATAGATGGTCTGATGGAGATACTATTTGAAAAACTGGTACTTGTTTTGTATCCGTCTAACATGTTATTGGCTGAAAAAGCAGTGAAACTTGGTGTGAAACAAAGATTAGAACAAAGTGCAGGCAGGATTTTGAGAAATGCAACAAAATGGAAAGAAAGCGATTTTCACATGCCTAATCCTGTGTGCTTGATCAATTTGCTTTCCAGTTCCAAACTGCTCCCCCTTTCCCTTCCCCACTTCTTACAGCTCTTTATGTTGAAACTGGACTTGAGCCAGAAAGCCCACCAAATGTAAGGAAGCCATATTTCTATTTTGTTTAGTATAATGTACAACTACACTGCTCAGAACAGGGGGCTACACATACTAGACCTCTTGTGCTTAGGCCGCTCTTATGAATATATTTGCAACAACATTCCGGGTGTAAAGTGGCATTTCCCAGACCACTGATTTGGGTGTTCTGAGAAGATGGTCAGCTTCTCAAAAACAACTCCACATATTTCCCTCTTCCTGCCATGGGAATGACACAGGCAGTGAGGCAGGTTACTGTTTTTCAGCAGAATACTTGGTGGCCAAATTGACTTCTCAATATCTTTTAACAAATAGACACCAATACTACCTTAGTTATTGTTTGAGATTGTGGTTTCATCTAAAGGCCCTTCTACACCACAGCAAATGATCACTACCCACTGCCATGATCAGGCTAAATCCGATACTAGTCCTGCCTAGAACAAAACTATAAAATGAATAGGGCTTTCTAGTAACAATTACTTGAAATCCAATTTATTTCAATGGGTTATTTTGGATAGCACTAACATTTGATTTAGATCATTAGTAACTGAGGTTAAGATCCCACACAGTCTTGCTGGAGGAAGCAGTAAACCTACATGGGCGCTCAGGTTCTCTATAGATAGTGATGATATTCAGTAGCAGTTGGAACAATGACTGGCTCCTCTGGTATCTACAAAGCTAACTGGAAGCATGTGGTGCACCCAAGACTATCAGAGTCCTTCTCATTTGAGGAGAAGAACGGCGATTAGAAGAACAGAGGACATTCATGTGGGAAGGTACCAGATTCTTCCTTATGCAAGCTTCAAAAAGACACTCATGCTCATTAAACTGGGAATTGCATTAGTCTAAGGACACAGTAAATTCTTGGCCTAAATCATGCAATGGTTCATTAATATCTTGAACCTTTCTAATATTTTTGGTAGCTTAATTTTAATCCTTTCCAAATGAATTCACTGTCATGAGCCTTTGCAAACTTTCAGTGAAGGTTTTTATTAAAACATATTATTCCAATCTGAACTAAGGAAATAAATTATGTTGCTTTCCGAGACAACTGGACACCAATCCAAGGACAATACAAGACGATCTGAGGTAAAGTAGTGTGAACAAAGGTGTGCTGATATCTGAGGTACAGGAGCCGATCCTGACAGACTCCACCTCCACTCTCAGGTCCCCAGACACAATCCAAAAATGCAGACAATTGTGAACCCCAAGGAGCAGCAGTACATATTAGGGTCACCTGACCCTAATACATTGATTAGGGTCAGGTGAAAAAAGTCTCTCCTTCAAAAAGACGAGGTGTTTTGTGACACTCTCAAAGTGGATGAGATGAAGAATTTTTATAAACATTAACCCATAATAACACATAATGACTAAGCCGCTGCTGAGCTGGGGCTTCAGCAGCGTGGCTTACCATTGCCGTCTTCCCCGAAGGATGCGAGATCTTGCAACCTCGCGCAAGCAGATTCAAGAAGAGGGGGGAACGATAGGTTATTTAAGGATGGTTCCCCCCTCTTCTCTTCCTCTTTCTTGCTGGCATCTGCTAAGAAGGAGACTGGCTGCTCGGAGCTTAACCAATTGCATAATTGGTTGCAATGTCCTTGTGGCTTATAGAGTCGATTAGGGGGGTAGCATTGGCTTCCCCCCTTGGTTTGGCTTTTACAAATTTCTAGTTGATTTAAATTTTCTTTAAATTTTGTTGCATTGTTAACACATTTTGTTTACATTTTATATAATTATTATTGATTTATAGTCAATTAGTTAATTATTGATTTGGGTTGATTGCACGGTTGAAAGGGGGTGCGATAGCGGCGCTCGCGCGAGCAGCATTTTGGGCCATAAATAATACATTTATTTTTTTATTCAAATAAGCGGGAGTTGGGGCAATTGAGCAGCAGTAAAAATTTAATTTTAATAATCCATTGGCACTCGTCCGAGGAGTAGGAGGGGGCGCGTTTAGCCGTTAGGCTTTTTAGCGAGCAGCGCGCCCTTTTTTCCTCCTACCCCCTCCTTTTTTCCTTGCTTCAGTGCCAAGTGTCTACTGGCCGCCTGTTTTTGAATTTGATACTTTGACGGTTGGCTGTAGACGAGTTCGGGGAGGAGTGGTTAGAGCAAATTTGATTGTTTAATAGACTTCTTTGTTTGGTGATAGTTTTAGTTGATGTAATTTTAGGATTAGTTATATAATTTATGATAAGATGGATTTGGTTTTATCCAATCAGGCACTGATTGAGCCGATAAGAATTTGGAATAATTAAATCATTGGAGTAATTTAAGTAATCAACTAAAGTGCTGGGGATAGTAATTACAGAGTATTGACTTAATATTTAATTGTGTAATTTGATTTGATTAAACTTATAGGTAATAGGATAATAAATTAATTTGAGTTCCAGGAGCGGGGTTCTTAGGGGCTTATACACATAGTGAGTACTTAAGTAATTAATTATAATTCCAAAAAAAGAGAGAGTAAAAAGTAAAGTAATAACAAAAATAAATAAGAATTATAATAGAAATAATTGATAAAAAAGAAAGAGGATTTAATAATAAGATTAATCCTACTGGTATTGGAGTCCAAAGGAGCTGCACGGTTGCAAATTCCTGGTACCTAGATCCAATTTCTTAGTACTGCTTGGGTAAGCCTGAGGTTGCTTCACGAATAAGGGGCTTGGATACTGAGGTTTGGGTTTTCAGGGGCCAGGGGTAAATCTAGAATGCAAAATGGCGTTGAGGAAGGGTCAAGGCAACAAGAAGGGAAAACAGCCGGCCAAAAAATGGCCGGTACCGCAGGTCTCACCGCCCCAGTCCTTCAGACGAGGAGTCATGGCCTATCTGGCAACAGCTCCAGAATAAGATTGCAGCTCTCGAAGCCGCCAGGTCGGCTAAAGCAACCCTTCAATCTACTGAGGCGCAGCCACGTCGGTTGGCAAGGGAATTCAAGGGTCACCGTAGAGCTAAGCTTAGGGCTCTGGCCGACAACCTAATGACCAGATTTGCCATTTTAGAAGCTGAGCAGCATCTTGAAAGTACAGCCGGAAAGGAAGCCAAGGGGACGTCGGGGCAGGCAACACACAGGGACACCGACGATGACAGGTCTACTCTGATTACAGTAGTGTCTGCTACGCCGGCCTCGGGTAGGCAGGAGACATCAGGGGAAGTTGGTCGGGACGACAAAGATGGCAGGGATGAGCCTGTCACCTTGCCTTCGTCAGGTGAGTCCCCTTCTATACACGACACTTCATCACATTTCCCTTCATGGCCTGGGCCAAGCATGGGGCAAGCACCTACACAGGATATGGCTATACCATTTCCAGTGTGGCCTTGGACAGGCAGCAGTTTAACCTTCACACCCAGCTTGTCATCAACACTGCTGGTGTGGCCTTGGCCTGGTAGTGGCCAATTTAATTTGCAGCCCTATCCAGCAGGTAATACACAGGTGTCTGGGGCTCTCAGTGCCTCATGGACCTATACGAGTGCCCATTTAGGTAGTTGGGCTGCTCCATTTGCAGAACCTCCAGTTCCAGCCCCGGTAACTCCGGCTGCTGGCGTGGGGGTTTGGCCATACCCTTCAGTTCCGGACATGGGCTACAATACCGTGCCTCTACAAGCCTTGCCATTTGGGGATCGTGCTATGCCCCTGGGCGACCACTTGACACCAGTGACCAAGGAGAAGATTTGAAAAGGAGAGTACGTGGACTTGTTCGAGTTGCTGAATAGAAACGTAGAAAAGAAGGATCTGGATAAGGAAGATGAGAAGGACAAGGAGAGACGTAGGTGCAAGAGCCCATACAGAACGTGGTCCAATTGGCTGCCCGGTTTCTTAATCTACGCGGGGGTGGTAGTAAGGGCGCAGCCTTGGCGGGCATTGTCCCTATTCAAATATTTAGACCTTATTTACAGGGCCTACGTGGATTTTGCAGGGCAGGCATGGCTTTCTTATGACGAGGCGTTCCGTATGAGAAGTGCCATTCACCCCAATTTACGTTGGGACGAGCCACTGGCTGGCCTCTGGTTACAATCAATGACCCCGACCAGGCCCAATTTAGGCGACAGGATGGATAGTGGGCATTTGATTAGGAAACCAGCTGTAAACATGACTCCCCGTGTTAGCGCGGGGCAGGTAGTTCAACCCCGCCTACTCTGCTGGGAGTACAACTCAAGGGGTGTGTGCTCCAAGAAACAGTGTAGGTTTAGGCACGAATGCACGGTGTGTGGAGGACAGCACCCCAGTGCCACATGCTTCAGAGCTGGTGCTTCGAGGCAGGCAAAAGGCCCCGGAGGTAGGGAAAAACCCAATAGTGGAGGGGGTAACCCTGGTAAAGGGGCCCAGTCCAATTAAGATTGTAGTCTTGGAAACATGGCTGTGGGACTATCCTAGGTGGGATTACGCTAGCTATTTGTTATTAGGTTTTAAAGAAGGCTTTAGGATACCAGTGGCCGGGGAACGTAAGGCATTCTTTGCAAGAAACCTCAAATCCATACACAGTATGGAAAGGGTAGTTCAAGTAAAGATAGCTAAGGAGGTGCAAGAGGGGAGGGTGTTGGGACCATTCACAACACCTCCTTTGGATACACTGAGGGTCTCACCCTTAGGAATTGTGCCAAAGAAAGCACCCGGCGAGTTTAGATTGATACAGCATCTGTCTTATCCTGAAGGGGGCTCGGTTAATGATGCCATTCCTCAGGAGCTCTGTACCGTCCGCTATACATCATTTGATGAGGCAGTTAGCATGGTTCGCCAGTGTGGATTGGGACAGAATTGGCAAAATGTGACATTAAATCTGCATTTTGGATTTTGCAGGATTTTGACCTGTTGGGATTTTATTTTCAAGGTTCTTTCTACATAGATAGAGAGCTGCCCATGGGTTGCTCCATTTCATGTGCGGCTTTTGAACACTTTAGTTCTTTTCTTGAATGGAAGCTTAGGACTAGAGTGGGTTGTAAAAGTATGGCCCATTACCTTGATGATTATCTTTTTGTGGTGAATGGAACACCGGAAGGTGTAAATTCATCTTAGATACTTTTCGAGCAATGGCAGGTGAGCTAGGTCTACCTCTAGCTGAAGAGAAAATGGAAGGGCCGACTTCGACCCTGACATTTTTAGGTATTGAATTGGACACGGTTGAGCAAACGTCTAAGTTGCCACAAGAAAAATTAGACGACCTTAAGATCAGGGTAGCCTCAATGCGACAGAAGAAAAAAGCAACCCTGAGGGAGTTACAGGAATTGGTGGGACATCTAAAGTGGTGGCACCGGGTCGTGCCTTTTTGCGTTGGCTTTGTAGCGCAATGCGGGGGCTGCATCGTCCATTCCATAGGACAAGGATTACGTATGGTATGAGAGATGATTTGGAAGTTTGGAGGCAGTTTCTAGACGATTTCAATGGCATTTCCTTCTGGAGAGGTCAGAGGATGCTCAAGGCTGAGTTTCAGGTCCAGTCGGACGCTGCAGGCTCCTCGGGTTTCGGAATTTATTTTAGAGGCAGGTGGTGTGCCGGCAAGTGGCCGGAGGAATGGCACCAAGCGGGTATCACCAGGGATCTGACGTTTCTGGAGTTTTTCCCCATAGTTGGTGCTTTATGGCTATGGGCAAGCAAATGGGCTGATTCAGTGGTACACTTCTGGTGTGATAACCAGGCAGTGGTCCACATTGTTAATAGTCTCATGTCCCATTCAGAGAGGGTCATGGCTTTGGTTAGGGCATTTACATTGCGTGCATTGAAATTTAATATTTTAGTACAGTACAGGCATGTACCTGGCATTGACAATAGCTTAGCGGATGCATTATCACGCCAACAGATCGAATGGTTCAGGGAGTTAGATCCAGGGGCCAACGAGTTCCCAGAGACTCTTCCCCCAGAGGTCTAGCAAATTGGCGTGAAGATGCGGAGAGGGCAATAGGTCTGGCCCTGGCACCGAGGACAAGAAAAGGGTACTCTGCAGTGAGTATAGAGTTCCAAAAATTTAGAGAATTAGTGGGCTTGGATCCTTTGTGGCCAGTCCCAGTTGACCATCTTCAGCAGTTTATAGTGTTCTTAAATAGGCAAGGTTTGGCGCTGGGGACTATACAGGGCAAGTTATCTGCACTGGCCTTTTACGCTAAAATTAAGGGTTACCGAGACTATTCATCAGATTACCGTATTTGGAAAATGATCGAAGGATGGTCTAAGGAAAGAGGTAGGGTTAAGGACTCAAGAGCCCCCATATCACCTGAGCTGTTGGAAGGTATTTGTAGGCAATGGGAAGTTCTTTGCAGGGATGAGTTCGAAGTTGTTTTATTTAGGGCAGCGTCTTTGCTAACATTTTTTGGCGCCCTCAGGATTAGTGAAGTAGTTGCTTCAGGAAAGGGGGACAAAACTAAGGTAGCACTACAATTACATGATGTTGACGTAGTGGATGAGACGGTGCAGCTCCACATACGTCGATCCAAGGCCGATCAATGAGGTAGAGGATCGGGTATTAAACTGGCATGCTGTCACATCAAGATAATCTGCCCTGTCAAGGCTATGGTAGCATATTTAAAATTTAGGGGACTGAACCCAGGATACCTTTTTGTTCATAGGAATGGCTCCCCTTTGACGAAGTACCAGTTCTGAAAGCTAACAGACCGGGCCCTTCAAAAGGAAGGCATTCAAGGTCTTAGATTTGGTACGCACTCCTTTAGAATTGGTGCGGCATCCATGGTGGCAGCCCTCGGTTACCGCCCAGAGGATATTAAGCAGTTGGGACGATGGGCTTTGTCATCTTACCGTAGGTACGTTAGGGCACTTCCTAACATCTAGGCAGGGGCCTGTTCTGTTTATGTCTTGCAGGTAGCGCGGTGATGGCCAGGAGAAGACACATCATGATCGTGGGCCACAGCTATGTTTTTTGGGCAGCGCGGTACGCTGCCTCATCCCCATGGGGGAGCAACCTTGGCCTTGATGCGCGGGCCCATATCGAATGGAGAGGGCACCATGGAATGCTGTGGGGTCAGCTTTGTTGAGCAGCCGCCTCTGGGCACCACCCACCAGAGGAGTTGGTGATACACCTGGGTGGTAACGATTTGGCGTGGCATTGTGGAAAGGCCCTGATCATCTATGTGATTTGTGACCTCACTTGGTTGAGGGCCACATATCCTGCCATGTGCATTGTTTGGTCGACAATCATCCCTTGGCTGTCATGGAGGGATGCGAGAAACATTTTACCCGTAAACACTGCCCGACGGAGTGTTAACAGGGAAGTCTGCAGAGCTGTTTGCAGAGGCCTTGGATCAGTGATTGGTCACCAGAGGATCCGCTTTGATAGGCCAGAGTTTTTCCGGTCAGATGGTGTACATCTCTCTGAACGAGGTTTTGATGTCTTCCTGGAAGACATCAAGGGGGGTCTGCTGCTGGAGCTGGATGGGCTCGATGGCGGGCATGGGACTTAGCAGGGCTAGTCCCAATGCTGTGGCAGTTAGTGCGGACTAAACAGGTATTTTGGTGAGTCCCAGAGCAATAGCAGGTAATTATAACTCATCTGAACTCCCAGCACTGCAGATCATGCGATTACAGTGCTTGGGGGGAAAGATGCACTGGGGACACATCCGGACCAACAGTCGACAAGGAGAGAGTGGCTGGAGGTCCGGGATAGTCAAATTTGGGACAGTCGAGTTTCTCCCTGTCTTCATGGCGGGGAGAACTTGGGCCAGGGACTCGCACATTAGTTGCTTAAAAGGGTCCATTTAGACCTACATTTTGAAACCTGAGTCCTCACTATGGCAGGATCCCCCTTTGCCAAAGGATTGGCAACAATGATTACGTTCAATAAAGTGTGGCCCGTGTTTAATCCATAATTTCTGGTCTCGCATCTTTATTTCGGGGTAAGGGGGCAAAGACAAATGACATTTCAAAAAAAGTAATATAATTGGACAAAATGATGATAACTGTTGCATTGCTGCTCAGATTTTTAAGGATTAGAAGCATGGGATTTGCTTCTTTTTAAAACAATCAGACAACCATTGTATGCTTGCTGTGTACACACTTTGCTTTACAAAGGAAAAGGGTATTGGCTAGAATCCTGTTACGGTTAATAATAATAATTGTGCACTATCAAGTCACTTCTGTACGGCAAATCTTTTCAGGTGGAGAAGACTCAGAAAGGTTTACCATTCCCGTCTTCCAGGGGCAACCTGGGACTGTGCAGCTTCCCTACACAGGCTGGCTTTTCCCCCTGGAGGCACAGTGGGGAACTGAACTCACAATCTCTGGTTAAACACTAGTATAAATCTGGTCCAACTTAAAGACTCATCATAAGCATTTGTTGTTGCATGCCAAGTTACAGTGATTTGGCATACATCAGATGTCTATGCTGACCTCTTGAACTGTGGCAATTTGCCAGCAAGATTTATGCTGACTGAGTTACACTGGGAGGTGTAAATAACAGAATTTGGGCCATACATTTTCTGCAGAGATGTGCATCATAAAACCTACCAAGCTGCTGCCTAGCTAGCTAGCTAGCTAGCTAGATAGCTAGCTAGCTAGCTAGATAGATAGATAGATAGATTCAGCAGCATGATCCACTGCTGGAAACTGACACTGTACCTCCCTAACTGCTTTACTTAATATATTTAGTGATTGAACATTTTTTTACTGCTTTTATTTTTGCTTAAAAGTTTAGTTCTCTACTTTTATGACCTTACTAGAATTTTGAACAAAAAACAACGTTTAGATACTAAAATATGTACAATAATGCTGAATAAATACCCACTGTAAAGCTAGAAAAGTGGCTGGGAAAGCACACTACCAATTTTCCATGGAAAGTTCCTTAGAGAGCTGATGTGATCCTAAGTTCCCAGCCAATATGAAAAGTGGCCCTTGGCCCTCAGATGTACAGCAACCCCTCTATAAAAACGTAATGTCAGGCCAAAATGCATTGAAATCAGCATGTAATAACCCTCTAAACTCACTCTCCCTCTTTAGCCAACATTTAAATGGTTAAAAGGGATGTGGTGGCGCTGCAGGTTAAACCGCAGAAGCCTCTTTGCTGCAAGGTCAGAAGACCAGCAGTTGTAAGATCGAATCCACGTGACAGAGTGAGTTCCCGTCGCTTGTCCCAGCTCCTGCCAACCTAGCAGTTCGAAAGCATGTAAAAATGCAAGTAGATGAATAGGTACCACCACGGTGGGAAGGTAACGGCATTCTGTGTCTAGTCGCGCTGGTCACGTGACTACGGAAACTGTCTACGGACAAACACTGGCTCTACGGCTTGGAGACGGGGATGAGCACCGCGCCCTAGAGTCGAACATGACTAGACTAAATGTCAAGGGGAACCTTTACGTTTACCTAAATGGTTAATACGAAAAAAACCAAGGAAACATTTGCTGTTATTTCCTTAGTAATTTTAGTGCCTATATTTGGTAGACCTAATTTAAAGCACAGGACTCTGAACAAATAGAAATTTCACTTCCCTCCTAAAACACCCACCCACGAAACAGATTGTGTAATTGAAGCACAACCTTTTTTTGTGAACTGGCCACTCTCTCGGCCTTCTTTGTTCAAATCCTTTTGCCATTTCTTTAGATCATTTACTTGGGAGTAAACAGTCCACCAAACTCAGTCGGACTTACTTTCAATTATACACGCATAGAATTTTCCTGTACTTTCATATCCTCCCCACTACCCCATCAAGTCCTGGAAGTTTTATGGTTATTTTTTTTCTCCTGCAGCACAAAGTTTCATTTTTCCTCATCAGGATCCACTAGAAAGGCACCAAGCTGCATATGGTTTGGCAGTTTCCTGCACAGGAAAATGGGCCAAAAATGGGTGTAGGGGACAGGAGTGGGAATAAGACCAGAAGGGAGGTAGGACATTTTGCTACTGCAGGGAGAAGTTGCGGTGGGGAAGCTCAACATGGCAAGCTTCAGAAAAATGCAGAGAACATGACATCACTAGTATACATAACATGTTCTGAAGAACTAGGCTATGGTTTCTTCCTCACCATTAAATAAAATACAAATATTTAGATATTTATCAAATGAAATGCAAAAGCTAACTATATAATATGAACATGTATTGAACCAACTACTGGTTACAACAGCCCTTTGCTGTCTGCTCTGACTGGCAGTGGTTGTTTTATAGGGTCTTTCCTGGAGGATTTGAACTAAGGACTCAGCCCAGGATATTCTGCATGGAAAATGTGTGCATTCCCACTGGGTGATGACTCCTCTTTTTCAGCGGCTTTAACTAGGGCTGAGTAGAAACTGCTTACATTTCTCCACTGATGCTGAAAAATGCCTTGCTTTCCTACAAGATTTTGGCAAGCCTTGCAAAAATGTTTGGTTGTTTATAAATCACGGCCTCTCCCTCAGGACACTGAAGGTGATGTACAAGCTCTAAAAGCACTATAAATCTTTCTATGTGGAAAAGCAATAAATAATGCTTATTCATTTACATTGTTCTCCGTGATGACATCATTGCGAAACCTGGCTGAAAATGACTGTGAAGTCCCCACAAGAGGTGATAGCTGGTGTAAACAACAGCACTGAACAGGATGAGAAAAATAATTGTGAGGGGAAATTAATATACATACCATTTGTATCAACAGTGTGAAAATATTTGTACATTGCTCATTTCTACTTGAAAACTGAGACTGTGAAGTATTTGCCTTGGTCCCCTCACACAGGCGCAAGGAGAGAAATATACTCTTGGAACTGGCCCTAAGTGTGACTTTGGCAATACAGGAGATGTTCTGAAACAAGTCTGGAAATGTAAAGTGCAAAAGGATTGAAGGCTTGATCAAGATGACTAGTCAATTACAGGTCCCACAATTGAACATTCTTGTAAATAATACACACCTGTCTGGAGCTGTAGATTTAACATTTGGCAGATTCCTTTAGACATGTGTGATGAAAGGCAGGCACTGAAGGGCATATTCGTAAGAACAATAAAGTCAGCAAATCTTAATGCATTTGAATTGCAGTGCTGTACAGCATATTTAGCAGAACTTGAAAGGCTATGAAGTGTCTCCTTTTATTACCTTCTTACAAGAAAGTGTTTACGGAAATACATTCAAAGGCAATAAGGCATATTTAAAGTTGTGTCAGGACCCAACATCGACAAAGAGAATCGCTTGCTTCTGAGCCTGGCAATAAAAGTTTCAACACCCTCTCACCAGAAAAATGGAAAACCACACAAGAAATTTAAAGAAAAAATGAGACATGAGCAAATGTCATGAGCCAAATGACAAATCAGTCCACACAACACAGGACACTGGCATATGTTGTTGTTTAGTTGTTAAGTTGTGTCCGACTCTTCGTGACCCCATGGACCAGAGCACGCCAGGCCCTCCTGTCTTCCTCTGGCATATACTGGAAACCTAACCTCCCTCCCAGAACCTAGTGGAGAAGTGTGGAAAATTAACTGCCCCTCTTTTCTCCCCATTTTACTAACTGCTGGGATTGTGGACATTTATTTACATACTCCACTATAGTGATTTCAACCAGGGTACCTAGATATGTATGTGCATATGTTTATGTTTGTGTATGCGTATGAGGAGGATTGGAGATTGTTCTCCTTGGGCTACTGCCGAAACTAGTAACACTTAGGAAGAGGTGGCTAGGTTTAGGGTGCTGGAGAGGTGTCTGTGACTACCTGGAAAACTGTGTAACTCTTTAATGTCACTGTAATGAGAAGGGACACCTCCCTAGGTACATCATACCCATCTTGCTTCCTCCCTTGCTTCCACCGTTATGAGGTGTTCATTCCCTGTTCTTAAGTGTAAAGTAAACTGTTTATTTCTGCCTCATCTCAGGGTATGAACAATTTGTCATTCTCAGATTTCTTCTGTTTCTCCAAATCCTATCAACATTTTTTTCCTACCCTTGTTTTGTGTCACATTGCAAGACATTATTTTACTTCCATCATTGACATGTGTACTAATTATTGTGCATTCTTCCCAACAAGACCATTTATTTACCCATTCTACTTGATCTGTGTATTTCACCAAATGGACAAAAGCAAGTTTGTACATTTTGTATGGATTTTAGCCTTCTTTTTTTTTAATTTTTTTCCCCAAAATATCTTGTATGCCTCACAAATCTATGAATCCTTGAGGCAAGATCTTCTTCTCACAATGAGTCTTAGGTGGTATTAAAACACTACTTTTGTTGATAGGCAGATGCCAACTCTTAGGTCTTGAGGTCGAAATCAGATACAAAGATCTGAGTTTCAAAATTTAGAATTCCATTGGGTTTTGTAATGTTATGGAACTTCAGCTATGCTGTGTTGTGATGTCACTAGAGAAGATGTAAAACTGAATGGGGGGGGAAATGCTTAATACTCTAGTTTACCTCTTTATATCTCCACCTTGATAATGTATTGCAGTTCTATCTCCTTGAAAAGAAAATTTGATCCATTCTTTTTTTCTTTTAATTAAGAAGTTGTTCAGATCTTCTATTCTATAGCAAGACAACAAGTCTATTCTCCTCATTCATTTATTTTTACTGGTTCATTTTTCTGCCTGAAGGCTTCACTTGCTCACTGGGCTATCAGAATTGCTGGACTATTTTCACAGTAGTAAGAAAGATGCTATTTATGTACCCACAACCAACACTATCCCGGTCACTGATTTTTTTTATTTTTTATTTTTTGTAAGTGGGTTTGTATCTCTTCCACAAGAGACAGAGCTTGAAGTTCATTTCAGAATAAGTAAGCTACCTCTGCACTGGCTAGAAAGCTGAAATTTGGTACTCATGTAGACTGACATTCTGATTTCTAGAAGAGAGAGAAAATGGGGCTTTTATTTTACATCCAATAGTCAACATTCAGTGTACTGTTATAAGTGAGAGTAGCACTCTTGCATGGAGTAAATAAAACAATTTATGGAAAGAATACGGCACAGGCTTTCTCTTGCCCTTTCACATGTTTGATTTAACAGCAGCCAGAAACGCACCTGTGCTTCCAGAATGCAAAGTGAACTTACTTTTACAGATTGCAAAAGTCAAAGCTCCTTGTCTAAAACCATTTAAAGAAAAAAAAAAAAAACCAGAAAGGAGAAGAGAACAAAAGGACCAAAAGAAAAGAATAAATATCTATCTTCCATCAATTCTGTTGCCACTTATTTCAGGCTTTTTGTGCTTTCCCTGAAAGTTAACTTGCTAGCCCCACCCAACTCATTCATCAGAGGTCAAACATTTAAAGCAAAAAATATAGTGTCATTCTTCCCCC
The DNA here is from genome assembly GCA_037013535.1 of Intellagama lesueurii. Classification (NCBI taxonomy): domain Eukaryota; kingdom Metazoa; phylum Chordata; class Lepidosauria; order Squamata; family Agamidae; genus Intellagama; species Intellagama lesueurii. The sequence goes on along the minus strand of JBAJHW010000003.1, from coordinate 156,673,567 downwards.
CCCCCCCCTTTCCTTCTGAGTAATTCAGTGTTTGATGTCACTCTAACCTTGCTTGGAAAGCTCTGCTTGTACATTTCAAACTCCCTGGGAGACATACCCTATCAGCAATTGCCAAAAACATTGCATGTACATTTTGTTTCAAGTACCTGGTACATCTTGCATACCTGTTAATTTACACAGCAGGGAAAGACATTATGTTTTTCTCCTGTAATACATCCCAGTTTCTGTATCATGTAACTTGACAATTATAAGGAGTAAGGAGTTTGATTACTGAAAGGTAGATTCAAAGCAAATCACACTCCTACACAACTGCTATTTTCTTTTCAAACAATTTGAGCTTTTTTTTTAACTTAATGAGCAGAAATAATTACACAGATACGACTCACACGTGCTTTGGTTTTAAGCTTACAGAACTCAAAGTGAGTTAAATGAAGAGAAATCTTTAGAGAGCAGAGCACAGTTGCGTATCCTACAAATACGTACCATTGGTAGTGTTGGGGTTGTATCCATTAGAAATAATCTGCCCCAGGTCACACTTATTGGGGTATCTGCCATAGCTATCCCCACCACTATGCATCAAAACTGGTAATTCCCAAACTGCATGACATAAGATGACCATTGGTATGCTATAAGAAATGAACTGAATATTGAGGCATTTTTTGTGAATCCAAACCAAAACCCATCTACTTATGGAACAGGTTCCTGCTGCATCTCTACATAAAGCATTGCTTCCAGTCCCTGACTTACAGATCTCTTTCCACTGGAGAAAAGTAATGATATGGCTTCATTGCACTGGATTCAACTCCATGGTGCAGTCAGATCTAACACAGGCAACAATAAAATTATTCACTCTAAAAACAAACAAACAAACAAAAACACCATCGTATCTCTGCATGAGTGGCAGTTCTGTTTTGATTTGTTGTCTTGCTATAGATACCTAGTGAATAGGCTCCAGAAAGGAGTGATTTTTTCCCCCTGTTCACAGTTCCAAAAATGTGCCTTTGGTCATAGGAGAATGACATGGGTCTAAACAGTTAACAGAATAGAGAAGGGAATATACCTTTGAACAATTTGGGAAACAATGAATATTTTCAAGCTCCATTTTGGAGGTGACAAGGTGGCATCAAAAGTAATACAGTAAGATGCCATTTCCACAATAAGACTTTCCTCCCTGCTTTTTCCTGCTGTCTCCTGCATCCACCTCCATCCTCCAAAAATCTCCTGTGGCTTGGGGAATGGTTTCAGAAGCTGCAGCAGGACATGGGAAGGGCAGGAATCAGGAAGGGCAGGACAGAAGTTCATCTCCATTCCCACTTAGAATCTTTGGATGCCACTCAATCTTTGGAATCGAAAATACATGGAGGAATTGTTGTTTTAAATGTGAGTGGTAAACACAGATTGTCTACAAACAGACTTTGAATTCAAAACAAAACAAAACACCTAGAGCATTGTCAGCTGGTCAACCTTAGCAAAACGATCTGTTTAAAATTTTTTTTTCCAAACTATCTGGTATCATCATAACATCATCTTTACACCCATCCCTTTTTAATATACAACTTTTCCAAAACAAATATAAGATATACTCAGATATTAGCAGACCTTAAAAAAGAGAAAGACCCTAAATAATAAAAGTAGGTTTTTCATTAAAAATTGCAGAAGAAATCAAAGTGATCTGATTTCATGTTAACACTGATACTTCAGAGTCAAAATTTCACATAATAGGCTGAGAAATTGCTTCCTTAACTCTGCTGTAATGAGAAATCAAGCTGCAGATATTTTTCTCAATTTCTATTACATTTTATGTCTACCTTTGGATGTATCAGGCAAAATCTTAAACGTGACACCAATACGAACATCACAAATATAATTTCCTTGCCAACTGAATCTGGAAGAGGAATAGGAAAAATGTGAACTGTTATAAATTTGAGCTAATCTCTTCACGCTGCAGTCCAAAACTGATCTTCAACAGCGAGGTAATCTTCCAGTTTTCAACAGTGTAGGAAGAGCTCATCTCCGTCATCCTCAGTTGCAAGAAAGTGAAGGCTGTCAGCATCTTCCAAAACACATGAACAAACATATTCCATTCCACGTTTCTATTCCACAACACCACATTTAGAATATGTTGTGGTCCACATGTATAACTGAAAATGTTTAACTCTTTCAATTGGTATTATCAGCATGTTAATTTTAACATTTTTCTAATGGACTTCATGTAGAGGGTGACATATCACTCACATTCTCCCTCTCTAAAGGGAAAGATGCTTATACCTCCCTTTAGAAACCATTTTATAATAGCTCGTTTAACCCTGGGAGTTTAAACGCAAATAGATTACAACACCCAGAAATATGGCCTAAAACAGTTAATAATCTACATTTTCTCTCTCTGAGCTTCTAAGAATTATAGTCTAAGATCATTTTAAAAACAAAAACCAAGTTTGGGAACCACTGATCTTTGAACAGCTAATTAGCTAAACTGAGTATACTTCTTTATGTACTTCTTCAAGTACCCTTAATATACTTCGGGGAAAGGTAAAATTCCAGAAAGCAAGATAGTACTTTTACATCCACTTATACAATTATGCTAAAAGAGGAAGATAACAACAAAACAAAACAAACAAACAAAAAAAAAACAGGTTTTACCAGAATTGCTATAGTTACTAATCTCTCCATTCCCTAGTTGGACCTTCACATTCTTCTTTTATCTATGCCTTCCAATCCATATTTCGAGTCCAGCTGTTAAATTGTTCCCAGTCTTTGTGTCCTTTTTGACATGACCTTTCATTTAGTGCTTCTCTTAGTACATCCACCTCCACCACTTCCAGTATCTTTTCTGTCAGCTCTTCTAGGGACGGTATTTCTGCTTTCTTCCAATATTTCCCATATAGTATCCTAGCTGCAGTAATTACATATATTATCAAATATCTCATTTCTTTATCTACAATAAAGTAGAATGTTATCTCAGGCATAACATTCAATAGAAACAATTCTGGTTTAAATGGTATCACACAAGATACGATCTTTTTTTGCAACATTTCATGTACTAATCTCCAGCAATGTTTTGCTTCCCTACATGTCCACCAAATATGATAGAAAGTACCCTCCTGTATTTTACATTTCCAAAACTCGTTGGAAACATTTTCATACATTTCAGAAAGTTTTGCTGGAGTCATATGCCATCTATAAAGCATCTTATATATATTTTTTCTTTAAGGAGTGGTTTTAACAGTTCCACTTCCTAGCGAGTTTCCATGACCAAGCTGGGATTCAAACCATGGTCTCCATGGTGCTAGTCCAACACTCTATACTACACTAAACTGGATACCAATATGTTTTGCTTTTGCCACCATTTGTATCATAAGCACTGATCTGAAGTACCCGTATAATGCAAACCTCTACTTACTCACAAAGTTTACTTGGTTTCTTTAGACCAGTCAGTAGTAGTATATATATATATATATATATATATTGATCCTTTTGATTATTGACATTTTACTCCTTGGGTAATCCCTCTGGGACCCCACAGAGTCTAGGAGATTCCCTGGAGCAGCAGCAGGGAGAAATGCTGAGCACTGTTTGCTGTTCTGTTCTTGCTGATTTCCTGCTCAAGATTAAGTCTGACAGGCCTGGGTTGCTTGTGCATGAAGTATAAACTTCCACAGGATGCTTACATCTCTTGTCCCTCTTGTAAATTTCAGATATCTGCACTGATCAGTTGCCAATGGCAGGTTCCATTTGAAACCAAACCGTGTAAAAGTGTGATCCCATCTACAGAAGTGCATGCAGTTACTGTTTTAACAAGTAATACTCCCTTTAATGCTACTTTTAAAAAATGTCACTTTTAAACATTAACCTTTGAAGGCCTTTTTCCGGTGCTGGTCCAAAAACAGCAACTTTAACACATTGATTTTAACGGTGTATTTCCAAACTTGGAGATTCCAATAATAAACAAGCAATCAAATCAACAGACAACAAAAGAAAACAAAACAAAATCTCTCTAATGGAGAATTTCTATATGAGGTAGAAGAATTATGATAAAAATTAAATAAAATTTAATTTTGCCTCTCAAATATATTTCTCAGCAAATGGAAACAGCCTCCGTGGGTCTTGGATGTACCATCTAGGGATGTGACTTTCGTGTTATTAGAAAATAGAGAAAAATACGAAGAGGAGCTTCTTCCATGGTTCTTATTCCTTTTGTTGCTTCCCAAAAAAGAGCATTTAAAACACTAATTTTTCATGTTAATGGAAGAGGGATCCATGAAACTTCATGTTCTTCTGTATTTCCATCTTCTGTGTAATCTTCCGTTTAGCCTGTTATCTATAAAATCACCCGGGAAATCTATTACTTAATAGCGTTGGGTGGTCTGTTGTCAGCAACTAATCAGAATATCAGAGGTGCTTCCCCTAGGAGTTTTGAATCAGTATGTGGGCCTGGATTGGTTATTCATGGGAATCTATGTGTTTGGTCACTTGTCTGTTTCAACCACTGCTGGCAGTGGAGTGGCAGAGCAGCCTCAGAACAGCCGATCTGCTGATCTGGGCTTCCTTGTTGTTGCTTTCAGTGTGTGAGAAGGAAGCAGAGAAGAAAAAGGAGGAGGAATTAAGAGTAGGAGATCGGGAGACTCATTTGTCCTGTGGCTGGAAACATAATGAGCTGGGCAGGTGGTGCAGAGACAGGGATCTGCAGCTAAGCAGGCATGGAAAGGGAGAAAGGAGGAGGGGAAATGGCTCAGGGTGCTCTAGAGTAAGGATGATGGGAATGATGTCTGGAGGGAGGCAGAGAGTACTGCTTCAAGGTGACTGGTTATCTGTATCTATGTATCTCTATCGCTATTGGGCTATATGTTAGTTTTATATTATTGGTGCCTGTTAGATGGTTTTGGAAGGGGAGAAGATAGCATAAATGTCATTGTCTAGGGCTTATCTAGAATTCTGGCATCAGTAAACATGAATTGGGAAGCATGAACCAAAATAACACAGAAGAGCTTGTCCCTTCAGCGTTCCATGGAAGGTTCAAAACAGGAAAATGAAGGAGGCACCGTCTTAAAGAACCTGAACAAACTCAAACATGGAACTGCACATTGCTAATGCTATCTTCCACACTGTGAATAATCATAGTCATCTGCAGCCAAATTCAAGGTTCACAGCTACTAAAACTTTAACTGAAATATTCATCTTGAATGTTATTCAGAAAGAAAAAAGCTGGCTCTGAATGAATATAACAACCCAACCTTTCACATTCTTTAACTGCCTAAACTGTCAGTCGAAAGACTATTTATATTGTGACATGGAAGTTTCTGAGTTACACAAAACTTCATCTGGATGGATATAATTGAAAATGAGGAAACATTCATTTATTTATGCTTCAAACAAGTTTTATACCACTTGTCATTTGCAATATATGCAGGCAGCATAGAAATAAAATAAAATAAAATAAAAACTACAGTATAAATATATCCCGTAGCTAAAACAAAGCACAAATGAACAGCATGCTCAGTAGACATGAAACTGAAAACCATCACAGATCTGTACGTTATCAAATCTTCATGCAAATCAAAGACTCTTGAGCATGAAACTAAAGAACAACAAAGTTTGTGCACCATTAATTTGAACATGGAGTGTACTTCATAAAATGGACACTGACAGAAAAGGCCTTTTTCTTGGTTTTGCCAGATGGACACCTGCAAAATACCAGTTGTGTAACTGCAAACATTTAATTTGCACTAATTAAAAGCTTCCTATCTCCAATCTCTTTTAGGTTCTGAGGCTCCCTAGGGCTATCTTTGCCATGGAGAAGCCTTTGGGAGCCTTCAAGCAATATTATTCAACAATATTATTAGTTCATTGTGTGTTATGTGCCATGTAGTCAGAACTGACTGATAGTAACCATAACAGGATTTTCAAGTTCACTGATGTTCTTAAGGAGTGGTTTTACCAATGCCACCCCCAACCTTGGTGAGATTCCATGCCCAAGTAGGGAGTCCAACCCAGGTCTCAAACACTGTATCCATTGCACCACACTGGGTATACTGGGTATCCTATTAGTTCATACTGGTGGAGAAAAGAACCTGCAGGCTAACAGAAAAAGAGAGGGAGGAATCCAAGACCATTCAACCTTATTAAAATGTTAAAGAACATTAAAATTGGATATACAGTTGCACTGAAAATTCCCCCCTCTATTCACACAAAGAAAAACGGGGGGGATGAGACAGGGCCTCTGAGAGGAATTTTTATCAGGGGATACAAAGTTTCTTTTGGGCCCCCTCCCTTCTCCATTTTCTGCATTTAAGGCCTAATGCTCTTATACTCCCTTGGAATTTATCCCTCCACGATAAATATAAATAAAATAGAGGGTCAGAGATGAGAAAGCACATTTGATCTGAACATCTTTCTTTATGCTACAATACAGATAATGAAACAGAATTCACATTCAATCATCCTTTTATATTGCAATGCAGATCAGATCATCAGAAGACATAAATAGTAGTTTAAAAAAGGCAGATAAGCCTATTTACTTTTTAAAAAGAGCTTTCCTTGCCTTTTTGTGTGAAAAAAATTGAATCACAGCACGAAAATTAAGTGTTTTGGTGATGTTTGATTCAAGGTACTTCAGCATTATTCTGGTATTTTTGCTTGTGCGCCTTTGTACTCCTATCATACCTGGTTCCAGGGTCAGAAAGGGGGCCCAGGAGCCAAAGCAGGGGAGCCAGAAAGTTCCTGGGATCTCAGAAAATGTTTGTATATATTGTGTGATAAGACTAGCATTCACATTTTGCATAAGCCTACATGGTTTTATATTTTGTAATTCGTAGAAATTATGATCCATCATTTTATGCAGTGTTGGGAAATGTAGAGGTGTAATCAGGGGTTGCTCCAGAGGGCCCCCCCCCCGGGGGGGCAAGATATGAGAGAGTTCATGCACCTTGTTTTTACAAAACAAAAATAAAAGTACAGCTGCTGAAGAAGCTGCAAAGGGGGAGGAGACAGAAAGCTGACAAGGAGGCCTGGGAAAGCAGGAGAGAGCTGGAGCCCAGCCTGCTGAAGAGGTGTGAAGAACAGTTTGTTTGGAGGACTCCAGATAAGAAAGAAGAGTCTCAGTAAAAAAACAAAAAAAACAAATACAAGCCTGGAGGCAAAGAGAAGAGGTCACCCACTCTAGAGGCCATGTGTGGAACCAGAAGTTGGGAGTTCAGTTCCCCACTGTGCATCTCAAAAGAACCAGCCTGTGTGGCCTTGGGAAAGCTACACAGTCCCAGGATGTCCCCAGAAGAAGAGAAAAGTAAACCACTTCTGAGTATTTATTTATTATTTATTTATTTATTTATTAGATTTCTACCCCGCCCCCCTAGACAGTGTTTACTTGGGACGGCTTACAAATAGCATAAAATATCATAAATATCATAAAACATCAACATTAAACAATTAAATCAATAATATAGAGTATTCAAGATGGGGAATAATAGTAAACAAAAAACTAAAATTCAAGAATTGACAGAAGGGAAGGCCTGCCTAAATAGCCAAGTCTTTAAATGGCTCTTAAAAACACCCAGCGAGGGTGCCAGGCGGATCTCTGTAGGAAGGCTGTTCCATAGTCGAGGGGCCACTGCCGAGAAGGCCCGGTTTCTTGTTCTTTCTTTCCAGACCTCTCTTGGCGTTAGGCCCCTCAGCCGTCCCTCCTGGCTATGGCGAGTAATTCAGGTAGATCTAGGTGGGAGAAGGCGATCTGCCAAATATCGAGTAGAGATGGGGGTATTCGTATATGAATACGAATATCCCTGCACAGCTGGACTTAACGAGGGGCCAGCCCCTGCAGCCGGCCCGTCCACTCACACGTTCGCCAGTGGTGGCAGCCTCACTCATCCTTCGAATCGCTCCTGGAGCTCCGCTCTCTTTCTGCTCACCTGGCCACTCCAGGCAGTGGGAAGGAGGACGAATCTCCCTTTACGGCTGCTCAGTTGCTAGCTGAGCAAGAAGAAAGCAGAGCTCCAGGAGCAATTGGAAAGATGAGTGAGGTTGCCACTGCCAGATGTGGTAGTGGACAGGCCGGCCACAGGGGCCGGCCCCTCATTAAGTCCAGCTGCATGGGGATATTCATATTCGTATATGAATACAGATACCCCCATCTCTACTTCTGAGTATTCTCTATCTAGAAAATCATGAAAAGGGTTACCATAAGTCAGAACTGACTTGATGGGAAACACACACACACCTCCTTAATGACCTATCTACTGTCTACTACCTACTGTGGGGAAAACAAATTGAAAATGGGGTCAATCAGATTCTAAGGCCATAGGCTACATACCCACATCTGTATCCCAACTACTTCTGCAGGATTCTGCCATGCTGAGGATGCAATATATGTAATATGGGAACTATCAATCATGTCAATAATGTTCACATGACAATTTCTGCCACATGTTATATTTCCAGCTTAGAAAGTTATGGTACAGAAGAAATTATGCTTCAGATAAAGTACACTTTGGATGAATGGAAAACAGAACATTTGCCTGTCTTTTAGCAACAGGTACTTAACTCAGTAAAAATAAATAAATAAATAAATAAATAAATAAATAAATAAATAAACAACCTGCAGTATCCATCAGACTTGGCCAAACATGGCCCTAAGAGGCTGTTTTGTCATTTTAATATGCAAGATGATAAGAGCAGCCTTGAAACCAACAGGCTAATAGTGTTAAATAAGAAATAACATTATAATAATGATATCCTAATATAAGATTCACTAGGAAATTATGTGGGAAAATTGATCAGGATAATGCAGAGGGTGGGGAAATAGTACAGTTCTATGCAGCCACAGAAGATGCAATCTTTAATTCATTATGGCTTTAACCTCAGATGTGCTGAAGGTAGCCCCCCTCCATTTGCATCTGTGTGGAAGACAGGGGAGAAAAGGCCCTACTGTTGCCATGTGGTATAGGCAGGGATATCTGGAGTAATGGGCAGCTATGGGTAGCATCTCCTCTCAAGTCTACTCCTAGTATATTTGACAAAGATCTCTGTCTGCCTTTGGCCATCCTGTCCTTTGCCAGCTTCCTTGCCCACCATTTGTGTGTGTGTGTGTGTATGTGTCTAGGAATTCAGGAGGTGGGTTTTAAGGCTTCAAATTTGTACCTACCTCATACCCGGGTTGTGGGAACATCCATGTGACTGATGTACAAGTCAGTGAGCCCAAGTTTTCTGTCACTGCCAACAGTGCCTCAGCTCATGGGCTGGGAAGTGAATACCAGTTAGCAGTTGGGATGCTTTATTACTGGACCCATGTCCTACGCCATGCATAGGCATATTACAGTTCAGTACCATGGTGGGGAGGTAGGTTCGGAATGTGTAAATCTCTGTCTCAGTCAAATTGCATTCCTCCAATTCCACCTGGATTGTTTACCGTATTTGTTGCAGATTATGTTATGAGACTTTGCTTTTTCTCCCCATATTGAAATCTAAACACATTTTTCTTCATTTTTCCTAATCTGCACATTTATTTACAGAATTTACCTAATGCATGCATTCATCCACACATTATCTAATTTACACAATGCCCCACTGACAAGAGCCTGTTTGTGTATATTTCTTCAACTGATTGCATTTTAGCTGTTTGCATTTTAAAGAGTGTGCATAGTTTTGTGTGTGCTTCATTTTTCTGTAACAGCCCATGAGCTTACCAAATGTGCAAATGCAAAGGGAGGTACATTTCTTCTCGCAATTTCTTCTAGCAGTGAGGTACAGAAATGCTACATTTTTTTCAAGATTGTGGCTGTACCAACAAAATTCTTTCTCCATCCTTAAACTAGGTGCAGGACTACTATTTTTAACAGCAATCCCATGTGAATAATGGGTAGTCATGCCATCACCCGCAAACTGAACTCAAGAGACATTTGGAATATACATTGCTGAGCATCCAGTTGAAAAGGATGCATGCCAATAGCAGATATGGTCTATCACAACACTTTACTCAGCACACTGCTTAAGTGTAAAATGCTTTGTAATTATTCGGTCATAAGCATCACCAACTGATTTTCCTCTTTATATATGTGCACTAAACTAATAAGCAACCCAGTGCTTTCTTATTGCAACTTGTTATAGGCTCATGAGTTCTGCCTCATTATACAGATTACATCTAAGAGTTGCTGCAATAGCTGTCTGAGAGAATGACTGCCCTTCCCTCTGAAAATGACATCCTTCAGTGGAAAGCTTCCCATTCCAAAATGACAAATGTCAACAATAGTTGGTGGAACAGAGGAACCTGGATAGGGCATCCATGTACACATTTGATAACATGTTGATGATTATTGGGAAAAATAAGCCAATTAAAAAATCTATTTCTTGCTTTCTGCTTTTTCAAGAAGCACTGCAGCAGAAAAAAAATCTAATTTATAAAAATAATATATTTGTATGATGTGTGGACTCATTCTAGGTAGAATATTTAAAAAAACATACAGGATAAGATCAAAAGGGATTTGTGAACTGTCTGTGCACCATTAAAAGTATTTATATACTTCTATAAAGATTGAGAATCTGGTCTGGTTACTCAGTGTAAGGTATTCACTGCTCAAACACTGAATTAGTCTCTGTTCTATCCATGCTTCCTCTCTCCACTGAACTTCCTATTTGTGTGATAATTGTAGCTTTCCTCCAGCACACCAACCCTTTGCTAAGCAAATGTCTACTTGAATAATGTGTGTCAAAATTTGTATGCTTTCTAAAAATGTACCAGACAACCTACTGTCTATTTCACAGTATTCAAGGTATAGCATTAGAGCTAAGAGTCTGATCTATTTATTTATTTATTTATTTATAGTATTTTTATTGCTTTTCTACCCTCCAAGTGATGTACAACAGATAAGTGAACATTAATTTAAAAACAGATTAAAAACTTTACTTAAAAGGTGAACTAAAGCACTCTAACTTTAAAACAATTGTTAAAAGATAAAAGGCCTTTGGCAACAATACAGTTTTGGGTGTTGCCCAAGGCTCAACAGAGGTAGAGGCAACCTGATGTCCTTCGAGAAGGAATGCATAATTGATGGATGGGATTGTGCTCCCTCTGAATGACCAGATTCACCACACTGGGCTACTCTGAGACCTTGCATTACTGCCGGAATATGAGCTTGCATATCCACTTTGTTATAAGTATATGCTATCCACCATCATAATCACATTTCAAAATTGCTTTGTCTAATGTATTTATTATGCATGTCTCATTTGTTTAATTTCATTTTGAACAACATTTGAATATGTTTGGGTTACCCTTCAGGTTCCAGGATAAAAGCCAAGAACAAATCTTCCAACCTTCTGATTACAAATCTCTTACTCATTTACAATTCTTATAAATTAGAGTTTTAAATATTTGGGTCAAACCAAAGCCACTTGAGTGGAACAATGAGACTACAACGCTCCTCATTTCCTTTGCAGTTCCTTCTCCAAAATTCCTCCAGAGGATCCCACAAGCATTCAGAAGAGAGACGAGGACACACAAGAGCTGGGAAGGGAGAAGGAATATTCTTGTCCCAGTCCTGCTGATAGAAGCCACTCCCTCCCTGGGAAGAGGCAGCTGGGTACAGTCCATAACCATTTTCTAACACATTTTGGAAATCACAAGAACTATTTTTTAAAACTGGCCAATTTGTATTACCTCAGTTTTGCTAAAAATACATTTTACTCTTAAAAGAGAATGAGGTGAAAGAATTCTGGTGTGGTCGTGCCCTTTATGTATGTACACGGAAGTTGGGGGGAAATCTTACCATTCAGTGAGACAGAATGTCGAGGATTCTTCAACCCCATGAAAGGTCTCACCTCCGGTGTGTGAAAGAGATAAGAAACACTTTCCCCAACATGTTCTCCACATGTTGCAGAAATCTGCTGCCATTTTCCTTTGTGAAACACACATAAAGTGAGCACGAATAAACAAGTTGATAGATACAAAGATACAAACTAGCTATCCAACGTCATCAACTCTGCTAGTTCATGCAAGAGGGCAATATTTATTTGATTGCGCACATTTTATAGAAGCATGCTAAAGCAGTCTCAAAAATGTGCATGATCTCTGAAAGACAAATGAAAAATAATCCCCCCCTCTTGCAATGTTATGGTGTGTTTTCTAATTTACCATGAAGGACAAATTTCCTTGGCAATTACATCACTATGTGCATGCCAACTAGCTCTGGCTGCTGACATGCATGTTTACAGCCTGAATGTTGTGTGTATGACTGTATCTATGAAGATTTCCATGCCATCAGGAAGTGTGCATAATTGGTATTCCAAGCTGCATGGAAATCCTTGTGTGTACAACTGGATGTGCTAAGAATCCATTTCTGCAATGTCTGTGCTGCACGTGAGAACATCGGAGTGTGACCCTCCTCACACACTATGTAAAGCTTTTGAATAGAGCTAGCCCACCATGTATTTGTGTGCAGCATATCAATATGCTCTGAAATACAACTATATCGTCCTGTCTTTAATGATAATCTAACTGTTCTCAAGCCTTTAAGTATTAAACCTAATATCCTGATGTATTTCTGCTCTATTTTCACCCTATATTCCCTCAACTAGTTGCAGGAGATGGTCTTGCAACTTAGCATAACTACCAGAAAGTTAAACTCAAACAATGCACACTTGGGATTGAATGATGTAACTGATGCAATTAACATACTCCAGACATTTTGTCTCAGAAATAGCCTGAGTTGTGTTAAAAGTGACAGACTCAAAAGTAAGTCCAAATTACATCTGACCTTTGTTGGTCTAGATAAAAAAACAGATTACCCTTCCAAGCACTAAAAAGGCGCTGGAGAGAAACAGATGGTTCTGAGAAACACATTGGTAAGCCACCAATCACTTTTATTTTCAGTTACAAACTAATTATGTTAAATTAAAGACCAAAATTCAAGGCAGTCTGTCAGTTGATGGGAAGAGAAACAGACAGAAGGGAACTGGAGAACAGCAGTTAAGCTAATGAAGAAGAGACAAATAGGTTTGCCTCCTATTAAATTAATACAAGGACAGTATAGTATTCCATACTGTATGATGTGCTCTCTCATATACAGATTGATAGGGTTATATGTGATGGTAGTGAACTATATTGCCTCGTGAGATTAATCAGCACAGTTCAAGACTAACTATGAGCACTAACCATGCTGCCAACATAATCTATCATCCCCTAAAATGATCTCCTATATGAACAAAATGCTGGACTGGGTTGGCCTTTCATCTGCTACATCAGCACTCTTCTTAGGCTTCATGGTCCTATTGTCACAATCAAGAGCATAGTCTTCCCTTGAAGCAAACAAGGAAGGCTCCTCTGCCACAATCAGTCTTCTTTGGAAATATGGGCTTAGAAGCATGCATTCCACTTTTATAGTCAATAGGGTCAAATCCCTTGTGGGATCTACACGCTGGAAGGAAAGGACAGATGGGATAGGGTTATGAAGTCAAGAAGATGATTTTCATGCAGAAGATTCTGGGTTCAATCCCTGACACCTCCAGCTGAAAACTTTTGACTGCTAAAAGTATGCACAAAACAGAGCATGCTCTGTGCTATGTGCTTTTATTTGCACTCAAATGGTTCACATTCATCCACAATACAAGGGTAATAGTACTGATCTACAGAGAATAATCATGCAAATAGTAGAAGAATCATTGTCATTAAGAAACAGAATGTGCGATGCTCTTGTTTTTAAAAGGTCATCATTTCCATTGCATTCAGTGCCAAGAGAATGCTATTTTTAAGATGACAATTCAATGATGTCTGTCTCCCTGACAAATCCATAAGCTTCATAACACCAGCAATGGAAACTGCTGATACTGTCAGAGATAAATGGCAATTTTGTGTACAGGTGGAGGAAATGCATAAGAGCTCAAACATTTTGGAAGATAGTGGCAGATACAATTTATACAGTGTTGGATATTCATATGCTTCTGGATCCCCTAATATGCAATACCAGAAGAATATCATGATTGGGTTTTATATCTGTTAGTTGCTGCAAGATTTTCATGCTGTAAATGTTGACATTTGTAAATATTGTATAGAAAATGTTGCTTAGGTTACAATGCTACGGTCCCTGAGATGGTACTTCAGGGGCCATGGGACACTTTAGAGCTCTTCCCTTCTGAGTGGAAAAACAAAAACCTGATCTAAGAGGGGAAATCCAACTTCACAAACTTGTTTTCATCTGCTGTGGAAAACCTGCAGTCTTTAGCTTCCAGCATTGCACTGCCAGTAGAGGTGAAAAGGAAACATTCCAAGGGGATGTTGGGATCGACTGGGGAAGGGTTTTCCTACATTTTGAGGAAATATATGCCAGCCTTGCAATTGCCTTCCATGGATAATTTCTGCTCCAAACGAAAGCAGTAGTAGCCATGTCAGCCATACAACAAATTCCAACAAATTCTGGTGTAATACCTTTATTCAGCCAACCAAAAAGGCACAAAAAGTACACAAGCTTTCATGATCAAATATGTCTTCAAATTTAGGAGCCAAGATCTTTAACGTTTGCACACTTCCTTGTGCATTTTTGGGTAGATCTAACAAAGGCACAACTTTAAAGGAAAACACTATTTAAAAAAAAAAAACCTAAAAAGGAAAAGGGAAAAGAGAAATATGGCCTTAACTTCCAGGCTTTGAATTAGGTTGTTTCTCCACTTGCACATCTCTTCCAGTAATAGGATTGCTCTGCTCATCTAAACATTTATTTATTTATTTTTAAAAATATTCTATCCCATTGTGTATCCAGGGATCTTAGTTTGGGGTACCAAGAAGGAGGAAGAGGAGGAGGAGAACGAGCTGCAGCAGCAAAGAGCTTCAGCAACTTCAGGTGACAGAACAGAGTAAGTAACAAAGGCAACATGGGTGTCCTGAACACCAGATACTTGCAGTAAATAGCTAAGTAGAGTCAGATGAAGTAAGGACCGGTCCAAGGCCGAAGCGAATAAATACAATTATCCAAGACAAACCCAGAGCGCAGAAAGCAATGTCATGTCACTGCATTTCATTCTGTCATAACCCTTCTTGCACTGCAGCAGTCTGAAATCCTGCCTCTTGATTTGGACTATGGAGGACCTTCTCCTGTCTGCTGGTTGTCAGCCCTTCTGTTTGGTATACACATGAACTATGGGCTGACTACTTAGCCCTCTGTTCTGACTCTGATCTTACACACTCCTTGAAGTTCAGCATGCTGCCTCTGAACATGGCAATGCTTTCAACTGCCTCCACAGACCTTCACAATGAACATGTGAAAGCCTGTGTTACCTCCAGGTAGGGACATGCAGGTGGTGGTGCCTACATGCATCCCCACCACTCATTCAGCCCTTTATGCTTTCAAGAATAGGCCTTTTGTTGTCTTAACATAAACTTCCTCGTAGCACTAAACGACAATTCCATGTCTACTGCCCTCAGCTTCCAGGAGGAAAAATAGGAGTTGCAAATGCAATAAGTAAATATATAAATATTAAGAAATAAACACTAGAACTTCCCAACAATATGATCAATGATTGTCACCATTCTTGGGCAAAATGGGACCTGATGGGAAACATTTGAATAACCAGGTGTCTGAAGAATTAAATTAACAAATTATCACAGGATTTAAAATATAAAATAAGGAAGAATCTACAATTCTGTGATTCTACAGTTAACTTTTTAAAAAGACAAATAAACTAGGGTTAGCCAAAGGAACTAAATCAAAATTCAGGATGTAATAAGAAGGAATATATAGTGGCTAGGCTCAGGATAACTCACAGAAATCCCTAGGAAATTGTATTGCTATAATTCTTTTCCTCTCCCTGAGTAGGGCTGATTACTGGATAACCACAGTCTGTACTATATTCTCAAATAAACAGCTTGACAGGCTCAATGTGACAGACATCAATACTAATCTTCCCAGTCTGCCTGTAACCAGACCCTGGGAGAAGGCAAACCACACCTGCCTGTCCACAGGATGAACTACTAGCTTCTCCATCAGAGGAGCCACTAACACTTATTAGCTGCTTTCTTCCATGATAAGTGGTTTGTACATGTTTTGTTTGTTTCCCATTATTATTTTCATTTCATTGTAGCTCTGTGAAGCCTGATACTTCCCTCCAAGTATTTTAGGGATCCTACATCTGCCACCACACAGCGATTTGACATGACACCGTGATAGAAAACAGGGGAAAGGGATAGAAATAAAAGAACAAGGGATCCCAACAGTCTCATTTGGCTCTCTGTGCAGAGTGAGCCCATCAACACCAATAACTGTTAACGAACAGGAAGGTGTCACACTAATGGAGAAGAAGGATCACTCATGTCAAGACCCCATTTGACTGGAAAGTATCAATCTTTTTTCTTGATCTAGAAGGACATATAAAATATATAATAGGCTAGTAGCATTAGCTTTTGCGTAACCATTCAAGTTCAATACATGTCTCGGAAAGACCACTCTGGGGCATCTTTGCAGTGAGTGTGATTGGGACATTTAATTTCTTCCAGCAGGCATCATCAGATTGTTGAATCATGCAGAGATGCAATAGGCATTGATGCAATGATTACACTCTAAAAACCATGGTTGTGTGTTTGTGGCATTGACTGCCTTGTTTATCAGAAGTTGGAGATGGACTGCTGAATGGTGGTGGTTGTCTTTGTAACATGAAGACTACTGCACCCATGAAGATGGCACATCACAAATTTGTGACAATGATGCACCAAAATAGGCGATATTCCATGCTGGAAAGATCAAATTTATTTACTGTTTACTATGCTGATACATTTCGGACTCATTCTCTTTCTTCATGAGGATCAAATGTAAAATATAGAGCAGCAACTGAACTGTATATGGGAACTCCTCCTTGTAGTTTGTATACCTGGTTGTCTCAAGCAAAGAGAACATTTCTTACATTTACAGCTCATTAAAAAGAAAAAGGTCCTTCCAGCACTGGGTTTTGGATCCCCCTTTCCTCCCATCTGTCATGATGCTCCAGTCAGAGTGCAAAACGTTCCCTATCTCTGCTCTGGAAAGCCCAGGGTGGATGCGCTCTGTGTTTCATTGTTTGTGCTAAAGGAACCATTTCCTATCATCAGCCGGTCTTGAAAGAATGCTGCTGCTAATTTCATATAATAAATTATCACCTTAATGTGTATGCTCAAAAGTGATAATGATAGGCCTTTTCTGCTTCAAGGCTGATATATCTCAGTCAGTTACTTAACCATGAAGATTTAAAGACTTCTGAAGCCAGTTCTTTCTGAGAGATGTACTTCCAATTAAAATGGTCTACTCCCTAAATGAACTGTAAGCTCTCTTGTATAATAATGGAAGCTCCTCTTGTATTTTAAACATTTTGCTCATACAGCTGCACATACAATCCAGTGTACAAAGACCCAAGAAATTATTAACCAAAGATACAGCCCTAAGGGGAAGGACTAAACATGACAGAGGGATCTGATTTTAAAGGCACAAAACTTGGGAAAATTATTTTTGGACTATAACTCCCAGAATCCCCCAGGCAGCTTAGTCAATGACCATGGTAACTGAAGTGTTCTGGGAGTTGTAGTCCAAAAGATTTTCTCTCATTCATGTTTCCCCACTTTATAGAATTATCTCCTCCTACTGGAAGCAATGGGAGACACTTCCTTTAAGACCAGCCCCAGAGTTTGCATAAATTTCCTCTTATGTTGGGAACACCGTGGTTAGCTTAGAGGACTGTAGATCCAGTAGATCAATGCCCTCACTCCCACACACACTACTACTTACCCAACCTGCCTTTTTGATCCTTTTCAAGGTCTACGTTGTGTCGTGAAGATGACGCAGCTAATACAACAAACTCCATGATATGCATCCCGACAACAGGGATATAATCCATATTTTTTGCAAAAAGAAAAGTGTCTTTCCTGGATGAAATTGAGTTCTTTCTCTCTCTCTCTCTCTCTCTCTCACACACACACACACACTTTTGAACTTGGGGACTTTTTTTAAAAACATGTAACGAAACCCCCCCCCCCCCAAAAAAAACAAAAATCTAATATCTGTACTTTGCACAAAACACATGGGATTTGCATAAAAGACATCTTTTAAGGTAAAAAGCCAATGCTACTGATAATGGCAAACAAAATGCTGATCTTGTATGTAGGGGTGAAAAATCTTGTAGTTGCTGACAATTTTGGAAAAGGTATCTTAAAGTGTCAACATCCTTTTTTTCATCAAGGATTGGGGGGGGGGGGAACGCTGAAAGTATCAGTTATATTCCTTCTGAGAGAGGCCAAGGGATCAATCCAAGACTAGATCTTTCCCTTCAAAGTCAGAGCTTCATCCTCAAGCTTAGAGGGAGAATTCTCCTCTTTCCTCCAAGTCCTGGGACAATATCCTGGGATCATAGGAATGTGCTGCAAGTGATTCTGTTCCCCCCCCCTTTAATATATATTGCACAGCACTGTCAACAACCTCAGTAGAAGAGAACAGAACATTATATTGACAGAAAGC
Source organism: Intellagama lesueurii (assembly GCA_037013535.1). Classification (NCBI taxonomy): domain Eukaryota; kingdom Metazoa; phylum Chordata; class Lepidosauria; order Squamata; family Agamidae; genus Intellagama; species Intellagama lesueurii. The sequence goes on along the minus strand of JBAJHW010000003.1, from coordinate 156,655,115 downwards.
AACATACTGTATTTCTAGCATATTTAGTTCAAATATGAAGAAATGTTTTCTTACTGTACATCTTTGTAGCTGTTAATGATAGCAAAAGACAAAATTGCAAAAACAAAAAAACAAAAAAAAACCCACACACAAATCTGTGAGGAAGAAAAATGTAGATATCGTTAAAGTGGTACATCTAAAAATAGCTTAGCCCACCATGGCTACCTTTTGCCCTCCCAACCCCGGAATAAAGACACGAGACAACAATATGGATTACATATGGGCCACTTTATTAGAATTATGCTAAATGTAAGACTTGCAATGTTTTAGCAAAAAAGAGGGGGCCTGCAGTAGTGCGGAAACAGGTGAAAGGCAGGGGTATGCCGATACCCCTATATGCATAAATGGGCGAGTCCCCGGCCCCCAAGTTCCAGCGGTCATCAGACAGCAGGAACCCGGTCAGCCGCTATTAAAACACCCCCAGACCTCAAGCCATCTTTAATTGAAGACCATTGGTCCGGAAGTGGCCCAGCGCATCCGCCCACCACCGGCACTGTAATCGCACGATCCGCAGTGCCGGGAGGTTGTATGCACTGTTGGCTTACCAGATGTTACAGATGGGACACACCGAGAAAACCTGTTATTTCCGCACTACCCGCCCTAGTGACCGAATATATACCACCAAAGTGCCAACAACCCTATTCCAGTGTGGGATAGGCGAAAAATCCCCCCATCCAAAGGCCAATCAGGATGAAGGTCAAAAATTCCTATCCGGCCCCCGAAAGGCAACCAAAAGAATCACACTAGAAAAAAGGGAGGGCGGGTGGGTGCCCGAAAAAACGGAGAGGGCAATGTGGGGGTGGAGAGCCCTTAAATAACCTGGGTTCTCCACCCCCTACAAAAGATATCGCGGTTCTTTTGAACCAAGTCTCGGTCCCTTCCGGGGTGCCAGGCAAAGAGCGCTTGCGCCTTCAAAAGTCCGGAGGGACTTCTCAGCGATCGCTGCATTTGCAATGGTGCCATATGCTTGCTTCTTGTATCTATTTAAACATTTAGGTAAAGCACGGTTTTCAAAAACCTCAGGCTAGAAGGTCATTATAAACTAATGTACAAATGCAGATAAGGTTCTAGTCCATAGCATTGCTAATTTACCAGCCAGAATCCTGGCAATAATTTACATTTGAATAAGTTAAATCATGTTAACTCACACCAGTGAGCTGATAGTGATATACTGGTTGACATTACTAGGCACATGCCTGTTGTGCAGTAGAGTGTGTGATTGGTAACATGACTGACACCTTTTTAGTTAGCAGCACCTTGCCACAGCGAGTTACACAATTCAACTTATGCAAGCATAAATGACCAACAGGATTCTGGCCACAAACTAAAGCCAGGAGCCACCCTTAATGACCAAAGTCCATCTTAGTTCACCCCTTATGCCACTTAATGTAAAGGAAGAGTCCAGCCCATCTTAGCTCCCTGAACAGTATAAATATGCTATACAGATGTTCCCAAACCCCAGCCCCATTTCACATTCTTTTAATGAGCACTTAAAGGATATTAAAGGGTATGTACACTCCACAAACATAATGTCCAAAGCAGCTCTCGGTCTCTCTCATATGGGCTATTACCCCTGTCAACAGGAAGAGCTTCCTATTTGCATGGGGAATGTACTCATATCCTCAGTATCAAAAAACAAAAAACAAACAAATAGGGCTCTTCTTCCTAAGTATCTTTTGCACCCCGTTCTCATATCAAGAATAAGTACTTGAGGCCTTTCTGCCTCATTGTCATAGTTTCCAAAGCTCATTTCTGTGATCACTTTTCATTTCCTTTGGAACAACCTGATTTCCAAAAGGCAGGAGAGCATTTTTGGTTAAATTTTCCTGTGGTACTTTCAGAATGAATCCTGCTAGCCTCAGGGAAGCAGAACAGAAGATTGTGAACTGTTTATTTACATGGAGATGTGTATACTGGATACTTAACATGCTTTTGGTTTTTAATATTGACTGTCAGATCTACCCCACATTAATTTCTCAAAGCCTTTCCCATGTAACCCACCACCACCAATCTTGGGGGGTAACTCTTGTATTGTATGAAGTGTTTCCTTTTGTCTGCTCTGAATCTGCAGCTTACCAAATTTCCTGGATTTGTTCTGAGCTGTAGTGTTCTCCATTACCTTGCCCTCGGTCATTTCTGCCACCTTTCATTTCATCTCTTCCTTTTTCCTCAGCCTTTCTCAGCCCCAGAAGCATGCCACGTGGACTTGGCAGGAGGCAGGGTGCAATAGAGTTATCTAGAGCTTGGCAAAGTTACTTTTTTAAAGACCCCAACTTCCAGAATCTTCCAGTGAGCATGGCTAACTTTTCCCAGCTCTGGAATTACCCTTTCCAATCTCACTGTTCCTCCACAAACACAAATATGTAATTCTTTCAGATAGCATTTGACACTGATACACAGCTTCTGCTGCTGACAGCTCCCCCCGGACCAGTTTAAAAGATAGTGAGCCTGTTCCAGGTTCACTAAACTAGACAGCTTGCAAAGCCTCTGGCTTTGAAAAACCTCTATGTTTGATTCCCCTTCCAGGGCTAAAATGAAAAGGAGTTTCTTTTCTCAGTGACTTTAAAAAGAATGGAGTGGTGATTAACAGCAATATTTTTTTTTAATGAAACACAACCCTTCATCCTTGCCATCTTCTGACCATCCTCGCTCGTATGCAGCTCCCTGACAAGTAGAATAATAACGGTCATACATCACTGCCCTGAAAGTCCAATCATCTAAATCTTCACTCGCTCCAGCCTCTGAGACTCAATTACTTTATTGACATGCAATCTTCATAAGGGGAGAAATATTGTGCATGTAAGGTCACTTGGTTATGAAGACATATTATCATATTATCTGCATGAGGGTTGCAGGGCTAAGACCTGACAGAGCTAATTATAATGGTACATGATAGAGTGCTCAGTACATATTATTTGCTTGGCTGCAGCTAAAGGTGAGCTGAGACCCAACATCACATCGCCTCACACATGAAAGTAACGTGCTTCCATCTCAAAAGCCGTAACTTTTCTGAGCCTAACGTTTTGCACAAAGTATTGCTTGGCATGGTTTTTTTCTTTCTTTCCCCTGGGTCACATATAGAATAAAGGAGGTATGTAATAAGCTAATCCTGGTAATATGCATAAGTAGTGCATAGGGGCTGAAATATAAATTTGGAGATTGAAATTTCAGTAAAAATCATGTAACACATTTTGTTATTCACTACTGAGTTTCTAAATCTAACATATCTGTATTAATGTGGGACGTGGAATTTTTAAAAATATGTTAATCTTTTTATCAGTTAATTGTTGACATAAATATTAAAGTCATAGGGTTGACTGAGAAAATTGCATACAATAGTCTATATCAGTGATTCCCAACCTTGGGTCTGCAGATGTTCTTGGGCTAAAACTCCCAGAAGCCTTCACCACTAGCTGTGCTGGTCAGGACTTCTGAGAGTTGTAGTCCAAGAACATCTGCAGACCCAAGGTTGGGAACTACTGCCCTATATGATGCTATGATCCACAAATGGCATGTTTTGATGTCATCTCCTTCAAAAATGCACTTTTAAGAGTTTGAGTTGTCTTCCCCAACCTGTCACCATCCAATTTCATAGGCCAACATCTGGAAAGTGCCAAGTTGGGGATCGCTGTCCTAAAGCTTAAGGTCTAACAGCTTATGTCAATGATCTCCTATGCATTTTCTCTGCTTTCCAACTCCACCTACTCCTGGTAACAAACATGCTATTTGCTGATCTTCAAACACTATGTGTTCACTATGAACTGATTAAAAATAACCCATTGCAAACATACAAAAGTAATGTTGTTTCCTTTCATTTTACTTTTGAAAATTTTGCTACTCTGTTACACAATGGCTAAAATCCTGTTTCTTAGCATAGTAAGTTGCAAGAGTAGACTCACTGAATTAGTGGGGAATTTGTTGAGTCAGCTCCTCTGTATTTATTTATTTATTTATTTATTTATTTATTTACATTTCTATACTGTCCATCTAGTGGAAATCCACTACTCTGGGCAATTCACATAGAGATAAAAAGATATCCCAACCCACCAGCCAAATGGGAAAGTAATAAAAGATTCATACAACCAAATAATAATTAAAGGAAAAAAGGCCCCATGGCAACAACAGAATGGAGTTTCAAACTATGGACCATGAAAAAAAAAAGAAAATATCTATTGCCAAGGGAGGATGTTCTTCTTTACAGAGCTCTGTTTTAACTAAATTTCTGAGAGTTGAAAGGGAGGGGGCCTAATGCACCTTCACAGGCAGGGAATTCCAGAATGTCATGGCCACCACCAAGAAGGCCTGATTCCTGGTTGATGTCCTCCAGACCTGCCTTGGCGTCGCCACCTGTAATAGCAAGGCCTGGGAGGAATAGGTGGCATGGGTAGTAGATCTTTGGGAGAGATGCTCCAACAGGTATCAAGGTCCACAAACTGTTAAGGGCCTTGTAAGTCAATGTTAAGACCTTGAATTTGGCACAGAAGCTCACAGGAAACCAGTGCAGGTGAGCCAGGATCTGTAAGCTCCATTGATTCAATGGGCCTACTCTAGCTGTGATATACTACGCTAAGCAACAGAATTTCAGCCCATCATTATCAGATAAGATAATTCGTTACAGACAGCAATATTATTTTAATTCACTGTTTCAAATGCTTAGTCATAATATGCAGTGGATCCCAACTTCTGAGGGCTGAATAATTCAGTTAACTGGCAATTAAATCAACACATCATTTGAAGCACAGATCGCTTAAAAGGAAAAGCCTCTATTTATTCTGATGTAAATTTGCCCTAATCTGAGTTTGGCAAATTGGGTTGTTTTTGTTTTGCAATCAATCACCATTAGATTAGCACAGCTTTTTTCTTTCTTTCTTTTTTTTGCATGTCTTATGTTACAGACACATACCTCTGAAAGATCTGCATGCCTAGAAGAATCATGTCATGAGAAGAGGAATCCCCCACTTTATTCAGGAGTTCTGTCATAGACAAGATGGAGTAGAAACCATTTCCTAAAGGCTGGCAATTTGAAAATCATTGCGCTACATCAACCTTCCTATGGTGTGGAGGTAGAATAATGAATGGATTTCTTTTACTTCCTTTTGAACAAAAGTACTGTAATCTCCAATTGCCCACTACAAGGTTTAACCTAAAATCTGTCATTCACTGACTTCTTCTGATTCAAAAATCCAAAACATATTTTTCTTTCTTTCTAACTTTGGTTTCCCTTGGTGCCCACATTGCAGGTTTTCTATTGTACTGATGTTACTCGTTAAGACTGACAGTCAAACTGTGTCTTTTTGAACTATTGGCATAACAGAGAACAGATTATTCTTTGATGTTCTTCTTTCTATTTTCCCCTCAGCGAGGAGCAGCAGCCACAGGAAACATGGAGAATAGAAGGAATACTGTAAAGAATTAGGCAGTTAACTGGCAATGATATTGTCTCAGTCTCACTGTGGGATGCTCAGAACGTGCAAATTAAGAGTCTAATATGTGTTAATATATTTCCTTATATTCAGGATTTTCTATTTTATTATTGAAACAAATTGCCCCCCTGTCTGTTTCACTGAAATTCTAGTTCACTCTGAAGCCTATAATTTAATTGTTCCAAAGAACAACATTACCAGCCCTGTAAATATGTGTGTATGTTTTTCCCCCCAGAATCTTAAATTTCACAGACATTATAGGTCCCAGTGGTCTTCATTTACCCGGAGAGGTTATGGATGTGTCTGAATATTTTTAAACTGAAATTTATGACAAAATCATCTAGTCCATCCCTCGACTCTTTCCTGGCAAATTGGAACCACATATGAATGCCAATGTTGACTTCATGGCTGCCTGGTAACAGCAGCAAAAATAATCCAAAAATGCACTCTTATCTATATTTGAACTTGATTTCCTATTCATACATGTATTACCACAATTCATGTCTATGTATCTGTTCAACTAAGCTTGGTGTCCTGCTGCAGATGCAGTCTACATAAGAGTAAAGCAGCCTTTCAGGGAATGGACAGAACAGCATAAATCTCTAGGCATGTATACACACACCTCCCCAGGCATCTGCAACTGTCACTGTTAGCATACACAGTAACACAACTGGCAAAGGATGTCAACAGACATCCCTTCAGATATATATATGATGGTGCTTTAAAAATGTGGTCCACAAAATATTATGGAACTCTGATAATCTCTGAAGTGATTATGCAACAGATATTCACCTCTTTCTAGGAACATTCCCGCATTTCTTTTATAGGGCCCTGGCTGTAAGGTAAGAGGTTGAGAGGTTGATTCTTCACTTTGTCTCCCAGGAGAACAGCCAGCCTCTGCAGCCTTGGTCAAGCTACGTAACCCCAGGACACCCCCAGAAGAAGGGATGGTAAACCACTTTTGAGGACTCTCCACAGAGAAAACCCTGGGCAAGGTCACCACAAGTCAGAGTTGCCTTGACTGCATGTCATTATTGTGACTGTGAAGTAGTATCCCTCTGTTGTCAGACTCCATTTTAAGTCCAAAATTGTGATGAGGAGAATTCGTAAAACACAGGACATATCAAGATCTCTCTCTATGGAGATTGCATTATTCTCCTCCCTTGCCCGTCAGTTTAAGATGTAAAATATTTGAAAGTGTTCTCCATCCAAAGCAGATAAAAAGCATATTGCAAACTAAAACATCACCTTAATAATAGCCACTCCCCAAATTTAGCAACATAAACCATTGGAGCGTTGGATATTTATTATATAAAGTGAACAAAAATATATATCAGAATAAAATAATCATATATTAGCATTTATGTATGCACTTCTATTGTAGGAAAAGCAAAAATAGGCTTCATAAATTAATATGTCACAATAAACATAAAAACATGAACAAAACTGGAAAACATGACAATGCTTTTTTTTAATGGAAGCTCTACAACTCCATCTTCTTTACTCCTGTTCCATATGTTGTATGTTCTCTATTTTAGTATTCAGGAAATTAACATAATATAATAAAATGGCAAACCCCTTATGCCCCAATAAAGTATTTATTACAGTTTACTAAGCTTTAAAACTATTAATATCCAGATGTGATCGTGCCAGGTATGGCTTTTCCATTAACTGCTATTAAGGATTGCTCTGGGCTTTGTTGGTTTGGTCAATCTGTTTGAAGAGCTAATAAGTGTGTGTTGTTTCTTTCAGATATCTTTACAGACTAAACAGTTCATCCAAATAGTGGGTCTTGATGGTGCTGCTGTGAAATAAATGGCGGTAAAGAATGTGGAAGGTCACAAAACTTACTTTTACGGAATGCAGTTGCCATGTTGAAAAATGAATTAAATCCTATGGGGATGCAAGAGGCTTATCATATAAGGTGGGGTTAAATATGTTATTCACTTTTTCACCTGATCCACAGGGGCAGTGATTATTAAACATCTTGACCCTCACACTCCTCAGGCTTATTTGCCCACTCTGCCCTTTAATCTGATTACCTAGGCAACTGTGTGAGCGCAGGAATTTGTCACAGAGCATTCTCTCTGAAATCCAAGGCTTACCATGATCAGGCTCCACTTTTTACGGCTGAGCACCAAAGTCTGCTGAAGACTACACAGTCAGTAATCCATATCCTGGTTACCACGGTGTGAGTGGCACTAGTGCTTGCTACCAGAAGTTGCCAGAGACACTTGAGAACATTTTCAGTTGTTACTGGAAAGTGATTATTTGAAGTACAGTTCTCTATTGCGGTGGGGGGGGGAGGGTGCTGCACTGCAGCAAAGGAGGGAGAAATTGGGAAACCACTTGTCCTTGCTTGAAAATTCATAAGCCATGGCAGTTGGGCAGAGTGGTGTTTCCTGATTTCCTGACTATGACATCATCAAAGGGCAATAAGGGAGGCGGGCACTTTGGCAATTCAAAAATCATACTGTGATCTGAGCATGACGGATTCTTCTTCATTTTAGAGAGAAGGCAGGAGAAGTTGAAGAACATATATGGAGTCAGAAATACCTTTCCAAGTGTCCCATCTTTTCCCTCTGCAGATAAGGCATTGTGTTTTGAACTTGAAAGTGAAGTAAGTCACCTAGATCTCATGTCATTTTGTCTCCTATCTATCTCTGCATCTGTATCCTAAATTGGGGGATGGGGCAGTGTCCTGCCATAAAACCAAAGAACATTAAATGAGGTCGTTTAAGTTAAGCTATCAATACTGTGATTATTAATCAGAGTTGTTAGCACTGTGTCTTAGCATAGCTCTTTACGTTTTTAAGGAGCATGTGGACATTTCTAATAATATTACACTATCTGTTGTTCACAAAAATGGAAGGATGTTGATTGTAGATTTTCATCTAAGTACATCTCCTGCTGACTCTGAATATAAGAAGCAATGGCAAACAATATAAAACCCAATATAAAAATTTGGGGCAAACTTTTTGTGATTTGTATCCCAGCACTTGCTAGTTACGACTCGCAGAAAAACCAGCCAGTCAGTTATTAAAACAACAAAACCTCTGAAAGCCATAAATCTCTGTCTAATAAAATGAGCTGTTTATTTAAACTTTGCTGTGCAGTGATGGCCTCTTGGAAGGAAGGAAAAAAGCTTCACAGCACAGACCTTGGCAAGAAAACATAGGAAGAACAAAGCCAATGAGCGACAGCAAGGGTAGAGAGAACAAGATGTGGAATGTGAACAGGAAAAGATACATATGTCGTTTTTAAAGTGACTACATGGAATTTTGTTGATGGGAAGACAAAGGAAAAGGTCACCCCCTCAGGCCTCAAAGCCATTTTATTAAGGAAATATGAGGACTAAAAAGGAAACAAATGGTAATGGTGTGCCCCAAACTATGAAACATTATTTTTTTTATATATTGTCAAAGTAACTTTGAAGCTAACAAGGACAGGCATGTAATTTCAGCCCTCTGTATTTTAGATAGATTATGGAATGTAAAGCATTCAATACATTTGGATGGACTGTGAGGTGTACATGACTAGGTGTCACCTACCTAGCTATAATGCACTTGGACAACATGACAATGATGATATCACCCACAGTGAAGACAGAACTGGGATGGTCTCCAGAAAATAGGTGCCAGGCAAAAATGAAATGAAAATGAGCAGCAATGGCCTTTGGAAAAATGGGAACCATGTGCCAAATGGCAGACAACTAAAACCAAAAAAGAGGGCATTATGAAATGAAAGCCGGCATTATGAAGGGGCCTTCATTGGATTTCATTGTCAAAATAAGATATGAGTTAAGCAGTAAATGTATACAAAATTTTAAAAGGATTATTTTACTCCTTGTCAGTCAAACACAAGATGTTTTCCTATAAGGAGTGGAATATTATATGCAAGAAAGGCATTTTGCCATGTTCTTTTGACAGTTTGAATTAAAACTCTGGAAGGAAGGCCAGAACACATGTCACTGACTGGGGCAAGAATAATATGTCAAGAAAATGTATCACACTGCTTTTAAATGTAGAATACATTAGTTCATGTGAAATATATGATGTAGCACTGAAATAACCCTTTTGGTAAGAATGCTAACACAAATATCTGTGGTATGACAAGGCGCATAAGAACAAGTGGATCTTCATGGATCTATCCACTCGTAGATCTGTTCCTCTGTCTTCCCACAAAACTTGATCTAATGCTTAAGTTCAGATAGTGCAGGCGAGCCAAAGGTATTAACTCAAAACTGCAGTAATGGCAGTCAGCAAGTTACAAGAGAGCACGATGGCAAAGAGAAACAGATAGATTTCCCATTAATTGAGCCTTGGTGTATTTCAGATTCAGTGGCTCAATGTGGAATATGAGTTACACTATGAGGCAGGCACCCTTTTCTTACCCATATAGGCTTTCCAGAGTCTCTCAAATTTACATCTGAAGACCGCAACTAAATGCAGACACCATGTCTTCAGCCTCAGCTAATATTTTTTTCTTCTTCACCTTTTTTTCTTTTCTTAACCAACTTGTCTGATGAAAGAGTTTGACAGCCTGCATACATTTATAGGGTCTTTGGGCTGGGATAGTGATGATATGGCCCTAAGCCAGGTTTTTGACCCCTCCCCCTTCTTATGACCCACATGGCTACTTTTGCTTTCAGAACAGATTTTGTTTTTCGTTTGTACTACCCAACTTTCAGCCTAGGTTTCCACAGCAGCTAAAAGCCTGAAGTGACTTCTTTTCAGTTCAGTCTAAAGATGTGCCACCTCCTCTGACCCAGCCTATGCCTGAATAAAGGGCACACAGATTGCCGAGTGCCCTTCTGGTGACACTCCTTTGGTGATCCTTGTCTGTGCCCACGATCGTATTTGTGTGTTTCCATTTCACCATGAAGACCCATTTATCTAAATGGGCAAGAGCAACCTTCATAGATTGAACGGTGCACGCTGGAAAGAAGTGCGTGAGCACTAGTCGACAGAAGCAGCTTCTCTGTTTTCTTTTCATTTTCTTTTTTCTCCAACTGTCAGCTTCCCAAGGCAGTCACTTGGAAAGGAATGAATAAGGGACTTTCAAAATGGCATGGGTGGAGTTGTTCTTTGACCCCCTTTTAACGGGATAAGGCAGAGAGCCTTCTTTTCTATAGTGTTTTTCTCACACTGACATTTGTACACATTTTGGTGCATGCTTCTTAATTGCTGAAATCCTGTTGTGCAGTTAAGTAAATGGCATAACTCTAGCTATAAGTGAAGAAATCTCCATAGATATTATCTGTTGCATGCTGAGTTCTGCAACTCATTATGCAACATACAGTATCTACAAAGATTTCTTAACTTTTTGCAATTTGCTTCCAAAAGTTTTACTGTTTGTGTAATTGTGCAACATGATTTCAGCCAATGTGTTCATTTATTTAGGCAACTCACCTAATATAAAATTTTATTTATGCACTTCATCTAACTTCTGCAATTTCCCCAATTCACTAGCGCATGTTTATATGCATGCATACTTTTGTAATTCTCCAGAGTCCTAGTCTGTCACTCTGTCCACTACACCACACTGGGTACCATAATAATCTATAACAGACAAAATCCATAGAGAGGATTTCTTCTCTGTCTGGAATTCTCAGGTCAGGAGGGCACACCGTTCCACGCACATTCAGAACAGGAGATGCTTCAGGACTATGTTACCATTGCCCAAGTGTGAGGACATAAATCCTCACTTCACTCATCCTTTAATTTGAGGAGGAAGAATCACAAAATTGTTCTTTTCATTTTGTGGCACTATCAATAAAGGAACTAGAAAGAGAAAAAGAATGAGGTGTTGGGGTTTTTTTTGCTCAAAAGAAGTACACAACACCGCACAGATAATGCACTTAATGTAAATTGTGCAAGATGATGATGCCTTTTGCTTGTTGCTTTTTAAGCAATCAACCAATTATTCTGTGCTTCTTCCGACTGTGTGCCTTTTGCTTCTCAAATGGGAAGGACACTCATTTTTTTGCTGAGGCAGTATGCAGAAATAATGGAGTCCTGATGAGGCGAATAAAATTAGCATTCTATTGTCTCACTCCCACCTGGAAGTGGGGAATCTTACATCACTTGATAATTCTTCCTTGAGGTGTCTCATAGAGTTAAGACAGCCTAAATGGATGTGAATGAAGAATTTTACATGCACTTTTTATGTTCATGACTTAGCCCACACTCTCAGATAGGAAAAACTATCAGGAAGGCCCCTCATTCTTTCTAGCGCTTAGTCATACTCTGTAAGTGTTTAATTCCCTGGAAATGTCCCTGAGGTTCGTGGTACATAATAAGAGCAATGATGAAGAAACATTACTAACAGAACATGCCTCTCAACCATTGATAAATGATCAGTCTTCATGCTAAAGTGAAGCACCACCAAGAACTTGTGTCTCCAGAGCAGCTTACTTCAAACATAGGATAGCCAGTACAATGTTCCATAATGCAAGGATTCAGCTTCCCATTGGGAGATATTACTATTATCTATAAATTAGATTACAAGAGTACAGTGATCTAAAGCCCTTATTTTTGTGCATCTTTCCTCCCTGCCAATCATAAAACTAATGTGCATGGGAGGGCAGTCAAGCATGAATTTAAACTACATATAGAAAATTATTTTTTTAAAAAAATAAATCTTAAAACTGCAGAGTTGGAAGAGACCCTATGGGTCATTGAGTCAAGCCCCTGCCAGGAAGGCATACTGGGGAGTCAAACTCCCAACCTCTGGCTCTGCAGCCAGAGACTTAAACCACTGAACTATCCAGCTTTTTTTGTTTGTTTGTTTGTTTTGTTTTCGTTTTTAATTGTTTTATGTTTAAAATGTGACTGTGGCACCTCATTCTTCTGCTCAGATATTGCATTGAGGGTTGATTGATGTAAGTGTTAACCCTTCTTTCATTGGAAGCCAGTAGCAATTTGGACTTGGTAGTCTTTCTTAATCTGTTTGCACTGGGAAACCTGTTTATAAAAGAACCCCCAAATGGGGGTAGGGCTTGGAAAGAAGATAAGAAAGGAACTAGTAGGGAAATAAACATAACTTTTCTTCAGTCTCTTGCACTTCTGTCTCTTTTTAGACTATGAAGTCTAGAAAATAAAATAATAGTAGGACAATCTCAAATCTTTTTGCTACCACTCCATCTTTATGTCATGTCATTTTGACATGTGTCTCGATGTTTTCAGTTTGTGATGTTACTACCATGCATGTATTTTGGCACACCTATATCCATCTGTCCCCTGTCGACAACATTTTATGAAAATGTTTATTTTCTGCTCTTTTTAGTCCACCAGTGCTTTTAGAAAATATTTACAGATTAATTCATGCAATAGTACTTAAACGAAAAGGTATGTTGGTGAAAATTTAAAAACTGATCTGAGCATTTCACTGCCTTTCAAATTAGGGCCGTTTTGATATGTTATCTTAAAAGCTTCAGTACTATAACAGCTTTTAGCCTGCTCTTTAAAAAGTCATTAATTAATGTAAATTAAAAAATTGATTGATGGATTTTTTTTAAAAAAGAATGGTTATTATTTTCACTTTTGTACCTATCTCATTATTCCATTTCTGGGACAGAAGGATGTACATATTCCATATATCCTTTGCCCTCAGAAGTGTGTACATTCAATAGACATTCTGCATGTAACTTCCAGCAGAAGCACCATTACTGGGTAGTACTAGGAGCCATTAGTCCGGAAGCACCTTTCTGTTGCATGTACATTTAGTTGTGGGCATCAAATGATCCCTTTTGACATAGTGTCAGGGTCAATGTACAAAGATCTCATCATCTGTCATTCATAAATCAGCAAGAAGTCATAATGTGGCAAAACAAAGACGTGGAAGAAGAAACCCAGTTATGAGAAAGAAATAGTAAACAGGAATATGGGGGAAACCAGTGACCATTGAAAATAAAACAGAAGAATCAGACTTTAAGCAAAAATGGGTAGATCAAAATGACATCACATTATCCCCTCCTGTACATTTCTCCCTGACTTTATTGCTGAAAAATAATAAAAACCTGTCACATTCAAACAATAATCATGCATAATTAATGGTATGTGTCATAAACAAGAATCGTGCATAATTAATGGGGTGTGTGTCAGAACCCCCTATGATAGCTGTTTCCAAAATGGTGCAAATTTATGACTCTTCTATTGAAATCAGGCATTCTTTTATACATAGAACATTAACGGTAGAAAAATGTTCCTGAAATATGCTTTGCACACCTTCGAAGATATTGCACTGAAAGATGCAGGAAAAAGTGAACACCAAATGCATTATAGGTCCTGCTGTCCATTTAAGCTGAGGAAACCATCTCATGTGTTTTTGTTTATGTGTATGCATGTGTGTTGTAGAACAGTGGTTTTTAACATGTGGTACATGTATAACAAGTGGGATAAATGAGTTATCTAAGTGTAATGCAGCTGTTTCATACCAATGATTCACCCTCTCTTGGTCCTCATGTCCTCCTCCAAGTGCTATGGACTTTCTTCTATTAGCCCTACCTGCCATGGATTTCCCAAATGTAACTTTTAGAGACACTAGTTGTAACTTAGGGGCACTCTGTGTTTCTACTACTGTCCCCAATCCTTGGGTCCATAAAAATAAATGAATCAATAAATGTAATAACCAATCACCCTCCTTGGAAAAAACAGTTTTTATATCACTGTGGGAACTAGGCTGTTGGACAGAATGATGGGTAGAATATAGCATATACAGTCATGTGAAAAAGAAAGTACACTCCCTTTGAATTCTATGGTTTTATGTATTAAGGACATAATAAAAATAATCTGGTCCTTAGCAGGTCTGAAAATTAGGTAGATAAAACCTCAGATAAACAACAAAACGTGACATATATTACACCATGTCATGATTTATATAACAAAAATAAAGCCAAAATGGAGAAGCCGTGTGTGAAAAACAAAGTACACCTTATGATTCAACAGCTTGTAGAACCACCTTTAGCAGCAATAACATGAAGTAATTGTTTTCTCTATGACTTTATCAGTTTCTCACATTACTGTGGAGGAATTTTGGCCCACTCTACTTTACAATGTTGCTTCAGTTCATTAAGGTTGGTGGGCATTTGCTTCTGCACAGCTCTTGTAAGGGCCTGCCTCAGCATTTCAATTGGGTTGAAGTCTGGACTTTGACTGGGCCGTTACAACACCTTGATTCTTTGTTTTTTCATCCATTCTGTTGTAGATTTGCTGGTTTTCTTGGGACCATTGTCCTATTTCATGATGCAATTCTGGCCAAGCTTTAGCTGTTGGACAGATGGCCTCACATTGGACTATAGAATACTTTGGTATACAGAGGAGTTCATAGTCGACTCAATGACTGCAAGGTGCCCAGGCTGCAAAACAAGCCCAAATAATCACCCCTCCACCACCATGTTTGACAGAATGTGGTGCTGCGTTTGGTTTTCGCCAAACATGGTGCTATGCATTATGGCCAGACATCTCCACTTTGGTCTTGTCTGTCCAAAGGACATTGTTCCAGAAGTCTTAGGGTTTGTCCAGATGCAATTCTGCAAACCGAAGCCATGCTGCCATGTTCTTTTTAGAAAGAAGAGGCTTTCTCCTGGCAACCCCTCCAAACAAAATATACTTATTCAGTCTTTTTCTAATTGTACTGTCATAAACTTTAACATTTCACATGCTAACGGAGGCCTGTAGAGTCTGAGATGTAACTCTTGGGTTTTTGCAATTTCTCTGAGCATTGCACGGTCAGACCTTGGGGTGAGTTTGCTTGGACGTCCACTTCTGGGAAGATTGGCAACTCTCTTGAATGTTTTCCACTTGTGAATAATCTTTCTCACTGTAGATGACAGACTTTAAATTGTTTTGAAATGGCCTTATAACCCTTCTCAGATTGATGGGCAGCAACAATAGCTTCTTGATCTTTGCTGATGTGTTTTCCCCTTGGCATTGTGTTAACACACACCTGAATACTCTAGACCAGAAAACTACTAAAACTTTGGCTTTTATAGAGGTGGTCACACTTGCTGATAATCAATTACTCAAGGTATTTAATTCCTATAGAAGCAGTAAAGGTGTACTTACGTACACATGGCTTCTCCATTTTGGCTTTATTTTTGTAAAATAAATTATGATACGCTATAATATATGTCATGTGTTGTTGTTCATCTGAGGTTGCATTTGCCTAATTTTCAGACCTGCTAAGGACCAGATGATTTTGCCCTGATATGTAAAACCATAGAATTCAAAAAGGGTATACTTTCTTTTTCACATGACTGTAAAAGATTGGGCGCATTCTACAACAGGTTCTGCTGTTGTAGAACATGCCCAGGCTATAATCTTAAATGGCATGCTGCATTTATCCAGATGACAACCAGGGGCCTTTGGTTTATGAGTCAATGTGAAAAGTACTCCCTTAAAATAATTTGCATACTACTATTTTCTGGATGTAAAAACACCTGAATATAAAGCAACCAAAATATATGCATGGGTACTGGCAGTCCATGGTGTGAGCTGGGGCACATATTCTTGTACTCGCCCCAGACCATGGATGGCCGGTGCCAATATGTATGGTAGATACAGATGATTTCTCAGAGAACGTGGGCGTTCTTGAGATGTAAGCCTGCTAAGCATTCAACCATTCCTCCCATAAAAGTGATGGTTAGTCTATTCCAAAAAAATAAATTAAAGCAAGCTTCCTTTCAGAATGTCAAATTAATGCAAGCAAACGTATAGCGTTAAGGCCTCTCCATCCTCCCTCCAATGACACCAGTATTTCTTAACCCACAGAGCCAGCCGTTTGCCAAAGCCATCCAAATTTTAAATAAATACCATATGTGAATATAAACTAACTCTACATGGCTTCATTTTATTATTTTTGCCTTGTAATTTATTGAGCTCCATTATTAATCAGATGGGAGGAGGGGTCTTACACAGGAGATAAAAGAAAAACCTAAAGCTTTTTGGCTGTTTGGATCACCTTCTTATATTACAAGTTTTTAAAAACTGTTCTCCCTCCCTTAAATAGTAAGGTTAACCACATAATTGCAGCTCTCTCTTTTTTTTCCTGCTTAACATCAGTCCATTACTAGGCAAAGGAACAGGATCTTGGAATCAGCTGCTGGGGCTGACCTCTGCAATTCATTCATTTGGATATTCTTGAACTGACATTACCTGTCAAAACTTATCAACCAATCACATTCTTAAAGTGAGTTATCCACTAAAATTGCCATGGTGGTTCTACTATCTGCCACCATTTAAATATATGATTGTAGTTGCTAGACCAGCTTCATATTTTGTGTTGCTGTCTTGGAAAGAGTAACAGATTCTAATATTTTTGCAAACTATTTCCAGTTCCCTCACAATATAAATCAAACTCTGCTTCGCTTAGCTATAATGTCATGAGCTATAAAAAGAGGTGAGAATGTTTTTAACACACATCCAGGGGTTGTTCTGAAGCCAGTTAAAACACAGAGAAGAAATTACATGTATATTTTGATGACATTCGTGAAACATTATCAATGAATGCATGTTTGGGGAAGGAGGAGTAATACTGCTCCAGTGAAACAGATCCTCTTGATTTTGATGTCTTTTTGACTAATTCTGTGGCAAAATGAACGATAGCATTTCACAGAGGATCAGATTACTTATTAAAGGAAAGACACGATCACTGTAATTAAAATGTTTTCACTGCAGTAATGGGATTTCCTCAGAGATGTACGCCATAGCAATCAAAGTTGCAAAGTATGCTCATGATATATGTTTACCTTCCAGTGATTAATAGGAACACTGAGCATAGCTAAATGCAATATACAGAGGTGAGGAAGAGCATGTTATGGTGAACATACATTTTTCACCACTTCAGGAAGCATTATTTTGACACGTGTGATAAATGTAAAGTCTAGTTAGATAATTAGCTAATAAAAGGCAGTTAAGTTGTTTCCAGCTTTTGGTGACCTTCAGAAGCTTCTTTCTCCTTGTATCTCCTCTCTCTCCCCTCTATCATATTGTCTCTCTCTGTTCAGTGACACTTATTCCTGTGGGAAGATGGCAATCCTCATCTACTCTCCTGATCAGATGTCAGCCACATTCACCTCAGTAAGGCTCAGGTACACAGTTTCCAGAAGGACTGTGAAGAGGTTTGAACAACTGTTATGGAATACTTCAGTTAACATATGTAGCCAGAATTTATGAACAATTTCCAAAGCAAAGCAGCATTTTAAAGGTCATTCATCTTCTAAATGACAGGATGGATCAATTTCAAATAGAGAAAAATATGTAGTGGGAAGGATTTTCTTTTCAGGAAGCAGTTGTAGATATTTGAAAAATAACTTCAGAATGGACTACATATTGCCAAAGAATGGTACTGAAATGAATCCAGTAATGGAGGGAACCCTCTTAAAAACCAAAATTAGACCTTTAAATGGACTTGCCCAAACATCTCCAAATTTGGCAAAAGGCAAGTCCATTCTGTCTACTATCATTCTGCCTGATTGGGACCCTAATTTGGACTGCACCATCCCATCAGTAATGGCTCATAGAATGCTGGTCCTGCAATGTCAGAGGTGCAATCCTGTGCACCTGTAATATATCTTTGATTTGAAATTTGGAATATAACCTTTAAACTTGCAAGTAGTACAACATTAGTAATAATTTCTAAGCTGTGAAATTACAAGGAAGTCTTCCATTTTGTATAAAGCATAATGACTTGAAACTTTCTAGGTGTTGTGATGACAGTTGTATCAGTTCCTACCGAACACATACATTCAAACCCTGGCCTAGTGCTTCTTTCAGTTAGAGCTGTGGGGCTGTCCAGCTTATGGTCACTGTGACGAATGCATTACGTCACTCCTGTCACTCAGAGCGGAACTTCATTTGCATGAGCCTATGAGAGGACTGGAGGGGTGGGATCAGTTAGACAGAGGGAGTTAAGAGAGGAGGAGAGAGGTGATTGCAGAGAGATAGATAGTCAGAAAAGTAAAGAGAGATAATAATAATAAAAATAAACTGATTAAAGTGAACACATAAAACAAGTGGTGATTGAATGTATATTAACTTGATTATATGCACATGAAATGAATAAAGAACATCTGAAATTCTGATTTTCCCTAATAACCTTAAATAAACAAAGTTCTGTTGGCAGCAATTGTCTGAATGATATCTTTTACAGCGTGGATAAAGGAAATCCACTGGTGGCAGCAAAGTAAAGAAAGAACGTAAACCGTGTGAGCCCTTTGGTTGAGGGAAACAGGGTGGGGTCACGGGAAACGTCACAGTCACCAAGATTTCTTCCTGATGAAAGATACACATGATACAGTACTTCAGGCAGTACTGACAGAAACTTGTTCGATTTCCATTAAGGTTGTGCACTGACCTTACAACTCAGTTTGTGCCCAAATAAATGCACACAGTTTAGTGTCCAACTTGCCTGTGACTTTTTGAGGACATTCCAACATTATTTGAGCACACTGGGACTTTATTCTGCACAATTACAATGTGAAAAGCCAATGCTATGCATTTTTATTCTTATAGAAGTAGCATTCTATTTAATGGGCAAATTCTGACAGGTAAGCATGCATTGGATTTCAGCACTGCCAAAAGCTAATGATGTAGCCATCAAGAGTTATTTGCTTCTGAGGAAGGCCTCATCCTCTATGAATGCTCTCCTGCCAGGTAGGCGAGCGGCAATGAATGAGGAAGAAGTGCTTACTTGTACATAATCATACACCTGATCAGGAGAAAGGGCAGTTTGCAATAAAAAGGAGCCACAGAGAGTGCCTTTGCTGGAGCAAGCAGCAGTTCAGAAATGTGTTCTTTCCACACATATAAGCTGTTACATTCCGCACAAGGAGGAGCCTATGAAAAGTAAGATGAGCACCAAGGTATTCAATTATTCAAAAAACCCTCCGGTTTATTAATGTGGGCTATTGTGCGTCTGTATCCATAATTCAAAATGTCAGGAACTGGCTTGATTTTGCTGCACAATATCATGTCAGCAGGAACAAAGGATGTCAACAGATACCTAGAGAGCTTGTTGAAAAACAGCCATGACAATTGCTTTATGTTTGGATGAGAAGTGGTTAACTGATGAAAAAGCGAGTCAGGTTCTGGGATTTTCCCTTGGTTGAAATATCTTAATGAATGGTACTAAGCACAAGAGGGTATCATGTAGACAATCGTGACTTCAGACATTGGTGTTCTCAAAATTCAGGTTGTTCTTTGCTATGTAACGTTTGAGAAATCCTGAGAAAATGTTTACTGAAAGTGTTAGAACAAGATGTAACTGCCACCTGTTTAAAAAAGTATAAAGTATGGAAATACTTTGAATATGCCTCACAAGATTGTATGCTAATTCACTGAAGATATATGGTGGAATGCCCCCTTTCTGGAGGATAGTCACCTTATTACTTTCTTTAAAGCAAACCTGCTTTGTTTTTTTTACTCCTTCCATAATACTGTGAACTTCGTAGAGCTGTAATTCTCCCTTGCCCATACAATACACTGTATTATCTTCTGGCAAGCCTGTACCACACATGTTCAGTGCTACAACAAAATCTCTATTTCTCCCATTTGAAAGGTCTTTTTTGAGGACCAATATTTCAACCCCTATAGGCTGGATTCTTTCCAAATAAAAAAAGCAGGTGGGGCCCAACCATTCTTTTTCAAGATAAGCAAGATTGGGCTTTTCAATTTTTATGAGCTGTTTTAAATCTGCAGTTATTTGGCATTGACTATTTCTGAACAGGTGGTTAAAGTGTTTTACTTTCAAAAAATCATAACTCAAACATCTTATCTCAAATTTAGCACAAAGCAAGAGGAGGTTGTCTGCTATAACTGTGCTAATTTTGGCAGTGATCTGAAGTCCAGTTTAAAAGTTATAATTTTTTGCTTGGTTGTCCCCATATTTAGAATTGCCTTGTAGAATGTTGATTTGCTCTGCTGCACTATAACATAACCACTGTACTACTCAGGTGACATCCCATCTGTAATCTTCCATTTTAGTGGCCATAACCTCAGTAGGTGAGCAATCCCTAAAGGGTACAGGGTGGATCAAGTAAAACAGTGGTTCCTAACATTGGGTCCCCATATGTTCTTTGAACACAACTCCCAGAAATCCTGGCCAGCACAGCTAGTGGTGAAGGCTTCTGGGAGTTTTAGTCCAAGAGCATCTGTGGACCCAAGTTTGGGAACCAAAAAAGTGTATTCAAGGTCAGCTCTGGAAAGAGAGTGGGTGAGTGGTCTACAAAAGGGAGCAGAGGTAAAGAGAATTACCTCTTTCAATTGCTTTGTCATGTGTGTAATTTACAGGCACACCATTTATTGTTTAAAGGCATTGTTTTACAATTTTAGACTCTCTAAATGTTGACACTCTGGATCAAAACCCAGGCTATTTCTTTCTTTCTTTCTTTAAAATATTTTTACCTCGCTTTTCTCCTTGAACCCAAGGCAGCTTACAACAATGAAAGATAATATTTAAAGTTGAAAACAATGAGTATATAACGGTGGTTAACAACATTAAAAAGCGATTTTTAAAAATTATGAACAATGAATAAGGAGGCAACTTACATCAATTAACAGGCAATATTAAGGCAAATATCAATAAGTATACAAAATGTCCCAGTTACGGTTCTGGCTCAGTTGGACTTTAGCTAGTCTGTCTACTTAGGACTGTGCTGTAAACCTTTAAAAAATAATCTTAGAAGGGACCTTATGGATAATTGAGTCCATCTCCCGTTAAGGAGGCACAGTGGGGAATCGAACTCTCAACCTCTGACTCTGCAGCCAGAGACCTAAACCAAAATGTAACACCTGTGCACTTGAAGCAAACTCGCAACCATTCACAGAGGTCCCTGGCAACCATTCTCACAGGTACAGTGAATCCAGATTCTCAGATTTTCTAGATTTTCTGAATAACATCCTCAAATTTTCTGAATAGCAGTTTCCAGATTTTTAAGATTAAAAAAGAAAAGAAAAAGAAAGAGCTAAATGGAAATCAGCTGTAAATTATGTCAATCTGAGGTCCTGCCAACAGCAAGTCAACATTTATAGAATAGATACAACGATGCGGTAATTATGGATTCTTATTCAACAATACAGATTATCCCCCAAAGGCATATAGAAAAGCGGCAATGAAGACATTCTTGAATTATGCTAGCAAAAATTAAGTATACTCTTAACAGTAGGAAGAGCATCATTCTCCAAAACCTGACAGCAAAAGAAAGCTTCCTTCTGTAAGTGTCAAAGAAACTGGAATATAAAATTATATACCGTAGGTATATATAATATTTGCTAAGTGTTGTCTTTTCAGGAAACATTAGGCACAACAGGGGAAGAAAGGTTGCCTTTGGGCTTTCCCTAGTAGTAGATATGTCAAAGGGGGTTTTCACTAGTAATTTGGGAGGTTTACGCCTCTGGGAGTCACTGCTGTGATTTCAAAATAGAATTATCTGATGCTGTGTGATTTCTTGAATCATTAGTTTTCCATCTCCTCTACCTTATTTCTTCATTTCCCCCTGTTTTATTTTACACAAGAGCTGCAGTAAAGGACAGGCAGGAAGAGTAAAGGTGCCATAGGGAACAAAGGGGGCAGAATTACCCCTTGCCATTAGTATATAAACAAATCTATATATAATTATCTTATTAAGCTACCAAGTGATTACTTCTATGAAACATTTTGCAACTGTAATTTTATGCAGCCCTATCTGTGTAGTGTCATATTTCTGTAAGGATGAAATGTATTTATCTAAAACCTGTGTTGTTGTTTTTACTACATTCTTCACTCAAACTAGAATTTTATTATTTATTTATTATTTCAACTTATACCACCCCATTAATGTGAATGCTCCCTGGGCAGTAATACATATCTGGACTAAAGCATCTCTCTCCCCCCCCCCCCCCCCAGTGTGATGTAGTAGATAGAGTGATGGACTAAGACTCAGGAGGCTTGGGTTTGAATCCCCACTCAGCCAAAGCAGCTCACTGTGGGAGTGGAACTAATAAAAACACTCCTTAAATATCTCACCTTGAAAGCCCTGTTAGGGTTGCAGTAAATTGGTTCTGACTTGACAGTCCATAACAATATCTATCTATCTATCTATCTATCTATCTATCTATCTATCTATCTATCTATCTATCTATCTATCTATCTATCTATCTATCATCTATCTATCTATCTATCATCATGCAGGCTTGTCCTTCTAAGCAAGATCCCAGATTTTACTCAGCAATGTAATGATGATAATATTGATCTCTCTGTAGTGTGGATTTTGACAGTTGAGACCAGGATTCAAATCCCTGCTCACCACGAAGTTGCACAACTTTGAATTAGTCACATTCATTCAATCCTACCTGCTGCATATGAGGTTTCTGAGAATAATATGGATGCATTATTCTAGAGTCTACCAGTTGAAAATGATCCATCTTGTCTTGAGCAATATATACATTCACCAAGCTTTCAATCCATTTCAGAGGGCAAAAATGCACCCCTCATCATGAGTACCTTTCAAAAGTGTGCACAACCATACATGTGTACATATGAGGAATTGAGTCAATGCAAAAAAATAGGGGCAAAAATGCACACACATTTTAAAAATGCATACAAGTGTTATGTTTTAAGAAATATAAAAAGTTCACAAATTTCTGTGTGGAGAAAAAAAGTCTTGCAGTCTAATACAGAAACAAGACAGAACAAGAATACTGGTGGAAATTTAAGAAATTCAAAAGGAACACAATTGATAGATTGCAAACTGGTAGGATGAGTTTCTGGTCATACTGCATGGGATTTATTTTCCCTGAATTCATTACACTTTAGAAATGTGTGTAGTAAAACCTAGGGGAAAATCATGTTTAACATTAGATTGCACTTTAAGTTCTATTAGTAACATGCAACGATCAACATATTGTGGAATGATTTCATCATAGTGAAAGCTTCCAGTGCTCTTTTCCAAAGAAATCAAAAATGTGTTGTGTATTTGGTTTTCTTTCCAGCTGAATCAGAGCAGACTTGGCAGAATAAAAACCTTTGATATGTGGGGAGAAAATAGAGTTAGGATCTTGCAATGGGCCCTTTGAGGGTCATTTACTGCACATACTTTTCAGCAGTATGTCTGAAATGAACATTGCCTCTTTTCAAAGCAACAGGAGGTCATGTTATAATGAGAACACAATCAGTGGAATTGGTTATGACGAGGCCTTTTTTTCTCCTGAAAATGACAATCTATGCAACAGCTGCCATTACACTAATATTTTCTATTTTACTAAAAAAAAAGGGGGGGAAGTGGTTGCAATTCTACTGTTGAGCTGATGTAGTAGTTGTAAATGAAAATATGGCATGATCTAATCAAGACCCAGAGTCCACTTTTAGAATACCCAAACCATCTGGCTGGTTGTCCCCTGATAAATCTCCATGATAAATGTCTTCGTTTTGATGTTACAAAGGAACCACAAACCTGTACAGTTTTTGGCACAGCTGAACATGAACTGGCAACAGTAGAATAGAATTCACATGTCCAAAAATAGAGAAATAAATCATTTTGACCTGTGGGGGTATAATAGATTCAGAAAAAAACCTGATTGTAATTAAAGGGAAAAATGGTTTAGCCATCATAATTTATCTCAGGAGGGGAGGTGTATTTTAAAAGTTCATTACTGCACTATTCCAGACACAGTATCATATCACTGCATGTTTCAAATTTGATTCACATAACCACATTTAAAATAGTAGCTCTGTGGACCCTAGCCCTTTAATCAAATTACAATGTAGTATGTCCCACAGCTTGTAATGGTGCTTACTCTCAAATAAGTCCCTGCAGGACTCCAACCTTAGTTCCTTTCAAGACTGAATCTTATTAAATATAAGTGCTCCCAATTTAGCTTCAGAAATCTGTATGGATACACAGACTTTATGTAAATTACACCCCAGATCAGGAACTTCAGATGTAAATAAAATGAGCATCCAGATGTACATCCAAGTGCTAACACTGTCTAACCACATTGTGTTACTTTTACTGGATTGTGAATCTAAATGTGCGCGCGCACACACACGCACACACACACACACACACCAGTGATATTCTGGAGCACAAGCATCTTTATAAAAGTGCAACCAGAGATGTATCAAGGTAAAGTATTAGAATCTAAATTGCTTGGGAGACAGCTAGGTTCATTGATTTGTGAATTCATTTTAGAAAGTCAAGAATTAAATACAGTTGTAGACTCATAATAGCCATCATTTTACAGACCCATAAATCTACCAGCATAATCATAAAACACCAAATATGTATAGATTACATGCTAAAATGATCTATATAGCCTTGACTCTTCACAAAAGAGTAGGAAAAGCATTCAAATTATCTTACAACTTTCAATTACACATATTGAATTAGCTCTTGATGAATTTTAATGTGAACTTCTGCAAAAATTGATATTAAAGAAACAATCTCACCCTTTTTATTAGTAACTCTCCCATACATAAAAACAAACAGTTTTTCGTTTAAAAACATTGATCATACTTTATCTTTTAACATCTGATTTCCTAGCAAATATGCATTATTAGTAACAAAACCGAATTCATATAAGCATGGGCTTCATTCAGTGTCTGATTCACGTCACTCATGTAAAATCATTACTTGATTACCACAGCATTAAACGATGAAGAATTTACCTGCTATTCTTTCTACCCTGACTAATGCCATATTTGTAAGAGAGTAAGTTATTGCTTTATAAATGATGCATTCGTTCATGAAAACAATGTCAAATCCCCAGTTCCCATTATTGAAACATCCTTGTGGCAATCACCCTGCTTTGGCTCATGTAGGAGATTATCTGCATGTACCAATGGGAGCTGTCAGGAGGCGGAGCCAGAAAAACCAGAAGGGAGGGGTGAGGCAGAGAAAAGGAGTTTTGGGAGTGAGTTAGTCAGTTAAGAAGTTTGAGTCAGAGATGGGAGTCTGAAGTAGAAGAGTTAGTCTGTGGGAGTTAGAGAGTGTGGTATAGTGAGGAGTTAAGGTAGGCAGTTAAGAGTGTGGAACTTATAGAGAGCTAAGAAAGTTAAGAGTGAAACAAGTTATTACTAATCTAATGAATACTTTAAAGTCTGTGAAGAACCTGTTTAAGCGAACTGTAACCAATAAACCTCTTTGGTTCAACTTTATACTCAGCTTGAACCTCAATCTTTCTAATTAAAGGGTGTTGACAGAGGTCAACTAGTGCCAGCGTAAAGGAGAGAACGTGTCATGGGCCTCAGGCTAGTGAAATAATGTGGGGACATGCGAGGGGCATGTCACAATCCTCCTAAAATGAACGTTATGATAGGAAGATGTCCTAAGGTTACAACCTTATTTCTTCATACACAACGTTTCACACCCATTAAACTAATGTTCACAATATGTTAGTTTACACGGGCACATCACTTCAATATTCTGTACTTTTGATGAGTGGCTGCTGAGAAGAAAGAGAATCCACTGAAATGCATTGCAAGTGAAGTGATGTATGTTAATATGAAAGGTCTGGTGTTGTTCAATCTGTGGTGGCCCATTCACAAAAAAAGAAGGTAGCATTTCATATTGCAGTTACTGAAGATCAAACAAGTGCATGACTTAGATGAATACCTTAACGTCCAATTAATCAGCATGTTCTGATTCAGAAGACTGAGTCAAGTGCATTTGTGATTATGACAAAACATAGCCAGCTGTACCAATTATATTGAAAGTTCATATGGTATTGTCTCTATTTGAATTGGAGAGTCATACATATACGGATGACCAAATGGAGAAAACTGGCATATAAAACGTGTGAGCAAAATGAAAGATGATGAAAGTCTTGCTTTATCTAAGGCAATGACTGCAAGCATCAGTGTGGTGTAGTGGATGGAGTGCTAGCTTTAGGAGATTGGGGTTCAGATACTTACTACTGGGCTAGTCATTGCCTTTTGGTCTCACCTGCTTCACACATTTGTTGTGAGGATAAAATGGAGGTGAGGAGATACTCTGTGTGATATCCCTGACTTATCTGAAGTAAGGATGACATAAAACTTTTTTTAACATAAAACAATGATCTGTGATGAGCCCTTCAAATCATCACTTGATATTCGAGTCTTCACAGTAATGAATATGTATACGAGAACTCACCAAATGTGATAATAGTCTTCTTCTGTCTTCTAAACATATTTAGATATTTTTGCAACATAGCTATGCTTTTTAAAGAATGTCTATCGTACCCTTTATTGGTCCTTTAAATATTTTGCTCAATAATTTATTATTCACTGTTTTGTGCATTAAAACACCCAATCCTGTATACAAACAAAACTAAAGAACAGGAGCAACAAGCTGGACCATCAAGAAGATGTTGGAGTGCCCCTGTCCAGGACTGAAGCCAGGATTTAACTGTAAACAAACCCTTACCCCTAACAGGAAATTTCATGACAAAGATGCCATTATCAAAATGTGTTCTGTCATGTTCCCTTTCCCAAAGTTCTGACTTCTAAATAAGTGAATGCATTAAACAGGATCTTTCCAGCTGAACTTAATGAGCTGGGAAATACAGATCTATCCACATGTACATATACTTTAACTTTAAAATGTGGATGGCTGAGAATAAAAGAATGAAAAGCTGCAAGACACAAATTATAGTCCAGATACTCCCCTTATCAAACTTCCCATCAGACTCCATGCGGAAATAGCTGTGTTCATGCATGCTGCCATGTCCAATGTTTTTAAATGAAACACATAGCTACAGGGTTATTCCACGCACGGAAAAGCCTAGTTTTAAATTTGCAGAAGTGAGAAAATATGCACTGATAAATATTTGAGTCCCTTTCCTTTTGTTAAATTATTCTCCACCTTATCCTAGTAATGGCTGAATATTGTAACCTGCCCTTTCTCTCTCGATTTAATATTCCAATTTGCCTTCCACATTATATTTTTAATGCTCTATAATATAACTCTGCTCTCATATTGTCTAATGCCACATGAGAAGGGCCAATACACATTGCGGCTGCGAATAAATTGGACCAAGCATTAAATAACATGAAAATCATGTGAGAAACAATTATTCATCATCCGTTTAGAGACAGATCAATAAACTATGTTAGATATGCAGTTGGATAGAATACAAATATTATGGGCACAATCCAACATGAAGCTCTCATGTCTAGAGCCCCTTAAAATGAACAGATGCAGTGCATGTCATTGAGGTTAGCACTGTTCAAGTTGAGTGGTGACGTATTTTATTTATTTTAATTTGTATGCTTCATGTTTCTGAAAGTTCTCGGCAATTAATAATATAGCTTAAAAGTACAAATCTGATTTACTTTAATTCCTTAATGTCCTATTGTCACCTTCCTCCTTCAGTTACTGACACTGCTGTGTCGGGCAGCAAGATCTGAGGGAATGTTGGACTGGTTTTTAGTTCAATGTGATGAAAAAGCCTACACAGCTGAGGACCCTGATAAAAGGAAATGTAAACAGAATCAATCCTCTCTGCTTAACTCAGGGAAGTTGGGGACTTAGGGGACTGTGGGCATCAGGCTGTGTCTTTCTGCCTATTTATATCTATCAGACTTTTGGCCTGAACTAGTTGCCACTCTTTCCCTAAGAACCATAAAAGTGCCACAGACTGATGCACTGCCTTAAAATTTCACACATGTAGCTCTTGGTTATGTAAAAATAAATGTATGTACATTCTAGGTCTTTCTTTGTTTATTGCATGAAAAGTCTATGCTGCTGAGGAGCAGATGACATCCAAACCATAGCATTGCTAACAAGTCACATTTACGGGTTTTGTGGGAAAATACAGTCTCATCAGAATTTGTTTTGTTTTCCTTAAAGTTGCCCAGACACCTCATCTTCCCTCCAAAATGGCCACAGATTCTCATTCTTGGCAACAATTAGCAATAATTTCAATATTAATCAAAAGTCTCCAATAAATTGTGGTGGGAAGAAGGCAGTAGTCTCCTGGTTTCATAAAGCTAAGTCCCAGAGCAAAGACCAAAATGTTCTTGCAAGCTAGAACTAGGGATTCAAGGTGCGTGAAACTAACCCTGATAAATGGCAGAATCCCACACTGCTTTGATAACTTTCAAAGGCTCCAATTATGAGTGCTAGGCAACTTGCACTCTAAATACTTATTGTCTAGATCCTTTTCAGACTTGCTTCATCCTTAATTTGGGGACAGTAGTTACCTTGGATCACTGTCCCAAAAGAACAACAACTATTATTATTCAAAAATACCAGGCACAATCAATCAAAACCATAAAAACTTTGACTGGTATTATATAACAGATACAAGTTTTAACCAAAACCTAAGTATCTGTTAAATATCGGCGCAATATGTATGCTGTTCCTAATACTGCTGTTTTTTGTAGCTCTGATGAAGTTATTTCTGAGATCTGCAACTGCTTATAGTAGTGTGTGAAATTTCTTGATATTGTTCAGTTGTGTCACTACTTAGGTGTTTCCTTTTCCAAATTTCCATAACTCTTTTTTGAAAACCACTGGCTGTTGGGTTTGCCTCGTAATAACATTTCATAATTTCTTGATTTTCAGCCAGAGTCCAAGTTTTGCATTTACATTGTTCCAGTAGCTTTGCAGCAGCCTGTCCTGGTTCCTCAACAGGGTCTGCTGAGCCCTGTAGCCCATTTGTTACCAGATGCCCAGGGACTGTAGTATCTGATGCGGTCCTTGTTGACCCGGGTGGTGACCAATCCGGTATGGATTTCTGTTCATATCTTCTCATCATAATTTATGGTTGGTGGACACAGTTCGTCTGGCTTCTCAGCTGAGACCTTTCTGGCTTGGGAGACCCTTCAGGTAGCGACACTACCACCAGCATAGTCTCTGGGCACAAGCACTAACAGCAGCTGCTAACTCCACCACCTCACTTGTATGTGGAGTCAGTCAGGACCTTGCCCCTCCAGGCCACATCAGAATGACTCAGAAACAGAACAGGAACCAGATCTTACGAAACTCAGAAATGAAATGGCCTGGAACAGGTGGGGAGAGACTGTGAGATTGTCATACTTGCATGTTTTTGCTTTAGTGTCTGGGGACTAGACATTGCAGAAAGCGACAGTGAAATGAATTACCTCTCTGTCCTTGTTTTATCTGAATTCCACAGAATCTACCATCGGGAAAATGGCTAGCATCCCTTTAACTGGGTGATTCCATGGGGAGATCAAGTCATTACACTGTTCCAGTGATTACAGCATGGCTGCTTAAACAGAAATGCAAATTGGAAAACACTTGCCTATTAACATTTATTATAAAGAGATGGAAGTCAAGGGTTTCTACTTATGCTCTTTTTAATCAAATCTTATCTTCATTTACTTCAGACCATAAAATACCGGTGTCTAAGTACAAAATACAACTGATTTGGAGGAAAGGCATGTAAAACAGATTGGCCAAAATCCTATTCCGTAAATGATGGCTGCACAAGGGCGGTGATGCCACGAGCAGGGGGAGATTGTTAGTAATAAAGGAGTACCAGCTTTTGTCCTGTCACTCATCCAATTCACATGTAATCAGTGGCATTGCGTGCAAGCCATGAGGGCCCTAGGATTGAAGCAGGACCTCTTTAATAACTGAACTTCCTCTCCCTTTTCTGGTAATGTCTTCAAGCAGGGAAGTTTACATTACTTGGAATCCAATCCGGATCCTGTAGGATTTTCCACTGGACATCAGGAACAAAAAGGTCACATTTCATCCATTAAAATAATTACCTGTGCCTATTCAATGATCTGTTGTATGAATTAAATAGAGTTGACCATGCAGCTGTTATATTTGACAGATGAAACCAAAAGTGCAAAGGATTTGGAAAGGGCACAACAATGTGAGAGACAGATACCAAAAGGTTTGTCAAGAAAAAGAAAATTGTGTCATGAATTGCAAGCATGTACAAGCAGTATGTATGAAGGGTGGTGATGGCCGTAAGTGGATACCATACACTGGTTCCACAAGTGATATTCCACTGGAAGCGTAGGTAAACTATCTCTTCTCCTGACAATCAGCTAGTAGTTGTGTACGGAAGATGTGTTTCCTGTTCCAGCGATCTCCGATATCAATATATATTAGAAGTTACTCAGTGCAACTCACTTTACACTCAAGAAGATACATATCTTTGCATGAAGCATCTCCTCAGGTTTTCTAGACTATCCTTTACCTACTCTGAATTTTACAGACATTTCTTTGACCCTAGGTTGCTATTCTTAAGGTTGCTGATGTCACTTCCTTCCTTCCCACATTCTTTTTTTTTCTCCTTCCAAGGAGGAGAACTAGGATTTATTTTACCTTTTGTATCTCAAGGGTATTTTTCTAATAAACACAAGCTTTCTTATTCTCTTAGAAAGAAGTGTGGGCATGATTCCTTTACAAAAGGGTGGTCAGGCAATAATTTTGAGTTTTAAAAGGCTGAATCCAAAAATTAAGGGCACACTTACTCTGCAACAGTGTATACCTATAAAGGATGAAACACCATCATTTCCTATTGCAAATAAGTGGCTTCGAGAAGGAGCAATCCCATTATCTTTCCCCACTTTGGGCAGCTAATGGTTACCTTCATGCTTCATTACCAAAACAACATTTGACTATCTAGATTTACTGCCTTGAATGTTGCTTCCAAGAGTGGTTTATAATTTGTTAAAGCCAGGATGTTTCATGATATGAGATATTCAGATACAGCAGAAAATGATATAGACAAATGCTTCAATAGCTGGTTGCCCAATAACTTGGTCCTATAGATTAATTTAGATAGGTGGATGAGGAAACTGTTGGCAGGGAGGAAGAAGAAACCATAAAGACCTTTTCAACCATGGGAACATAAAGTAAGGAAAGCACTGGTGGATACTGGTATAATCATTGTAAGCACTTGCCTATACATGAATCAACGAATGTAGCACGTGAAACAGTGTGTTCTACATTTACTTGTTGTAATGCTCTCCATTAAACTTAGGCAAAATGGTCAACAGTGGTCATATAGCCATGGGGAAGAACACATTCTGAGTGAGGTCTTAGCAGTCTCATATTGCCTAATGTTTTCTAGAACAGCCTCAACCTTGGCTGAAGCATCCAATAGCTGGAAAAACCTCCTCCTCCTTGTACATAGCACTATCCTTTAAACTACAGGGTGTGGGACAAGGGAGTTCTCGGAAGATAACCAAGATCCCTTTGAAGCTACATTATTCACGGAAACCTACATTTCCAAGTATTCTTTCTTAATATTTGGA
The DNA here is from genome assembly GCA_037013535.1 of Intellagama lesueurii. Taxonomy (NCBI): domain Eukaryota; kingdom Metazoa; phylum Chordata; class Lepidosauria; order Squamata; family Agamidae; genus Intellagama; species Intellagama lesueurii. Next base: position 156,623,454 of record JBAJHW010000003.1, on the reverse strand, counting down.
TGGCCAACCTAAATCTTTTCAATGTTTTTCATGAAGTTAAAAGTTAAACCTATTCAGGTGAAGGAAGAGTGAAAATTAGAAGGAATATCCATAATCTAAGATGTACGGATGCCATCATCTTATTGACAGAATGCAGCAATGTTTTGAAAGGACTCCCAGTTTAGGTGAAAGAAGAAAGTGCAAAAGCAGGACTGCAGCTGCATATTACATCATGTCTATAGACATCGTTAATCTTCACAATGAAGAAATCAAGATTGTTACAGATCCTCTGTAACTCAGCTCAATCATCAATCCAAATGGCTGCTGAAACCAAGAAATCAGAATACTGAGACTCAGAAGGACAGCTATAAAAGAAAGTGCAAAGATGTGTCACTGGTGACCAAGTGTGAAGGTAATTTATGCAATGGTATTCCTGATTGCTATGTATGAATGTGAAAACTGGACAGTGAAGAAAGCTGAAAGGAGACAAAATTGTTGCATTTGAAATGTTGTGTTGGAGGAGAACTTTGTGGATACCATGGACTGCCAAGAAGACAAATAAGTGGCTTCTACATCATATTAAGCCTGAACTCTTCAAAGAGATAGCATGCAATGAATGAGTGGTGCACACAGCTAAAGATGCCTGTATAGAAGTTCTGGTAAACACAAGCTGGAGTAGCTTGTACATTTTGGTACTCCTTTTTTCTTATTTCAACTATGCCGTTATTTATAAAGATAATCATGCTTTAGCTTTTTTTTTCCTCAGAGGTTCCTCATGGCAACTTATGATAAAATATTTCTTCGAAAGATCATTTCAGGTCATTGCAAGAATGTGAAATTACTTCTAGTGCTGCTAACTCAACAGATGTTATGTGCACTGCATAACTTGCCCAACTGTGCATCTTTTGCATGTTGTGTAAGTTTTGCATTTTGTGCAAACCAATGAACGCTACTGACCCTACTGATTTATTGCACAAACTTCTAAGCACTGGACAGGTTTAAAAGGATCCCACTGAATCAATGAAACTTATGGAGGAGTTGAATCACCAAATCCCCGCTGACTGCTTACTGTTGGATTTTAGCCAGTGAGTATTCTGCACATCTGTAGTTTCTACCTACCATGCATAAGATGGTCATGGAATGCAACATGTGGGCTGCATGGTTGACCTTGGTGAATGGGTAGAATCAATATGGGGAAAAAGATCCATTTAAATATCCTGGGCTCAAACCTTTTAGAGATTTAAAGGCAACAGTGAGCACTTCGAAGTTTCTTTAGGAACAACATGCAAGTCAGCAAAGATTGAACATAGTTCACCCTCCAAAAAGATCCCTGCCCAAAATATTTAACCAGTTGAAGTGTATGGATGACCACAATCTGCTTACAGGTCCTGGAGACAATGTGATATCATACATGTAAAAGGCAGAACAAGGGTGTGTACAGCCAACATCACAGACAAAGGGAGAAATCTTGGGAGTGAAAAGCTAAACTTTCTTCTAAGTACTCTCCAAGACAGGACAAGAATGCAACCAATTCCTAGTTGAATGCAAAAGAGGACAGTAGCAGTTGTTCACTGAGAGCACATTCTTGGATCACAGCTTTTGCAATGTCAGTGCCTCCTCTCATATATTATACATGATGGATACTTTCCCATTTCACTTTAAAAAGTTTCAGTGAAACTAGAAAGTCTGCACACATTTTCATCCGTATAAATTGGCCCAATAAAGATGTCATGTACCAAAGTCTACACTACTTGATTACAATTGGCAATTTATAAAAACAGCATAAAAGAATCCCTAAAAGGTACAGTAAGTCTTTACAGTCATTCATGTAAGATAATGGATTCCATTTTCAAAGTAAAAATAAAGAACTGAAATAAGATCTCTGGATATTTTATTGTTCTCCTTGTGCATTAATGGTGTAGTTTAATATTTCCTGCACTTATCGATGGAACCTTGCATCTTCGAAATACAGGAAAGTTTAAACTCATGATTTCCTTTAATATCTCAAATTAGTTGGCTACCATTGCTTTATGGGGATTATTAATGCATCTGTTCTTGGCATTTTGCCCTTCACCATTTGTCTTTGAGATATTGCTCCAAATTCAATTTTTGCCGGATTTTAGTTACATAAAACTTCCAAAGAGCATTAACTCTTATTCTCCTTATAGCCTCCTCTTTAGACACACAAAGGGCTTTGAAAAATGCACTCCTATTCATCAAATGACATGCTTAATTTTAAATCCTGCTAGATGGAAGCACCTCTTAAATTATGGCAGCTGTGGCCAGCTTGCATATGTTATATTCCATTCAAATGTTATGGAAAAGTTTGCCAGTCATTTCTAAATAGTGCAGGACTATATGACCCAATTGTTGTGCATTTCAGTGAAATGTATCAAAAGGCCCATCCACACTGAGCATTTGTTCCACTTTCCTTGTACCCATAATGCTGTACTGCATCCTGGTCTTTACAAGATGAAACTCGTATCAATTGTGTTAAAGTGGAACAAAAAAAGAGACTTGCCTTCTGGGGTGTAGTCTTGTTCTGCTTTTTTCTAATTTGCCGTAGTGTAAGACCTGGTTCTATGGACCCCAGTACCATATTCATGAAAGCTGATCCATGCACTTTTTGGTGGCTGTCATTTGCGCATTTTTCTGCTGGTCAGTCTCCACTCCTCCATGCCAAACTACATCTCCTGTTCAGTTTTCTTGGGACATCAACTATTCCTGCATTCTACTTTTTACTATTTATTAAATGTTACCCATGTTGCACTACGGTGCACAAGTGAAAACTGTATATATATATATATATATATATATATACAGTTGGCTGCATTCTTACCTATATATATATATATATATATATATATATATATATATATATATATATATATATATAAAGTTTATAGAATGGTTATAGAATATAAAGTTTGAGAATGGTTGGTAGGTAAAAACAAGGAGGGAAGAAAGGAGAGGGTAAAGTAGGCAGAGAGGATAGTCAAAAGAAGATGGCAACCTGTGAGACTTTAAGGAGCTGGTCTGAATGCAGTTGGTACCAGAAGGACTCATCCCACTACACTGAGCAACAAATACCCTCCCATGTATGGACGCCAATACCAGGATTCATATCTGCAACAAAAAATACTACAACACCTCAGAGTAACCCCTGAGTGGTCTGGGACAACAGCACAGTGTGGATAAACCCAAAGGTAAAGGTAAAGGTTCCCCTTGACATTTAGTCCAGTCGTGTCCGACTCTAGGGCGCGGTGCTCATCCCTGTCTCCAAGCCGTAGAGCCAGCGTTTGTCCGAAGACAGTTTCCGTGGTCACGTGGCCAGCGCGACTAGACACGGAACGCCGTTATAAACCCAAAGCTAGGATAAACTGTGGATAAACCCAAAGCTAGGATCAACTTCAAGATCTGACTAGAACAAAATAAAGTGGACTGCACTGCATTCTTACCTAAAGTTCATTAGTCAGATGTGCTCGTTTTGTTCTCGGCTTTAATGTTTGCCTTTCGTTATCTTTAGATGGCCAGTTGGGAGTTCAACATTGGCTGAGAAATATTGTTTCCTTCTCTCAAGAGTGAGAGTGGAAAAATTCAAACCGTTTCTTATGGCTAGGCAGGTTTGGGGAGACTTTAAATACATTTTTCACATTTCAGGGCTCTCTTTTTTTTTAAACAAACAAACAAAATCCAAAGTGGTGTGTTTTCTGTACAAACTGTTATATTTTGCACAAAATTATTTTGTCCAAGAACCATTTCCTTTTGTGTAAAATACACGGCCAGGGTACAAAAAATTAGATTTTTGTGCAACATAAAAGAGTTGTTGCTAGCATTCCTCCTGATGAAAAATGATGCAGGTCTTTTTTGTTCTTCTGCAGGAACAAAATGTCTTGCAGCACTTGGCAGTTTTCTTTTTCTTTTGACAAGGTGTCGTTATGTCAAGGCACCCTTTTTCACTGATGACAAGAACAACTGTGAATGTTTCTTACATCCTTGTGATCCTCAAGACATACTAAGCGATGGGAGTTGGAGTTGGGGTCATTGTCTTTCAGGTCACTGTGCTACATCAGTGTCATATTGCCCAATTGAGAGTTAGGGCTGAGCTTAGAAAATCTGCTTGTAGCAGGCACGACAAGATGGAGGGACAATGTGGCAACGTATTTTTCCTAAATGGATTTTTGAAGCAAATTTGAAAATTGTTGCTCAGAAAAAAGCGCCTTGGGGAAAAGCCAGCAGTGCATCCTGCCTAAAAACTTGCACTACTTTTCAGGTAGGTCCTGACAGAAAAAAATGCATGAGAGCAAAGAGGAAACAGAGAAATCATCTTCTAAGAGGGCTATCCCATAAACCTATGGGCTTTTGTAAACAATGTATGCTTGTTAAAAAAATGTAAAAAAATCTTCAGAACTATTGTTTTTTTCACAGTAGGAATAATTTAAGAATCATACATTCTTCCCTCACTTACCCATGGTTCTGTTTTCCCCGTTCTCTGTTGTTTTCGTGTATCTAAGGCTGTGGTCAGACCAGGGAAATGTTACCTACTTCTAAAGATACTTGCCATAACTTTGTTGTAATGCATTGTGGTCACATGGTATATGAACAACCCATGTGTTTTAATGTTAGCGATTCATTTTTTTCCATTTGAATTGTTATGGCTGGCTACACCATGTTACCGATTTATTTTCTATTTTGTTTTATGGGGCACTGAAGCCAATTAACTTTTTTTTTAATGGTACATACAATTTTTCCAGTAGTGTTTCCTGTTGGGTAGAATTTCCTTTGTTGTGCTGGCACCTCTGGAAGCAATGCATTGCACTCAATGGACCCAGTGTCACGTGCCAGGCAGTAGGTGGAGTGATGGAACACCTACCAATGCCTTTAAAGCTGTTGACACAAGTTTACCAACTTATCGACACTCTGGACGTGGAACTAAAAACACAAATTATAGAAGGGCAGCCATGTGGTAGTAATGGTGGCTACCTTCCCTGGTGAATTTGCTTCAAAGAAGTATGGATAGGATTGTACACACATGTCATACCGCTAAGGAATATATCGAACACCACCAGAACAAAAAACACAGAAGCCTCCTGGCGAGTGGGAATTGAACTGCAGTTACACCACTGGCTGATAAAATGAATCACTAATGGGCATGTGTCATGTGACCATAAATTTATGTTACAATCTTACTTGGGCATAAATAGGGAATAATTCCATCCTATGATCACGCCCTAATTTAGATTGTAAGCTCTTTAGAGGATGAACCTGCCATACCTGTTGAGTTGACTGCCTTTCCCCAGCCGTTCTCAGCTGAGACGAGCAGCCTTACATTTCTAGTTAATATTTAAGCTTAATTAAATATTAATGGAGGAAAATTCTTTTCTCATAATGGCTAGTGGGTATAGTTCCTAGCAACTATAGAGACTATAGTGACTATAGTATGACCTCCAGTACCAAAGGCATGTGAGCAAGAAGGGTGCTATTGTCCTGCCAGATCTTGCCATATGCATCTCACTAGAAATTGTGGCAACAGATTGTTGGACTCAACAGACCGTTGACCTGAGCCAGCACAGCACTTTTTATATTCTTAATTAAGTAGTGAAAAAGCAGGTGATTAATGAATAGAACTCTTTTTAATCAGTCAATAGTCCTCATTAGTATAGCTGTTTGTTTACCAAGGCAGTCAGCCCATATTTGCATCTTGCTTTTCTTCCAAGGTGTGGCGCTTGAGATGACCAATGTGTCTTTCCCAACATGGTTTTGAGGTAGATTACAATCACAAAAGTAAATGTCATGGCTTAATGAGGATTTGAACCCCAATCTCCCTAATCAAAACAGTGTTATCAAAATTAAGTACTAACTTTTACCATGTGAGAGCACATTCATTGATACAGTTCCAAGACTATTAAGAACTGCTGAGTAGCTCATTGGTCCATGTATCTGACTGCAGAGACAGGGGTTGGGAGTTTGATTCCCCGCTGTGCCTCCCTGACAGGGAGTTGATGATCCATAGGATCCTTTCCAGCACTGCATTCTAAGATGATGATATGTTGCAGTCAACACTGTTGTGATAGTCATCTCAGCATGACATTACCAAGACTAAATTCAATGAATCTGGATTCAAGAACTGATAACATTTCAGAACCTTACATGGTACGTTTTCTAAAGCTTGGCTCCACTTTGGTGCTCTCTTCAGTTGTACATCACCTCTAGCTCTGCGTCTGTTGCTAGCAGAGTGAAAGTCTAAAGGCTTAACTTCTAAGACTACAGCATCAGATGTTCCTGTGACGGTTAAGGATTCCAATATCTGAAACACAAATCTCATGGTGCGACCAAGTAAGCTATCTGGGACTGTGGATGTGTGCGTGTACATGCACACACATAGGTTTGCCCAAATTTGAGGCACAAAGAAGAATAAGATGGAAAGGCCATTGCTGAACACCCTGCTTCTTGTTTTTAGCTCAAACTACCAATCTCAGGCAACGTCTGTTGTAGCATATAATCCACAGCACTGTTCTCCCAATCTGCCCCAGAAGTGAATTCACCCTGAACTGTCTCGGAAACACGTACTGCAGGCACAAAGAACCAGCACTTCAACTTTAACGGATGGTTCAAAGAGGTGAAGTCGCTGTCTTGTGGGGGGTGGGTGATGTTAAAACAGAGAAGGAACAACATTCCTTCCAGATGTGCAATATAAAGTGAAAGTCACAGTATTCCCCAAGGAAGAAAGAACGTTTAGAATTTCAAAGAGCAATGCCAAGGAACACTGCCAGATTTACTCCACAAAAAATATTTGATGAATTACCACCATGAGCACTGACTCTGTAGATAAATGACTACGAAGAGACTACTTTTATGCCTCAGTGGAGAAGGATAAATTTCCCTTTTGTTTGAGAATGGGAATGTTGTTGGCTATTCCTATTTTCACAAAACTTGAAACCCATTATTACAATGTGTAGCATTCTAAATTTAATTTCAGGATATTTTAACAAGTTTAGTTAAAAGATCACAGAAGCACCAAATATATAAAGATTCATCTCCCCTCTAGGGCTTGAGGCAGGAAACAAGTAACACAAAAGTATCCACACTATAATTCATAATTTGCTGCCATGGTCAGAAACTTCAAGCATTTGAACTGTGAATCCCATTACCTGACTGTGTGATCTAGGGAGATGAACTCAAGCCCCCTGATTTTATGTGTGCATGATCAACATTTCAGAATGAGCATGGAAAAAAGCATGTCCAAGTACAGATGCTAGAGCATTTGATGGGGAACGACCTTTCTGGATTTCAGCCCTTGACTGAGCAACAGAACAGCACTATTCGCTTCTTGCATTCACTCCTAAAAGAAGCCACAGTCTTGAGTCTGCAGGAACCGAACGGGGCAGTTGAGGACAGAACCTTTTGTAGATCACTCATTCATAGGGTCTGACTTATGAGGTGACTTGATAGCACATAAAAACAACAAGATGGAGATCATGAATAGATTCAGGAACAGCTGCCCCGGGGTTACCATGACCAAGTACTTTAATCCATGTACCTTAAATGCAGCTCCTTACCAAGACATTATTGTTTGTTTTCTAAGAGCTTTTTAAACTTTGGAAAGATTTGGTTTAAAGATCTTCACTTGGTGCTCAGAAGTGCTTAACTTAGCTCTGTAAGAGAACAATACTGCAATGGTCCTTCCTCTCCTCATGCCAAAATGTGTTTTGGAGCTTATACCACATTAAGACAATGAAGACAAGGGTGAGAAGATTTCCTCCATTCCAGTATCGTTCCATGGATGTATTCTGTACTGTGTTCTTCTTGTCTTTGTATTTAAACTGGGAAGTCTCAACAAAGCCAAGAAATAAACATGGGAGAAAGGCAAATCACTAATACTTCAGTGCTGCTATGGATTCTAAACAAGAATTTGGAGCTGCAAAATAAAGGGAGAAATAGTGTAGATCTAGGAGGGGAGCTTATTATCCTCCATCTATTGCAACTCCCATCTTTCCTCTGCATTGGCTGTTAGCTAGGTCTGATGGGAGTTGTAGTCTAACAATATCTGAAAGGCTACACATACACAATCTTTCTTTGCAGCAGATATTTGTGCTCTTGTTGCTATCTCTTAGAAGCATGGGTGCACTTCTGGAGACAGGATAACCTTAGCCAATATGGCAAGTAAAGCTGAACTGGATTTTTTATCCTCCATGTTTTTTACAATGGTGGTGGGGTCGGCCAACCCCGTATGGGAGGACAGGAGCAATTTCTGAATAAAATATGTGTGTTAAATACCTGACTTACTTTACCTTTACAGATGACATGGCCAGAGAGAAATATTTTACTTTCACTACCTTGCCTATAAAATTAACATTAAAAAATCTAACTTCAGAATTTCATAAATATTTCCTGCCTTATCACAAGCATAAGAAAATTTCCCAGACTTTCACGTGGGGATATATATTCCTTCAAAAGCATATATGTGAGGTTTTCCAAACAGGAACAGCTTTAGGGACAAATGGTTCTAAAAAGCTAAAGTAGCAATGAGGAACAGTCACAGGCTGGTTTTGTATATCAGACAAAAACAAACACAAAGAGGCAAAAACGCTGTGGTACCTTAAAGATAAACTGCTGTATTTTATTATGAGCTATGGTGGTGCATGTCCACTTCCTCAGACAAGTGGACTTGATCCATGAAAGCTCACATTAAAATATAGCAGGTAGTCTTTAAGGTGCCACATTTCTCTCTGGTTTAGTTTGTTTTGTTTTGTTTTCCTGATATGCTTGCACAAACTTACTCCTCCTCTGAAGACTGGTTTTGGTGGCACTCCCATGGCAAATACAAAGGCAGTATATGCCCTGGCCCACAGAATCTTGAAATCAGTTTCATTGATAAATACCCAGGTCTGGGAGAGCTGCCATTTTCTAACTCCTTCCTCCTATGCCCCACTCTCCATCCTTTTAAAAGGGAAATGACAGAATGGTGTGCAGGCAGGCTTTCATGGCTGTTTTCCTGTGGGTCTTGAGGGGGGGGGGGCTTTTGAAAAATCAGAAGCTGCATCCAGCATAAAAAGTGCTGGTGCTTAGTCCCTTTTGTACCTTCTGTTTCTGTAACCCAGATCAGCCACTCTCAACAGTGGCCATACGGCCCCCTGGGGGCCCTAGCACATTTTAAGGGGGGCACAGGCTGGAAACTATTTTTCACACACCACCTTATAAGATTCGTTATGTTACTTATGCAATCCTGATTCAGCTTCTATTTCTTTCATATTGTGTTTATGACTGTGGCCAAAAGAAAAAGGTTGAGAATGGCTGACCTAGATTACTCTCAACCTTTGGTATTGGGGTGAGAGAGCCAAGGTCCCTGTGTCTTTTTACCTGTGGAATGAAATGCAGCTTGGATGCACGCTTTGAAGTTGATAAATGTGGAGGAAAGTTAAATGCTGCTAATCACAGATTCCTGTTGATGCATTTGGATTTTGAAAAAAATGCAATCGCTGTCAATAAAGACACAATGTCTCTGTTCCCATGCCACCTATTTCTAGTTTGGCTCTAAAACTTAAAGGCCAGAATTCTATTAGTGGCTGTTGCCTACATAAGGCAATTGATATAAACCCTGGTGATGCTATTGGACATGTGTGACTTGGCATGCAACATCCAATGCCCACCCAAAAGTCTGAATTCACAGCAGTTCACTACTGAGATTTATATCAATGGCCCTCCTAGGCCAGGGTAAAAACATGATAGAATTTTGGCCCATGATTACGAGAGCACTTGGGAGGAGCAATAGCCCAGTAGTTCTTTGATCTTGGCTAGATGTGATTGCCAAGTTTTATCCATGATTCAACTTCCACAACCAGCTCACCTCTGAACTATTCCACACACAAACCCCAAGTCTGTGAATGGTAACAACAATCAGTATAAAGAATTGTTCCACACTGGGAAGTACATCCTTTGATAGAATCTTGTTCTCTCTGTGAATGTTTTCTGGAGGCCTGAATCTCTTCCAACAAATGAATTTTATGTTTAAGAAATTTGCTTGGCAAACCCTGCAAATGCTTATTACCCCATTTCTTTAACTGGCACAAAATCTAAGCAAAGCCTTGAGGTGCAAATGATCTGCAGTCTATTTAACATCATGGCTATTTATTTTTATAGGCTCTCATTATTGCTCTTTACCCTAAATTATAGGTACATTCCTGGCTGCAGTTTCCTTGCTCTGCAAACTTTACAATGCTTTCTTATTTAATTTCCAGATCTTTAAAATACGTTGTCAGTCAAAAATGCATTGTTGCATATAATAATGGTAGGCTTAAAAATATTGGAGACCGTACTGTGAATCCCCATAAGTGTGGACTACAGTAAAATCTTTATTCAGGTCTCGGGTAGCTGCCATCTTCTATTTACCATTCTTTCAATCAACATGTCTATTATATTCTTGTCTCCTCCCTCAATATTCTGTTACTCTTTATATTGGCCAAGGAGCAGAAATCAGGATGAGACTATGGAGACAGGAGCCATCTTGACTGCCCTAAATTAGCTCCTTTACTTTCTTTTATATAAGTCAGTGGTTCCCAACCTTGGCTCCCCAGATATTCTTGGACTACAACTCCCAGAAATCCTAGCCAGCACATCTAGTTGTAAAGGGTTCTGGGAGTTTTAGTCCAACAACATCTGGGGACCCAAGGTTGGGAACCACTGACATAAATGAATATTTGCAATTCACTCCCATTGAGCTATGGAAAGCATTGCACTTGGATAAGGATGGGAACAAGGTGAAAATGCTAGAATGAAATGGGAAGATGAAAGCCAAGAAAATATTGGACAAGAAAGGGGAGGAGAGAATCATCAGATGATAGCAAAGACAGTGCTGGGAGATTTATTTTGATATTTCCAGGGGGTAGCTATATTATTCCATTGCAGCAAAAACTATGATGAAGAATCCAGCGAGGCATCTGATGATAGGAGCTATAGTCCAGAAAGGCTTCTGGCAAACAAAAATTATTAGCCTCAATGGGCCACCTGATTCTTTGTTATAATTTATATAAAACAGCTATCTTCCCAATAATTCATAGTTCTGTGCCGTCAAGTGGATTTTGACTTATGGGGAAGCTCCCAGGGTCTTCTCGGTATAAAGTACTCTGAAGTAGTTTACCATTTCCTCTTTTGGGTGGCACTCTAGAACTATGGATCTTGCCAAAGGCCATGCAGGTGGTAGGGCACACAATCCCATTAGCCCAATCTGGGTGATCTCAGTTGTCCCCTCTCCAAGGAGGCACAGTAGGGCCTTGAACTCCAGGCCCAACCTACTGAATTATACCAGCAATTACCTTTCTAAAACAATGTTCAAATTGCTCAAAGTACAACATACAAAAGTAATAACACTTTTAAAAGGAGTGAGATTTGGTTATGTGTCATCAGAAATAGAAACCAAATAAAGGGAAAAAAGCATTGGCTTCATTGTAACTGGACTCGTGATAATGCATGCTGCCTAAATGTTATCTGAATCCATCAGGTATGGGAGGCTTTCAGAAAGCTAAATCACATTGAGGGCAATACTTTCGCTCTTAAGTGCAACATTTGTGTGCAACCATACCCCAAACTGCCAACATGGGAGTAGGTGAATTTCTATCAATCCCACCCATCCACTCGAAAGCAATGGAGTGAGTCGCTGCAGCACACCCATCTGTGAAACCTCATGGGCCTTTTTATTAGTCTGTTATAAAAATCATTTTGCAATATCTTAAAACAGGGTTTTTGCATACAAACTGAAATGTTTAAATAGCAGCGTTCCTATTTCATTATGGATTATGTGTTGAACTAGTTCTGTCAAGTTTGAAACAGAATGCCATAATTCTGAACAAATCTAAGTACATGCTTCTTTTTCCACCCCCTTCCATGGAAACAGTTTGACACTCATACCTATTTCTTCTGTCACACAAAACGTCCACAAATATTTTGATAAACAGCCATTACACCACAGCACTCTAGAGCTATAGCAGCGTCAGCTTTAGCAAAGAAGTGACAGGGCATCACAAACAGTCACATAAAACATAATTGTTTTCTTTTTAAACTCTCCAGAAGCATAATGTGGACAGTCTGAGTTTCAGCAATTTTTTTTTTTTTTAAAGGCTCAGCTTGAACTAATTCCACCCTCTGGTTTATCACTAACTCTCAAACTGTCATCATTATTTGGGATAAATCAAGAATCAAGCCAGCAATGCAGCTGGGGGGCAGGAGGAGAGAAAAGTAGTCTTGAAAGAACAAGTATTTGTTTGCAAGAATGCAACCCACAAAGTATGTATATCAAGTACTGGATCAAAGGCATCAGAATACCCATATTTTGAATGAGAGCGGTTGATCTGTGGCTTGATTTTCTTTCTTTCTTTCTTTCTTTTAATATAGTTTCCACCATGGCTTTTAGCTTTAAACTGAAGGCTTTTTTTTTCTCTTTTGGATAATGTGCAGTCACCAGAACTATGACAGATGCTAACTACTTCTCTGTGCTCTTCCTGTTTTATTTAATTGTCCTGAAACTTTTAGATTAAAATCAAGGAAGTCTAGTGCAGATAAACTGACTACATTTGCACAACACCCAAAGCATGCCAATGCCGGCTGCCATGACTGAGCAACCTGCTGGTGCTCGCTGCATGGCTGCTCCCACTTGTAACAGAAATGCTGAACAAACCATGGAACTATACTCTGTCATTGGTTCCTTGTGTCTTTGGTCAGCTTCCTATATGCCTTGCTTGTTCTTTCCCAACAAACCAGATAAAGAAGCGAAGAACAAAGCATAGCTTTACCCCCTCTTTTTGTTCACACAGAACAAACCAGCGAAGCGAAGTTGTCGGCTGCCAGATGACTGGATATGAACCACTACTGCTCAACAGGCACCAGCAAGCATGTTCTTGATAAGCACTACTGTTCAGCACACACTAGCCTGCGTTCATGATAAACCGTGCTCCTGTAGCATCTTGGCTTGTTGTGTTGTGCAAACACACCCATTGTTTCCCCACTTCTTAACTGCAAATTGTAGCATTACAGGGTTAATACTAACCATGTTAAGGTTTAAGCCAGAATGTCATATCTGAGTTTCAGTAGGATCTGCAAGTGATTTACATTCCAACTATAATAGTGCCCTAAGGTTAACATTGAAAAGGGGTGAAAATGACATACTTTAAGAAAAAGGAGTGAGAGGAATTAAACACATTCAATTGGAAATAGTACATCAGCACACAGCATTTTCCATATGGATATGATTTTCTTTATAGTGGGTGCACGCGCACTGAGGAAGAGAATAACAAAACATGACTTACACAAAGGGCTTAGACCACATTACTGTACTTACCTCCTAACGTGCTGATGCAATTATGAATATAGCAATGTGATGTCCACACAGCAGAGGAGGAGCCACGGCCATGAACCATGGTTTACAAATACTGGCTGCAAACCAATGTAAAAATTGGAAATGGCAGGTGCCAGATCTTTAGTTAATTTTATCCCAAGGCTACACAGCCCTCTGCCTTATGCCATTAGATCAAGTTCTCCTCGCCTTGCATTTTAATCAGCTCATTCTTCAAGCACTGTGGATTGCTGTAGACTGAAAGCCTGGGGCCATGCTACACAACACACACATGCATGTGCGTACATGTATGTACGTACACACACACACACACACACACTTTTTAATTTTCTTTTCTTTTCAGTGCCACTGGGATTGTTCTAGATTTGCTACTCAACCATTGTATACTTTTTCAATTAAAAAAAAAATAAAGGGTACACCAACATGAGTGACTGGGCCACCATTTGACAGATGAAAAGGAATGAGCATACTATAATTCATTGTGGTATGGAGACAGCAAGAATTCCTCACCTTTTCAAAGGGTCTCATCTTTTTAGCATGCTCTCTAACATGAAGGATAACCTACATCTGATATAATGATGCATGATTTTTTAAAAATCAACACATATATAGGAAACGTGAATGTAAACCACACATCCTTCTACATTTGTCCACTTCAATCAAAAAGTTGCATCCATAATTTCTACTTGGCTCATACTGACATTTCCACTTGGTACAGAATGGAGCTAAGTCTAACTAGAATGGAATACTGGAGGAAATGCACATACAACTCCTCTAGACTCAGAGGCTCATCACAACTGCTTCAACCATGTCTGGTCAGATTTGTTTAGATTTGACCCACTTAACAGATGTCACTATTTTTGCATCAGAGTAGTTCCATATTCTGTAAATGAGGCGAATATGAGAAAGTGTAAAGTGGTAAGTTGACAGGAGGATGGTGTGAAACTCACAAATCTCTCTGGTCATTTGTGCTATCTAATTTGACTCAGTAGGAACTAATTTTCTTGGGAGGGCTGTCCTGGGCAGCTACATGTTAAGTGGATGATGCAAGAGCTAATGGCACTATGACAGGACTAGTTTTTAAGGTCCAGCATTGTGCTGTGATAGCTGATCAAAACAAATAAATAAACAAAAGAAAAGAATGAAAAACAAAAATGTTGTGGCATCTTAAACACTGACTGTTATATCTCATTGACAGTTTTCATGGATTGAGTCCACTTTCTCAGACACCGGAGTGAGGAAATATGTCTGGATAGGTCAGTGGTGAAGGAGCTAGGACTTCCATTCCGCACTGTCTCTCATGAGAGAAGAGCCGGCTTGGGTAGCCTTGGACAAGTTGCAGAGCCCCAGGCTGCCCCCACCCCCAAGAAGAAGTGAATTGTAAACCACATCTGAGTATTCTCTATCTGGAAAACCCTGGAAAGGATTGCCATAAGTTGGAACTAACTTGGCGGCACATGATGATGATGATGATGATGATGATGATGATGATGATGATATATCTCTATATAGCTCCATTTCTAGGTGAGAATACTGGCAATAAACAAAGTGACCATGGTTCACTAACATGGAATGGTGCTATCAAGCTGTAAATTACTTCAATTAGCAGGTTAAATACAGGGCAGGATAAGGAAATAAGTCTACAAAGTGACAATAATATTATGTATACAAGAGTATACAAGCTGTATATTGTCTCCCAGCTTATTTAACTTATATGCAGAATACATCATGCGAAAGGCTGGACTGGATGAATCCCAAACCGGAATTAAGATTGCCGGAAGAAATATCAACAACCTCAGATATGCAGATGATACCACTCTGATGGCAGAAAGTGAGGAAGAATTAAAGAACCTCTTAATGAGGGTGAAAGAGGAGAGCGCCAAAAATGGTCTGAAGCTCAACATCAAAAAAACGAAGATCATGGCCACTGGTCCCATCACCTCCTGGAAAATAGAAGGGGAAGATATGAAGGCAGTGACAGATTTTACTTTGTTGGGCTCCATGATCACTGCAGATGGTGACAGCAGCCATGAAATTAAAAGACACCTGCTTCTTGGGAGGAAAGCGATGACAAACCTAGACAGCATCTTAAAAAGCAAAGACATCACCTTGCCGACAAAGGTCCGCATAGTCAAAGCTATGGTTTTTCCAGTAGCGATGTATGGAAGTGAGAGCTGGACCATAAAGAAGGCTGACTGGCGAAGAATTTATGCTTTTGAATTGTGGTGCTGGAGGAGACTCATGAGAGTCCCCTGGACTGCAAAGAGAACAAACCTATCCATTTTGAAGGAAATCAACCCTGAGTGCTCACTGGAAGGACAGATCCTGAAGCTGAGGCTCCAGTACTTTGGCCATCTCATGAGAAGAGAAGACTCCCTGGAAAAGACCCTGATGTTGGGAAAGTGTGAAGGCAAGAGGAGAAGGGGACGACAGAGGACGAGATTGTTGGACAGTGTCATCGTAGCTACCAACATGAATTTGACCAAACTCCGGGAGGCAGTGGAAGACAGGAGGGCCTGGCGTGCTGTGGTCCATGGGGTCACGAAGAGTCGGACACGACTTAACGACAAAACAACAACAATACAAGAGTATAAACTGTGAGAATGCTGTGACATTTGTAACTTTGGCCAGGGACAGTAATCAAGACTTTTGACTATGGAAAGTACAAGGGAAGCAAGGAATACTCATCCAGCACAGTGTTTAAAATGATTTCAGGTGGCGAAGGTCCTCTTTCCTGGTCTTTATATCATTATCAGCAGCCGCAGCAATATTTTAGAACTGCAGAGCTGGAAGGGATCCTATGGGTCGATTCAGTCTCTGCCAAGAAGGCACAGTGGGGAATTGAACTCCCAACCATACCTAAACCACTGAGCTATCCAGCAGTATATGGGGACCCACCATTGGAATAGACAGTACTGGCTAGATAGCCCAACCAGTTGACCTAATAATAACAAGCTTCATGTGTTCATAATATCAACATTCTTTTTTAAAGCTTATTTTCAAATTTTGTTGCACCTCCTGGGCTGGGATACTGGTGCAAATCTCCATTATTTATGCAGCATGGATTAAACACCTGTATTTAATTGCTCTTTTTTAAAAAAAATATTTATAAGTACAACCAACGACTACCATGTGTACAGATTCCTAATGTTCTGTTGCAAGCTTTAAATACAGATGGGGGGAGTTGTGATTCCCATAAGAACTATTAACATTTTTTCAACCACAATGTTTTTATCCCAAGCTTTCATTGTATGAATTTAAGTGAGCTAAGCTATTTATATTATGCTTATTCACTTGGGGTATCAGCAAAACAACTGAAATCAGATGCCACTTTTCATTATATTAAAAAAATGTAATGGAGGAAAACTTCTTAATCCAGAAGTTCACAAAAGCTACATGCACCAATATTAGATAATCAAGAATTCAAAGAAAAGTAAACAAATGGCCAGAGTCCTATTGGTGTTTACATAAGATTTGCATAACTTGCTGTGGTTAATAACAGCTAATTTACATCTTGGTTGCATGCCTAGTCATGCATCTGATTGCACATCAGAGATGTGCTTCAGCCCCTCATCAGTTAGCTGCTATTATGTTGGTGAAGTTATGCAAGCGTTAAACACCAAGAGGATTCAAGCCAATTGTGTGAAGTGACTTGTGTTCATTGTTCACCTGATCTCATCAACAATAAATAATGCAATTATTATTTTTAAATCCTTTTTCTTTGTGTACCCAATTTATTGAAAATATTTTATAGTGCTATTTCCTCTTGTTTCCTTAATTAAGGACTATATATAACCACCTTGTCCACCTAGGTTTTCTGTGGAGCAACACAGAAAACCCAGGTGGGTTGGAGAGGTGGTGTTGCAGTGATCTATCGTGATCTAATGTTCCCCACTTCCCTGGGTTTAAATGTGTGTTTCTGAGGCCACTTGGTGATCAGATTTAATCTCCCCCTCCACACACAAACACATAGACTTGTCTTTAGAATCTCGCATGAGATTTCTGGCTTTCAGAATTGATGACATCACATTTTGAACTCTGATGGATTTCAAATTTATACATTTTTTTAAAAAAAAATTCAGCATCTAGCCCAAAGCTGTAGAGTTGATCCCATCCTCTTTTCCACCATCACGTGAACCTCAGCAGAGATTCAAGGGACAATTTTCATAGGAGCTGGTTCTTCAGTTTTCTCAGTTCATCACACTAATTACAAAAGGAGGATACAATTTACAGCATCTCTTTAACTTGAGAAGTAACTGAACATTCTTAAGTTTCAAAACAGAGTTTAAACAACATATATGGATGCTTCCCTTGGTGCTCACTAATGCGACGGAAAGTGTCTGTTTTCCCTAGGGGCGTGTAAGTACTAAAATTGCACTGCATTGCATTTTGCTCCCAGCAGGCAGCAAAGTGCAGAGTCAATGAGTTGTTTTCTGTAGTTTCTTTCTGGTTTATCCTGCCACAGATTGGGGGTGGGCAGAATGATGGTCTCAAGTGATTCCCCTGAGCTGGCAGATACCACTGAGTTTTCTGAAAAGATGCTTTAAAAAAGATACCAATATCACCAGTTGTGTAAGAACTGTGTGGTTCATTACTACATCAATACAGGCTTATTTTCACAGAAAATCAATACTATCTACAGCTCCCAAAACTTCAGAAGATGACATTTGTCGAGGCAAGTAAGGATCGAGTCTCCCTTCTGCTGTTTGTGGAAGTAAAATGTCATTCTTTTGCAGAAAATAAAGGCATCCTTGTTCGGTTTCTTTCCTTATTTCTTTCAGAACACAGACATCTTCCATGGCAGGAAGTGCCATGCGAAAGCAGAATTGCCCCAGGGCACTGGCTGCAAGCTAGCCTGCTGGCTAGCAGGCTAGAATACATGGGAGGGGGCCTACCAATGCTGAAAGCAAAGCTTCGGCGGGAACTTAGAAGGACAAAGAGATCATTAGATATTGAATGCAATCCCTCATATCACCTAACAGGCAGAAAAGATCCCCCCCCCCCTTACTTTCATGGACTGGAACAGTGGGGTGGGAGGAAATCCCAGAGATGCTTTTCTCTCCCAAAACATGGAAATACACTGTCTAGCCTGCTCCCTACTGAGAAGTGCCCAAAGGCAGGAAAAGAATTGTGAAGCAGCCAGCCTAGGCTAGTGTTCTCATTAACAAGGTTAGCACTAACGGAGTAGGTCCAATCTTTTGCTATGGGTACATGCGCTAATTTTGTTCAGCCGCCACTGCTTGGATTTTTCTTTTCTTTTGCTAGTGTTTCCGTTTGCATGTTTTTGTCATGCTTTTGGGCTTGTGTGATTCCCTATATCGATCCTTTGGGACAGTTGCTGGAAATGTCCAAATGACATAATTGATTATGCTCAGAGTGGGGCATGAGGTGGGAGTGAACCCTACTCCTTTTCCCTGCCTCCTTCCCACATTAGTAAGGATTACAACTGCAATGCAATTTGTAAATTGTATTTTTTTAAAATCTCCTAGTTAGCATTATAGCACTAAATGTAACACTATAGCGATAAACTGATATAGCACTAATTCAAATGCTCACTATCGCTTGTCAAGTTCAGCACTATTGTCAAGTTCAGCACTATTACTTCCTAAACATTAAAAAAAAACAGATTTGAATGTCAGTGAAAGGAGGAGTAAGAGGGTGGTGACAATAGCAGAGAGGGCTAAGGGAGAAGGGGGGGGGTCTGTGTGATGTCGGAACACCTGAAATGCACCGTCACAGGATAATTAAACATTTCTATGTGAACCATGGCAGCAATTTGAATGCCAGGGTGCAGGACAGAGAAGTTTACATTGATCTAGGATAAACTTCTGTGCAGTCACACCCTCAGTAACAATGGCTATTCACATTCACCACTTTATGTACTATCTGCATTTCCATTCAGCTTCAGTGCTTATAACTTCAACACCCAGCTATACTTATATATCACCAGTGTGAAGAAATCTTGCTAATTTCCCGTTCTTTTTTCTAAAAATAATTTTAATGAACAGAACTGTTGCAAGGTAAAGCATTTCACAATACTGCATATAATACTGCACATAATATGTAATAATGGATAAGAAGTTAAAAAGAGAGACTTGCTTGAACATGAAAAGTTTTTGGTCATAACAGCAAACAGAGCGAAGAGGCAATGCTTCTCCTCTGAGCCCACATCACACTAAAAGGTGTCCTACATAACCCTTAAATGTTTAAGTAGATGACGGTATGATGAAGAGTCTTTACTTACATAAAGCAATAATATGCATCCATCAGCTTGTCTTTCATATATCATTCTCAGTTTATGTGCCAGTTTTGCAGAGAAGACTATGGATCACATCTAATTCACTAAATCCCTTATATCCAGAACTTCCAAGTGTTTTCAGCACTCTGCCATCACCAAATGAACTGCTACTAACACCATCTTTGCCAAATCTCATGTAACAGTGTCTCATTCTTGCCTATAAACAATGGCAATAATAGCTGCTAAAAGTCTAATCTCTAGTGAGTGTCAGTTACTTGTGTCCAGAATAACAACATTAAGGACAATCTACCCATATCTGAAGCAGTGAGATCCCTTACATCCCTTCCAGCATGCTGCGGAGAGCACTTTGTTGCCTGTGGAGATTTCAGCTGGGCAGACGTGCCAGCAATAGGGCACTTTAAAATTGTCTTCCCGCAGCCTTGCTGCAACATACTTATAGGGAAGCCTCTCAGTTAGTACTGCTGGCTGAGGGCAGACAAATTTCTTCATAGTTAGTTATGGATCTAGGAGGCCCTTGAGCATATAAGGTATACATATCAAAGATGTGTAACTGTATGTTTCTCCCATTCTTATCTTTCTGCAAGAAAGAGCTGAGCAGGGTAGTTAACTGTTTCTTAGCAGCAATTCTCCAAGCATGGGGACCATAGGTAAAATTTTCACCCCCACTGCCTTCTTTCCAGGTGTGCCACTTAATTATTCTCACTTTCCTTTACCCAAGAAATTTAAGCAAAATAAAAGAAGCGCAGGAGGGGATTTCCAAATGTGAGGTCTTGTCATAGAGAGGCTCCAGCTACTTCCAAATTCTTGAGGAGGAAACTCCAAGATTCTTCTAATTTTAACTTGCTACAAAAGATACATGTCTCATTCTTGATCAGACATGCTTGCTTGACAAGTAGAGGCCAATTGTTGAGTGCTTGTCAACCTCCACAGTATTTCTGTTCTCTAGTGCAGTGTCTCCCAACTTGAGGGTCGTGATCCCCACGGGTGTCACAAAGCGTTTTCGGTGTGTGTGTGTTGCAGGCCACCTTATATATGCATAGTAGCCTTTGTTAAATAATTTCTTCCTTGACTGTTCAGAGCAGGATATTAAAGTTAGTGTGTATGTGTATGTATGAGAAAGAGGCCCTTGAGGGGAGAAAGAAGCCTTTACTTTCTGAGAAGGAATGATTTTACCTCATTAAAAATGCCTTTTTATAGGTGTTGGGGGTCGCACATTACTTGGTCATTATAAAAGGAGGTCACAACTCGAAAAAGGCTGGGAATCACTGCTGTAGTGTAAGAACAAGACCATTAGCACTTTTCCTTTTCTTTGAGATGTTAGCATATTACCCAAAATATATCTGCACAAAATGAGCATCTTTTCCCTTTATGAAGCTATGTGTGTGGACATGCACATACATATACACACGCACAGCAAGCACAGAAGGGCTGGCCAACTGATCAAAAATATGAAACAAGCCATCCAAAATATATATATATATATATATATTTAAAAAATTTACATCCCACAAGAGAACAGTTGTTCTAGTGTGGTAAACCATTCTTACATATACAAAACTCTCATTCAGAATGACCCCCCAAGTCCCACCTTTTCACAAGCAAGCAAAATAAATAAATAAATCTATTTCTCAAAGCAATATTTTGCAAGTATATATAGCGGAAACATAGAGGATAATACTTCAAGCATCTGATGAAGTTGCTTACATTTTACAACAGCTTATGCCATAATAGAATTCAAAGATAAATAAAGTACTTGTTGCTTTGGCTGGAACAAACTAAACATGGCTTATTCTCTGCAAATCTTCTATATTTTAAATATGGGAAGCATTCTACATTTAGGGTCTAATGTTACCTTACCATACTACTGTCAGTAGGGGCACTTAAGGGTTCTCCCATCATATCTGTTATATTTCTATAAACCTAGACACCTGGTTACTTAATTCACACATACTTGCATCAGAGACCTTTGGACTGAACTGCGAGAAATGGTTTCCTTTCCCATTAGTGATAGGTATGGGAATGGGTGAGGGAATAAACCATTGTGAAAATCATCTGTTGTTGATTGTACTTGGAAATAATGGGTAGGTAATTTATGGTAATCAAAAATAAAAATAAAATAGCTAGCAGACTGGTCTGGTGGGCTGTGCATTAATAATCTTAATCCTTTGGCAATAAACCATAATACGCATCCCCTCTCTTAAATACAATGTTAATTACAGAACTGCTGTCCTCTGAAATGCTCAGCTTTAGTACAAACGGTCTATTTTCTGCATACAAATTCATAGGATTTCCCATGCTTTGTTAATGTTCCACCCTTTTCCCTGTTTTCAAAAACCCTCTAACTTGATTCTGCAGTCAGTTTACATTCTTTTCCTTCCCCTTTCAAAAATCCTCTAATTTGATTGTGCAGTCATTTTACAGCCTCACTGGAACAAATAAACAAACATCTGGAATCATAGGGTATATTTAATTTAAAAGGGTTCATTTGGCCAAAATGGTAAAATCATGAAAAATTGCCTGTCTACAAGCTTTGAAAGGCCAGATGATGAAGCTGTTTGGCTACAGACTTTTACAGTCAATTGAAATTTATGGAGGTGCACACCTGCTACAGTCTCCCTACACACACATAACACCCATCAGCATTAATGATTAATTTTTGGTGTGTTCTAACTGCAGCTATTGTTTCAGTAAAAGGGTGCATTTGCTCACCAATTTTTAAATTCCATATGGAGGCATATTATGGTTAAACAACACTCCCTTAAAGGGTGGATATTCCTGGAAAGAGAAAACGGTCCAACCCAGAGGTTCTCAAACCTGCTTTTCTGAATCACTCCATGCCTCAACAAGAAATGTGCACTGCAATGTCTTCTTTCCTGAACCCCAACAAAATAGGTGGCATATTCTTTTTTACTGGGCTCTGAGCGTGGACAGACACATGATGAAAACCACAACCAAACCCATGGAATATTCACCTCCTAAAGTAATAAAGGTTAGCTACTGAACAGAAGACTAAGTCAGAAAATTACTGTTCTTTCTTCTAACAACTAAACAAGCTTCCAGGAGAGAATTATTTCCCCTCTAAGAGAAAAACAGTTGCTAAAAGTATCATTTGATGTTAACTGTGCTTACAGTTTGTTGTGCCCTATACTCATAGATTACCTTGAGTTTAGTGCACCCCTTAGCTTTAGACAATTAGAAGAAAGCCACCAAAACTATGGAGTATTAATGAAGAATGCATGATATTACTGAGACCAAGTTGGAGCGAGGGCCGTTATTCTTGCCCTCATTAAGAATGGACAAACTTTCATTGCCTTCCTTGAACTACTGTGCAAAAGAGGCATGCTTGACCAGTCAAAATTTTTGCTAGCTACACCCCACCCCTACGCTCTATTCACTGAACTAGAGATGAGTGATCTCAGAGAGTTCAGGGGCAAAATCTCTTGCCCCCAAATTCCACTGCAGGTTGCAGTGGTTCAAGAAATGGCTGGAACTGACCACTACAAAACAATCACTCCATAAGGTGGAGGTGGGGAGAGTCCTGGATGGCCTCTCAACTCTCCTAAGCTGAACACTGCCACTACTGGGGGCCTCCGGGCCTTTTTCAGAGGGAGATGGAGGTGTGTTTTTTTTACCTGATTGGCTTTGGGGTAGTCTTGGGACACACAAAAAATACTTATGAGCACTGCATGCAGCCTGCCAGGAACATTTGCCCATCCCTACATTAAACCTTTACAGCATGGTGAGTAACACTCCAAAGAGAGTCACTGATCAAAACTACAGACTAGGCAGCTGGAAGAAGACACATATACTACCAAAATGCTTTCTAAGTCTTAGGAAGTACAACATATCAAGTGCACACTTCTTCATAAGAACAGAACAGAACTTGAACAGTAATTTTAAAAATGAAGGAAGTGTGGAAATCAAACAAGTCTTGGTAATGGGTAGACCCAAACAGGTTTTTCTGGCATTGATTTGTTTGTTCGGGGGGCATGGAGGAACACTATGACATGTGAGCTCTTACTTGTAAACTGAAGCATTACAGCCAAGTCAGGTTTACTACCTCAGAAATTTACTCTGGCAGAGGACCTCTTTGACATCTGACATTTCACTGAGGACAACGACAAAGAACTTGAATCCCACAATGATACAACAGCCCAGTTCTTCCAAACTTGACTTTATAATTTATGACACTATGTTATTATATCCCTTTAATAAATTGATGGGTAGGTGAGGAGATTTTGAGTGTGACTACACAGCAGGAAAAATGCAAATTGATCTGCCTTGAAGTCACACCCAGGAAGCTGGGTTCCCCTGGGTTAATTCACTTCAGCCAACTGCAAAGGAGCAAGTAGAGAGAGGGAAGGAAATTCGCATTTTGCAGCTTGTTAAGGTAGCTCTGCTTTGGCCATCCAGATTTGCAGGAGACATGGTTAGAGCAGAACTACCAAAACAAACTGGAAACAAGGCTGAGAGATAATCATTCACTGCTCTTTTTGTTTCCTTTGATTACCTAGCTGCCTAGTGCTAGGGCAGCAAGTCTTTAAAAGAAAACAGAGAGGAAGGAAGAAATGGCACAGGAAGGAAAGCGAAGGGAAGGAGAAAACAAGCAGACCTAGGCACTAGATTTGGGGAGGAAAGGATTCAAACAGCAGCCGGTTTCCCCTCTGCCCTGTCTCTCTCACTATTGCTGTAGCCAGGTGTAATAACTTCACATTGGCTCAAGTAATAACACTGCTTGAACTGATGCAAATGCATTTGATTCCAAAAAGGTAAAAGCCCCAGCAACAAAGGAAAAATCTACAAATTGAGTGGGGAAATTTCAGGCTTGTACATCATGTAGTCAATGGAAAATAACGCAAATCTGTCCACCCCAGTCCCAGAGCATTTCCTGCAGTATTTGTCAATGTAGTCAAACCTAAGAGAAACACTAAGTATTTCAAGGTACCATCTGAATCCCAAATAGATAATCTGTGGCAGGTAGAATTAGTAGGAGAGGGCTCATCACAGTTGCAGGAGGACACAGGGATTCAGGTATAGTGAATTCTCTGTAATAGTTACAAAAATCTTGTGTCCCATCTAGACTACTCCTCTGTCCCACCAGTGGAACCTACCTGCTGAGAGTTACTGTGCCATCAAGCACCTGGTACTTTCCTGCCACAAATACAGTGGTGCCTCGCTAGACGATGTTAATCCGTTCCACGAGGATCGCTGTCTAGCGAAAACATCATCTAGCGAAGCACGTTTTCCCATTGGAATGCACTGAAATCGCTTCAATGCGTTCCAAGGGAAAACGCAGTCGTCTTGCGAAATTTCCCATAGGGAAACATCGTCTAGCGAGTGAGGGTCCCCATAGGAATGCACTGACAGCTGCACTGACAGCTTTTGACCACTAGTCGGCGCACTCCTATGGGAAAACCTCATCGTCTAGCGAAAATCGCCATAGGGAAACATCGTTTTGCGAAGCGCAGTAGCGCTCGCAAAAAGGCATCGTCTAGCGATTTCCTCGTCCTGCGAGGCAATCGTCTAGCGAGGCACCACTGTATCAACATTAAGGATAAATTATAATGGTAGTCAAAGGATTTTTCACGGAAATTTGTCCACGATTAGTAACTTTTTCAGAGAAGTTTCTAATCGCCCCTATGATTTATTGGAAATCAACTTAAATACTGCCGCAATATGTTTTTAAGGCCTATTACTTTCCACTATTTTCCCAAGATTCTTCTTGCACCCTAATCCTACTCCTCCAAGAGCATTACATCCAGCCATAACTGTATTCACGATCCTACAAGACTTAATTGGAAGTCTCAGGACAAGCCATTAGTAGGCTTGGCAAGAAGACATAGATCATATTTTCCTCTTTTAAAAGCTTGAGGCTTATGGTTAAAATTTGGGATGGTAGATGACTTCACCAATTGAAAGTGTTTTCCCATTTCAAATCCGTTAACTGATTCTATTTCCTGAGTACCTCAAGAAACATTTCATCCAAGTTCTCAGCAAAGCCTCTGAGAGTGTTTATGTACATTTCCAAGCTTGCTCACCCATCCTTCATTCCACATGACTGCCTGCTCCCATCATTATTATACACAAGACAGTGGTACATTTTCATGCCAAAGTTTTAACAGCCTGCACTATCCTGATAGAAATCCAACATTCCTTTGAAGCACAGAGGAGAAATTGTTGAGCTTAAAAAGTGACAGCAACATGAATCCAGTGACCCAAATAAATGTATGTTTTGAACCATATTAAGTCAAGGGTCAGAATCAAAACCAACTGCAGTGTATTAAATATTCAGTAACATCTGTGTGGTTTCTAGAAAAACTCAGGCACCGAAATAGATCTTACTGCTGTTGTACAAGCTGTATTCAAGCTGAATTAAGCTAAGGCTGCATCCTACGTAAAGGGATGCAAATGTATATATTATACAACAGAAAAATGGGAGAGATGAAGCTGTGGGGAACTGGCTACATTTGCACACTGAATAGCTTACTAGTTATTATAATGCTGCTTCACTCACTTGCCTCCTGATTTAAATCTTGTTTTCAGTCTGTAATTTAATCATCATGTTTAGGATGGCAAAGTGTGCTGTTCAGGCTTGGAAACGCAGGAAGGAATTAACAAAAGTTCAAATGGTCATCAAGACAACAATCCATACTAGATTTAGTTTGGTTTTATATTTTATCACTCTGGCTGAAATCCTGTTGCGCAGCATCACATATGCAAAGGAGGTGATGTCATCACCAGTGGCAAATTCTGATTAAGGACAAATTGCTGCCAACTAAAGTTGATTTTGCCGCATATGCAAGTGGTAAACAAAGTGATGAAGATGTGTGTATCTTGAAATCCCCTAAGGAAGCCTTGAATCAGCAGGAATTTGCTCCTGCCAATGACATTATCACTGTTGTGCATGGGAAGCTGTGCAACAGGATTTTAGTCACTGTTTTTGATGCTTCCTGCAAATCATTACATCCTTCCTGGTCAATCAGTAAAGCAACTGACCTGTTTAATTTCCCTACTACTGATCACTTTAGGCTAGTTCTTACTGAGATGGGAGAAACTTGTGCCTGGGCTGTACTATTTCTGTTCCAGATGATGATGATGATGATGATGATGATGATGATTAATAATAATAATAATAATAATAATAATAATAATAATAATAATAATAATAAAGAAGCAGATAACATAATACACACAAAAGTTAAAGAACTGACAGAAAGGGAATATATCAAAAGACTGAAAAATCTTAAAATCAAAATTAAACGGTGGAAATACAATCAAAGCCATAAACACATGGGCCGTTCCAGTGATTAGATACCCAGCTAATAGATTGGACTCAAAATGAATTAGAAGAACTGGATTGAAAAACACGGAAACTAATGAACATGCATCACTCACTACATCCAAAAAGTGATGTGGACAGATTATATTTACCATGAAAAATTGGAGGCCGTGGATTGCTGCAAATACAGCAGGTAGTAGAGGAGGAAAAAATAAGCCTAAATGATTATATCAGTACAAGCAGAGAAAAATTATTTAAGGCAGTGAAAACTGAGAATATTTTGAAAATGACAGAAACAAAGGCTCAATATAAGAAACAACACTTTGAAAATAAATTAAACAGCAGAAAAAATAAACCACTACATGGACAAAAACTGAGCATGATCATAATTCAACATGGGCATGGCTAAAACTGGGGGACCCTTAAGAAAGAAACCGAAGGCTTGATTTTTGCTGCACAAGAACAAGCACTCCAAACCAACATGATGAAAGCTAAGATCCAAGGAGTTAGTGCTAACAGCAAATGTCGACTCCGCCAAGAAAAATATGAAACTGTGTCACATCTCATCTGTGAATGTCCAGATTGCACAAACAGATTACAAAGTTAGACATGACACAGTGGCAAAGTTAGTGCACTGGTCATTATGCAAAAAAATATAACTTGCCAGCCGCCAAAAACCTGTGGGAACATCAGGTACAGAAGGTGTCAGAAAATGAGGAAGTCAAGATCTTGTGGGATTTCTGGATCCAAATGGACAGACACCTTGAACATAACACACCAGACATAGCAGTAATAGAATGAAGAAATGTCTGGATCATTGACATTGCAATTCCAAGGGATGCCAGAGTTGAAAATAAAGAATTGGAAAAACTAATGAAGTACAGAGACCTGGCAATCAAAACATCTCGCCTCTGGAAGAAACACACTTCAGAGGTCCCCATAGTCATTGGGGCTTTGGGAACAATATCAAGAAACTTCACACAGTACTATAAGCAGTTGCAGTTCTCATAAATCACACAATCAGAGCTTCAAAAAACGGCAATATTAGGAACAGCATACATACTGCGCCGATATTTAACAGATACTTAGGTTTTTGGTTAAACCTTGTACCTGTTATATAATACCAGTCAATGTTTTATAATGTTGACTGTGCCTGTTGTTTCTGAATGATGATGATGATGATGATGATGATGATGAATTGGAAAAAAATAGCAAAATATAGAGACCTTAGCAATTGAAACATCTCACCTCTGGAAGAAACACACTTCAGTGGTCCCCACAGTCATTGGGGCTTTGGGAACAATATCAAGAAACTTCACACAGTACTATAAGCGGTTGCAGTTCTCAGAAATCACACCATCAGAGCTACATAAAACAGCAATATTAGGAACAGCATACATACTGCACCAATATTTAACAGATACTTGGGTTTTAGGTTAAAACTTGTACCTGTTATATAATACCAGTTAATATTTTTATAATTTTGATTGATTGTGTTTGGCATTTTTTAATAACAATAATACAATCTTAGAACTGCAGAGCTGGAAGGGACCCTACGGATCATCGAGCCCAGCCCCTGTCACAGAAGCATAATAAAGAACTGAACTCCCAATCTCTGGCTCCGCAGCAAGAGACCTTAACCACAAAGGTATTCAGTGAAGCAAGCCCTTTATTCTTTTAAAAATCCATGGCTGTAGAAAGCTAAGCTAGAATACCTCTGCTTGATATCTTTCTTTTTGTTTCTTTTTATGGGGAGGAAATGTAAGAGCATTCAATCATGAGTGCCATCATCTGCAGTCTGAAGTGGTGCAACCTGATATTCTTCTAGTGTTTGCCTAAAAGTGGCTTTCTGGTCACTGAGGAGGGCCAAATATTTTAAGTGTTGCACATATGTAACGGAAACTAACATAACAAGAATTCTTGATATTCATCATAATTTCCACCTGAAATGGAAATTGAATATATTTTAACCACTTACATTCCCCCTTATTCATCTCCTTCCCCAATATTAAATGAGTTAAAGCAAGTACTTCCTATTTATAGTCCATGATTAAACATATTTTATGATTCCTCAGCTTAACCAAATGATAAAAAACTACCCACAGATTTTTTTCTTTTGGATGGCACACATTAAGAAGCTTCACGTAGATATACAGGAAAATCAATTGCTGAGCTTAAAGTGCAGCTCACATTACAGAAACTACAAACTCTGACTAATTATGATAAGTTGCTATGTAAATTACTCTGTGACATTTCCAGCAATCAATTTCAGGCTTAAATAGATGAAGCCTTTGGCTGTAAACTGGAATAGGAACCCAACAACTGTATCAACAATAACCACAGTAAAGATTGTCAGGGATAGCATGAACAGAATAATTATCTTTTCAGAAGCAAAAAAACTGTCGGAGTTTTTGCAACCTTGCATGCTGCCTTTAGTAGGTTTGGCTGGGAGGGACCTTTCTGGGCTGGGGTGACTGCTAATCTATCCAGCAGTATCCAGTTGTTCCTTCCCTGCCTCAGCACTCAAAAAGAATCCCACCTCTCTGCTCTGTTTCTTTTTACCCCTTTTGTCTGTTGGAAGTCAGTGAGTCTGTTGAGGCCTGTTACTCACAGCAGCCATGTTTTTAGCTTGCTGTTATCTGTTCATTGTAAGTAAATGAAACCTTTGATTCTTTCTTCTTACAAATGTCTCAGAGTGGGTCATTGAGATTGTAAGTGCCAATTGATGAGAAAGAGGAGTGGGCTAATCTGATAAACCTGAAGCTATTCTGGTCTGTGTATTCCTGCACTTCTGCTGAACAACTAGAGGAATTTAATCAAAATTCAAAAATCTGCAACAAAACTTATTTCTTTCTAATTTTAGAATTAATTTTAAAGGAATTATGTTTGCAGGGTGGAAGAGGCACTCCCCCACCCCTTATCACATGCTAAGGACCCACATCTTCCATCCCCATATGTAGTAGTAGTAGTAGTAGTAACTTTATTACGGTCAAAGACCAGTAAGCATCTCCATATGTACATATCACGTGTTGCCATTCAAGGGGGTCAAATTCCCACTATGCTGACAAAAGGGTGTTTTTTTGTTTTTGAGGGTGGCTTTTTTGTTTTGTTTGTTTTGCAGGAAAATGAGAGACTGAAGTTGGAGGTGGTCTATGCCACAGATGGTTCAGATAATTGCTATGTATTCAAAATCATAACAAAATTACCTGCATTTTTCTTGAGCTACCCCAAATTTCTCCCTCTGGGTCAAATTAGATTTTCTGCTTAGCACATTTTTAGAAGAGGTGCTCTGTTGCATGAAGAAAAACATCTGTTTCATGCTAAGTTCTTCAATTACATATCTCCCATTTAATATGATTTGTTATATGACTGGAAATCAGAAGATAAACATAGGCTCCATTTGGAAACTTGATTGTCAAGGCACATATCTCTGAGAAATCTTATTCTGAAGGAGAGAAAGATTAATTAAAGTCAATATGCATTTTGTTTAATGTCTAGTTTGGCCTTCAGAAGGCTAGCAGCTGTATGCTGTCTTCTCTAACCAGAGAAGCAAGTAAGTGACTTACAGAATTCTGTGATGCCCACTATTTTTATTTTTTTGTAAACATGTGCCTCAGTAAAACTGGACAGACCTTTGTACAAATGGATATCAATGGACAGCCAATACAGAAATAAAATAGATCACATAATCTGAAGCAGAGCATGGAGAAGCTGTATACTCTCTGCCAAAACAAGAACTGGACTGGACTGTTTTGAAGACCATGAATGGTTACTATCAAAAATTAGAGTAAGAAGAATACTGAAAGAATCATAGTGCCAAAGTATAGTTTAAATAACAATTGTGATGAATTTAAAGTACAATGGTGCCTTGACTTACGAACTTAATCCGTTCTGGAAGGACGTTCTTAAGTCAAAACGTTCGTAAGTCAAATCAGCATTTCCCATAGGAATGCATTGAAAACCTATTAATCCGTTCCGGCTGTTTTTTGTTCTTATGACGAGGCGCCGTTTGTAAGTCAAAGCATTAGTTCCCATAGGAACTAATGCAAAACTGGTTAATCCGTCCTCTACCACTAGGGGGAGAATTTTTTTTAAACCTAAGATGACTTAGGTTAAAAAAAGGGGCAGGAAAGGAGGGAGGGAGGGAACAAACACCTTTTAAACAGAACACTTTTAAAACCAAGCAGCTTTAAACCAAACCAAGCACCTTTTAAACCAATTTTTACATTTTAAAATTACAGTACCAGGCAGTACCAGGCAGTACCAGGCAGTACCAGGCAGTCCAAAGTCCATTTCCCACTTTCCCCGCGGTTTGTTTTTTTTTTGTTCGTAAGTCAAAACTCCGTTCGCAAGTGAAAGCAAAATTTTGTGAACGGAGCAGTTCGTAAGTCGAAATGTTCATACTTTGGGGTGTTCGTAAGTCAAGGCACCACTGTACATATAAGGAACAGATTATTGAACTCTGGTGACCACAAACCAGAAGATGTGTGTATAGAAATGAGAGATATTTTCAGGAAAAAATACATAAACACTATTCCTGTAGTCAAAAGAAAAGAAAAGCCTAGATGAATGGCTGATAAAACTCTTAAAATTATTAATGGTAGATAAGAAGCAAAAGTGATAGGAATAGAGTCAGAATCTTAAATCCAACTTTTCAGGAACTGTCATATACAGGAAAACAGAATGATTGCATCAATAATTGGAAAGAAAAGAACAACAAGAGAGCTAAGACAAGACATCTCTTCCAGAAGTTCCAAGAATCAAAGGAAAATTTAAACATAGATTAGAGATGCTGAAAGATCAACAGGGGAACATATTGTCTGATCAAAATAAAATAGAGGAAGATAGAAACAATATATTAAAGAAGCACACAAAAGAGATGCAGGGGTGACAGATTCCTTTGAAGAATACAATGATGAAGAATGTGTAGTTTTAGTAAGTAAAGTGGAAGCTGCTCTCAAAGCAAATGGAAGAAATAAATCAGCAGAAGTATTGGCATCCCAATACAGCTATTTCAAGCCACAGAGACTGAATCTATCAAAATCCTAACTACAATATGCCAAGAAATATGGAAAACAAAACAACGGCCCACAGACTGGAAATATTCAATATATCTTCTAGTTTCAAAGAAAGATGACAGCAAAGAGTACTGTAACTGAAGGAACACTGCATTAGTTTCCAATGAAGGCCACAAAGACTTCTACCATATATGCAGAGAGAAAAGCCAGCTTGGCAAGGTGGGTTCAGAAAAGAAAGAAGCTCTATTGCAAATTGCTGGATAGCTCAGCAGTTTAAGTCTCTGGCTGCAGAACCAAAAGTTCAGAGTTCAATTCCCATGGGGCCTCTTTGACAGGGGCTGGATTTGATGATCTACAGGGTCCTCTCCAGCTCTGCAGTTCTAAGATAATTCTAAGAAATGTATTTTGTCCAATGCAGCATCCCAAAGAATTTCAGAAAATCAGTTTGTGCATTATAAATTACAGCAAAGCTTTTGACTCTGTGAATAATGAAAAGCTATGGGTTGATCTAAAAGAAATGTGATACCACATTTTGAGTGCCGCAATATTTGACTGTCCTCATACGTAACCTATAGTCTGGGCAAAAAACTACATTGTTGTTGTTGTTTAGTCGTTAAGTCGTGTCCGACTCTTCGTGACCCCATGGGCCAGAGCACGCCAGGCCCTCCTGTCTTCCACTGCCTCCCGGAGTTGGGTCAAATTCATGTTGGTAGCTTCGATGACACTGTCCATCCATCTCGTCCTCTGTCGTCCCCTTCTCCTCTTGCCTTCACACTTTCCCAACATCAGGGTCTTTTCCAGGGAGTCTTCTCTTCTCATGAGATGGCCAAAGTATTGGAGCCTCAGCTTCAGGATCTGTCCTTCCAGTGAGCACTCAGGGTTGATTTCCTTCAAAACGGATAGGTTTGATCTCCTTGCAGTCCAGGGGACTCTCAAGAGTCTCCTCCAGCACCACAATTCAAAAGCATCAATTCTTCGGTGGTCAGCCTTCTTTATGGTCCAGCTCTCACTTCCATACATCGCTACTGGAAAAATCATAACTTTTGTCGGCAAGGTGATGTCTCTGCTTTTTAAGATGTTGTCTAGGTTTGTCATCGCTTTCCTCCAAAGCAGCAGGCGTCTTTTAATTTTGTGGCTGCTGTCACCATCTGCAGTGATCATGGAGCCAAGGAAACTAAAATCTGTCACTGCCTCCATATCTTCCCCTTCTATTTGCCAGGAGGTGATGGGACCAGTGGCCATGATCTTCGTTTTTTTTAAATGTTGAGCTTCAGACCATTTTTGGCGCTCTCCTCTTTCACCATCATTAAGAGGTTCTTTAATTCCTCCTCACTTTCTGCCATCAGAGTGGGATCATCTGCATATCTGAGGTTGTTGATATTTCTTCTGGCAATCTTAATTCCGTTTTGGGATTCCTCCAGTCCAGCCTTTCGCATGATGCATTCTGCATATAAGTTAAATAAGCAGGGAAACAATATACAGCCTTGTCGTACTCCTTTCCCAATTTTGAACCAATGAGTTGTTCCATATCCAGTTCTAACTGTTGTTTCCTGTCCCACATATAGATTTCTCAGGAGATAGATAAGGTGGTCAGGCACTCCCATTTCTTTAAGAACTTGCCATAGTTTGCTATGGTCCACACAGTCAAAGGCTGTTGCGTAGTCAATGAAGCAGAAGTAGATGTTTTTCTGGAACTCTCTGGCTTTCTCCATAATCCAGCGCATGTTAGCAATTTGGTCTCTAGTTCCTCTGCCCCTTCGAAATCCAGCTTGTACTTCTGGGAGTTCTCAGTCCACATACTGCTGAAGCCTACCTTGTAGGATTTTGAGCATAACCTTGCTAGCGTATGAAATGAGGGCAATTGTACGGTAGTTGGAGCATTCTTTGGCACTGCCCTTCTTTGGGATTGGGATGTAGACTGATCTTTTCCAATCCTCTGGCCACTGCTGAGTTTTCCATACTTGCTGGCATATTGAGTGTACCACCTTAACAGCATCATCTTTTAAGATTTTAAATAGTTCAACTGGAATGCCATCACCTCCACTGGCCTTGTTGTTAGCCATGCTTTCTAAGGCCCACTTGATTTCACTCTCCAGGATGTCTGGCTCAAGGTCAGCAACCACACTATCTGGGTTGTCAGGGACATCCAGATCTTTCTGGTATAATTCCTCTGTGTATTCTTGCCACCTCTTCTTGATGTCTTCTGCTTCTGTTAGGTCCCTACCATTTTTGTCCTTTATCATGTCCATCTTTGCACAAAAGGTTCCTTTAATATCTCCAATTTTCTTGAACAGATCTCTGGTTTTTCCCTTTCTATTCTTTTCCTCTATATCTTTGCACTGTTCATTTAAGAAGGCCCTCTTGTCTCTCCTTGCTATTCTTTTGAAGTCAGCATTCAATTTTCTGTAACTTTCCCTATCTCCCTTGCATTTTGTTTCCCTTCTCTTCTTTGCTATTTGTAAGGCCTCGTTGGACAGCCACTTTGCTTTCTTGCATTTCCTTTTCTTTGGGATGGTTTTTGTTGCTGCCTCCTGTACAATCTTACGAGCCTCCATCCATAGTTCTTCAGGCACTCTGTCCACCAAATCTAGTTCCTTAAATCTGTTCTTCACTTCCACTGTGTATTCACATGGAATTTGGTTTAGATTATACCTGACTAGCCCAGTGGTTTTTCCTACTTTCTTCAGTTTAAGCTTGAGTTTTGCTATAGGAAGCTGATGATCAGAGCCACAATCAGCTCCAGGTCTTGTTTTTGCTGACTGTATAGAGCTTCTCCATCTTTGGCTGCAGAGAACATAATCAATCTGATTTCGGTATTGCCCATCTGGTGATGTCCATGTGTAGAGTCGCCTCTTGTGTTGTTGGAAAAGAATGTTTGTGATGACCAGCTTGTTCTCTTGACAAAACTCTATTAGCCTTTGCCCTGCTTCGTTTTGAACTCCAAGGCCAAACTTACCTGTTGTTCCTTTTATCTCTTGACTCCCTACTTTAGCATTCCAGCCCCCTATAATGAGAAGAACATCTTTCTTTGGTGTCAGTTGTAGATGGTGTTGTAAGTCTTCATAGAATTGGTCAATTTCAGCCTCTTCAGCATCGGTGGTTGGTGCATAAACTTGGATTACGGTGATGTTGAAAGGTCTGCCTTGGATTCGTATTGAAATCATTCTATGATTTTTGAGATTGTATCCCAGTACAGCTTTTCCCACTCTTTTGTTGACTATGAGGGCTACTCCATTTCTTCTATGGGATTCTTGCCCACTATAGTAGATATGGTAATCGTCTGAATTGAATTCGCCCATTCCCGTTTATTCCTGCCATCTCCTGTTTGACCACATCCAGCTTACCAAGGTTCATAGATCTTACATTCCAGGTTCCTATGCAGTATTTTTCTTTGAAGCATCAGACTTTCCTTTCACTTCCAGGCGTGTCCGCAGCTGAGCGTCCTTTCGGCTTTGGCCCAACCACTTCATTAGCTCTGGAGCTACTTGTCCTTGTCCTCCGCTCTTCCTCAGTAGCATGTTGGACGCCTTCCGACCTGAGGGGCTCATCTTCCAGCGTCATATCTTTTAGCCTTTTGTTTCTGTCCATGGTGTTTTCTTGGCAAAGATACTGGAGTCACTTGCCAGTTCCTGCTCCAGGTGGATCATGTTTAGTCAGAACTCTCCACTATGACTTGTCTGTCTTGGGTGTCCCTTCACGGCATAGCTCATAGCTTCTCTGAATTACTCAAGCCCCTTCGCCATGACAAGGCAGCAATCCGTGACGGGGAAAAAAACTACATTAGGTAAAGGTAAAGGTTCCCCTTGACATTTAGTCCAGTCGTGTTTGACTCTAGGGCGCGGTGCTCATCTCCGTTTCCAAGCCGTAAAGCCAGCGTTTGTCCGAAGACAGTTTCTGTGGTCACGTGGCCAGCACGACTAGACACGGAACACCGTTACCTTCCCACCATGGTGATACCTATTTATCTACTCACATTTGCTAGCTTTCAAACTGCTAGGTTGGCAGGAGCTGGGACAAGCGACGGGAGCTCACGCCGTCGCGTGGATTTGATCTTACGTTTGCTGGTCTTCCGACCTTGCAGCACAGAGGCTTCTGTGGTTTAACCCGCAGCGCCGCCACGTCCCAAAAAACTACATTAAGAAGACACAAATAATGACTACAGAATAATTGTATGATTTTAATGTTGTCAATGAAGAAATCAAAATGATTAAAGCTTTTCTATATCTTAGCTCACTCCTCAATCTAAATGGAAACTGCAGCCAAGAAGTCAGAAGAAGACTGAGACCTGGAAAGGCAGCTATGAAGACAATATAAAAAACGTTCATGTGCAAGGATGTGTCATTGGTGACCAAAGGCAAAATCATCAATACTATAGCATTCTTGATGTACAGATGTAAATTCTGGAGAATGAAGAAAAGTGGCAGGGAAAAACTTGATTCATTTGAAACTTTATTTGTCTACCTGGCCTCTTTCTTCCATCATATCTGTAAAGCAATCCAGCTTTACAGATATGATAAGGCAAAGATGCCAGAAAGACAAATAAGTGGGTGCTAGATAAAATCAGGATAATCAGTGTGGTTTAAGGGATAGAATGACAAACTAAGGAGACCTGGGTTAACTTGGCCATATAAACTCTCTCTCTCTCTCTCTCTCTCTCTCTCTCTCTCTCTCTCTCTCTCTGTGTGTGTGTGTGTGTGTGTGTGTGTGTGTGTAACTGGTGAAGCCATTCCTTAAATATCTCAGTTACCTTTAAAGTTCTGTTAGGGTTGCTAATAGGTTTTGATTTGAAGCTACATAATTAAGTAACTAGACCAAGTCAAAACAGAGCTGTCTCTGAAAATTATTAAACTGAGCAGATCCTATTTTGGACATAGCACGGTAAGACAAGACACACTGGAAAAGACAGGAATGTCATGTTTAAGGCCCCCAGTGCTTTATCCCATCCACAGCACTCCCATGTCTGCTGACGTAGCAAAGGAAAGCCTGCAAAATTTCTTCCAATGGCAGACATGCCTCTCCACAGGGGAGAAATTTGTTGTTCATGTGAAACTTGGATAGATCTTAGCCTTTTAAAATACAGAAATTCATCTGGCTATCTTTGTATAAATACTTCATTCCTTTTCTGGGCACAAGAATAAGTTGTATTTAATTCATAGCAAAGCAGTTTTCTCTTCAGACATTTTATCCTTTTAGTCTACTATTTCAAAAAAGAAAACTGAATCAGCCAGGCAGGTATTATTTTAAATGCTGTTATTTAACCTGTATTTCATACACAAGAAAATTCAAAAAGGTAAAAACTTGCAATCATAAAAAATACCGTTGGAAAAAGTTATTTCAGTGATATTCTAAAATCTAAAGAATATAATTCATAGCCTTAAGCCATTAGTGCATTGACACATAGAAAGTCTAAAATTAAAATCTCTTATTGAAGCCAGCATAAAAATCATGAGTTTTTTAGTCCATGGCACCTATTTCTCATTCCCACTAGCTCTATCTAAATAAACCCATTTTATATCATTGCTGTTGATAACATCACCTATGGCTTGTCTATCTTGCCATCTCATTCCTATCAAACAATATCATACTTTTGTTTGGATTGAATTGCTTTTGAAGTTATAGATCTAAATAAGCTGTAGTTATCATTTTGCACGAACAGCATAAAATCAGTAACTGCCCTACAGAGCATACAGTGACATCATTTTATCCAACATACACAGTCTAAGTAATCTTTCACTTTTTAAGAAAGATTATGATGTTGAGAATAAAAACATAATTCTCACAGAAATCGTTTCTAATTTCTGCTCCTGTAATAAAGAAATATAGCAGGCTAGATAGCTCAGTGGTTTAGGTTTCCTGCTGCAGAACTAGGTGTTGGAAGTTCAATTCTCCATTGTGCCTCCAAGGAGAAGAGCCAGCCTGTGTGGCTGTGAGCAAGCTGCATACTCCCAGGGCACCCCAGAAGAAGGGAAGGGTAAATATTTATTTATTTATTTATTTATTTATTTATTTATTTATTTATTTGATTTCTATCCCACCCATCTAGACCAAAGGTCTACTCTGGGCGGTTTACAAATTTAAAAACAATAAAACCAAAAAACATATATTATAGATCCAAGGTGGCGAAAGTATAAGAAATTAAGATCTGGCAGGCGGATCTCCACTGGCAAGTCACTTCTGAGTACTTTCTACCTAGAAAGCCTTGGAGAGGGTCACATTAGGTCAGAATCAACTGGATGGCACACAATTATTAGTACTAGTCAAAGAATAAACATTAACTGTTATTCCACCAGGTAGAACAATTGGAGTACTTATAATAGAACAATGCTTATTAAAATTTTTCTAATAGAGCCAATAAGGTATTTATTGAACTTTATTTTCATGCTAGTGCCTCTCTTCTCATAAAAGCAGCTAAGACATCTCTGTCAGTGATTCAAGGTGAAAAGAACAGCTGCATTTTGTTTATAACTGTACCAGCTAAGTTGAGGTGCTTGTTTAAAAGCAAAGCAATTTTGAATGATTTCCATGAACAAAATCCTGTACTTTGACAGTAATTCTAGGAAAAGTTGAAGGCAGCAGGAAAAGTAGAAGATTGAACATGAGATGGATTAACTCAGTAAAGTTTGCAAGGCTTGAAGGCTGTTGATGATAACGCTTTTTGAAGGCTGGTAGTACGTACAATCACCATAAATCACAAGTCACAAGCACATAACCACAAATAGTGATTCTATCTCCAGAATTGTTTTCAGTAGGTTGCCTTCTGGAAAAAATTCTTTTCACGTGTGGGACCTGTCCAAGAACTATGTTGTGACAGTGTATTATTATATGACATTTGCTTCTGTGCGAAATTTCATTTTTAAGTTGCTTATCTACTTTCTGTTCAAAAATTTAACATACATTAACCAAAACTCTGTTCTCATTCAAAATCTGCCATTCTCAGAATTTTACAATACACTTCTCCAGTTCAGAAAAATGCAGATATTAGGGAAGGTTACTAACAAAAAATGCACACACCAGTGAATAAGCATACCAAATGTACAGAAACACATTACATAATGAAAATGCTTGAAAAACATGTGAAGAAAAAACTGCAGGGTTGTACCATTTTATGCTGACATAGATGTATTACGAGAAATGAACATAAAATGTGTACACATTTTTGTGCAAGTTCAAAAATAAATCAGTTTAGGATGAATTGAGTTTAAGAATTAAAAAAAAATCCAAGTTGTGCACAAAACAAACTTCAGACTGGAATGATAACAAACCAAACCAAACTGAAATTGAGATGTCCACCAATCTCTATTTGCATTAATGAGCGATGACCACTCCCCATAGGGTTTTGCAGTGTTCTGTTTGAAATACAAGAAGTAGAACTTTGAATACTGTTATGAAACCATCCACAGTGTAGACTGTCTAAACTGTATTACAGTTAGAACAATCCAATGTGTTTTGTTTTAAATCTCTTTCTAATTCCTACTAGAGATGGGGGTATTCGTAGGTCTGTGAGCCACTCTTCAACCTTGCAGTGAGGCTTGTCCTCCCGCCTCCTGCCAGGAGTGGCTTGCAGACCGCGAGCTCTGGAGCAATAGGAAGGGAGCGCGGAGCTCACAGCAACAGTGGAAGGTGAGTGGACGGTCTACCTCCAGGCGGCTGGACCCTTGTTATGTCCACCTGTGCGGGGGTATTTGTATTCATATACAAATACGAATACCCCCATCTCTAATTCCTACCATATAATTTGCCTTTTTTTTGTCACAGCTGATTGTTGATATTTTCATACAGCTATCCACCATAATGTAGGGACGTAGTGGCGCTGCGGGTTAAACCGCAGAAGCCTCTGTGCTGCAAGGTCAGAAGATGCTAGCAGTCGTAAGATGCTACTCCGTTGAGTGAGCTCCCATCACTTGTCCCAGCTCCTGCCAACCTAGCAGTTTGAAAGCATGTAAAAATGCGAGTAGATAAATAGATACCACCTCGGTGGGAAGGTAACGGCGTTCCGTGTCTAGTCGCGCTGGCCACATGACCACAGAAACTGCCTTCGGACAAACGCTGGCTCTACGGCTTGGAAACGGGGATGAGCACCGTGCCCTAGAGTCGGACACGACTGGACTAAATGTCAAGGGGAACCTTTACCTTTACCTATCCACCATAATCCTCAAACCTGTCCTAGTTACTGCTAGTGCATAAATGCATATTGGACTAGGAGCGTTTACTCATATTGATATCATTTCCCACTTACATATGATGAATCACATTTGCCTTTTTATTACTTGGTGGCTGAAATCCTGTTGTGCAGCTCCCATCACGTAACTTGAAGTTACACAAGCTGTAGGCAAAATCACACCAAACTGAAGTGATATTCATGAAGGACTTCCACAAGTGTGCTATGTAATCATGTGGTTACTCATGCAATCAATTGCAAAATGAAAACTGCCAGGGCATAATACCCTGCACAGTTTCGCAGGCATAACTTTATGTTAGGCCAACTTCAACAGGATTTCAGCCACTGTTTCAGTCTAGGGAGCTCCTGGTGTTTCTGCTTGTACACTCATCTTTCCAAATAATTTGGTGTTCTCTGCCAATGGAGTTTCTCTTTCCATGCCTTGTGAATTGCATCTGTTCCTATACTCTGTATTATGTTCTTTAATCAGTTACCAATCCTTCAGAGAGCTGCTTGTCTTATCCCATAACTGTTGTACAGTCTAAACGTATTTGGAAGTCTGTCACTGTAGAAACTATATAATGTTGTTGTCACACCAGCAAAATGTTTTTGAGTTACTCCTCGTGAATTTCGACTTCTTTTTTCGGGTTCAGATAACGCAAGGCCATTATTGATTCTCTGTGCTATCTCCACATCAAATCTAACCCGCTGGGAGACTACTACTATATTTGTTCTGTGTTTCAGTGTGCAGTACAACTGACATCCCATTGAGTGTGTACTCAGTGAAAAACAGGATGAAGCAAATTATGTTTCAAAAAGAAGCAAATCCTTCTTAGAAATTAAAATATATTCAACTGATATTGTAGATGGTTACAACTGTTCTTGTGGCTGCTGATAATGTAGCACTACATATTTTCTTCTTCTACAGCATTTCCCTGTAATATATAGGTAAGTGTGGTAGTTGAAGATGAGGTATAGGAGGCTAATGTACATGGAACCTTTACAAGTTTTAACAAGGTCACTGGTTACTTCAGCAATTAACCTTCTGCCTGCACATTTAAAGAAAAATCGTATTTCAGTATTTCTTCTCGTAGCAGAATTACTATAGCACAGTTACGATAAATAACAGAACTTGCATGTTGAATTTCTCCATGTTCGAATTCAACACATCCTCCTTACTCTTATGTGGGCAACATACATATTTAAAACTTTGCAAAATTATGATAATATGAAAATTGATTTTTTAAAAAATATATCAAACTGGAATTTAACTGATTCTTTCTCAGGCCATCAGATAATGGGAAAAGAAAGTCACAACAGAAGGCCAGTCTACCTGGAAGACAATGAGAAGTGCTGTAGGCAATCCAGATGTATTACAAAAACAAAAGCAAGTGGCAGCTTGACTAGCCAGAAGTTAACACCAAGACATTGAATGTGTAGAGAGGGGAGCAGGGCTGGATGACTACTGACATCCTCAATCTCAACCACACTTCTGGACACATTCCAACACACCATAAGCAACTGAAAGAGGGGTCACCTGCATACAAGTTGCATGCATGCATACCTGAGGTTCCCAACCATGTGGAGGCTACCATGTATATACAATACAGTATGTTAACTTGATCATTAAGTGTAAGGATGTGTCACTGGAGACCAAGACCAAGATCATCCACATTCTTGTATTTTCAATCACCATGGACAGGTGTGAAAGCTGGGCAGTTAAGAAAGCTGACAGGGAAAAAATGATTTGTTTGAAATGTGGTACTGGAAGAGAGCTTTTCAGATACTCTAGAGCAGCGGTCCCCAACCTTTTTCGGACGGCGGACCGGTTGGGGGTGCGGGCTCCGTGTGCGGACCGGTTGGGGGGCGGGGGCACCCCTGCGCTCACAGGTGGGCATGTCATGCTTGCGGGTGGGCGTGTCGCGCTTGCGGGTGGGTGTGTCAAGCTCATGCGCATGCACGCAAGTATGACACTCCCCTCGCGCTCGTGCGTGACATGCCCACCTCTTGGGCGAGCCCGGCCTTGAGCGGAGGGAAGGCGGCTTCGCCATGGCGGCCTGCTCGAGCCTGGAGGACCTCAAGCTGACAGGTGGAGCGCCTGAGCCAGGCCTTCCGGGACGAGGGCTTCCGCGCCCTCTTCGTTGAGTACACTGCCAAGGTGGCAGCCCTGGAGCGCCAGCGGGGCGTCGAGGCCCACTTCCTCCACCCGAGCACCGGCTTGGTGCTGCGGACCAGCCAGGCCGGCCTCCACCGCTGCTACTTCAACCTCTGTGTCCACCGGCTGGTGGGGCAGCCCGAGTGCCGCCTGGCGCCCGGCGGCGGCGGCTGGTCCCTGCCGCACTGCCTGGCCCCTGGCCGCGAGGAGCTGAGCCGCCTCCAGGGCCATGTCCTGGATGAGGCGGAGGAAGCGGGCTGAGCAGGCGGCCAGGCGGAGGGTGTCCGGGTGGGCACAGAGGTTGAGGTAGCAGCGGCGGAGGCCGGCCTGGCTGGTCCGCAGCACCCAGCCGGGGCTCGGGTGGAGGAAGCAGGCCTCAACGCCCCGCTGGTGCTCCAGGGCCGCCACCTCGGCGGCGTACTAGGTGAAGAGGGCGCGGAAGCCCTTGTCCCGGAAGGCCTGGCTCAGGTGCTCTGCCCGTCAGCTCGAGGTCCTCCAGGCTCGAGCGGGCCGCCATGGCGAAGCCACCTCCCCTCCGCTCAAGGCCAGGCTCGCCCAAGAGGTGGGCGTGTCACGCACGAGCGCGAGGGGCATGTCATGCTTGCGTACATGCGCACGAGCTCGACACACCCACCCGCAAGCGCGACACGCCCCCGTGCGTGCGGGGGGGCGGAGGTCCGTGTCCGCGGCCCAGTTCAAGGAAGCCCACGGACCGGCACCGGGGCGCGGACTGGGAGTTGGGGACCCCTGCTCTAGAGTGCCAGAAAGATGAACAAATGCACCCTAGATCAAATGAAGCCCAACCCATCTCTGCAGGCAAAAATGTTGAAACTGAGGCTGTCCTACTTTAGACACATCATGAGAAGGGCAGGGTTCTCTAGAAAAGACTGATGCTGGGAAAGGTGGAAGGGAGCAGGAAAAGAGGAAGAAAGAGGAAGACCACGTTCAAGAGGGACTGACTCCCTAAAGGAAGCCACAGGCTTGAGTTTACAAGAGCTGAGTTGGGCTGTTGAGGATAGGACATTTTGGAGATCATGTATTCATGGAGCTGCCGTAAATTGGAGGTGACTTGACAGTACATGACAACAGCAATTTGCTCCTCTCTCCCTTTACCATCACTCAGACTTCAAGGTTCTATGACTGAACTATGTTTTAGTTAGGGATGGAAAATAGTTCTGTTGGATTCAACAGTCTTGACAAAAGTTCAGCCTGAGGCTCCTTGTCAGAAGAAATGCACCGCATTTGTGGATTTGCGCATTTGTGAGGGTTATGAGGTATTTTGGAGAAATAAATCATTCACAAAACTGAAAAGTTTAAAATGTGAACAGCTAAAATGCATACAGTTGGAAACATAAGCACAGGCAGGGTGTAGTCGATGAGGAAAATTGAAGTAAAAGGTGTATTAAAATGTACATGTTATGGAAAAGGATCTAGCATTTCCCTGTACAAGGTGAAGCACCTTCCCTGTGAAAAGATGCCTAGAAGAAACAAGGATGAGAAGAAGATGAAGGTGGCATATAGAGAACAGCAGTGAAATTAAGACTGAGAGATCTTCACATCCCCAGGCTCTGGTAAGTCCCTTTGCCTGAGTTAAATTAGGGAAAAGGAGGGAAGGGGCAATTGGGCATGGTATGTGGCTGACAGAACCAGTTATCTACGTCAGGCATTCTCAACCTTTTTGGGGGTCTCAGCTCTTTTAGGAGCTCTTCTCAGGTTCCAGGGTCCCCTGTCAAACAAGGAAAGCCTTTGGCTGTGTGCAAACAAGGATACACGACGAACAGATGAATCTGTGGCTCCCTTCAACTGTGCTAGGGCCCCCGTTGATAATGGCGGATCTATGTGGTAAAGAGAACTGGTTAACCAGTGGGTCTAGGTCAAAGATTCGAAACTAAACTGAGTAGGGAAAATGTAGCCTCCTTCATAGTTTTTTTCTTCTTTGCCCTAAACAAGGAGAAAAGAAAGTGGAAATTGTAAAAATGTGGCCAAATGCAGATGAGTTGGTTCTGTTTTTCTTCCTTTTGAGCCCCAAGCAGAGTTCATTTACAGCTGCTTTAAGTTGCTCACAAGCGATTCAGAATCTTGTAAACAGGCCCCTCTGGAGATGAACAAAGGCAGTGGTCATTCTCTCCCTGAGCTTTGGGTTGAAAAGAATTCCCGAAAAGCTGCC
This sequence comes from Intellagama lesueurii, assembly GCA_037013535.1. Classification (NCBI taxonomy): domain Eukaryota; kingdom Metazoa; phylum Chordata; class Lepidosauria; order Squamata; family Agamidae; genus Intellagama; species Intellagama lesueurii. The sequence goes on along the minus strand of JBAJHW010000003.1, from coordinate 156,579,094 downwards.
AATATTTACATATGCAATAGCTGATTCAATCTTTCATGTGAGACGGAGACCATTCAGGGAATAGAAAGACCTTAGGAGTGGGATTCCAAAATGGCATGTTTATGTGTTTCATTCTTTTCTTGGTGTACTCTTGACTCCAATTAAGAGTGCTTTAGGGTTTGTGAGCTCAGAGAATGTCCTTGTATGCTAAAGAAAAAGCGGATGGCTCACATACAATCTTCCAGCAGGATGTTCCAAACTCAATTCACAACACCTGGATTTCTGGAAAACATCCCTTAATTATTATTTCCTTGAGGATATATACATGTTAACGTCGAAATGAGCCAGCAGTGTCTAGCTAAGAGCAGAGCCAGTTTTACCTGACCCCTGGATAATTTTCTCTCCTCCATTCACACAGCGTGCAGTCTGGCCAAACTTTAATATTTTTATTTTTTCTTTGGTTTCAGACTTCCTTGACTCTCTTCCACTGAAATGACAGGGACTAAAAAAATTGTGACTGGATGGTGCTCATATGTTTCAACTTAAAATATGAGAAAAATTATTCACTATTTTTTACATAAAAGTGCTTTTAAAATGAATCATAAGCTATGGAGTATTTAAAACCAACGTAACTTCAGATCATAGACTACCACTTGAACCTTTTTACATTCCCGAGTCATTTGTACAACATGGTTTGCAATTATAAGTGTAGTGTCGGCTGACTGCAAAAATCATTGCAAAAATCATTTAAGTACAAATAATCGGCATAACAATCTACAATAGAAAAACTGCAACTTTTTTGTACAATTTTCAAAATAATATTTCTCCTTTTTCCAATTTAGCATTATCTGATAAAGTCAACTTTACGATAGCATATGCTAAAATAAGTACACAATAGCAACAGAATTCTGTTAAGCAGGGATGTAAAAATTCACTTGCTTTGTCCTTGCATGCAAGGCCAGAAAATTACAAAATTATTATCATCATACCATAAAAGGGTGAAGTAACTTTAACACAAATTATATGAATTGTGAAAAAAGTGACAGCTGTTGCTTCATTACAATCTTTCTAGCCTTTTAGTTTTTGCATCTCTTTTAACTATAAGCCAATTGTTTTGTGCTTGTTGTGTGCACGTGCTTTTTCTTCTTTGGTGCAGAGACAGTTCGCACAAATTATGGACACCTTAATGAGAAAAAAAAATAGTGTTCCTTTTCTTACTCTTGGCCTTGAGGCAAGGCATCATCACACAGGCTTGAAAATTCTCCGAGATGCTCAAACTAATAACTCCTCTTTTGCATGTCTCATCAAGTTAAGACAGCGTACTAGATCAATGAGAACAAAGAATTCAGCAAAAATTAAAATAAAATAAATTGCACCTTTTCCCAGAAGTTAGGCTGAAGAGCCATCCCCATAACTGGTAATTCCAAAGTTATCAGTGTTTAGGTTCTCTGCACATCATCTAACTAAATAATGATAACCATATGCTGTCAAGCCAGTTCTGGCTTAAGGAGACCTTTTTTCAGGGGTTTCTAGGTAGAGCGTACTCAGAAGTGGTTTACCATTCTCTTCTTCTAGGCCACCAATGGCGAACCTATGGCACGTGTGCCACAGCTGGCACACAGAGCCCTCTCTGCAGGCACACGAGCCATAAGTCACCAGATCGCTACCCCTGGCAGCCAAACCTGAGGAGGAGGCTGCAGCTGCAGTGCTAGCACCCCAACAGGTGGCGGGCCAGGGTCCGGAGCAGCTGGTGCTGGCGGGGGTTGGACCCGACTGGAGATGGATCCAGAGTGGGGTCTGGAGGCACCTCTGTGCCCGGGATTCCCCCTTCCGCTTCTGCTGCCACCATGGCCCGCCGCCCACTGGTTTGTTTGTTTTTTTCCTGTTTGGGCACTCAGGCTCAAAAAGGTTAGCCATCACTGTTCTAGGGGATTCCTCAGACCATGCAGCTTGCTCAAGACCACACAGGCTGGCTCTTCTGGGATGCATAATAGGGAATTAAACTTCTGCAGCCAGATACCTAACTCACTGAACTCAGCTAACTATCTGATTAAATAGTTTTATATACTTTTATATACATTTACCATTTTAGCAACTAACCAATAATTCTTGCAGATATTCTTCAACTTGTCCATTTTACTGCTGGTTTACTTTCTACTACAGTTAAAACGTTTAGGGTCAATTCCAGTTCTTTTCAAACAAGTCATTCAAGCATTTGCTTTACCATCATTACTAGCTTCATACATTCCATTGTATATGTCCATATTGTACAATCCTCCTCCTCCTGGACCAAGTGGCTTAGAGACCAAACATCTAAAAAAAAGTAGCATCTGCCATATTTGTCCAGGCTTTTAAATCACTGTATTTGCATCTAGTTTCATAATGTGTCATCTGTGGTTTTATTGTATGGGTGTTTAATGTTTTGTGTTGGTTGAATAGTTTTTATTATCACATTTTTATGTAAAAAATCATTTTAATGCATAATACCATGAATATTTTAAAAAATATTCAAGCTGTATATGTGGCTGAAAGACTAAGCTACAAACTAGAAAGCTCCTTATCTCAGTCTTGCCTTTCTCATGACCTCACTGCATGATCCTAGGCAAGCCATGGTCTCAGCTTCTCATTCTATATCAAATTTGGCTTAAAAATACTGATACCTTAAAAGATTGTTGCCACACTGGCCGGAATCCTACTTGTGATTTATACTTGCATAAGAGAAATCATGTAAGTCATAGCAGTAAATGGCTGCTCACAAACAAGGTGCTGGTTGTGTTCCTCAGCCGTTGACTAAGAGGCACTTTGGAATGCCCTAAAGCAATAATAAATGCTGAACTGCAATAAAAATTGCAGCACAATTTGCCATACAAATACTAAATTACATATGAAATCATGAATGGAAAGTAAACCATGACTGAATACAAACAATCATGTAGCAAGTTTTAAATTTGGGGAATTCTGTCCATTTCATAAATACTAAAATGCAGTGAACCAAATGACCATAGATGGGTTGATATAATAATTTGCAGTTGTTGAAGCTCCATCCCAGTTACTGGCTTGTTATATTTCTGTGAAGCCTGCTTATCAAGAACTAGCTAAGGATGTCTTCATAATTCAACTCCTAAGACACACCAATGCCTGACTCAACATTGCATTTCAACAAACTACAGATGTCAGAAATTCTCTAAGATGGAATCCTGACAGTTAATGTGACATCAAACTGTTGTAACTGTGAATGGTCGATACAGTCTAAATAACTGTAGCTGCCATGCAGAACTTTCACCTTACTATACATTCTACGCAAGTTTCCTTGGAAGTGATTTCCCACAGGAAGCGTCTCCTTTCCTGGTGACCAGCTATCTAGGGCCAGTTCTATCCAATGGCTTTGTGCTCAAGGTGACTATTAATATTTCAATTCTGCCTATTTTTTTTTTAATGAATGCAGACTATTTATTATAAGTTGTTGAACCAGACCAAATGGCTTTAACTAGGTACAGGCAACCACTGGAAGTCTCAGAACACTGCTTGTTCTGAGAGCATGACACATGCTTGCAAAATTTCTCATTCTGGACAATTTTCTGAGTCTTTCCATACTTAGAATGCCAAGACGTCCCCCTGCATTGGTGAGACTCCCCAGCTTCCTGCAAAACAAGATTCCTGTCTCATTTTCTCTTTTATTTTATTTTTGTTTTTCAGTTTGGGGTTGCCCGTTATTCTGAGCAGGAAACGGCCAAATTCTACAAAGCTTTGTTGTCTTGAAGCAAAGCAAAACAAAACAAAGCAAAACAAAACAAACAAAAAACCTGAATCCTGCACAAGAAAGACACAACTCTGTCCAGGAAATGTAGCAATCCTGCACAGCTTGGCATTTCTTCCAGAACTTCTTGGTTTCTCTCTTGATAGTGAGAGGCTGCAAGATACACATCACTAGGTTGCTCTACTCATAACATGTTCAATGCGCATGTGGAGGTGCAGATGGAGAAGTGTCAGTGAGACTGAGCAAGTAGGGAAGAGAAAGAAAATTGGTGCTGGTATAGTCCATGGGCTTCTCACTGAGATACCAGCGTTCTGGAATACTGAACATTGATCCTATACAATTTCTATAGTACTAAAAATTAAAAAACAATAGGTTTCTCCCTCTACTGATTGGAAAGTCTTTGAATCAAAAAAGGCTTCTCTTAGGAAGGGAGACAGTTTTCACTGATTTCCCTCTCCTTCTGCAGCCCACTACTTGCATACTGTAGTAATCTGACTATTATGGTATTAATTTTAGAAGCTTCCACTGTTTTTATTTCTAATACATTTCAATTTCTGCCCAGCCTTTTCCTGCTTTAAATATCAACAATTTTCCATATCTACAAATATAGTAGGAATTGTATTTGTATATTAAAATGTATTCATGTACAAGATACATCAAAAATTAAATGAACGTAGAAAAACAGCTTACCAAAAAACTGCAGGTAATTAAGATTTTTCAAAGACAGAAACACAACACAAGGTCTTTCCTTAATGACAATTCTGGCAAGGAGGTTCAGTATTTCATGAAAATAAGTTCCCCATTCAGTATGATCTCTGATAGTTTGCTAATGCACATGAAAAACATAGTATACAATAAATGTATTGAAGCCTTAGCACTTTCTAAGGCCCCCACGTTTGCAACACATAAGAAGGCATGTCAGAACCACCCCCACCTTACATTTTGATCGTGCAAACGACCAAGCAACGCCCTGACAGAAAACCCTCTGAGCAGCAATGTAACTTATTATCTCACATGGAGTCAGACTATGGGACTATGCAGATCTTTATTATCTACACTGACTAGCAGTGATTATTTACAATTTTAGCCAAGGTCTTTCCATGTAAGGTGGGGAACAATTATTTGAAACCCTGTAGAGATTTCATCCACCATTAATTGGGTTGGATATCAAGATGTTGGCTTCTCAGTCTTAGGATATTAGCCAATGGTTCAGGGTTCAGATTCCCATCTTGAGATCAGTAGGGGAAGGTGTTATGAGCCAAAGGTAAAGCAGCAAGATTATACTTAGCTTATACTTAGCTTTCACCTATATTCTATCACGCATCTTCTGGCATTTTCTTTTTCAGTTTTCTGTGAGGAAAAACACTAGGAGACAGACCTCAAGACAGGTATAGCACGTATAGGTTGAAAAGATGTGAAAGTCAACCGTGAAGGGGATTTAAAAGAGGAAACTCAGAGCTTTCTTTTAAAAAATGGAGAGAAAATCAGGCCCCTTCCACCCCCTGCGCTCCAGCTGGTCCCAGTCTTGAGCTCTCAGAATCTACTCCATGAGTCTCAGGACTCCTGGGGATCTGGCAAGCCTAATTTTAAGTGCCAAAGGCATGGAATTGGTTCTCTCCAAAATATCCTCATAAAGGATAATTACCTTTCTTTGGCTCACGGATCTGACTATTTAATTTAGAGGGCTCTTACTAACAAATGACTACATAAGAATTCTGCATAACAAGGAAGGAAGTAAACTCTAAGTTTTTTTGGATTTGTTTCCTACTATAGAAATGTTGCATCATATTCATGTTCCCTTTTTGGAAATATACACCAGAAGTTCAAATTACTTCTATTACTGCAGACGTAATTGTTCATTAATTTCTTAATATGTATATTTGTGAAAATACAAGATTGAAATGTTCACTGGCCATTAAAAGAAATGTAACATTGACCCTTCACTTTAACTGTAGGGGGGGAAAAGAATTAAATATATGTTATTATGTACTGAGGTAAACATGAATCAGAACTTAGCTAAGTTTCAAAATAAATACATTTTAGTATTTAGGTTACTAGTAGTGTCTTGAAATCATCAGTGAAAGATACAGTTTTCTATTTAGCACTATTTGAGTTGATCACATTTCTGTTCAAGCTGCTAAGTGTTATTTAATAGATTCATTTGCTCTCCCAGTAGAGTACCTCTGGAGCCTGTTTAATATGTTTAAACTCTAATTTTGCCAAGTATACTGTTCTCATCAAGAACTCAAAAGTGTGGTGCATTCCCCCCAGAGTGCCAGCAGAGCAGTAATGAACTCTAATGGCCATACAATAAATGTTTATCACCTAGCAGTCATTCATAACAATATGTTTTTCCATGTGTCTCTCTCTGTGGTGTTTACCTCTGTGGTTGGTGAGATCCCTTGATCCAGATGGCAATGGTGTATAGTGTATCTGAGGAGAAATGGGGGAACCATCAGCAGAGACCTGCAAGAACAGTAGGTAAAATAATATGGCATTAATGTGTACATCTTGCTAAAATGTTCATATAGATGCCACAGTGCAAAGCATGCAGTTACATACAAAATTACATCTATAATCCCAATGCTGCAAAATCTAAGTATATTTTTCAAGTGATCCACGTGGTGAACAAACTCCCCTCAGTTTCATTTTGCAACAGTCCTCTTCTCATGCTCATTTTTGGTTCAGGTGGTCTTTTCTCCTTAGGTATCCAATATTTTTCTCTACTTGTTTTTTCATCTCATCTCTCTGCCCTTGACACTCTAGGGCAGGGGTCTCCAAACTTTTGACCATGAGGGCCACACCGGATATTTTAAACATCTTTGAGGGCCGAAGGAACAGGAACGTGTGCACACACGTACGTGTGTGTGTATGTGTGTATGTATGCAGGCGCTCGAGGGTGAGCATATGCATGCACCCACTCACCCCCGCCTGAACGCCCGCCCGCCCCAACGCGCACGCAAGGATGCATGCACACACGCACGCACCCCTGCCCACCTGTCTGCCCCCCCCCACATACGTGCATGGGCTGAAGGGAACAGGCCAGATAAAATGGCAAGGTGGGCCGGATGTGGCTTGTGAACCGTAGTTTGGAGACCCCTGCTCTAGGGAATGTTCTCATATATTATCATGCAGACACCCAAAGACTGGCTTCAACTACATTATAAGTTCAGAATGTTTGCACTTCACTTCCAAGAGTGATGGGTTCAGACACAGCCCTTGTTTCCATATCTAGGTGGCAACATTTTAGACTGCAGTTGGGTATTGAAGGATGGAATATTCCAACAAATCCACACAAACATTTTGCTCTTAATTAGCATTCTGTTTTCTTTTTCATTACTAATGTATCCAAGAACAGGCCTTCGGTGTATGTTTTGAAATTCGCTTATCATGGTCCTCCTATCCCATTCACATGCATGCAAGAAGCATGAAAAGGCACACTCAGACAATCTGCTCATCAGCTTTAGGAAAGAGGGCATGAGACATCTTGATCTGGCAAACATTACTGTATCTAATATATGAGCACATCCTGCCTCACATAACCTTACATTATTTAGAGATACTTCCGTCTATTCTAGCTGACATGTTGACCACTGGATTTGGCCCCACTGCCTTGTAGGCAAGATTAACTGTTTTCAAAATATAGAATATGTGTACTATGCTAAGTAAAATTAACTGTAAAGGCAAAATTACTTTGCAACAATAAATATTCTCGGTTACCGAATTTACTTAACTGTCCCCAACTGGAATCCCAAATCATCCTTGTAATAATAGCAGGACTAAATTAAATTGTTGTTTTTAAAAGCCACAGATACATCAAATTATTTTCTGCTGCTAACAGAAGAATTGTATATCCTACTGTATTTACTAACAGACACGAAATATATTATTCACCAAAGTTAATTTTTAAAGTCAAAGATGGGTTTTGTTCATAAATCTGTATCATTCGAATATATATTATTTAAAAAGATGTTTTAATATTATACCAACTGTTATTGCTGTGCTTTCAGAGCACAGCTTGAAGATGAGCATTAAGCAACCAATCCCAGGTAACAAGACACAAAAAGATAATTACACCATTGATCATTGAACCCATCCTTATCGGCAATGAGGAAACAACATTTTAAAAAACAAAAACAAAAACTATTCTACTATAAAAGCAATATTTCGCTTATTCTATACATTAAGGTCTAAAACTGAACATAAGGACCTGCAGGTATAAATGGGCGGAGCCCAGAGGGTTTCTTCCAGAACTCAAATATGCATAGGACCAATAGTACCCCTTAACGGATTGCTGCCTTGTTGTGGCAAAGGGTCTTGAGTAATTCAGAGAAGCTATGGGCTATGCCGTGAAGGGACACCCAAGACAGGCAGGTCATAGGGGAGAGTTCTGACTAAACGTGACCCACCTGGAGCAGGAACTGGCAAGCCACTCCAGTATCTTTGCCAAGAAAACTCCATGGACAGAAACAAAAGGCTAAAAGATATGACGCTGGAAGATGAGCCCCTCAGGTCGGAAGGCGTCCAACATGCTACTGAGGAAGAGCGGAGGACAAGTACGAGTAGCTCCAGAGCTAATGAAGTGGTTGGGCCAAAGCCGAAAGGACGCTCAGCTGCGGACGCGCCTGGAAGTGAAAGGAAAGTCCGATGCTGCAAAGAAAAATACTGCATAGGAACCTGGAATGTAAGATCTATGAACCTTGGTAAGCTGGATGTGGTCAAACAGGAGATGGCAAGAATAAACATTGACATCCTGGGCGTCAGTGAACTAAAATGGACGGGAATGGGCAAATTCAATTCAGACGATTATCATATCTACTATTGTGGGCAAGAATCCCATAGAAGAAATGGAGTAGCCCTCATAGTCAACAAAAGAGTGGGAAAAGCTGTACTGGGATACAATCTCAAAAATGATAGAATGATTTCAATATGAATCCAAGGCAGACCTTTCAACATCACCGTAATCCAAGTTTATGCACCAACCACCGATGCTGAAGAGGCTGAAATTGACCAATTCTATGAAGACTTACAACACCTTCTAGAACTGACATCAAAGAAAGATGTTCTTCTCATTATAGGGGACTGGAATGCTAAAGTAGGGAGTCAAGAGATAAAAGGAACATCAGGTAAGTTTGGCCTTGGAGTTCAAAACGAAGCAGGGCAAAGGCTAATAGAGTTTTGTCAAGAGAACAAGCTGGTCATCACAAACACTCTTTTCCAACAACACAAGAGACGACTCTACACATGGACATCACCAGATGGGCAATACCAAAATCAGATTGATTATGTTCTCTGCAGCCAAAGATGGAGAAGCTCTATACAGTCAGCAAAAACAAGACCTGGAGCTGATTGTGGCTCTGATCGTCAGCTTCTTATAGCAAAACTCAAGCTTAAACTGAAGAAAGTAGGAAAAACCACTGGGCTTGTCAGGTATACTCTAAACCAAATCCCTTATGAATACACAGCGGAAGTGAAGAACAGATTTAAGGAACTCGATTTGGTGGACAGAGTGCCTGAAGAACTATGGATGGAGGCTCATAACATTGTACAGGAGGCAGCAACAAAAACCATCCCAAAGAAAAGGAAATGCAAGAAAGCAAAGTGGCTGTCCAACGAGGCCTTACAAATAGCAAAGAAGAAAAGGGAAACAAAATGCAAGGGAGATAGGGAAAGTTAAAGAAAATGGAATGCAGACTTCCAAAGAATAGCAAGGAGAGACAAGAGGGCCTTCTTAAATGAACAGTGCAAAGAAATAGAGGAAAATAATAGAAAGGGAAAAACCAGAGATCTGTTCAAGAAAATTGGAGACGTTAAAGGAACATTTCGTGCAAAGATGGACATGATACAGGACAAAAATGGTAGGGACCTCACAGAAGCAGAAGACATCAAGAAGTGGTGGCAAGAATACACAGAGGAATTATACCAGAAAGATCTGGATGTCCCAGACAACCCAGATAGCGTGGTTGCTGACCTTGAGCCAGACATCCTGGAGAGTGAAGTCAAGTGGGCCTTAGAAAGCATGGCTAACAACAAGGCCAGTGGAGGTGATGGCATTCCAGTGGAACTATTTAAAATCTTAAAAGATGACGCTGTTAAGGTGCTACACTCAATATGCCAGCAAGTTTGGAAAACTGAGCAGTGGCCAGAGGATTGGAAAAGATCAGTCTACATCCCAATCCCAAAGAAGGGCAGTGCTGAAGAATGCTCCAACTACCGTACAATTGCACTCATTTCACATGCTAGCAAGGTTATGCTCAAAATCCTCCAAGGCAGGCTTCAGCAGTATGTGGACCGAGAACTCCCAGAAGTACAAGCTGGATTTCGAAGGGGCAGAGGAACTAGAAACCAAATTGCTAACATGCGCTGGATTATGGAGAAAGTCAGAGAGTTCCAGAAAAATATCTACTTCTGCTTCATTGACTACGCAAAAGCCTTTGACTGTGTGGACCACAACAAATGATGGCAAGTTCTTAAAGAAATGGGAGTGCCTGACCACCTTATCTATCGCCTGAGAAATCTATATGTGGGACAGGAAGCAACAGTTAGAACTGGATATGGAACAACTGATTGGTTCAAAATTGGGAAAGGAGTACGACAAGGCTGTATATTGTCTCCCTGCTTATTTAACTTATATGCAGAATACATCATGCGAAAGGCTGGACTGGAGGAATCCCAAACCGGAATTAAGATTGCCGGAAGAAATATCAATAACCTCAGATATGCAGACGATATCACTCTGATGGCAGAAATTGAGGAGGAATTAAAGAACCTCTTAATGAGGGTGAAAGAGAAGAGCGCAAAAAATGGCCTGAAGCTCAACATCAAAAAAACTAAGATCATGGCTACTGGTCCCATCAATTCCTGGCAAATAGAAGGGGAAGATATGGAGGAGAACAAACCTATCTGTTCTGAAGGAAATCAACCCTGAGTGCTCACTGGAAGGACAGATCCTGAAGCTGAGGCTCCAATACTTTGGCCATCTAATGAGAAGAGAAGACTCCCTGGAAAAGACCCTGATGTTTTGAAAATGTGAAGGCAAGAGGAGAAGGGGACGACAGAGGACAGTGTCATTGAAGCTACCAACATGAATTTGACCAAACTCTGGGAGGCAGTGGAAGACAGGAGGGCCTGGCGTGCTCTGGTCCATAGGGTCACAAAGAGTTGGACACAACTTAACGACTAAACAACAACAATAGTACAGTGGACATTGATAGCTCTGGTCAGCTAGTTAAGTATGGGAATACAGAGCAAACATGCTCTCCTCTACTCCTTTGTTCCTACCAAACACTGATCGATACATTTGCCAATATTCTGAGAGGGTTATGATCACTCCAGCACCAGAATAATCGTTGCTTCCGTAGTGTGAAAAAGAAATTTCATTTCATTCAGCATGTCAGCTTGAAAAAGCCAGTTGGTCTACATCCAGAGGAAGCTCCCACCTTGTGCCTCCTGCTCTCTGAGGTTGGCTGGTTTGGTGAGCTGGTTTTGCTTTTGCATTACAGCTTCTAATGCTGTACTTTTCTTATTATACTTGAATTATTAGTTTCATTTTATTGCACTGGTATCCTATTTATTGAAACTGTGGTGTACTTTATTACATAACATTATATTTTGAAAAATAAAACATTTTTGCTTACATTTTGATAAAAAGGATAATACTCTTAACTAACAAAGATGAAGATGATCAAACAATAGCATTATTAAGTCATTGAAATCAACTCACTTTAAAAAGAACTATCTGGGTTGTGATTAGTCATAGCAATAACCAGTTCTTCAATACATTGTGCTAGTGTGATATGTTTGCACTCACAGGAGATGCACCAGTCAGTCTTTGCCAGTCCTCATTCTGTGATACTTAGGGACTGAAAAAAAATCTCAGCATATTCCTGACTTTAACCAAGACAGGTCATCTTAACATGGCAAGACAAGCTATCAAGGATTCACTAATCTCTGCAGGAGATCTCACCTCAATGGTAAAGATGAGAAAGCAAACACTCCTTATTTCTTCATGTTTTGTGCAATTTGCACAAAAACACCTCAGCATGGAACTCATGCCTTTCCTTTTGTTTTACCAATTGTGGTGCAGAAGCTATCTGAAGCTCCAAGCTTGCTGCCCTTTCAAGAGGTACATAAAAATTAGAGGCAGGCAGAGCAAGGGTTTTGGAACAAAGTCACTGCCTTGACAAAATTAGACAACAAAAATAAAAGGCCTATTTGTGTGCAAATTAAGCAAAATTGTGCACATGATGTTTAACACAAATAACAGCTTAAAGCAAATAACACAAATCACAGATAATGATGATGGCTTCTTTGTTTCATGGATTTTTAAAGATCAGAATCATGAGAAGGGTGTTTACAACTTTAATAGCGACCAGTCAGTCATTCTGTGGTTGTTGTGTATCTGCTTTGCTTTTCAAGGAGAAGAACACTAATTTTGTGCAGAGACCATTTGCACAAATTATGGAAATCTTAACAAAAAATAATATTGATCTGCCTTTCATCCTCCCCTGAAGGGCTCTCACAGACCTTGAAAATTTCTCACTGAATTTACATCAAGTTGAGACAGGCTAAACCAGTGGTTCCCAGCCTTGGGTAACCCAGGTGTTCTTGGACTGCAATTCCCAGGAGCCTTTGCCATCAGCTGTGCTGACTCGGGTTTCTGGGAGTTACAGCCTAAGAAGACCTGGATTATCCAAGGTTCGGAACCACTGGGTTAAACTAACAAGAATGAAGAATTTAGCAAGTATTTTCTACACAAAATACACAAAACAATCAATGACTGATCAACAATGACATAAGAAACCCATCCAAAACTACTATATTTGCTAATTTGTTCAAAAAACGTAACACTAATTGCTGCTACTGATGGTGCACAGTTTTCCGCAGTGCACAGAAAACTGTTCCATGAAAGTCAATGTTTCTTTGAGATTCGTCAAGAAGATACTTGTTTGCCACATACAGATGAATCAGGATTTATATTGCTAGAAGCATTCTGTCTTATACAGTAGGACCCCCATATCCACTGGGGATTTGTTCCATGGCCTCTGCAGATAACCATAGATAATAGCTGTAGCGGTCCCCCTGTCATGCATATTCAGCAGTGCATTTGCATGAACCAATAGGGAGCTGTTGGGAGGCAGAGCCAGCTATATAAAAGGGGGGGCTGAAGCAGATAGAGAGGAGATAGGGAGGAGTTAGAGAAGGGATAGATAGAGGAGAGAGGTTTGAAGAGAGGGTTTGGGTTTTGAGGCAGAGAGAGAGTTTAGGGAATGAACAGTCAGAGTGTTATCTGTATTAGTTAAGTATAGAAGAGGTTAAAGGAAAATAATGAACGCTTTGTGTAACTTTAAGAATGTGCTTAAGAACTATTCCTGAAACAACTTGTAACCAATAAACCTGTTCTTATTTCAAAGTTAAGTACTGAATGGACCTCAGTCTTTCACAGGAAACGTAGCTGGTAAAGAGATCAACTGGTGGCAGCGTGTTAAAGGACATGGTGGGATATGTAACGTGAGCTTGTTGTTTGGTGAAACAAGCAGGGTCCACGTGGTAAACATCACAATAGCGAACAATATATATATGGCATGATAAAGAGAGAAAAAAAATATTTTCACATGCATTACCAGAACTGCCCACTAGAGGGCGCCAGGGACAATACTATGTATTCTTCACTAACAAGTATTCATAGCAAAGTCTCTGGCTCCATCTTGTGGCCTGTTATGGTAATACATGTGAAAATACTTTTTTCTGGATCTTTTTCATTTATTATTTTTAATATTTCTAGACCATGAATAAGTGAGGCCGTGGATACTGATCCTATGAATACGAGGGCTCAACTTTACTGACCTCTGAAGCAGCAATGTTAATAAAGTACAACTCAAGCACCTTAATAGTGATTTTCTAATATTAAAGGCTGCCCTCCCATCCCAATGTTCCCAAAGATATTTCCAGGTCAAAAGGGATCCTTCAGGAGTCTCAGAACCTGAAGTGGGTGTATAAGAAGTTTTAAATTAAATAAGGTAAAGATTAACTGGACTGCTGGGTAGTTCAATGATTTAGATGTCTGGCTGTGGAACCAGAAATTGGGAGTTTAATTTCCCACTGGCAGGAGTTGGACTTGATGATCCATAGGGCCCCTTCTAGCTCTGCAGTTCTAAGATGATGATGATGTCAGGTCATGACATCATCCCCATTCATACAATGGAGTTGCACCTGTCATGATCATGGGATATGTGGTTAGAAGCGTGTAATGATGATGGGATATGTAGTCATGAGAAATATAAAATGGAGTCAGAATGGTTCTGTGTAGAGATTATTTTTGCAATGTGTTTTTCTGAGCTCCATGAGAATGTTTTCTTAGGACTGTTACAGCCAAGCATCGAGATATCTCCAAGGTCAAGCGAAGAGGGGCCCTGCAGACTTAACATTCCAAGCCTGTTACAGAAGACAAACAACACCTGCAACTCTCATGGGAATAAGGGATGGAGAGAGGTGAAACAACCTCTTAAATCTAATTGGTTAACAGCCAGAAAGGCGAAGAAGAAGGGAGGAGTTTTGGGAAGGTAGAAAATGGAGGATGTGTTATGTGAAATGATTCTATTATGCCATTATTCTTTGACTGATGATGGATTTAGACTGATGATGGATTTTGTCTAGATGATGATGGTGAGCATGTAGCTTGCAGTAGAAAGAAAGAGGGGGGCTTGCCCTCTATAGCCTACCCTAGATTAACTTTTAGACTTTATTATTTTAAAGGGGAAATAGTTATTTTATTTAACTGCAATTATCTTTGAATATGTTACTGAATGCTATGCTTTTGCAAGATAAACTGATTTTCTATGAAACTTTATTTTTCTAATAAAAAATTTAATCCTTATTGAGGACTGGTCTCTTGAACAGTAAGGTCTGGCTAATTCCAGTAGTGAAGAGGGCCACACGTTTGCTATCATTTAAGAGTCCTACCTCACTGAGCTGTTGTGAGTTCTAAGGAATCACAAAGCCCAGGTGCCTGTACTTGCTAAGTTTCTGAGTAAGTGCAAAGTGTTCTTTTTAGGTCAGACTTGTTTCAAAGGGCTTATGATACGCACTGCTGAGATCTAGGGACTCGATCCAGCGTAAAGGTGGTACATATGTGGCGGAGAACTCTCTGACCGAGTACCCAGCGATCCTTTAGAGGACCGTGAGCATCACAGCACCAACTGGATTTCAGTCACTGTTTCCCGGACAAGAATGAAAGAAATTAGAATTTATATTGGTAGAGACACTTTGCCTTAAACTGACCTTTGAAGTTAATAATCTGACCATAATCAAAGTAATTTTATTTATATGCAGTTTATAGATTTCAAAATATACATCCTTCATTTTTTCTTTTATGGTTCTTTAAAAGAAAATCTACACCATACCTAACAGAATGCAGAATTCAGTTCAGACCTCTGATGGCAGAACAGTGGAGGAAAGTCATGCTACCTTCTCACTGCAGCTACCAATGCAATTTAAAAAAACAAACAACTACTACAGAATGCTGGGACACACACACACACACACACACACACACACACACACACACATGCCAATTTTTGGGAAGCTCTGAGAGGTGCCGGGAATGACAAAAGAAAGTTTAATCATATTGGAGCTATGGCGGATTTAGGCAGAATATACTCCTCCCTTCAACAACTCTGGGATTAGGGGTGTTGGGCCCCCTTGTAGCTGCAAATCAGTGTATAATTCTTATGCCCCCCCCAAACATAACTACAAAGCATAAACAGTTGATTAACACACATACAACACATATAGACCTCCCCCAAATCAGGTCAGCCTCATGGCATGCCCCAACACCCTCCCTGGCTACCATATGGAGCTGCCATGCTTGGAGAGGTGGCTGGTCAGGCACTGCCATTGGATCGGGGGCCGCTGCACTGTCAACAACAGGGGCCTTGATAAGTCCAAGACCCACCTTTCTTGGGCCATTTCCTGGAGACAAATAGCAGCACAGTATTTATTTATTTATTTATTTATTGGGGGTGGAATCCATATATAACGATGCTGCTCAGTCCCAACTATACTTTTTACAGACTACTGGCATTTAAAGCACATGTACGTATGACAGCCAGGGTGGAATAGTGGATAGAGTGTCCGACTGGGATCCAGGAAACCTGGGTTCAAATCCCTGCTCAGCTGTGGAAACTCATGGTTGATGGTGTCAATGGAAACAGTCTTCTTCAAAATCTTACATAACCTTGAAATCTCTGTTAGAGTTGCCGTAAGTCAGAAGTCAGAAGTGATTCAATGACATATAACGAGAACAAGCACCTATACAGACAGCCTTATCTCCTCAAGGCTTATTTCCACCTATATCCTAAGGTTCACTTACTTTGAAGACAGTAGCCATGAGGGGAAGAGGGGATGAAAATAGGTGTCTGTATACACCTAAGAATTCTTCACAAAACACAAAACAGGAACAATATCCTATCAAGGACACATCTAAAGAAGCTGTTTCTGAAGAAACGGGCAGCAGGCCATAAAAGCGTGTGCCAAATCAACTTTGTTAGTTTTGTTAGATGCCACAAGGCTGTTATTGCTTTTGATACCAAGGACACAAACCAGATAACAGGGGCTCTGTCCCAACAGACAGTTGGAGCATATCTTTAGTTTCACCTCTAGCAAGCAAGGTCAGTTCTAAGACATTCAAACCATTCTCGATTTGGTCTGCCCAGGAGCCAAGCCTATGGTTTTCACAGTGAATGTAAGCTGGTATGCAAAGCACACACACACTCATCTCACTATATTTTGACTGAGTCTGCAAATCTAGGATAGTATGTTTAAGCTTTTGTCACTTACTTAAAGAATGACCTAGCCCCCCCCCCTCGCCCCAGTCCAAGTTTCTCCAACAGATCAAAAAAGATGATGCAGCTCCATTTTAGACCTTTCAGATATTTTCTGTCTGCTCAAGGGCTCTTAGCTGAAACCCTGATAATAGCAAAGATTTCTCTTCAGTACTTTTAATCTCAATTTAGGCTGTTGACAGTTTGATGATAGCTTTTCTTAAAATTACTAGAAGGAAACTCTGCCTTTTCAGCAAATACCACTGGCAGATCAAAATTCAAGAACTTCTAAAAAGGATACTGGAGTGAAGGGACAATTTAGCTTTATTTTCCATGTTAAGAAAAGCAAGAACAGAAGGGTGTCTTAAAGGCCTTTTGCTGCTTTTATGTCCATAATTCCCTGTCAAGCATACAAGAGTCTGATTACCTCCTCACTAAGCGTTCAGTTACAAATGTTAGTTAATTCCACAATTAAGCACAAATGATGGCTGGCCGAAAAATTCAAATTTGTGTAACATGAATAAAGAATGTGTGAAGGAGGGGGGAGGAAAAAAGAAAGAAAAGAAACAGCAGTAGCAGCAATAGCTTCCCATATTTAAATATTGGCCAAAATCATGTTTGGCATGGGCTGCCTGAACGAAAGGAATGATATCGTATTTTAAAAGCTGCCAAGTCGGCAACTACAGAATGGGCCACATCAATTATTAATGTGCCCCTCCTGGAGGACCAGGTTCCTCAAGCCCTCAAGGAGACACTAATTAGGCCCATCTGGGGGAAAAAAACTCATCAGGCAGCGGATGACTATAAAAACTATAGACTCGCCACCAATATCCCATTTTTGAGCAAGTTAGTGGAGAGGATGGTGGCCAACCAACTTCAGGCACTCTTGGATGAAACCATCGCCCTCGATCCATTCCAGTCTGGGTTTAGGCCGTGTCAGGGCACAGAGATGGCAGTGATTGCCCTGCAAGATGACTTTCTGAGGGAGGCCAACAGGGGCAGCCCCTGAGACTGATCCAGAAACTTCAACAGGTCCAAAACATGACTGCCGGGTTAGTAAGGGGAGTTAATAAATGCCAACATATCTCCCTGATACTGGCAGCCTTGTACAGCTTACCGGTCCATTTCCATATCAGTTTCATGGTGCTGTTTGTGACCTACAAAGCCCTAAACTATTTGGGATCTCAGTACATGGCAGAACACCTGCTTCCAATAGGGGCTGCCCGTCCTACCCATACATCTCAGGCCAGAGGGCAGAGGGCGTTAACCCCAAAGGAGATGCAGGAGGAGAAAACAAAGAATTGGGCCTTCTCAGTGGTCACTCCTCAGCTCTGGAATGAGCTACCATCTGAAATTCACCTGCCCCCCTCTATGGTGACTTTTAAGAAAACCTTTTTATTTCAGGCTTTTCAAAACACTCTATCTGAATAGCCGCTGAGAGTATTATTGACCCATTAATTTTAATTACTGCCTGTTTTTAAATGCAATGCCAATTTAATTTTAACTTCAGTTTTAATTAGGTTTATGTTATTTTATGTTATTATCACTGTTGTGAACTGCCCATAGTGACCATCAGTTAGATGGGTAGTACAGAAATGGAATAAATAAAATAATAATATCATTAAAGACCTCCTTTTCCAATTTTGGGGCACACATGACTTTGCCTTATTGCATGCTAACTGTGCAAATCCCAAAACTGGAGAAGGAAGTCTTTAATCAAAAGGAGTCTTCTGCTGCTGCTGACATCAGTCCTTCTGTACAGATGGAGATACACTATATGATTTTGACACAGCGCCCTTACAGATTTTTAAAAAATGAATTGTAAGAGAGAAATATCATTCTTTATTATTTCCCATAACATTTTGATACTGTCAGGATTGATACACAACAGCTCATGTCTATAAATACTTCTGGCAGGCATAGATCACGCTTTAGTAACATCAGAGAAATGACCTTGAGTGGACCTCATTTTGTTTCATTTTGCAGTATGTAAATTAAAAAAAAAAGAACCAATGAAAATAATAATTTGAAAAATCAACCAGGCATCAGCATGGCCTAGATCAGTGCTTCCCAACCTTTGGTAATCCAGGTGTTCTTGGACTGCAACTCCCAGAAACCCTGGTCAGCACAGCTTAGGGGTGAAGACTTCTGAGAATTACAGTCCAAGAACACAGGCATTACCCAAGGTTGGGGGCCACTGGCCTAGATAAGCAGCAATGCAAAGTCAAGACCATGATTGTCTTTGATAGGGGAGATCCCTCACTTCATAGATGAATAACTGACTGATTTGGAAGAGTAAAGGAGAATAGTATGTGTCTTGGAAAACCTTGGAAAGGGTTGCCATAAGTCAGAAATGACTTGACAGCAATCATTATGTTAACAGATCCCTCCGCAAATTGACATGAATGGCTGAAGGAGCACAAGACCAGTTAATACAACTGGAATACTGAATAAAAAGATACCATGTTGCAAGGGAGGTTGGTAGCTCTGATTTTGCAGGGGTGATTGAATCCACTTTGGAATTTAGTTTGAGCTTTACAAAAAACACCCAAGATGCTGTCTAAGGGATTCAGCTCCAAATATTCAGAGTGATTTACCCCCCCCAGAACAGCTGTGCTGTCAATTTTTCCATAAGAGTTAGGTTCTGAGCTTTATTCTTCCAGAGGGAAAGGTACAGCTGCAATTCACTTTTCCCATTACCTACAATTCTCAATCTGGCTGCCAAACAACAGAAATGTCATCAGGTCCTTGTACAAAAGAGAGATATTTCTATCTATTCAGAAGTCCCAATGCTGGTGGAAGCACTACTTTCTGATACATTCTCAATCTCAGCAAATGTTAACCAGAGTTAATTATCTATAATTTTTTTTGAAGCTAGATTCTTATGGTCACCTAGGTCCAGTACTATCCACTGGGTTCAAAGTTACTCTTTTCTCTGATCTAAGTATACGCCTGGCACCAAAGACACTTAAAAAAATGAGTCAACTTATTGAACGTTGGTGTTCCTATGAACTCGAAGCCTGTCTATTCTGATGTGAAACAAGGTTGAGTAAGGCCACTTGATGGAAATGCTGTTGTAATTGAATTCATAGAGCCAAATGATAAGGAACTATAAAGGATAACTAAAAATTGAAATCTAGAAGAAAATCATTTGCTGTGACATTGTATATATACAGGGATTTTAGAAGAGAATTAGTGTAAGTTAAGAAATCTTCATAAACATTATGTGTTGCATACCGAGTTGTGTGACTTGGTACGCAACGAATAACACCTACGGAGATTTCTTAACTTATGGCTATTTGTGTCTAAAAGTTACGCTGTTTGCATAACCACACAACAGGATATCAGCTAATGCTTAATAATGGAAAATGTCTGATGTGATAGTCTTCGAAGTTTCACCATGCCACAGAAATTCACAATGGACATAATGTTGTGTCAGGCATTTTGCCTTACTAAATCTTCATGAGCTGTCTGGATAAATCAGTGATTTACATATCTGATTGTGGAGCCAGAGGTTGGGAGTCCAATTCCTCACTGTGCCTCCAGGGAGAAGAGCCAGCCTGTGTGGCCTTGGATAATTTGCAGAGGCTTGGGATGCCACCCCAGATGAAAGGAATGATAAACCACTTCTGCGTTCTCTCTGTCTAGAAAACTCTGGAAAGGGTCACCATAATTCAAAACTGACTTGATGGCACATGATTATCAAATTTTCATGATTCAGGGTTGTGTAGTGGGCAGGGTGATGGCCTAGGACTCAGAGGGTCTGGGTTCGAATCTCCATTCAACCATGGAAACTCATTTGGGTGTGGAACTGGTAAAACCACTCTTTAAATATCTCATGTCGAAAGCCCTATTAGGGTCGCTATAAATCAGTTCCAACTTGAAGGCACATAACAAGAACCAAACTTCTAAAGAAAAGAAAAAGAGGAGACAGGGAGAAACTTATTTTCAGTGGTAGCCCTAACATGTAATCCTTACCGTGAGTGTAACAAGCAAACTAAATTCTAACCCCAAACAAACAATCCCTTCAATTGATACTTTTTCAACAAGGCTGCAATCTCTAAAATGGGAATGCCCTTTTAAAAGGTAGTGCCCATTTTATTTTCACTTCACCAATGGCAATTGCATAGGAAATGTTAGATTCTGTCAAACACTTTGTCTTGCTTTATAGGATACAGTATTGCTATATTCCAAGGAGACCTGATAACAGCAGGCATCCTTCCATTGTGCTGCAGCTAGTGGTTATGCTGCTTCAGTGTTCCCCTACCTTTGACTCTTTAAATATTTATTCAGGATATGTGAGAAATTGTCCTCACTTCTATGGGATGCTATAAATTCTTCACACAGCCACACACATCAATAACCATAATAGTCCCTAATATATTGCATCTGACAAAATTTTACAACACAGGAAGAAGAGCAGTAAGTCAACATCCTCCCTGAAAAAGATCCAGTGTCTGCGATGAGCACTTAAAGAAAGGACACTGAAAATCATCAATTGTGCAAGCAAGCAGACACAACCCTCATTTCCACCACTGAATATATTAACTATGACATACTTTTAATTAGAAGGAGCCACTGTAGTGGAATGCATTGTGTCAGATTTGTACTAAGGACACTTTAAGTCATATTGGTGCTTAGGAAGAGGCTCTGATCCCTGATCCAGAAACACAGGACAGAGAAGGCTGCCACGGATTATGTGTGCTTGGGCTTCAGATTCTGCTTCTGGTGCAGAAGAGCAGAAAGGATGTGCAATTTTAGCCTTCATGGCTGATGGGTACTATAAGACATCTGGCTTAGACAGGCCAATATAAATGCTAAACATGCCACCTTCTGTCTTTGCTTAAGTCAATAGATCCACCACTATGGCCAGTTCTACCATTAGGCAGAATGTAAAGACTGCCTTAGATAATTGGCCTCAGACGATATTCTATCTCGGGTGCTAACAGTGCAAAACTGGTCCATTAGGGCAAGTGGGTTACTGCTCTGCCCAGCTCAAGCTACCCCACCAGCCTCTTCTTGGCTGTCTCCTTTCTTATAGCCAGGCCACAGGGTAGCATTGACTCCTTAGTCAATGTTGCAACCTTATTTTTGTAGTACTCAGCAGTCAGGTTTCTCTCTACAAAGACACACAGTCTTTTCTTCTTCTAAAAGACACAGGAGGATTTGTGGGCTGAAATTTCTTGGCCCATAAAGGAGCAATTATGGAGATGGGAAGAACCAGGGCATGAAGGAAAAATGGGTAATAGAGATGTGCATATATATTTTTGTTCTATACATCCTCTAGTTCTCCTTCTGAGGAGTTCCACCTGAAAGATCCAGGCCTTACAGACACGTAAACGGTCTTCGCCTGAAGAGAAAGTCCAACTGGCAGGCTTCTTGCCTGAATTCCTGTTTTCGGTTTTGTTTTGTTTTTAAGCTGCCCTAATGATTGCTGGAAGCACCCTTTTCAAACAGGAGGTTAGGGCTATCCAAGGCATGAGGTCTGCCACCTGGGCCTTCTCTCTAGATGAACACTGTAAGATCTTTGTAATGTCTATGTCCTGTGGGTGAAACTCCCAGAAAGAAGAAATATGGGACTTGTTGTTGTTTAGTCGTTAAGTCGTGTCCGACTCTTCGTGACCCCATGGACCAGAGCACGCCAGGCCCTCCTATCTTCCACTGCCTCCCGGAGTTGGGTCAAATTCATGTTCGTAGCTTCGATGACACTGTCCAACCATCTCGTCCTCTGTCGTCCCCTTCTCCTCTTGCCTTCACACTTTCCCAACATCAGGGTCTTTTCCAGGGAGTCTTCTCTTCTCATGAGATGGCCAAAATATTGGAGCCTCAGCTTCAGGATCTGTCCTTCCAGTGAGCACTCAGGGTTGATTTCCTTCAGAATGGATAGGTTTGATCTCCTTGTAGTCCAGGGGACTCTCAAGAGTCTCCTCCAGCACCACAATTCAAAAGCATGAATTCTTTGGCAGTCAGCCTTCTTTATGGTCCAGCTCTCACTTCCATACATCGCTACTGGAAAAACCATAGCTTTGACTATGCAGACCTTTGTCGGCAAGGTGATGTCTCTGCTTTTTAAGATGTTGTCTAGGTTTGTCATCTGTTTCCTCCCAAGTAGCAGGCGTCTTTTAATTTCATGGCTGCTGTCACCATCTGCAGTGATCATGGAGCCAAGGAAACTAAAATCTGTCACTACCTCCATATCTTCCCCTTCTATTTGCCAGGAGGTGATGGGACCAGTGGCCATGATCTTCGTTTTTTTGATGTTGAGCTTCAGACCATTTTTTGCGCTCTCCTCTTTCACCCTCATTAAGAGGTTCTTTAATTCCTCCTCACTTTCTGCCATCAGAGTGGTATCATCTGCATATCTGAGGTTGTTGATATTTCTTCCGGCAATCTTGATTCCGGCTTCGGATTCATCCAGTCAAGTCTTTCGCATGATGTATTCTGCATATAAGTTAAATAAGCAAGGAGACAATATGCAGCCTTGTCGTACTCCACCTCTTCTTGATGTCTTCTGCTTCTGTTAGGTCCCTACCATTTTTGTCCTTTTTTGTCCTTTATCATGTCCATCTTTGCACGAAATGTTCCTTTAACATCTCCAATTTTCTTGAACAGATCTCTGGGTTTTCCCTTTCTATTATTTTCCTCTATTTCTTTGCACTGTTCATTTAAGAAGGCCCTCTTGTCTCTCCTTGCTATTCTTTGGAAGTCAGCATTCAATTTTCTGTAACTTTCCCTATCTCCCTTGCATTTTGTTTCCCTTCTCTTCTCTGCTATTTGTAAGGCCTCGTTGGACAGCCACTTTGCTTTCTTGCTTTCTTGCATTTCCTTTTCTTTGGGATGGTTTTTGTTGCTGCCTCCTGTACAATCTTACGAGCCTCCATCCATAGTTCTTCAGGCACTCTGTCCACCAAATCGAGTTCCTTAAATCTGTTCTTCACTTCCACTGTGTATTCAGAAGGGATTTGGTTTAGAGTATACCTGACTAGCCCAGTGGTTTTTCCTAATTTCTTCAGTTTAAGCTTGGGTTTTGCTATAAGAAGCTGATGATCAGAGCCACAATCAGCTCCAGGTCTTGTTTTTGCTGACTGTATAGAGCTTCTCCATCTTTGGCTGCAGAGAACATAATCAATCTGATTTCGGTATTGCCCATTGGGTGATGTCCATGTGTAGAGTCGCCTCTTGTGTTGTTGGAAAAGAGTGTTTGTGATGACCAGCTTGTTCTCTTGACAAAACTCTATTAGCCTTTGCCCTGCTTCGTTTTGAACTCCAAGGCCAAACTTACCTGTTGTTCCTTTTATCTCTTGATTCCATACTTTAGCATTCCAGTCCCCTATAATGACAAGAACATCTTTCTTTGGTGTCAGTTGTAGAAGGTGTTGTAAGTCTTCATAGAATTGGTCAATTTCAGCCTCTTTAGCATCGGTGGTTGGTGCATAAACTTGGATTACTGTGATGTTGAAAGGTCTGCCTTGGATTCATATTGAAATCATTCTATCATTTTTGAGATTGTATCCCAGTACAGCTTTTTCCACTCTTTTGTTGACTATGAGGGCTACTCCATTTCTTCTATGGGATTCTTGCCCACAATAGTAGATATGGTAATCGTCTGAATTGAATTTGCCCATTCCCATCCATTTTAGTTCACTGATGCCCAGGATGTCAATGTTTATTCTTGCCATCTCCTGTTTGACCACATCCAGCTTACCAAGGTTCATAGATCTTACATTCCAGGTTCCTATGCAGTATTTTTCTTTGCAGCATCGGACTTTCCTTTCACTTCCAGGCGCGTCCGCAGCTGAGTGTCCTTTCGGCTTTGGCCCAACCACTTCATTAGCTCTGGAGCTACTTGTCCTTGTCCTCCACTCTTCATCAGTAGCATGTTGGACGCCTTCCAACCTGAGGGGCTCATCTTCCAGCGTCATATCTTTTAGCCTTTTGTTTCTGTCCACAATGGGGAACTGAACTTCCAACCTCTAGCTCTGCAGCCAGAAACTACAGTTCCAAAAATACCCTTCCTGGGGGATGATTTTTTTCAAGCTGTGTGTAGGAGAAGTGTATGGCTACTAATACTCAGCAGGGAAATGTATGACAGAAAGATTCTATGACAATTCCTAAAAAAAAGAGTAGTAGCAGGCCAAAAGTCTAGTAATCAGGTCAAATATCTAGCTTTTAATCATGCATTGTAGGAAGAATGGGAGCAGACACAGTTGTGTTAAAATATTGCTTGCTCGGTATACTCTAATATGAGCTCTGCTTGAGTCTAGTGGATCTCACAATGTCTGGACACTTAGATACAGGGAAAGTTTCTATATACAACATTTCCTTCTAATATGTATTTGCTCAGCTTTCTCTCTTTGTTTTTGTTTGAAACTGTGTAGACCTGATACATACTTCTGGCGGCACATCATCTCATAAGCTTGCAATTTCCCATTCAGTAACTGTGGCTTTACTGAAGGGTAGTGGTACCTAGAAAGGGTGGAAGGTAGGGTGTCTATTAACAAGTGACAGAGCCTGTATTTTTCCTTAGCAGAAATAAAATAAGAAGTGCGGAAACTGGTGGAACCAAAGAGACTACTGTCCAATTTAATTAGATGTTTAGTGTTAAGGAGTTGTGCTGTGGTATCACTGAAGGGAGGAGGAAAGAGACAAAACAAACTAATTGGCTCCACTTAATGTTGACTTTGGTTTCACTTTCTCTTCTATTCCACCATGCCCTACCACTCCAGCCACAACTGGGCATTAAAATCACTTAGAACATAAGGAGCCTTGATCAAAATGTTTATGTGTGGGGAATGTGCCAGCAACATGCCTTTGCCTGGCTCAGATAGGCAGTACTTCCTGCCTGTTGTACTCCAGCTTCTCTCTCTTATTCCTGTCCTAAGGGGTTGTGAGAGGGAGACCTAGGTCAAACTTTGGATATATTACTTCTCAGCCTAGCTCACCTCATTCAGTTGCTATGAGAGGAAGAAAGGGTAACCCCATTCTATTGTGGCCCTGATCTCTCTGTGTTAATGTCAGGATTCAGATGCAAGTAAACATTTAAAATAAAATAATAAAACAAGCAAACATTTAGTTAGCAAACAATGATGATTAAAATATCATATCTTGTCATTTTCTGGCTAATACTGGCCCCTTCAATTATGCCTTTTTGGAGAGCCATAAAGACTTTCCTCTTGTTCCATTCTCCAGGTGGCCCTTTTTTGGTGCTATGTTTTAGTGATTTATCTGGGTCTCCTTCTTTTAATATCATTGTATTCTTATGGTGTTTCTAGTGTTTTTTATTATATTGTTGTCACTAATCATGTTTTGAGCAGGCTATGTATCAATCAAATAAATAAAGGAACAAACCTTAGGCAAGAGAGTAAGAAAGAATACAGAGAATACAATACAGAGAATAGCTGACCTGTTTAGAAAAGAGAATTAGGTAGTAGCTATAAACTGGTTCCAATATAAATAGTTGTCTAGAAGCTAAAGTTGTATGATTTGGGTAAATAAATATCCTACAACAATTTCACAACGCATTCAAAGTTGCATGCTGTATGCAGTGCCTTTCTTATTTTTAATGGGAATCGTTTGTGCAAGGGTTCAATTGGAAACTGCCCAGATTGGTTTTTGGAGCATGACCTGCCTCTTTGTGTGTTGTCTATACCAGTTGTCCCCAACCTTTTCCGAACCGTGGACCGGTTGGGGGGGTGGGGTTGGGCGGGGTGTGCTCACGGATGGGCAGGGCGCACTTGCAGGTGGACAGGGCATGCTCGCGGATGGCAGGGCATGCTCGCGGGTGGGCAGGGTGCGCTCACGCAGATGCGCAGGGTGCGCTCGCCCGCACACGTGGGTGGGTGGAGCACCTGTGCGTGCAGGTGGGCGGGCCATGCATGCAGGTGGGCATGCGTGGGGGGAGTGCATGCGGGGGAATGGAAGATCTGTCTCTGCGGCCCGGTCCTGCCAAGGCCATGGACTGGCACCAGGCTGTGGACCGGGGGTTGGGGACCCCTGGTCTATACGATTCCATGGTTCCAGGCTTTCATAGCAGATCATGGAATGGATATAGGGGTCCTACTGTGTTGGACTCTTTCAGAATACTCTTTTGGTGACTTCTCTGAAATGCAAAGGTTGCAAAAGGAAAGTCCTATGTAAAGTTACTGGAATAGACTTGATCACTGAATAAGATTCTGTACAGTTTGCAATCAACGAAACTTGGGGGTATTGGCCTGCTGTGGAAAATTAATGTCTTTCTTTGAGAGAGAGAAAAAACAGCAAGAAAGACAGAATTGTTCCCTGCTGTCACTGCCATGGCTGGGAAAGAGTCATGCATTACTTTTTTGATGCAATTTAGTTTTGCATCAAATACTAATCCTTTGTGGCACTTAATAGTTTTTTGGCCACACTGATTTCAAACTTTTTATGTGTGCCGACGATCACACTTTTTGTATCTGACAGATGTGGACTTTAAACTACACAAGTGCAATGCCACAGTAAACTGGTTAATCTTTAAGGTGTCACAGGATTCTTGGCTGTTTAAGCTGCCACAGACTAACATCTGCTGGAAAGCTATGATATATATATTATGTGGCTGACAATTTTATTTATCAGCTTGAAAACGAAAGAAGAAAGACTTCTGCTTCTTAAGAAAGGGACATAGATCTTATCTTCTGCCAAGCTACTGCAAACCAGGTTTCAAGTGAGCAGAAGGTCAGAGCTCCAGCGTGATTTATAAGAAGTGACTGTTATATTTAGTGGCTCCAACAGGTGGCATGCCATCCCTGCCCATCCCAGGCTTTTGACTTGTTAATGGCCCCAGGAGTTCCTTTTTCATTCCAAATGCAACAGTGGCACAGTATACCTTGAGGGGCATCTTTGTTGGTAGACTTTTAGCATAAATCAGTTAAGGGCCATTTTAATTAGGAGGAAATACCAGCTAGATCGATTATTGCAAGTGGTCCAATCTTAGTTTAGTGAGGTGACCAGATAACCCCACAGAAAACAGTAACTTGTTTAAAAATAAATAAATCTCTCTCACACACACACACACACCAAGATTTGACCCTGGCACAAAAGATCAGGCAAACATTTTGTCATGGCTTTGGGGAGTCCTTTTCATTATATCAGCTACCAGTATCTTCAAGATTCCCCTAAACTGACCTCATTGTTGCATTGTGCTAACCATTGCTACAATTATGAAACTAACATTTGTTAAAATGAATGGAGATAGCTTTCTTTTCTTAAATGGGCAAAACAAGAGAACCCAGATTAATTTCCGTGGTGTACTCTGATGAATTATTATCAATTATACTGTGAAGAAATGCTCTCTGTTACTACCACTATAGCTTTATTATCATTCAAAGAGACAACAAAAATATACCCTTAGATCCTTTAATAGCTTGCCCAGCAGACTTCCCCAATGTGGTGCCCTCCAAATATGCTGGTCTACGGTTCCCATGACATATATTGTAGACCAGCATATACGATGTATATCAAGTTGAGGGAAATCCACTCTACATGTAATTTCATTCCACGGCCTGGGAAAAGTCTGGAGTCTGAAGAAAATCAAAAGGAAAACCACGCATCTTGTTATATTTTGCCCTGGTGCTGTTTTGTGCAGACCGTAGATTTTTTAAAAACCTCCATCTACCTGTGGTTATGGAAGAAAATTTGTAGTGCTGGTGAGCCATATTAGGAGCATCAGCCTTGGACTAGGCTGCAAATATATGAAATTGATTAAGTGACTTTTGACTAACTGCTGTTTTATTGGACATTTGTTGTTGTATAGCTCCTGGGGTTACTTTTTTGCAAGAGGTCCACTGGGATAACCCACATACAATCTGCTCTAGCTTCTTTAGAAGTTGGGAAGGGTACTGATCTAATTTTTTAAACTGCCTCATTTTCTGGCAACCAAGCAGTTCTCACTTGCACTTGAAAAGCAGCACCATCAAGACAACATGCTATAAAAGACAATGTTCTTCCTTAGTTTGTTTGGACTTGTGTAACACTGAAACAGGGTTACATTTGATCCAAACATTTACCTCTACATCATTTATAAAATACCTTACTTGCCTTCTGTTCTATAAAATCAATGATAGGCAGTACAACTCATTAAAAAATTACAATATAATTGAGCAGAATATTACATCAACTGTGATTAAATGCAGATTAAAATAAAAGGGAAAAAACTAAGTGAGGGCAGCTGTCTTAGTTTTACAAAGAAAAAAAATGTATTTAAAGAATCCAGGTTTAAGAGTAACAGGACCAACTTCATTGCACACAAAAATTTGTTAGGTGTATGTGTGTGTATGTGGAATAACCACGTTACCAGATTCTACAGTGGAATTGTGGGCCAAAAGCAGGAGAAATCAGTTAATCAACTGTTTGCTGCCCATTTTCTGATCCTGTACTCTGCACCGTCCAGTATATAGTTCACATTATACATAGCTGTCCACTGAAAGATTTGAGGAATAATTAATTAAAATATTCCATTCATTGATTTATCTGTCTTATAACCCCCAGTTCTCCTCTGATGAAGGAGGTAGCCATCTACAAAATCTCATGTCCTTTCAACAGAATTATTTCAGCTAGTGTTAAAGGTGCAGCAGGACCCCTTTAATAAGAGACATGTTTTATTTTTTACTTATTGTACAAACACAAAATATTCTGTAAAGGGCTCCTTATAAAAAAAGTGACTCCTTGTGGGACTCAAGAGGGAAAATGATGGAGGCAGGGATGGGGGCAGAACACGATACAAAGAATTTGAGAATGAAATCTGTTTCCACCCCCTCAAGCATAAATGAAGTAGTTGAATACGGAAATGGGAGGCTTGGAATGAAAACAGACATGAAATGTGAAATATAGGAGAATGACTTATAACAAAGGCATATTTGTAATTCTGAACATCAGAATACAATGAATATGTGTTCAACACAATTTTGTATACAATTAAACTGTTGCAGCTGTTTCCGTCTCTCCATGTTTTTCTGAGAGTTGTCCATAAGCTGGCCAGATACAAGAGAGGAAAGAGCTCTCACACCCTGAATAGTTGGACAGAAGGTGCTTCCGCAGGTGCTCCTCCTCATGCAATTAGAG
This sequence comes from Intellagama lesueurii, assembly GCA_037013535.1. NCBI lineage: Eukaryota > Metazoa > Chordata > Lepidosauria > Squamata > Agamidae > Intellagama > Intellagama lesueurii. The sequence goes on along the minus strand of JBAJHW010000003.1, from coordinate 156,549,460 downwards.
ATACAACAGCCTTTGCCCTCTTTTGTATCTGACCAAACTAGGTAGCCATGTCAGTCTGTTGCAATCAAAAACAAGTGTCTTGTAACACTTGAAAAGCTAATTAAGGGTGCGACTACACAGCGAGAGAAATACGAATTCACTTGCTGCAAAGTTGCACCAGGAAATTCAGGTTTCCCTGGGTCTGTCAGCCTTAACTGGTCACACAGAAAGGGGGAAATTAGCTGAACACCCTTGTTTGCAACTTGTTAACATAGCTCTCCTGTAGCCATGCAGGAAGCACAATTACAGGAGAACTATCTTAAAAAACTATAAACAAGAGCCTAGTGGCAATTTCCTCCTTCCTTCCTTCCTTCCTTCCTTCCTTCCGGTGTATAGATGCCCTAGTGTAACAGTGCTGGCCCCAAGCTGTAAGGAAGGAAGGAAGGAAGGAAGGAAGGAAGGAAGGAAGGAAGGAAGGAAGGAAGGAAGGAAGGAAGGAAGGAAGGAAGGAAGGAAGGAAGGAAGAAAGAAAGAAAGAAAGAAAGAAAGAAAGAAAGAGAAAATTATTTGCAAAGATCCAGCTCTCCCAGGCTAGCTATTTGCACCACCATCCCCAACAGCCATGCCTTTGTGCCAATTATAGCATACATTTTCTGCATTGGTTTAAGACATCACACCACCTGAACTGATGTGAATGGTTCCAACAATGAATTGGGGTAGACGACTCTGGGCTGATTCACATTTGCTTTCATCTCATGTGTTCAGCAAAATCAGAAAAATAAAACTGTCCCAATCCAGTAGCATTTCATAAATTTTTATCAATGTACTCACCACCTAATTATTTATGGTAGAAACTTTCAGGGACATGTCTTCTCCGTTATTGTGTGTGTTGCAGGACAAGTTACTTTTTAAACTACAACTTCCAAAATACTTCCCCTTACCAATACATTATAGAGTAAGAGGGAAAGTGTTATTAGATGCGGATCTTGGCAGGCTTTCCCCTCTTGGCTATATCTCCGCACAACTATACATGAACTGGTGAAATAGGTGGCCTTGGAACAGCTGCCAAAACAGCAGAATAGGACAAGCAGGCTTCTCTGAGGAACATATTCCATAACTGTGGCACCACAACAGAAGGCAGCCTAACCCAAATGGCCTCGTGCATGAAAAGCCTCCTAAGCAGATATTCCCCAGATGTTTCTCGGAGGCTGGGAAGGTCATGGGGCAAAAGAATTTCCTTCACATAGATGTGTGAACAGAGAGTTTATTCTGTTTCTTTCCCCCTTTCTCTTCTTCTCTCTTGCAAATGTTTCTAAATGAATAATATTTATTTGCAGATACAACTTAATGTCAGAATACACAAGCTGGGATCTTTGTTTTATATTCCCCCCAAAAAACTGCATTGAGTATCATTCAGCTCTCCCTTGCCTGAACGTCTAGGAAAAATACTATTTGAGCATATTAAATATTTAATAGGATGTACATTATTTGCATGTTTATTTTCCCGAATTCCCTATGCTTTATGGTAAAGCTACATTGAAGGTAAATCTACAGCGAAATGCAAATTCCGTTCAGAGGCAGGATATAGCCACATCCACCCTTATTTCTAGGACCAATGGTTAAAAATAACATAAAGTTAGGCCTGTTATGTTTGGAGCCCAACTATGTTTCTCTACATGCTTCACCCTCTAATGGAAGCAGAAAAAGGCCTGTGGTTCATCTTAGCCAATCACCTTTCAATACAAGCTTTTTTCAAAAATTAAACCCAAACTTCTTAAATGATACTCTATTCCAAATTAAATAGCAGGGCTTCTTCATCTGTGCATGCATGTGTGTGCGTGTTCTTGTGAAACTTAAATGTCAGAACAAACTAAACATTTATAGGTAAATTATTTCAAGATTTTTTTAAAAAAACACACAAAAAAACTACATTTTAGGTATCTTTTGGCTTAATGAATACCACCATTGTCCTACTCACAATCAATGACATGAACTTTATATTTTACAACAGATACAATACTGGTGATTTTTAAACTTACTTTTAAAAGAGATGTTACTGTAAAACAAAATTACTGCTGGGATTTTTTGATGAAGAGGGGAAGCAGGAAAACTTTTTAAAAAAGAGTTTAATAGTAAGCATATTTGGAATGAAAAGGAATCATGATGACTCATACAAGGTTATTGCAAGTAAAAATGCCAAGCCTCATGTAAGCAACATTCTCTGACCTTTATTTCTCACTTTGATTATATCTGTTTACTGCTTTGCTCATTTGTTACATTTATGACCAACCTTTCATCCAGTGAGAGCATATGACTGTCCTCTTTCCACTTGACCCTTACAAGCACCATGGGGGTAAGTAAAGTTGAGAGAGCATGACTGGACCAAGGTCTCTCAGTGAGCTTCTTGCCAAAGTGGAGACTTGAAGCAAGGTCTCCTGGATCTTAATGCAAGATTCTAAACATTACGGCTTGAAATGGCTTGAGGTGCGAGCCAGCTACCATGGAATGAATGCATTCAGGCCTCAGAATTCTTGCTGCAGAATAGAGGTGGAAAAGCAACATGAAGTCTCTGGGTTGGCTGGTAACTAAATCTCTCTTCGTAACTTGCCTATTCACCACATACCAGCTGAACTACTGTTACACAGTTAGACGCATAGCATAGCTTTTAGACACAAATTGCGATAGGTTAAGAAATTAAGAAATCTACTTAAGCATTATCTGCTGCATGATGAGTTGCACAACTCAGTATGCAACAGATAATGCCTATGCATCCAAAAGGTTATGACATTTGCACACTTGCACAACAGGATTTCAGCATTGCTTCTTCCCATACTGTGGACTCTGGCTTCTCCAGCTGAAGCCACTGAGCTCAAGATCCTGAGTTGGAGAACTTACTTTCTAGTCTAGACTTAGGTATGCTTGTAACCAATGTTTCCTCTAGTTTTCTGCCAGTGCTGGGCGGGCCCCCAGCCACAACTGGAACCAAATAGGTAGCAACACTGGCTGCAGGTGCATGGAACCGATGCAGTGCTATGCAACCATGCACCCAAGCAGCTTAGAGGAAACGTTGCTTATAAACCATGACCCAGCTTGGTCTTGGCAGCCCTGCACTATTGTTCTTCAGTTGAGGTACTGCACTTTAAAACAAAAGAATGCTGATAATTCTGCCCATATCAAGAGAAATACCATAAAGACAATGAATAATGTCAGCAGTGGCCACCAAGAGACAGACTAATGGATGTGGACAATCTCCATATTTTCCAACATTCCTCAGATATATAAAGGATTTCCAACAGTTCGTTGTGACTTTCTCAGCTCATTTCATGAATGTGATGAAGTAGGCTGTTGCTTACAGAAGTGATTACTACCATAAACCAGTTAATGTCTCTAGTCCCTGCAGCAATGTTTCAATATACTATATATACACATACATGTATTACAATGGCTACTGTGTAGCATATATCGTAGACTGTGTGTACACAGATATTGTACACTCATACATATGAATTCCTTTAGGTAAAGGTTCCCCTTGACATTTAGTCCAGTCATGTCCGACTCTAGGGTGCGGTGCTCATCCCCATTTCCAAGCCGTAGAGCCAGCGTTTGTCCGAAGACAGTTTCTATGGTCACATGGCCAGTGCGACTAGACACGGAATGCCGTTACCTTCCCACCGAGGTGGTACCTATTTATCTACTCGCATTTTTACATGCTTTCGAACTGCTAGGTTAGCAGGACCGGGACAAGCGATGGGAGCTCACTCCGTTGCGTGGATTCGATCTTACGACTGCTGGTCTTCTGACCTTGCAGCACAGAGGCTTCTCCCTATGAATTCCTTTACCTTACAGAAAAATGTGAGTTTGAGAGCTGGGTATAGCTGGATCAGAAATGATAATTGAGGCAAAAGATTTTTTATTCATTTAAGCATAATTGAGAGAAATCGATAAGTGGCTAATGTATGGACATTATTTTTGGGGGCTCCTGAATGCCAAAAAATTATGAGCCAGCAATCTGCTTTGGTGAATCAGACCTTGAATTTCCATCTAAAAGTAGCTTTGAATTATGACTGGAGATAAGGTGTAAATGTGCAAGGGAATTTTATCCATGCTTCTCCCATGAATCATAAATGAAGGAAAAAAATTACAGTCTAAATTGCACTTAAAAGGAATAAAGTCTTTTCATGTCATACATGATTTATCAAAATGATCTCATTTTAAGGGTGCTGTGGTTATCTTGATTAATAACGTTAGTAAGCATGATGCATAGCCTCTTTAATGGTAACACAGAATTTATCGACACACCCTACTTTTACCCAAAAAAAGAGGATGTAAAATATACAAAGGAACAGTTCATTGCAGATACTTCTTAAGTAAACTTTCTGCAAATGCATTTTGATTTGGGGTGTGTGAGAGAGTGAGGTGTGTGTAAGAGACAGCTAAATTTATTTTGCCACAAACCTATGTGCTGGCAATGAACAGACAATTTATTGTCAAGCTTCTTTCAAAATGAATAATGAATTTTACTTTCTGTGGTGGGCAAAACCACTATGAAAGTCAGTGGGTCACCAGCTAGTCAAAAACATACTGACCTCTGAAGGTCCTGTAAAAAGGACACCGTGTATTGAGGTCTCTGAATCCAGTTGTGGAAAAGGGCATATTTTGCCTTTCAGGGAATTTAGCTCTTCTTTTCCCTCCTATGACCTAGTTCAATATCCTTTCCAAGACTTTGCTTTAATATCTTAAATGCTTCCATTCTAAAAATCTCCTTTACCCAAGCCCCTCCCTCCCTCCTATAATAATAATAATAATAATAATAATAATAATAATAATAATAATAATAATAATAATAATAATAATAATAAAGCCTGATTCAGTTTGCCCTGACTAATATCCTTTTGGACTGACAGATCAGAGGCCTTATTACCACTGTTCCTTTTAGACCCACGAAGCCCCCTTCATAACCCTGCTTCTCATCCACAATTAATCTTTCCAGTTGCCACACTATTAAGACTACCACCCACAGTTAGAGGATGTCTTAGCCTAGCTGGACCCCAGCTCCCCACTGAAGCATCAAAGATGTCAATCACATGCGAGTCAGAATGTTGCCTGCTGTCAACATCAGAGGTTTTCATCCTCTTCTACCCACTGATCAAACATTTTCCCCTCTCAGAAGATTAATGCGAAGTCCCCACCCATTTCCTTTTCCTCCTTTTCAGTTTACTCAATGACCCATCTACCTTGTATGAAAAAGGAAAGAGTGAGTAACAGAAATTATATATATATTAAAAAGATGGGTAAAAATCAAATTTAAATCACAAGTGTCTGCTCTTCTCTTTCCTACCCACCCCCACTGTTTAAACACATTTTAAAAGTGAAGATTAGAGACTAGAGTGAAAAGCTTCTCCATGATCAAAGCCTGTAATGTTTTATGCAGTCACTAAGCAATGACTGGGGAGGTCAAAACTGGTTTACTTTACTGTAGCAACAAACTGCACGCTGATATGACTGGACCTCCTCCTCCTGTTCCTCCTCTTCCTTCTCCTCCTCCTTTTAGGTCTTATATTTTCTGATTAGTTGCACTGCTGTTCTCCCCTTTAGCTTCCAACCCTGCAAACAGTTAATAATGCAGGCTGAAATATTTTCACTCATAGCAATATTTTAGAAATTAAAATCAGCAATGAGCTGATTTTAAAAAACCTTAACGGCATATTAGATTAATTGAATTTGATTTGTACCACTAATTTGCGCAATCATTCATCTCTGTCACAAGCTGTCTTTCTGCAGGCGACAGAGGTCCATGTAGAATTAAGTTTTAAGAAAGGCCTAACATGTGTTAGAATCCGGAGTCAATGTCCTCTGAAGCATTGTTAATTTCAAAGCCTATCGGATGAATCTTGCCTTGCACTGTCATCTCTTCCCACTCATATAATGACATCCAAATTTATAGAGATAAAGGAACAGCTGCATGTCGAAAGAGATGTTAAAGGAAATGTTCATTCCCTGCATTTCTTAAAAGATTAGTGCTTTAGCAATCAGACGTGCAAAATAAGCTCGTGTTTACTTTCCAATGACCAATCAGATTAACAATGCTAGAATGCAAGATACAGAGGCGAAAAAGGCTTATATTACAACAAACAGATGTGTTTCACCACATAAGGAAGCTATTGGTTTCAATAAAAGGCAGCGGAGAAGTCACAGAGTGAGTGGTAGCTCTTTAGCTATACCGTACATATAGTGAAATACAACTGATGTCACATCCCTTGAGGTGAAGCCCAATGCCAACACACTTTCAGTGGGTTCTATACATTTGCAAGCCTCCACCCTAAAATTATTTATCTAAGCAGAATTTTTGTTTCTCTTTCTACACAGGGTCTGCAGTGCTGAGCCCAAGGAAGAAACCTGCTTTATTTGAAATAAAGATTTGAAATAATACTCATTAAAGTCCTTGTTAGGTTGTCTCAACATGACAGGGTAGTTACATGAGGAATCGTCAGACACCACAAGTCCTTCCTCGTGAGAATAAGACGAAGACAGCTTTTCCCCCTCATCAAGGCTGCCCAGAGTAGTGGCCTGCCAAAAGATGGGCAGGATAGAAATTCAACCAACCAACAAACGAACCAGCCAACAAGGTGTTTTTGCAATTTACACAAATTGCACATGGGGCAACCTAAGCACAGACACACAGAAGGAGGAGCTGATTGTTTTAAAAAATGCACAAAGCCCGTCCAATACATCAGATTTTTTAAAGTACATGAAAATAAAGTAGCAGCAATCACAATGTAGCAACAGCACAATTTGCACAAGTCATTGTATCAGTATCACTAGAAAAATCTCTCACCCTCTCACAGGGAGGAGAAAAATTACAATTCCTCACCCTTGCAGTTTTATAGTTTAAAAATCCCCTCCTCTCTGTTCCTGGACATTCTGCCTGGCTGTTGACAACAACTCTCATAAAACCACATTTAATTTCAATATTTCATTAGTTTCTTTCAAAACCAACTTCCACAATTTCAATACATTCTCACATTCCCACCACATATGGAAATACGTACATACACCTTGATCCCATCTCCAACATAAACTCGAAAATTTGCTATCCATACAATTCAGTTTTACTGGTATCAAATACCATTTCCAAATTAATTTATTTAAAAAGTTCTTTTGTTCTTACTAATGTGCAATTTAATATTTTTCTATCCCAAATATTTTTTCATACTTGGGTACTTATTTCCCTTTCCAAATCCATTTCCCATTGTGCTTTAAGAGTGTCATATTGGTCCTCCACCTCTATTAACATCTTATAAATTTTACTTGTTGTCCCTCTTATTACCTTATGTTTTTCCTTTAATACAACCATTTCTTCACATGTTATCCCTACATTTCCCATTTTTGTCACTCACTCTTTGGTCCATTGTTCAAACTAAATTATATTTGCTATAATCGCTATGCCAATTCTCCATACCATTTTGGCTCTTCTACCACCAGGTATTAGCCGGCAGAACAGTTCAGTTGGCAGTCTGCTCCATTGGTAGATTTCTGTGATTAGGTAGCAGAATAAATATCTTCAGGTAAAAGCACATGTCAGTGTACAGAAAGAGCTTCTGCTAGCAGAATAGTCAAAAGTCTTGTGCCTAATCCTAATCTTCTACAGTAAGCCCATCCCTGAGTTATGGTTGCAATTTAAATCTGCTTTGCACATAAAACAAGGTTTCAGGAGATGGTTAACAACCACGTTGGCTATTCTTTTTACAGCTACTTGATAATATGTTATTCCATTTTGTCCCTTTTCTAGTTATATTGGTAATAATCATTAACTATTTCATCACTGTGTGCATCTCAACCTTGGTATTTTAACCATATATTCTATGGCTAAGCATACTGTACATAGGGGCCCTTCCAGCTCTACAGTTCTAAGATGATGATGATGATTTGGTCTACAGTAGTTTAGCTTCTTATGAACTATATTTTATTATGTAATGATGATATTTAGAATATATACATACTTATATTCTGTGGTTAAGCCTAGTTTCTGCTACAAATGGACACCCATGCTACCAGTCTGTTCTCTTAAATTAAGTATTTAGTATCGATACTAGTAATCTACCAGATCTACTGTTCATCTTGCCAGTCATGTTTCTTGCTGTCTACATAATTTTTTTCTTTTTTACTCTTTTGACAAACTAGTCAGATTAATATACAGAAACTTGATCCTAAATATGAATGGTCAATAACAGTTTACTTTCATCATGCTATATTGCTTGTTTGTAATTTGCCTGAGAAGGCATACTTCCAGGGTCTTTGTGCTGCTGAGAGGAGAATAAGATAGCTGTACCTGAGGCCTCTTGCCACACAGCTTAGTTAGCAGAAGGGGGTGCTGGAGTGTAACCTTTTTTTAAAGATGCAAATAAAGAAACATTTTACATATTAAAGCTGGAATTTTGAAAAGGATTTCACAGGTATTAATCAAGACAGGAATCCAGTTGTCACAGGATACTACAAGTTTTTAACAGAAGTTATAACACTATTGCTAAGCAGCTAGGCTTCAATAACATTTTAAAGCATGTACTTGTGCTATTCGTTCTCCAGGAAAATTTAGTGAGGCCTGTTTTGTGTGGACAGTTTTACTTGAGACTGCTGTAGTTCAAAAGCTTTGCTGTTCAGTATTTGATTGGCAGCCACAGTACTACCAACAATGCATTTTGCAAAACAGGTAATGTGCAGCAAGGTTGTAATTAGATTGATGTTCTAAGCAGGATAAAGAACTCTCTGAAGAAATAAGATACTTGTACGATCCAGTAAATCTTCATCTGCTTTGTTCTGCAACATGACTTCATTCTTTCTACTGCAAAGACAAAGCTAAAAGCTGTCATCCTAAACAGTGTACCAATATACACTTAGGAACTGTTGTGAGAGTGTTGCCACGCTACAGAGAAATACATATTCATCAAGAAATTAAAGGGTCCTGTAAGCCTAGCGTGCTGGTCTATGGGAGCCTATTGTCCACTGCTTCTTCTAGAGCAGTGTTTCCCAACTTGGGTGTTATGACCCCCAAAGGGGTCATAAAGTGGTTTCTAGGGGGTTGGGGGTTGCCTTATATGTGTTGTATCTACCGTGTTTCCCTGAAAATAAGACAGGGTCTTATATTAATTTTTGCTCCAAAAAACGCATTAGCGCTTATTTTCAGGGGATTTTTTTTCATGTACAACAATCTACATTTATTCAAATACAATCATGTCATCTTCTTCTGGTTTCTGCACAATGGTGGAGGGTGGGGTTTCACTTAGCTGGAGCTTATTTTTGGGGTAGGGCTTATATTACGAGCATCTTGAAAAATCATACTAGGGCTTATTTTCAAGTTAGGTCTTATTTTCGGGGAAACAGGGTAGAAATGGGCAAAAAACTTGGTTCAGAGGTTCATGCTGGTTCATATATGTGGCACCACAGGTGTAACATGTTCCCTTTCCCCGCCTCCTTGGCTGGATCCCCCACTTGCCAGCCGGCTCGTGCTCCTCTCCTTCTCCTCTTCGGCTTTTTGATCAGTCTCCATGGGCTTCCCTGCCCTGCCTCCTTGGCTGATTGCCCGCTCAGACAAGGAGGCAGGACAGGCAAACCCATGGTTCTGCCAAAGAGGAGGAGAGGAGCGTGCTCTCACTGGTGAGTGGGTCACTGGTAGAGATGGAGGTATTCATATTCATATACGAATATCCCCGCACAGGTGGCGTTAACGAGGGTCCAGCCCCATGGGGCCAGACGGTCCACTCACCAATCTGACGCAGACAGCGCAATTCTACGAATGGCCTGCAGCGTACGATCCGTTTGCCACTCTTCGACCTCGTAGCGAGGCTTGTCCTCCCGCCTCCTGCCAGGACTGGTGAGCGGACTGCGTGCTGCGAAGCCATTCGTAGAACTGCTCCGTCTGCGTCCGTGGTGGGTCGGTGAGTGGACTGTCTGGCCCCATGGGGCTGGACCCTCGTTAATGCCACCTGTGTGAGGATATTCATATTTGTATACGAATACCCCCATCTCTAGTCACTGGCTGGGGAGGCGGGGGAAGGGAATGTGTGGCACCTCTGGTGCCATGCATACAAACAGGCACAAACCTCCAAACCAAGGTTTGTGTCCATTTCTAGTTGTATCCCTTGTTAAATAATGTCTTCCTTTACCTTTCCAAGCTGTATAGTAAAGTAAGTATATATGTGCATGTATGAGAAACAGGCCCTTTATAAGAGAAAGAAGTTTCTACTTTCTGAGAAGGGATGACTTTACCCCATTAAAAATGCCTTAACGCAAATGTGGTGGGGGGTCAGATGTTACTTATTTATAATAAAAGGGGGTTGAAACTCAAAAAAGATTGGGAACCACTGTTCTAGGGTAACTGCTATCTTCTGGCTTTACCTTATTCCAGTCATCACTTCTGGATGCTGGTAATTCTGCCAAGATGGACTGTTCAGTCATTCTTAATACACAGACACAGAATGCCCTTGCCTCAGAGGACGCCTCCCATTGCATCTTTGTCTATGCCATTGCTTTGAACTTCCTTCCTTCCAAACAGAAGGCATGGCTAGACCAGAGATTCTTGTAGAAAAATGGCATGTGTTTCTTTGCCATTCTTCCTCTTCCTCCAAAGAGAAACTCTATAAAAGAGAACCTCTCTCCATTTTTAATTTAGAAATAATGTGTACCTTATTTACCAGACATTGGTAAATGCTGGTCCAAGGCTTCAGGAGAGCTAGCCAAATCAGTACACAGTCCTGTGGCTCAAGATATGTCTATCCCTAATGTGTCAGGTGTTAGACTAGCAAGTGAGTTTCTTTCCCTTTACTCCAGCCAATTCCGGCTTTCTATTTCATCTCCAATTTCCCAGAGACTCATCAAAACTGTGACTTAATTACATCTTAAGGGAAAAAAGCAGAGTGTAAACATGACTCCTTTTTATCTCCTGATACATCTGGACAAGTAGACAATGTGCTAAAACAAAATAAATCTGGCCTGACAGTCACTTCAAAGGGTTCAGCAAGGGGCTTGCAGCTACTTAAGGCACAGGAATGCTGTTGCTAAGCATCCCTCTCCAACCTACAAGCTCTTAAAAGAGGAGCTTTCTCATTCTTTCAAAAGGAGCTGGGGAAGGCAAAGAGTGGGAACCAGGCAGCAAAAGGGAGCATGGAGATTTGGTACAGATTTTGAAGCCAAGAGTGAATCAGATGATGAGAAACAGTTGCTCTTGACTTTTAAAAGACAGTTTTATAATAAGATAGAAGGATAAACATGGATCTATTTATTTTTCTAAATCTCCCAAAGGAAAATAAGTATTGGACATCCATACTCTCCTCAAAGTGCTACATCGAGAATGAATTCCAGATGAAGTGGATCCAGACAACCAATTTGCTCCACAATCCTTAATAGTTCTCCTGGTCATGGGAGACCCACTTGGAGTAGATGGTTTGAATGAGGCGTCATATACCATTGATTCTGGAGACACAAGAGTTTCAGCAAAGTGCAAGCTTTAAAACTGGCCTTTCACATGTCAGATTCCTTCAGATAACATTATTCCATTGGATTCTTACTAATGTATAGCTACGAAAGCTAAAAAGTGTTTTGATTTTTAAAAATAATCTAACTGCATGAGAGATCAAGAGCAAGAGGAGAAAAACAGACAAAATATACATTTGAATATTTCTTGTCCTAATACAGATGTCTTTGTACTAGATATTCTTTCATCCGTCAGTAATCCTGCTGTTAATTTGCTTAAGAGTTTGTGTACAGCACTTCATCACTTATTGTAAGAAGTTCAAACAATATGATACAACTAAAAACATGCAATCAAAATTAACAGTATCTTTAGTTATTCGGTGGAGAAACATATATGGTATGCACTAACATGACTTAAATATAGTTCCCTGCACATACAGGATGGTCTGAAACATTTCAATCTCCGAAACAGTCCAAGGGCGAACAGAGCTCAGTGGTCGTGATTCTACTCAGCATGTGGAATACCACAAGTTCTGTCCCTGACATCTGTACTGAAAATGACTTCACAAATTTGGGCTGGAGGAAATGTCAGCTTCAGACATTACAAAGCTGTTAGTCAGAGTAAAGTTATTGGCTTTGGTAGACCCGTAGTCTGAGAGTATAGCAATTTAACATCAAAGTCAGTAAGCCCCAGCAAATGTTAAGTTGTATCTTGTTAGATGATGAACAAAGAACAGCTATTTTAAAAAAGAAACATTCACAATATATCATCTTTCATATACTAGAGACCATTCAGTTTGTCATAATTAAGATTGAAACAATCCACTGTGACTTTCATGAAAAAGTTTCTCACAACTGGTATAAACAAATTATACTTATTCTCTGGGTGGGCATATACTTATGGATGGAGAGAATACCGCAATCTGAAGTAGTACAGCTCAGACATAGGTTTAACAGTGGAGATGGGCACAAACTGAAGTATAAACTGGTCATAGTTCAGTTCAGAGATCCCAATCTGCTGAAATGAAACGAAGCACCAAACTTTTTCTGGCTTGATGTTTTATTTGCAGCCAAACAGATACCCCACCCCTTCCCACTGCCCCCGTCGCCTCCCTACTTGGTCCTGCCACCTCCTCCTCTTCATCTTCTGCCGCTGCCATCTCTAAAGATAGTGGTGGTGGAGGACGAAGAGGAGGAGGAGGCAGGGCCAGGTAGGGAGGCAACGGGGCAGTAGGAAGGGGGCAGGCAGGCAGCAGAGGGGGGTGGAGGTTTGAGGTTTCCCTCCCCCAGGCATGAACTACAAAAACAAACAAACCATGAACCGGTTCATTTTTCTGGGATTCGCAGGTAATTCACGATTTGTGGGTAGCCACAAACCACGAACTACCCCGATTTCTCTCTCCCCCCACTTTTTTTTTTTTTTGGTTCATGCCCATCTCTATTTACCATTGAAATATGAATTCAGCCTCAGTTTCCAAGGTTCAAAGCTGTCTGGAAAAACAGATCTCTAATGCGGGTCGGGGGGGGGGACTGATGCCTTCAAGTCACTATTTATTATATTAATAATAATACCCATGTGCCATTAAGTGAGTACTGACTTACGGTGACCCTTTTCAGGGTTTTCAAGGTAGAGAATACACAGAAGTGGTCTACCATTCCCTTCTTCTGGCTACAACCTGGGACACTATGGGGAATCAAATTCCCAACCTCTGCCTCCACAGCCAGATACCTAAACCACTAAGCGATCCATCCAGCCTATTATATTATTTAGGCTATCTCATATTCTTATATTCAGTTTTGTGATTGATTTACCAATGTAGTATTTGTGCAAAGACACCTAATGGGAAGAAAACCCAGTAATGTTATAGGCTGTGAAGGGTTTCTTTTTTTTTTAATAGCAAGTTTCTCCATCACTGTGATTGATGAAGAGTTTAACTTTGTCTGCATCTCTGCAATATTTATCGTTTCCACAGTCAAAATGCCCTTGTGGGGATGCAGCGCCTTGTCAAAACATTTTGTGTTGAAACCATATTGCTCTCCACCAGCCAGCTTCTTATATTTCTGGTACATTTAAAAGCAATAGTAGATCTGGCTTGGCAGGCTGGCGCATCTTGCAATAAATACCAGGGCTGAAAGATGGACTTCCTTAGAGATAAGAGCAACATGGTGATATCTTACACGGCATATAATTCTGTCACTTCTAGATATTTCCTCATTCTTACCTTTTGCTGTATTTCATTCTTATTAAAGTAATTCCACTTGATCTGCAGGACAGAACCCCAACTTTTGAAGTTCTTTGCTGAATCTAGAGCAAACAAGTCTAACCCTAAAGAATGAATTTCATATGCCCAAGACAATATCTGAAGTTTTGCAGATAAATCTTACACTCTGTTGGCTTCCTTTATACAAAGACCCCAGTTTGTCAATAGTGATATCCAGATAGTTCATAATTTATTTCCCTACATAGAAAATAGGATATTAGCATTTCTAATACTAACCCAGTGTACTATGCATTCTGGTATAGCAGATATTCCTCTGATATTATAAATATGTCACAGATAAACCAACACTATTTTCCTTTGTTTGTGGAACAGACTGGGTTAAAAAAAGAATAAGTATAAGCAATTGCAAAGGATCACAATGTGAAATATCTGCCCTCCCCCCAGCCTTTAAATGCTGCTTAACAAGGTTGTGGTCTTGATCAGAGCAACGTTGAGGTAAAACTAAAGGAGTACTCAAGTATGTAGGGAGCGGAGAGGGGGAGACAAAGACCATTACTTTTTGCAGTGGCCTCTCAGTTATTGTTTTGTAAGGAGATGGGAGAGGCATGATTTTGCTCAAATCGAGATGAATCAGGGGATGTGGCTTGTGAATTTGATTAACACTCTTGCCTACCTTTCCTCCACAGGTGGAGAAAGACTGCTGCTGGTAAAAATTTGATGAGCAAAACAGCTTGTGGAGAAAGGATTACATACACACCAACACAGTTGACCAAAAGCAAAGATTTTTGTGCTATATTAATTTTTTTTAATTGAAAATCAGGAATATATTTTGCAACTGTAAAGCTTCTTTCCCTTCCAGCCTCCAAAAGACAAGGAGGAAGCCTACTTAGTATCCAAAAACTCTAAATTCAGTACCTGCCACCACCTCCCTCTTCCTTCATCTCTCAAAGATGAATGGAGGCCCCAATTCACCAACAGATGGTGATCCTGATTCTACTCAGAACATCTCATCTCTCATACCCCATTATCCTGCAAGTGTTGTGTAGAAAAAGTCAATGTAGTCAAATTATATACCTTTACCTATTTTGCTTGATGATATTCATTCTCTGGAAGTATAAACTCTTCTTGTGGGTCCCACTGCTAAATTAGGTTTCCACAGAGTCTCGAACAGAAAAAGGGATAACTGTGTTGGCACAAAATAATTTCCAAAATGCCAGTGTATCTGAAAACATGTGCATTTTTATGTGCCTTCTGCATAATTTTTGTGCTTTTTGGCTTGGTCTATAAGGATATGACCTCAGTGTGGAGTTCAGCATTTATTTCTAGTCCCACCACCCAACAGGCGTGGTTTTTTCAGTCTGCTCTGATGTTATGAAACTGTCTCCAAAGTGAGACTAGGCTGGTCTCTACTAAGGTGAAGACCGTTTTTTCCTTCAGTTGTGCTTTCAGCAATTGTCTGGCTACCAGTGAAGAAGATTTGATGGGAGATGTTATACTTTAAAAACCTTTTTACATGTCTTTTTAAACTGTTTTAATTTGTTTTTAATTTATTGGTGTTAATATAATAAGGTATTTAATTACCTTTAATAATGCAATTTATTGTAATCTTTAGCTGTTCTTTTCTTTTAAATACTTTGTGAGCTGCCCTGAGTCCTTTTATTTACCAAAAGACAGGCATCAATTAAATAAATGAATGATGGCCCAACTGCATGGACATTGTCCCATGGTTTATATTGGCATTCTCACGGGTAATTTGCAGGGGGGGGGGGCTCCAACATCAATTACACAAAGTAAACTTAGCTGCAAGTAGACCCAATCTTTTTCCATGAGTATTCAGTGCATTGTTTGATCAGCAGAGCTCCTCCACCCACCCATATTGTCTTGCCTTGCCTTCTGGCTTGTAGATCACCTAGATCTGTCCTTTGGGGCAGTGGCAGGACATATTCTGATCACACTGCAAGTGATCTCTTCAGTGGAGGAGGATAGGATTGTTCAGCATTCCTTTTTTGGAGCTCATGAACCTAGAGCTGGCACCTATTTTAAAAATATTTTTTAACGTTTTTATTTTAGTGTTATGACAGATAATGGATGCAGCAGTAATTCAGAATGGTTGTGCCTTGTCAATTCAGTGCTATCTAACTTCACAAGTGGAACAAAAAATGGTGACTGACAAGGAAGAAAGCAGGGATAAAAGGCAGAGGAGGGTGTGACATACTATGTGGAGAAACATACCTAATGTGGGTCTCTGCTATGAAGATAACTACATCTTCCCAAGAGAGCTTAAAATGTCCTTGTGAATAGCCACAACGATTTCAACAAGTACAAAGTGCTGGGACGTGGTAGAAATATTTTTTGGATCAACCCAGGACAATCTCCTGTCCTGTCACTCCCTCAGGTAGAGAACGAATCAGGAAGTCTATGGTTCAAATGTATTCTCGAAGGCTTTCACGGCCGGGATCCTATGGTTCAAACTTTGCCTCTTCAGTGAACCAGGAGGACCTTCTGGGGAAGTCCTTGTCCCTCGGCCATGGTCTTTCATGTGAAACATAATATGGACTTGCCTTACAGGGTTGTTAGAGAGTGTATGCAGATGATGGTTTCAAAGCACATTTGAAATAGTTGCATAAATGCAGATTATTATCATTATTATTAAAAATGATTTAAAGTTATATTTTCAAAGTATCACTAGACACCAGAAAGGCCTGCTTTGTATTACAAACTTGAATTTCCATTCAAAAAGAAAAGCCTGAGTCTAAATAAATAAATGTGGAGCTGGAGACTTTGCCTTCTCCCTTTTCAATTTAAAGAAGATTTTACTTTAAAAACATCTTTATTCTGCATGTCTGGAAAGTATCAACATTGCAAACAATTACAGAGTTCATGATATTACACAAATAAATAATACTTAGCATTATCTCCAGCACAATCATATTTCCTAAACAGAGACTGAGGGCAGCAGTAACCATTTTTATTGTCCTGTATAGTTCTTATGTTCTAATTAAACAGGAGGTTATTTCCACTGCTAACACAGTCATTTATCTTAGTGGAGCATTATATAATAATTATTTTCCCATTTCCAAACCCAGCTTGCGTGCGTGTGTGTGTGTGTGTGTGTGTGTGTGTGTGTGTGTGTGTGTGTGCTTAAAAGATAGGTTTCAGCAGGGGGACTTGCTTTGTCACTCTGCAATAGCAGAATGGGTCATTTGCGAAGGCTCAATAAATAAAACTTTTTTTTTGTTTGCAATTGTCCCTAAAACAAGATAAAGCTGACACTCTCCCTTCCCCTCTAGCTTTAATAAAAGGGCAATGAGCTGTATTATTAAAGATATAGGTCAAGCAAACCTGATGATTTCAATCCTGTGGGGTGGGGTGCTTGAAGACTCTGTTGTCACATTACCAAAATTGTTCTGTTGGCTCCTAATTATTCCTCTTGGTTTTCATGTGATTTCTCACACACTTAATGTCAAAATTGATAAGCTGCTCTGTGTAAAAACACTACATTATTTCCTCACTTGTTATGTTAATACAGTGCAGAAACTGCAAGAATGCTTTAATCTATCTGACAAGGATAATGTGATCTAGAAATGTAATAAACTTTGCATCTTACCAAGGTGCTCCTGCCCTGAAACATTCCATTGAGATAGACATCTAAAACACCACACACACACACACACACACAGAGAGAGAGAGAGAGAGAGAGAGAGAGAGAGAGAAGAAGAAGAATCATATGCCGTCAAGTCAATTCTGATTTCTGGTAACCCTTTTCAGGGTTTTTCAGGTAGAGAACATTCAGAAGTGGTTCACCATCCCCTTCTTCTGGGGGTGTCCTGGGACTGTGCAGCTTGCCCAAGGCATGCACAGGCTGACTGTACTCATAGGAAGCGCAGTGGGGAATCAAGCTCCCAACCTCTGGCTCTGCAGCGAAATACCTAAACTACTGAGCCACTTAGCCAGCTAGATACAGAATATACAGTATCTGTGCTAAAAGTGCTTATGCTCATAATACATGACTTGTTTCTCTCCCTATGGATAAGGGCTGTTGTGCAACAACACAAGGTGAACAATACTGAAAGACTAGTTATTGGAGATCTCATGGAATAATTTCATGAGGAACACATTTTGCTTGAGCAGCAGGCAACCCCAAGACACCAACATTTCAGCCTTAAGTATGAGACACTGCAATTCTTGTATTCATTGTTGTACAGAGGAAAACCCTCTACAAACCAAGTACTGTCCACTAGCTAGGACATCCCTAGTTCAAATCTTATTCCGCTTAAATGCAAGCCCATTTAAGACACATTCAACAAGTGCCCATTTCTCCAGCTCAGCATCCAGCCCCAGATTAACCATTACCAAAATAAGCATGTGCTTAGGGCATCAACAAGGGAAGGGGGCACCACAGAGGTTTTTTCAGTGCCGGATTTACCATGGACTATGGTGCAAATGGTGCACTCTCCTCAACAAACCACATCCATCCATCCAAATCCCTTGGTTCTCTCCATCACTCCCTCAAGAGCCTCAAGAACACCTCTCTACATAAAACAATGGAGTTTGAACCAGTAAAAACTAAAAAGCATAAAGACTCACCTAGGGAGAAAACTCATGTTTTTGAGTGAAATGATCCATCATCATCATCACTATTGCTTGTGTGTTTTTTCTGTATTTGTTTACTTCTGTATTTTGGAAAGTTGGGTGGGAATAAGGATAAAAGAGCTGCTGATCTTTTTGACCCATGGCTTCTGCACTAGATGTGCAAATCAAAGAAATAACAGCACTATTAAAAACAGCCCAAAAGGGTTTTTAAACTCTTGTTTGAACTTTTCAATTTACAGATTCTGATAAAATCTGTCTACATTAATCAAAGTGTGAAAGCACAAGATTTGACTGGAAGCCAGTAATTTGATTCTACGTATGATTTTGCATACAACATGTGGTTCTTTTTTTTTTGCCACATGCTATACAATTAAATTACTCTATTTTCATGCATATAATGTGTGCATGAAATATGTTTTTTTCCCCAAGCTGTGGGATCTGCTGCATGTTATTTGTAAGGGGCACCATAATCTTTTCAGTGCTTAGGGCCTCTAAGGGTCTTAATCTGGCCCTGTCAGCATCTAACTCTTTGGCAACATGTGGCAGTAACTACTAATACTAGTCAAACTCATATAGTTACCCAAGGAGTATTGAAATGGCACTTGTGAATCTCTCTGAATTCTATATCGATGTTATACGTTACAAATTGTTGTTGTTCTTTATTTTAATTTAATTCTCACAAAGTTGTGAAAACACTGGCTAGGATACTACTGGTGTCCATGTAAAGTCTGCTGTGGCCAACTGCAGCTAGTTGATGAGACACCAGGGTAAATCTTGGTTGCACAGTTAGGCATAAGACTCAGCATGTCACTGAGATGCACCCCGGCACCTTGTCAATCAGCTGCATCATATTATATCAACTCTATGCAAACACCAATAGGATTCTGGCCATTTTTGGAGAAAAGGAATATGGATCCTGAAAAATAAGTATCACTTTGCTCTTCTATAGTTCTTTCAGTTGTTGCATTATCTTGTCTTTATCCCAACACAATTCCATGGTAAAAGCAGAAGACTCTTGGATGTGTTGAAGATGCAACCATGTCTTTACTGGAAAATAGATAACTAGGGATGTGTGAATCTTCCTTGTTCTATTCCCTTTTAATTACTGAGTTTTGCTTTGCCTAAATGTTACTGTTTTTCTGTATTTTGGGACAACAATCTACAACATTCTGGAATTTTAGACTTTGCTTCAACATTCCCTTCTTCTTCACTTTACCTCCCAAAACCACCACCGTGTTACAGTTACTCAAACACACTTTAATAAAACACAGTAAAATCCCATCTTGATGTAAATGTACACATGCATCCGATTGCCTTTCTGTGGTGTTTTACTGATGCACCATTGTGCCCTTGCATACTGCCAAAACATCATGCAAGAAGAATTTTAATACAACAGTGCAAACTACAATCATATTAAGAAATTCTGATTACAGCTTTTTTTCCCCCTTTAAATCTGGCATGTATTAACAACTGTTCAGAGAACAGATGCTGGAAATATGACCAATTAAAAGAAATGTGCATATAAAATATTGTGGAAGGAATGCCCAGAAATAATGAAATTACTTTAATAAAGTATTATAATTTTAACAACAAGACTTCAAAAAACGTTGAGTATCTAGAGGATTCAAAGCCGGCTGTCTACTGGGAAGCTTGCTTAAATCTGTTTTCTACTTTGTTCCTTAAGCTATTTTGAAATAGGGATGTGTAGTGACTTGGGAGAAAAATGTCCAAACAAGATGCAGAATGGGTATTTGTACATTTCTGCCTCAGCTGCAGGGTGGTTCAAGAAGCCTCCAATGACCCTCAGGTTAGTTCATGCACCTCTACAAACCTCTAAACTTTGATCTAGTGTTTAAGAAATGCTTTAAAAATGGTTAAAGTTGATACCAGTTGCTGTAGTTTAAAAAAAAAAAGTTCCAGAGCAGAAGGAAAAGGAGAACTAAACCCAATGAAAGCCTGGAATGTCCAATCACTGAGCCCCTGGGGACAGCTCAGACCAAGTTCATCAGACTATATAATCCCATTCTCCTGACTAAGTAGCCAATTTGCATCAAAGCCTGACAAAGGGAGGATGCCACATCACTTACCAGAATGGCTGTGTTCTAGAATTTTCTTCCTTTTTTTTTTCTTTTAGGTAGCTAGCAACACTTATGATTGAGTGGATGTGGGGTGGATGAATGTCTCTCTTGTGTGGGCTTTTGGGCTTTGATTCAGTGTGAATAAAAAAAAACCTCCCCCTACCATGCCTGTTGTAATATAGACTCATGGAAAGAAAAAATTTGTATAAGTATCGGAGTGTACAGAAGGCCTGAAGGAGAGAAGTTGGTAGGAGCTTAGTCTATATCACAAAGGTCCACCGCATTTCCAAAACTGAGGATGCCTCATCATGATCTTGTCGGGTCATGTCTCTTTGTTTTCCACATTTACTGGTCTCCCTATCCCAAATCTAGAAAAATACAGATATACACATTAATTTACCAACAAATCAATTGAGGCCACCGCTAAACCTAGCTCAAAGTAGGTTGATCCTAATATGTACTGTTAATATTTGGATACAAATCAAATTAGACAGTACTCATATAGCTCTATTTTGAAAACAGTTGACAAAACATGATACAGATGTCTGGTTTGCACACAACTTCCTAATACAGTATATAGCTAGCATTATATAGCCAATAAGAAATCAGTCAAACAAAATTTATTTGTCACCTACTTCTCTACTTAGTTATCTTAATGGTAAAACCCTGTAAAAAGACAAGGGAATCCATTGTAAAGAGAGATTTCACCATGGGGAGAATAAAAAAACAAAAACATTTTAACAACATAAGTTAAAAACAGCTTTGCTGAATGCAACCAAGGATCTATTTACCCCAGCATTCTGCTTCCAAAGCCATTATGATCTTAGCAATATTAAAAATAATACAATGCCATCTGTATGCTTTGTATGTTGCCACAAAAGGTGAGAAAATGACACAAATGAGACATGAAAAGATACTGTCCAGCCATATTCTCCTGGGACGTCCACAAGCAGGGCATGACCCATGTTGTCTGTTATTAGCATATGGAATCCATATTACTTCTGAATAAGAAGGTGCCATTTTAGCTATCTATTATAGACAGCTTGTAGTGTTTTTGTTGTCATTGTTGGAATGGACAGCCTCATGAAAAGCAATCTTTTCAGACCTGCCTCCTGATACTTCTGAGAAGAAATGCACCTCACCTTGGGAATTCAGTTACAGTTCAGAGCAATAAGGTGCACAAAGAATTAATGCGCATAGCTTAATATACAAATTACTAAAATGAGAGTAGAAATATGTACTAGTATGCTTTATTCGCATTGGTATTTTTCTGTAGATTTTTAGCTTGTTAGCAGAAACAAAAAGCACAATAGGATAGGAAGAAAGGAAAGAAAATATTAGATAGGACACTTCAAAATAGGTACTGCTCCGGTGAATTCTGCTTCTGTTTCATCAGTACATTGTGGGCTAGAGTTCAACCAACAATTCTTGCAAGATAATTTTTATTGTACTCTCGAAGGCTTTCACGGCCGGGATCTGATGGTTGCTGTGGGTTTTTCGGGCTCTTTGGCCGTGTTCTGACGGTTGTTCTTCCTAACGTTTCGCCAGTCTCTGTGGCCGGCATCTTCAGAGGACAGGAGCACAGACAGAGTTCTGACTCCTGTCCTCTGAAGATGCCAGCCACAGAGACTGGCGAAACATCAGGAAGAACAACCTTCAGAACACGGCCAAAGAGCCCGAAAAACCCACAACAACCATGATTTTTATTATCTATATATTTTCATTTTCCTCACTTCCTCAACCTCAGTAGAACTTTTCTTCTGGTAGAAAATTTTTCTAAAAATTTTCTACAATTTTTTGGTGGCAACTAGAGATGTTTCCCTTTCTCATGCATTTGAATATTTTAAACTCCTGATCTTTTGGTCTCAAATATAAACAAACATCTAAATTTTGGTAAATTCTTCAAAAACAAACCAAAACATATCCCCACGTGAGCCAAAATTAGGAGGTGCAGCTATTCCCAGCACGAACTTTGCTGTACAGCCTGCCAATAGTTGTTCAAGATAAGGCAAAATACCCTTGGCCTTTAAATTCCCTAACTCTAATTATGATTGTTCCTAACTGTAAAATATATTAATCTATATTAAACTGCAGTTTTGTGAAGCATTACTATTCACTCCAAGTACTTGGTCAATAGCATAAAAAAACATTTTCCTGTAACCTGAATGAGAAGCATCCCGAGCATTCCCTGGTGTGTGTGTGTGTGTGTGTAATGGAGCTACATACTCTATGAATGTGCCTTGTGACTTCAAAACCTACTGCTGCAGTATTGAGATCTACAAATAACAAATTGGGAGCTGCTTAAGGAGAGTGAGGGAAATTATGTTAGCATGATGTTCTACTCAGCAGGAAGAGTGTTGAGTGCATTTTTTAATGATTTACCAGTTCTACTTGACTGAGTCTGTACCCTGTAAATGGATCATATGATCACTGATCACAAGTTAAACAGCCTCTTTTATTTGCATAGTATGAGCTGAGAGCCTGTTGTACAATACTAGAGGCTCGTGTGCAGCTGTATGTAAGACATGGCACGGTTACATCCAACAGGCAGTAATTGGCTCTTGCCAGCAAGCCTTCTGCTGAAAGGCAGCACATGAGGTTGAATATTAAAGATGTAGATGACCCTGAAAGCTGGAAGATTGGGGTGTGTGTTAATAGTTGCTAAAGGCACATTTTTAACCCAAGGCAAAAATTAGAATTACTCTTTGCTACTGGCCAAAGTCAAAACAAAACCTGAGAAGTCCAAAGGTGAAACAGTAATAAGGACGCTGACTGAATTTTAACTGCTAAGTTGCCACATAATCTACCATTTTCAAAATAATGGCGCAACACACACACACTTGACCATTGACAGAAAGTACAGCACTTAATATGGAAATTGCTTTATGAAAGAAGAAACTCTGCTTATTTAAGTGCACAGTGTAAGGTAATGTTGATGAAATCACATAATGCCATGTGTTAAGAAATGTCCTGCATTTCCCTCTGACCTTATTATTCACAATTTCCTCCCACCCCCAAATATATAACCTTTTGTATGTGTCTGCCACGTTAAGATAATGGTTCATGTATTTGATAAAGTGGGCTCTTGATCAGGAAAGCCTATACCATAATACATGTCTTAAATCTTCAAAGACATTATCAGAGGCAAAACTCATTTTTGTTTTATTATTACCTGACACGCTTCCTTTCTGCTCAGTGTCTATAGGAATTAAAAAGCCCAGTTTTAAAATTTCCACCAATCACTAAAGACAACTGAAAGCATACATTTTCAGACATCCTATAATGGTATTATTCTTAAAAAGTTAGATCTTCACACATCCATGAAAGTGGATAAATTCCTGGGATATCATGGCTGCCTGCATGCGCCATCCTAGCCCCACCTCTCTTCCATATGGTGATATCTCAAGTGTAATCCAACATATAGAAGTCCAATAAGTGCAATTTTTTCACCAGTCTCTTAATTTTGAATGGTAAGAAATAGGATCAGGTCTATAGCTGGTGGATTTCTATACGCATATGCAGACAATTGTATCTCCAATATATTAGAAAAGGAAAGACAGATAGTCATGTCAGAATCTAATGAAGGTATCAACTTAGTATGATTTTGGAATTTGTTTTGTATCAAGATGTTTACCCCTGCTTTTGTTTGTTAACTTCTATATTAACTTAATATAGCCACAGAGTGGTAGGACCGACATGGGAGGAGTTCACACCCTGAGGACTGGACATCATCAAACAAAAGAGGTAAAGCTACATTGATTTCCTTTACCTAATCCACCTTTTAAAGCTATCTTCGGGACAGGCAAAGTAAAGACTGCTTTGTGGCTCTGTATTCACTGACAAGGGAAGCTGTATATCCTGCCAAGAGGGATGCAGCTTTGAATTCCCACTGGAGACTTACAGTTGTCTAAAAGTGTAATCCTAAATAGCCAAGATGAGTGAGGTGACAAATAGGCCAGCTAAACCTATTTTCAATCAAAACCCTTCCCAGCCTAGGGATGTTGGACATTAGTTAGGACTAGCCTGACCCTGGCCTAACTTTGTGCTGGCACAATGGCTGTGAGACTGGGCTGATGGTTTAGATCTGGAACATCCCATGCTCTCTACCTCTCTGTACTTCTTCTGGCTCTTTTGCCACCTGAGCTTAGGCAGCACAGCAGTTGTGCTGATAGGTCTAGTTGTACCAGCAAAGCTGAGAACAACCTGCACAAGTGTGTTGTGCCAGCATGTGAAAATTCTGCCCATTCCCAACCCACTACAGTCAGTGTATCTTTGACTTTGGGTTGTGCTAACCAATGGAGAGCCAAAACTTTCTAACTTAACCCTGCTGAGTGAATTGATGGACTCTACCAGGTGATACACAACATCATTATTACCTGATGAGACCTAGCTCTTTTTCTGCTGGAATCCTCCTACATTCCATCCTCTTACAATATGCACACAAGGACTTATTATAAAGCCTTCCCCCCTTTCCTTTCTCCTATATTGCTTACTTTTTATATCTGCCTGATGAAGAGCTTGTTCTCTCCAAAACTTGCACCATTGTTGTATTTCCACACACTTTTTGTACCTTTCTGGTTGGTTTAATAAACATCTTACTGTGGATTTTGCCATTTGTCCAATACATGAAGGTGAGGTTGGCTTGGGGTCAGAGACAGGCAGGCTGTTCTGTTGTGCGGGGGTGCAGAAGGGAAGAAACAACTTAATTTTAGTATTATTGGTATTTCTTTTAATTTTCAATTTCAATTTCAATTTTCTTTCCTGCTGCTGGCTATGGAAACAACTCCAATCCATCTCACACCAGTGCTTTCTAATCCCCAGATGGTAGGAATAATAGTTTAGTGGCTTCCAGTTACTCTCAAAGGTCAAAATCCTGTTCCTTAGTGTAGTAAATTGTACTAGCGTACGGTCATTTAATCAACTTGGGGTTCATGAGTTATATCTTCTGTAAGTTCCATTGATTCAAATGGTAAAGGTAAAGGTTCCCCTTGACAAATGTCCAGTCGTGTCCGACTCTAGGGGGCGGTGCTCATCCCCATTTCCAAGCCATGATTCAAATGGACCTACTCTAATTATAACTTGCTTTAGCATAGTAAGTTGCACTTAGAGTAGGTCCATTTAAATCAAAGGAACTTGCAGAGAATGTGATTTTTGGAAGAGATGACTCACCAAATCCCCATTGATTCAATAGGCCCAGTCTAGTGTGATTTTCTATGCTAAGCAACAAGATTTTGGATAATAATTCTTTGGCAGCTCCCAATAAAAGAGAGAAGCGATTAGAAGACAAGCTGATAGATAACAATACAGAAACACTGTCAGCGGAAAGAACAAATATTACAGGGCAATAGTATCTGCCTGCCTGCTGGAAGACGAAACTTGCATATGAGAAGACAGAAGAATAAGAAGAAAAAAAGTGAAGTAACCAAATGTGATTGGGAATCAAGGGTGGCAATACCTTTCTCATGGAAGTGCAGACACTGAGAGCAGCGCCTCTCCTCTGCAAGGGAGAACAGTTATGTAAAGATACACTATCAACATTCATCTTCATAGAGTCATAATGGCCATTTACTCTTTCAGGCAGGTTGTATCAGCAAGAGGCCACCCTATCTGATGTGACCCATCAGCATTAGGTCACAATGGCCAGTCTCAGGCAGTCAGCACTAGCATAAAGCCATAGCCTGTACAACTACTTTGAGCAAACAGCATAGGTATGAGACTGCCATGTCTGGTCTGTTTTTTCAGACAGGCAACATCAGTAGTAAGTCAGAATGGTGAGTTCCTCTTCTTCCAAGCAAGCTGGTCAAAGGGACTAGATTCTCTTCCTCAGATAAGATGCAAATGGAAGGGGTCACAATGGCCTCTCTCTTTCAGACAGCAACAACATCCAGTCACCAGTAGGTGAAAGAAAGGGATCACATTGTCCACAACTAAAGCATTATCTAGTATATATTCTAGGTTTTTAAGAGCCAATTAAAAACTTGGCTTTTCAGGCAGGCCTTCCCTCCTGTCAATACTTAACTTTATTTTTATTATAATTTTCTGTTTTTTCCATCTTGAGCATTACTAACATTATTGTTTTGAACTGTTTTAACTGTTTTAGTTTTATAATGTTTAATGGAACCCGCCCTGAGTAGACTCTGTCTAAAAGGGCGGGATAGAAATCGAATAAATAAATAAATAAAATAAATAGGTCAGAAGACCAGCAGTCGTAAGATCGAATCCACACGATGGAGTGAGCTCCCGTCGCTTGTCCCAGCTCCTGCCAACCTAGCCGTTCGAAAGCATGCAAATGCAAGTAGATAAATAGGTACCACCTCGGTGGGAAGGTAACGGCGTTCCGTGTCTAGTCGCGCTGGCCACGTGTCCACGGAAACTGTCTTCGGACAAACGCTGGCTCTACGGCTTGGAAACGGGGATGAGCACCGCCCCCTAGAGTAGGACACGACTGGACTAAATGTTAAGGGGAACCTTTACCTTTTATTCTTGAATGCTTTCATGGCTGGGATCCGATGGTTGTTGTAGGTTTTTTGGGCTGTTTGGCCGTGTTCTGGAACATGGCCAAACAGCCTGAAAAACCTACAACAACCATTACTCAGTATGTTTACTGCACTAGAAAAAGAGGCAATACATTTTCGAAATCAAATAGTAATTTGCCTCTTTGGCCATTGGAGTTGCTACAACAAAAGAAGCAAAGGAACCATCCTGTTGTGTGTGGACTGTGATATATAACTATACAGAAAAAAAAGAGAGTTAAGAACACCATTTATCTTCTATAGGCAGCCAACTAAATGGACATCTAGTTTAAATCAGGATGTAAAATTCAATATCACATGATTCTCTCCTATTGCTTCTTCAATGTTATAATCATTTGCCTATTAGAAAATCACAAGTTACAATGAAATAAAAAGGCAACAGTGAGTAGGATTCTTCCTTCCATACAACACATAAGGCAAAGGAGCACCACAGGGTCAACCAAGACTAGGAAACCCCTTCCATCCTTGCTGCCTACATTATAATAGCAAAACCTTAGTTAGTTTTTGGACTGTCTTTCCTTCAGGTTCCTGCATTTTACCCCATGACCTATCCTGAGCTGTACCTTCAGCTATTCTTCCTTTCGGGGTTCTTTAAACACTATAGTCAGCTCTCTAAATTTTTGGCTGCCCACGCAGCTCTTGCTTTCATAAGGCCCGTGAGACAATTTCATTCCATTCAGACAGGCATCACTTCTCAAAGAATCTAGAGTGTGATTCTTCTGTTGCTGACAGCTTGGTTCACCAGATATAATGTTTTTGAATACATTTTGCCCCCAAACCACCAAAACCAATCACTGTTGGGAGCTTCTCAATCACAAAAATAGTACATTATCAATTAATGATGTCATCTGTGATTTTAAAAAGTTTTTAACATATGCAAATATTCAGAAATATTTCAGTTGCTCAGAAAATATACATCCTTGATTCTGAATTAAATTTAGTATATTTGCATGAGTGTGTATGCAAAAATAACTTTGTTCTAATTTGAACTAAGTCTTCTAAATGAAGCTTCAGCTAAGTAAAAAGAAAGGCAGGAAAAACAACATCTGTATGGTTATTAACATATTAAGCCATTAAAGTATTAGATTAACCATTTGATTTGAGAACAGAATTAAGATAAAATTGTTGGGGTTTTTTTTTTACTCTTCAGTACAATCCACTATGTTTACTTAGACACGTGTCCCTCTATGTTCAAAGGACTTACTCACAGGTATGTGTGCAGAGGACTGCACCCTTTGGCTCTGCTGATCAACTGCAAAGGCATATAATGATTACTGGGGGCAAGATATTTTATTCTTTTTACTACGACATTTACTATGTGGCCCCTGCTTGTTTCACCAAACAAAGAGCTCACGCTACGTATCCCACCAGCCGACACCAATTGTGATGCACCCCTCACGTGTCCCCACGTTGTTTCAGTAGCCTGAGGCCTATGACACGTTCTCTCCTTTCTGCTGCTACCAGTTAACCTCTGTCAACACCCTTTAATTAGAAAGATTGAGGTCCAAGCTGAGTATAAAGTTGAACAACACAGGTTTATTGATTACAGTTTGCTTAAACAAGTTCTTAACAGACTTTAATGTATTCATTAGATTAGTAATAACTTGTTTCTCTTAACTCTCTATAAGTTCCACACTCTTAACTTCTAACTCTCTATGAGTTCCACACTCTTAACTCCTAACCCTGCCACACTCTCTAATTCCCACAGACAAACTCTTACTTCAGACTCTCATCTCTGACTCTCACTAACTGAACTCCCCAGACTCTGACTCTCCCCTCCCTTTTAGTTTCTCTGGCTCCGCCTCCCAACAGCTCCCATTGGTACATGCAAATAACCTACTACATGAGCCAAAGCAGGGTGATCGCCACAGTCCTCCCCCCTTAATAAGTTTGTTTTATGAGAGTGAACCTAGCAGTTTGCCCTCATAAACAAATAGCTAAGTACATGCAAATATAACAATAACTTGCCAATATTTTGTTAAGTACCAATACATACCTTATAATACAATTTTTCCCTCTATTACTATGTTCACCAAATCAAAATTACCACTTTAAACATCCAAGACAATCAATATAGTTAAACATTTGCATTACTCATATTACCTCTACATTAATAAGGCTACTCACCATTATTTTTTACCATCATTATACACCTCTCAGTTCATCAACATCCAAACAAACTTTGCACTTTATTCATATTTCATAACTCTTACATAAACAGAACATTTAATACAATATCACAAACTTTTTTATCCACGCATTAGTCATTTGGCCTTCGAGACAAGGCGTCAGCATCCATATTCCTTTTACGCTGCTGATCATAAAGTCAATGTCTTGCAGGTTCAGCATCCATCTTGCAAGTTTACTGTTATTGGAATTCATAGTCCATAGCCACACCAAAGGGAAATGGTCGGTGCAAAGGACGAACTTCCTTCCCCAAATGTAGGACTCCAGTTTTTGCAGCGTCCATACAGTAGATAGGCACGCCCTCTCAATGGCAGACAAATGTCTCTCACCAGATTGGAGTCTCCTGCTGATCAGAGTCACTGGATGTAGACTCCCGCTGTTGTCTTCTTGGCATAGCACGGCTCCCAGTCCCATGTTCGACACATCTATGCAGAGGATGAACTCCTGGTCGGAGTCCGGTGCAGCAAGGACAGGTCTTGAAGTCTGCACTTTCTTCAGACGATCGACAGCAACCTGACACTCTGACATCCACTGGATGTCCTCAGCTCGCCTTTTCCAGGTGAAGTCTTCTTTTCGACCAGTGGCTTCACTTTCTCAACTGTGGAAAGGGTAGGCAGTTTCTTCCACTCCTCCAGCACAGCTATGACTGCGTTCTTCCTAGAAATTTTATTGCTTTTGCCTTCACCCTCACCAATAAGCTCGTCCACAGGTACTTTTGTTGCAAAGCTCTCCATATGTGGGGGACCACTATCCTGGGTCACCTCAAAATTCATAGGCAAGTTTCTTTTAAGTGCCATCTCACACACTTGGCTTATTTCAGATGCATCGAGATTTTCATCATCTGGTTCTATCCCTTTAATCTCAGGTTTCTCAGGTAGGGGTTTGCCTTGTACGGTTTTAAGTGCTTTTGCAGCTGCAGGTGGAGACTTCCCAAGACTAGTCTCCTTAGCCCTCCAGTGCTGCTGAAACAAATCCACAGGTTCTGACCATGCCAACAGCAATTCACTCCCCTCTATGGGTCTCAGTCTCACTACTTTGTCCTCGGGACAGAATGCTCTTTCCCGGGCCTTTTCATCACACAAGCCTTTCTCCTTTCCATGAGTACCCCCTAAGCTTGGCTCTGCTGCTTCTAAGGACTTATCCCTATATTTTACAGGAACAATTAGCTGTTTGTGGGGTCCTCCCCCTCTATGAGGTGCCTTTAAAACCTCTCTATATAATAAACCCTTTTCTACACAATAACTCTCTGGGTATTCAGGGGTCAGTGGAATGGGATTCTCATTAGCTTTTCTAAAACAATCATTTAAAGTAATATCATCATTCTGCTCCTTAATAAAGGAGGAACTATTAGGATTCTTCATTATGACCACTTCAGCCATTTCTGCTACCTCAGGGTTTTCCTCTAGACTGGGACATCCCAGGTTTGATTCAGAGGTTAGGGCTCCCAATCTGTCCTCAGGGACTGTAATTTGCTTGCCCTGGGAGCGGGTTACCACTAAATACTCTGCACATGCTTGGAGAGATCTAAGCCAATCAAACAAGGAGCAGGGATTTGGTCTGACACTGCTACCTTTCATATACCAGACCACCCCTGGTATCTCACTGCTACTTTGGCCATTGGCAGCACCACCACATCTGAGCTAATGCCTTTGAGGGTGATGTTTTGTTCCAACATATTCTCTTCAGGAATGATGTCTGAGTGACAAATAGTAACTTGGGAACATGTATCTTTCAGAGCCAGATACTTTACATTGTCAATGGAAATAGGCTGTCCAGAGTTCTTCAATAAATCCTGATTGCCCTGGATTAGGAAACATTGTATCACTCTCGCTTCAGGAATGTCCGAGCAGGGACTTCCGGCTTGATGCTGCGATGAGACAGCAGCAGGAGGACGGGGCTCTGTCTCCTGGGCTGAATTCTGACCTGTTTTGTACCCCTCAGGGGGTTAAAACCAGCCCGAAGAGGTGGTGAAACGGGGGAGAAGCCTGTTGATCATGTGGGAATGGCGGTTACCCATGTTTGATCCAGGAAACTCCCCAATCGACCAGCGGGCAGAAACAAGCAGCTGAACTAGCTTGCTTGCAAGTCGGCGGCAGCCAGGTATGAAGAAGCGATAAAGCAGACTAATTAACATCATGCGACAAACTGGTGAGAAACATCTTTAAAAACTGTATCTATTTACTATCCCTGGACAAGACAACTTCTATGGCAGAAATAGTGTCTCATAGCTCTCCATCATTGTTGATTGAGCTGCGGAGAAGCTGGGGAGAGGAAGAGACGGAGGGAGACACAAGGAAAATAAATTGGGCATTAATTAGACACTTAATTATACTTAAAGGAAGGAAGTTCGGTATTAAAACTTAAGAATTTTTTTCCTGAAAACACTACTGATAACAACTTTGGAAAACAAAATCTGTTTATGCTATGTGCAACAGCTATCTAAGGCAGTGGCAAAATGCCTAGAATCAATGGCCTTGAATGTTCTATGACTGTTTGGAACTCCCTTTCTCTTTGAGGACGGAACTGAACCAGAGACAAATTAACCCCAGAAAGCCTAATTTAGCCAAAGTGGAACTTACAAACTGTATCCTGGATGTTGAACTGGATGGGACCTTGAGCCTTTAGGTGGGGAAAATTCTCTACATCAGAGACTGGATTCAAGCTTAATGGAACTGGATTGATTACTTTAAGCATATGGACAACTTTAACTTGGAATACAATTTTTTGACAATGGGAACATAATGACACAACAAGGACAATTTTGGGAGGAAACAAAAGCTACCCTTCAAGCAATCTTAGACATAGTGAGATCCCACAACGAACAGGCAAAATTATTCACGGCGCAGTTGAAGAAGAATTATAGTAAACAGGAAACAGGAAATAATGAACAAGGGAATTAGAGGGCGGTGGATGGTGTATGCCAACCTAAAGAAGGGCTGGAGGAAATTAATGGGGAAAACCTAGTGGAGTTGAGGAGAGTCTTAAGGGAAGATAAGAGGAGAAAATCAGCAGAATCAATTAAAAATAGCCTGGAAGATCTATTGGAGATAGACCAAGTGTATAAAGATCTATTGGAGGTAAATCAAATGCATAAAATGGCCTCAGAGGACACAAAAGATGGCAGAATGTTTAGAAAGACAAACAAAAATTGAAAAAAGATTAAGAGAAGGAATTACATAGAAAGATGAAAAAGGGAAAAACAGGAAGGTGGCCCTCAATGTTGGAAAGCATGTATATACCTAACTTCTGGAATTGCAAAAGGACATATCTTATATATTAAAAAAGAGAATTAAACTGAAATAAGGGAGCACTAATCAGGGTAAAGGCATAATATGGTGTTGTTTTTTTAAATTGAAGCTAGATAGAAGGTTGGGGTAAACAAATAGTACATAATGAACATGCATTAGATATGATATTGTTATAGACAGGATAGAAAATGTGGAGATAGAAATGGCTAAACAACTATACTTGGGAGGAAAGCGATGACAAACCTAGACAGCATCTTAAAAAGCAGAGACATCACCTTGCCGACAAAGGTCCGCATAGTCAAAGCTATGGTTTTTCCTGTAGTGATGTATGGAAGTGAGAGCTGGACCATAAAGAAGGCTGACCGCCGAAGAATTGATGCTTTTGAATTGTGGTGCTGGAGGAGATTCTTGAGAGTCCCCTGGACTGCAAGGAGAACAAACCTATCCATTTTGAAGGAAATCAACCCTGAGTGCTCACTGGAAGGACAGATCCTGAAGCTGAGGCTCCAATACTTTGGCCATCTGATGAGAAGTGAAGACTCCCTGGAAAAGACCCTGATGTTGGGAAAATGAGAAGGCAAGAGGAGAAGGGGACGACAGAGGACGAGATGGATGGACAGTGTCACCGAAGCTACCAACGTGGGTTTGACCCAGCTTCGGGGGGTAGTGGAAGACAGGAGGGCCTGGCGTGCTCTGGTCCATGGGGTCATGAAGAGTCGGACATGACTAAACGACTAAACAACAACAACAAACAACTATACAAAGAAAATCTGTAAAAGATGCTATAGATAATATCTATTACGTGTTAAGAACTTACTCAGTTATCATTGGTATAAATTACAAAATTTGTCGGTTAAATTACCTCAAATTATATAGATTTGGAACTGGAATGACTTTTATTAAGTATGTTATTAGAGGATTTTGAAAACATTGTATACTATGAGAGTAATATTATGATAATAGCCGATATTGTATACTAAAATACATACATGAACGGTTTGAATGATCGGAAGATGTGTGGAATTTGGGGGGACAATTGGGAAGACACCAAGATGCAAAAAACAAATAATTGTAAGCAACCCATGTAACACGATGTTTGATAAGCATGAACCGAATGTAGATCGATTAAAAAACCAATAAAATGTTTTTTGTTTTTTTTAAAAAAGGAATGTCTGAGCACTCTGCCAAGTCCGTTTCCTTAGCAACTGTGCTGTGGCGGGAAGAGGCCTCAGCTTCAACTGCCGACTGCTGTGCTTTATTATGCTGCACGCAGAATACCCTTTTAGGTTGACTGGAATTTCCACCTTTATGCTGGTTAAAATCCCTATTCTTTTGAGTTTCACACTGTGCCCAAAAATGACCTTTCTCACCACAAGCATAACACTGTTTACTGGTTTTAGGTTCAGTATAAAGGGCCTTGTTAACCTTTCTCTCAGAACTATTAGGTTTCAGGTGACTGTGCTCTGTGGATGAGGGCTTGTCTCTAAAATGGGTAGAGTAGCTTGGGTACTTCCAGTAGCTTGGGTACCTCTGAGGTAATCTCTACCAGGTGGGGGCCCTCTCCTCCTGTCATCCCACACTTTTCTACCAATTTTTACCTCAGAGAATCGAGGATCTCACGAATGGAATCAGCATATTCAGATGCCTGTAATGCATTTTTAGGATCTCTGTCCTTGACCAGATAACGCAATTCCCCTGGCAAAATAGAATAAAATTCTTCTATTCCAATCACGTTTTTCATTTGTTCTAAGGTAGAGACATATTCCTGTTCCAACCATTTATTGAGCAATTGCGTCAAACATGCTCCAAGCTGGATAAAAGACTCCTCAGGTTTCTTGGAAAGTGATCTAAATTTCTTTCTGAGGTGCTCTGAATTAATTCCAAATCTGGAATATACCAGTTTTCTATATGCCTCAAAATCTCTAGCCTGCTCCAGAGGCATCTGAGAATAAAGCT
The DNA here is from genome assembly GCA_037013535.1 of Intellagama lesueurii. Classification (NCBI taxonomy): domain Eukaryota; kingdom Metazoa; phylum Chordata; class Lepidosauria; order Squamata; family Agamidae; genus Intellagama; species Intellagama lesueurii. The sequence continues at coordinate 156,515,198 of JBAJHW010000003.1, read as the reverse complement.
CAGCTAACACCCCACTTATCAGTGATCTAAAAATTATAATCCTCTCATCTTCTTTTACCTCAAAGTCCCAACAAGCTCTCTCAAATGAAATCAGGAAAGATTCAGGACAATCACCTTTTCTATATTGAGGAAATTTCTTTAGGTCGATTTTTGAGAGATTTACCTCACTAGAATTATTATTATTATTATTTTGAGCAGCTAATTCCAGTTTCTTCATCTCTATTTGAAATTGCATTTGTCTTTGCCTGTTTTCTAGCTCAAATTCCCTTTCCGTTTCTTTTAATTCTATTTGTCTGGCCTCAGCTCTCTCTCTGTCCTTAATCTCTAATTCTTTGAGCTCTAGTTCCTTAGCTTTCTCTTCAGTCCTGGCTTTAATTTGTAGTTCCCTCGCTCTTTCTCTTTCTTTAATTTCTAGTTCCCTGAGTTTGTATTCTTGTTCCAACTTCCATTTTTCAAAATCTTGGGAGCTTTGAATATTTTCTCCCTCTGAGGAGACTCTCTGACTCTCCCCTCCCTTCTAGTTTCTCTGGCTCCGCCTCCCAACAGCTCCCATTGGTACATGCAAATAACCTACTACATGAGCCAAAGCAGGGTGATTGCCACACTTGTCTTTTACGGAGTGTGTACATAAATGCAGTGTATATCCACCTTTGAGTACTTGCCATTGCTTTCAACAAGATGTCCTTTTCTTCCACTTTCACACCTCAGAATAATAATAATCATGTTCTGTCAAGTCAATTCTGGTTTACGGCAACCATTATCAGGGCTTTCCAGGTAGAGAATACTCAGAAGTGATTTACCATTCCATTCTTCTTGAAACATCCTGGGCCTGTGCAGCTTGCCCAAGGCTACACAGGTTAGTTTTTTCCCCAGGAGGTACAGTGGGGAATCAAACTCCCAATGTCTGGCTTGGCATCCACACACTTAAACCACTGAGCTATCCAGTCGACACACACCTCAGAATAAATAAAGACATATAATTTATGTGGCATTAGTAAAGTACAGTCATTGTTTTATTGATACTTACAGAACTCTGCAATAAGAGCATTCAGAATGCTTTGCTTATTGCAGGCCTCTTTCAACACCAAACCCATGACAAGTCTTTCTTAATGGCTTATTGTAGAAGTGGCACCAGTTTCCACATAGTACTAACTAACAACTGACTGATCGTCACAATGTGTAGCTTTTCAAACCTTCTCTTGAATATCTCTAAGACCCTCTAATAGCTCAAAAAGTTATAGTATGGCTCACTATACTATCCCAGGTAGATTTTAAAAAGAAAGACTAAGTATGCTCTGGATTTGTAAAAATTATCTTAATGAATATACAGTTTACATTTTAAGTTAACCCCCCCCCCCAAATGTCGTACCAGGAGTGGGCAAAGCATGACCCTCCCAAACCTCTGGAATGTGACTCCCATCAGCCCATGAGCCCTGGCCTACATAGCCAATAATGAGGGATGCGGGGTGTTGTAATTTAACAGTAGGTGAAGCACCACACTGTACCCATGGCTTTAGAAATAGGTGTGAATCTATAAAATGTAGTATTTGTCCTGCAGAGTCAAGGCCACTATTGCAAAGAGCATCCATGTTCAAAGAAACATACAACCACATCACTCGGGGAGGGGGGGGGGGAGAATGCCAAAGCTCCTGCTGGAGTTGTGCCATTAACAGATTTTTTTTTAACGATATGATTTTTTAAATAAATCCATTATCTCCAGAAACCAGGGTTTTAAAGGAAGGGATTGCCCCAGTTCACAACGAAGAAGTTTCGAACTGTACTGATATACTGCTAAACCACTTCAGCACTAGATTAGTTGTTCATTTTTTTTAGCGTGTGGAATCAACAGCTACATGCAAGAGAAGCATAAAATGTTTTTTATGCAATGAAATTTTGATAAAACCATGCCTCCCAAACCTGTAGTTTATATCCTTTTATGTACCAAGGCAGGCAGCAGGTAGGTGGAAAGAAGATGCAAAGGGGAGTATAGAGGGTGGAGAAAGGGGTGGAAATGTTGGCTGAGAAGGATTACCAGTCATGGTTGTGGGAACTAGAGAAGAACTTTTGCTATTATCACTCACAACAAAGGGGCCTCTCTGTACCTCACCAAAAGCAAGGAACAGGTTACAGAGTCCCACCCAGGGTTTTTGTCTACAGAGACTGTAACCTGGTATTATACCACGTTTGTTTCATGTTGAATCTGCAGCCTTCATTTTGCCTTGCCAGCAGACTTGCCTTCAAGAATGCTAGGCATCACATCTGGCTGATCCTTTGGATTTCTTGCCTTTCTCCTACCCTCAAATTTGAAATCAATGATCTCTTTCATCTTCATTCATACCTCATTCCAAACCAGACCTCCTCCCTCCTTCTGTCATCCAGTCCTCATTCATATGCACATAAACAGTCTCTGCCAATCATTCCATGTGTGTCAATTCTCTACGCACATACGGAGCCCCGCAACTGCAAAATATTTTCTAGATTCCTTGTTTTTGGTGGTCTTGGCACTCCCAGCATAATAAGACCATGCAATGAGGGACTTTAAAGCTATGCAAGATTTCTTGCCTCCAGAAAGGGTAACAAAGGTCTCTCTTGCCCCATAATTTGCACTACATGTCTTCAGTGCTCTTATATTTTGAGAGGCAAAAGACACACACTGGAAGCACAAAAAAGAGTAATTTATTGCTAAGAAGGATGAGAACAATCCTTCTGCCTTAAATCTTTAAATAAATCAGTAGGATTAACATTTCTGTCTGGAAATACTTACCCTAAAATACACTGTACAAAAAATACAGGCCCGTATTAGAGAATGCACAGCTTATGCTACATCACATCCACCCAGGCTTCCTGGTGTATTCCAAAGAATTTGTGAGGGATCAAAAGAATAATGTATTGGGCTGGGCTAGCTGCACACCAATATTCCTATGTGTTCTCATTTCCAGACTGCCTTTTATTGGTTAGGAGGTCCCAGACATTTTCTGATGTTTGGCTGACCATAACCAAAGCCCCATTTTAGACTTTGCCACTGCATATGGCAAGGGTGGGGAATAAAGAAGGAAATTTAGTTCATACAAGGCATTAGTGGTAGGGCCGCTGTGATGTTCCCATCCCCATTCCCTCTTTGAGCCTATTGAGCCTATTCGGGCACTCATATCAACATGGTAGCCCCATTCTCCTCCATAATCATTTCGGGCACACTCCTATTTGTAGAGGGAAATATGTCTGAAAAAGAAGCCTCTGCTGTCTGTGGAGGCTGTCCACATGAATTGGAAACCTGGAAAATCAGGATTCTGACTTGTGCGGAGAGCATCCACAGATATTGGAGGCTGTTTCAAACTGTTACATTCCATTCATAGGAAAGTGACAGAAGCATGAACAGAAGGGGTGGTCCAGGTATACCCTCTTGTATGCTGACACAACACATTTTTAAATCACTCAGTAGGACTACATTGTTTGGAACATGTGAAGAAGATTACTATTTGATAGAGTGTCTGTTTAAGCTCCTTATGAATATTGTCAGCCATATCTTACACGTGCAGGGCCTATCCATGTTTTGTTTCGTTTGGCTTATGATAAACGCCTTCTTAAATTGTACTGCAAGAGTTAGTATGAGTTGCTAGGATGACAACATAGCTAATAGATATGATTGTATGCTGAACTGCTGAGGGCAAGTGAAGGTAATTCAGAGCAAAGGTAATGATTCTTGAATTAAACAGTCATTATCACCCATTTTAAAAACAATCACAGAAAAGTAGCCAGCAGGTATGGACTGCATTCTGATTCTGCCCAAATGGACTTTTCTTCCTTCATCTTATCCTAATGAGTAAGTACTAGAGGGTGGGGCAGGGAGACACAGGCTTGCTCAATGTGCCTCTAATCTCCAAGACTATCAACATCACTTCAATAGAAATCTTCCAATAATTTATCTCTCAGTTCCTCCCTCGTTTGAGGATTTATTATCTTTTGGCAGCTCTCCTTGTGTGAAATATTACTAACTGGGGAGGAAGTGAGTCTGTGTGGTCCTTACATTTGCTCTCCCTCTTTCACATTATTTTCTCCCAGTTCCCTCAACAATCACAAATTACTCTGGAGCAACCAGAAAACAATATATCAGCAAAAGACAATAAATGATCACACAACAATCAATACAGGTTTAAGTGTAGCTCATAAACAATATATGTACAATCATAAACCACAGCAAGCCAAAAAGATGATACAAAAATGGAAGAAAGAAGCCTTCTTTTTTGACAACAACATGCAATCCATTTTCCCGCCTTTCAAGAAGGCTACAAGGTTCAAGGGAGCACCTAGAAGAAAGAAGGCTGAACAAAATTTCTCCCATTCCACTTTTCTATTGCTGCTTCCTTCACTGTATCCTTCTCCTTCCTTCCTTCATTCCACTCCTTTCTTTCAATTTCTAGTTTTAAAAGTCTAATGTCAGAAAATAACTTAAACTGACACACATATGCTTTTTGTCACCGATTTCAGGTCCTTCAGATCTTTTGCATCTTTCCACCTCTCTACATTTACCAACATGATTATGGGTCCTGATTAAAGACCACACCTCAAAAAGTCATATTGATATGATTATGGGCATTTTTTGCAAGAAAACACTAAATAACAAGCACCAATGGTTTTAAAAAGGGAAGTTTAGAATGACGCAGCAATGAGAGAGAGAGAGAGAGAGAGAGAGAGAGATACTGCATTTGTATGTGTGTGTGTATATGCGGCATGTGTGTGTGTATGTATGTGTGTGTGTATATATATATGTATGCGCGCTGCATGTGTGGATAGATAGATAGATAGATAGATAGATAGATAGATAGATAGATAGATGCTGCATGTGTATATGTATATATGTATATATATATATATCTCCTACCTTTCTCCCAAATATATGAACTCAAGGCAGTTCACAACATGATTTAAAAAAACCCAGACAAAACTAAAAACCAAAATAAGTCATACTATTTAAACACAAACAAGATTATCTTATTACAAACAATTACCAAGCAAAAAACAATTTTAGAATTTTAAATTGGGCCCAAAACTAGGAGTGGATTTGCTTCTCCTGCAATAGTAGAGTTTCTTGTCTCTATTGCCAAGGTGGAATACAAATTTAAAAATATAAATAAATATGTAAATAGTGCATTTTACTATACATGTGCATATGTGTATACATGCATTTTGTGTGCTTTTACTCATAGAGTGTGGAACCAAAATTTTGAAGAAGGTGACTTATTCTTCAATTTTCAATAAATGAGATTAAATCTATTTATCAGCATCTTAGAGGGATTTCAAAGATCTATTGAGTTAATAAGTATTCAATTCTTAAAAATCCTTACGAATGTCAGATATTATGCTTCTGTATCCATCATTCAGAATGCCAGGTAATAGCACAATATTGCTGCACAATATTGTTCCTGTGTTGCCAAGTTTACATAGCAAAGGACAGCCTGAATGTTGACAACACCAATGGCAGCAGTCAAGGTCATCTACACAGGATATCCTCTTATGCTCACTACCTTTCACAAAGTAACACCATGCAAGGAAAAATTCCAGAACCTGACTCCACTTTTCCTCAGTTATCCAAACACAAAGCAATTGCCGTGGCTCTTTTTCCACAAGAGTGAATGGTAGTGAGCACAAGAGAGTATCCTGTAGACCATCTTGATTGCTGCCATTGGTGTTGTCAACATTCAGGTTGCCCTTTGTCATGTAAAGCCTGGCATCCTTTTTCCTACTGGCAATGTTGATCCCAGAAGATGAGCACATAATCTGTACTATGGTTGCTGGAGGAAGACAGATGCAAGAACAGCTGAGATGTGGCTGTAGTCTGTCTGTGCCAAAATATTTTGAAGGACTGGTTTGGACTTAATGAAATAGTGACACAAATGTTTGAGTAGGTACAACACATACAATGGAGAAACATACACACCTTTTAACCTCATGATCAAATTGCCATGCCCACTCTGTAGAATGTAGACTAGAAAGTTATGTTCCAGTTTCCAAGCCCTTTCCTTGGAGTAGGCAACCAGAGGAAAAAAAAATACTATACTGGACTAAAAGCTCTACAGACATGTTTTCCAAGAGGTGTCCCTTTGCCACTTGAAATAAAAATGCTACATATGGTGCCAGACTTGGAGCTGATCTGAAGTCCAGCTTCAAAGTTATAATTTTTTGTATGAGCTGCCCCCATTTTTAGAACTGCCTTGTAGAATATTGATTTGCTCTGCTGCCCAATAGCATAACTGCACCTTCATGCAGTGATAATAAAGTACTTTGAAAACTTCAAATACACCATGAAATACATTAATGATGACAGTTGTGGCAGTTCTACAGTCATTGCTGTAGAACTGGACAGGGGAGTTCTCCCAGACAAGTAGCACACCTACTTCTGAAATGAATTGTAAACCATAAATTCAAATGGAATCATACCAAACTAGACAAGGCCACTAGGTGGTGCAGCATAAAAATATAATAAACAAACAAACATGTTTATTTGAAACATGTTTACATGTTAATGTAAAAGAAAAAATATATATTATTTAAGAGTAAATGACCTGAATCCAATTGTTAGTTCCAGCTAGAGTAGATCTTTGAAAGCAATGGCTGAGTAGTAGGTCAAGAATCCCATTGAATCCTAAAGGGGTTTGCTCTCGTTGGGACTGGCCACTGAATTTAAGTCATCACGTTCTGGTGGCTGTGTTAATACCGTGTTTCCCTGAAAATAAGACAGGGTCTTATATTCATTTTTGCTCCAAAAAACACATTAGGGTTTATTTCCAGGGGATGTTTTATTTTTTTTCATGTACAACGATCTTATTCAAATACAATCATGTCATCTTCTTCTGGTTGCTGCACAATGGTGGAGGGTGGGGTTTCACTTAACTGGGGCTTAATTTTGGGGTAGGGCTTATATTACGAGCATCTTGAAAAATCATACTAGGGCTTATTTTCAAGTTAGGTCTTATTTTCGGGGAAACAGGGTATGAAACATACTGGCATGTCCTTTTCAGAATGCTAACATGGGACAAAACTCCCTTCTACCTAGAAAAGTACTGTATTCCTTTTGTATTGTTGCTGTTGTTCTTATGTGCCATTAAATCGCTTTCAACTTCTGGTGACCCCATGAAGGAGTACCTCCAAAGTGTCCTGTCCTCAACAGCTCTGCTCACCTCTTGCAAACTCAAAGCTGTGGTTTCTTTATGGAGTAAATCCATCTCACACTTGGTCTTCTTCTTTTTGTGCTGCTTTCAACATCCCAATATTCCCAATTGGTGAATAAATGTATTGACCATACATTTCTGGAGCTGTCACTACTAAGCATCCTTAGTGGGGTGGTGCAGAAAACCTGGAAAGACTTTTGCAGATTTGTCTCCACCACCACATACAACATCAAGTGTATGTGTGTGTGTGTTTGAAACAATATACTGTTTTCCGTGCAATTGCAAAACAGATCCAGATAATTTATGAAAATGATTCTCAAACCTCCTCCAAAAAGATGCCATCTGAAGACATTCAGTTTTGTAATGTGTGCTGAGATGTGTTTAAATTGCCTGTTGCCAATCTTTTATATGGGAAGTGCTAGCAATTAGAAGTGTTGCTACCTGATCCAGAGAGGCTTAAAGTGAGAGAGACTCTCCCCGCCCCCCGCCCTTGACATTTGACATGAAACTGAGCTAGGAAATGCAGCCGAAGCCTCTTCAAAGACAGTAGGCTCCAGTAAAAGCTGCTTTGAAATGCCTCACTGCTTTTCATAAGTGAGCACATAAGGCTGCAGGAACATCCGTGAGCTCAGTCTTTTGGCCTTCCAACCGGGGGAAAGGACTTGTGAAGGTGAATGGTTTGCAGACGAAGAGGTTATAAAAGAGACAAAACCAGGATAAAAATTAAATAAAAAGTAGCTGTCTTAAACTGTAATTGCACTTCTCTGCTGAGCATGCTTTCGGATATATAAATGTGATTTACCATCAGCTTGCAACTACAAATCAGGTCTTAAGAAACACTTGTGCTATGAAATTGTTTAATCTCATCAAGCTCTGCTTTCAGAGCAAGCCATAAATCACAAAGTCTTTGTTATCATAGACCTCCATGAGCGCCTCTCAGGCAGGCAATGGATCGTGGGTATATATAATCCTGACTGCACAAACAGTGGGGTCGTTGCAAGCTGAAATACTTTCATAATAGCCACTGTGCAGCTGGTGGAACACAAGCCTATGATGGATATCTCATTTCCTACAGTCGGCATCTATTTCGAGCAAATTATTACCACATAAATTTCTTGTCAACAGAAACGGCCAATTAATTAAGTTAAAAATTTACTCGTGATCACATCTACAAACCAAATAGAACTGCAAGGCAATTTTCCAGTTACTGAATATACTGCAGGTCAGTTTAATGAATAATTTTTAACTTTGTCATAAACTCAAAGACAGGCTAATATCTGGAGGAACCTGAATGGAAAGCAGCTGCTGACAGATTTACACAAAATATATTTATGCAGATTCCAGTTGGTGACATCTGGGGACAGAAATAAACTTTATACAAATTACAGCAGCATTTTAAGAGGGCTGTACAGTACCAGAATAACCATCCAGGTTTTCCCTCAAAATGATTGCATTTTAAGTGTCAAAAGTGTTTCAGAAAGAATATTGACCTGTTCCTCTAGAATTAAAAAAAAGCTACAATCGCATTAAACTCCTAAATTACTAGATAGCTCACTGTAGAACCTCAGAATTAAAATGCACAAAATGTTTGTGATTATGCTTGTGCTCAAATTTACTTGACTTTCAAGCACCTTATGAGCCATTTTTCCATTCGTAGTTATCATTAGACAGCCATTTCTGTTAAGAGGACAAGAGTTAAATGGTAATGTTTTTGTTTCTTTAACAGTAACAGGAATGTCCTTTGGCTTTCTCTAATAATGGTTTTTAAAGTATTTCCTAGAGCACAAAGCAGCACTGAAATTTAGAACTATGGCCTCCATTCAAGCCCAAGTAGGCAAATTGATAAGAGCTATGAGGACAGCTACTGACTTTAGGTTATTATAGACATAAAATTGGCCTGCATGATAACAGGCCTCATTTGAGAGCACTTCATAATTTTTATTTTAATCTTTTCCCAGAGTGAAAGCACATACATATCTCCTTCACACAAACCATGTGATAATACACTCAGGAGAAAGCTAATGGGATAAGGAGACTCTCACCTCTAGGTCGATGGTTCAAATTTCCCTGGGTAGCTACTGACAGAAAACAATTCCCATCTAAAGGTTTTCTTTCTTTCTTTCTTTCTTTCTTTCTTTCTTTCTTTCTTTCTCTTTTTGTTCTATTTTATTCCATTTACAAAGGTGGCTAAACACAAATTCTAGGAACATATGAACCATGCCAGCCAGGAAGTTTTCAATATGTAATGAATTACTTTATCCTATTGTTCCAGAAGGATCATCCAATAGGCACTCAGATAAATGCAACATTTCAAATGAAAATGCTAATGACAAACTGCTAACATTGTAGAATTTTAGAGCGAGAAGGGGCCACATGGCAGAAGCACTGAACAGGGATTGATGGCGATGGATGAAGATTTCTTCACCCGTGCTTTATGTACATATAATTCTAAGGTATTTCTTGGGGAGGGGACATAGCTGCATGATCAGAAATGGCAGGAGTAGTTTCTGCTGTGCAGATATACAACAGAGAGACCTGCACATTTATGAGCCTATGGAACATATTGCCAAACTACCAACCTGCAGTAAAGTTTCTCTTATCTGCAGGTTGGCTTATGGTGAATTTTGACATGAATGCATCCCAGATTTGCTCAGATCCCATATTCTCCCCCATGCTGAAGACTGAAACAGACATTACATTAAACATGTCACTTAGCCTGGTGTACTGTTGTTTGCTTTGATGTAATTTTTTAAATAGTGAAGGGAAAGCGGGAATATGCATGCCTCAGAAAAATGTGGGATTTTTTTTTACAAAAAACTTTTCCAACTTTTCTTGTGAAAAAGTTGTTAATGTGGGGAGATACTCTAATATGAAATTCAGGAAGACACTATAAAACTACCATGAGGGTTTCCCCCTTCTCTTTTGGAATCAGGAAAATTAGTTTGATGACAAAGTTTTACTCACCAAAAATATCTAGAATGAAGTTGTTCATATAACATACCTTACAACATTAGGAAATGCTAACTCCCGTATATGTTGTATTGTTTCCAAATCATTATAAATTTAACTTTAAATTCAGATGCATTACCCTGTTTCCATGAAAATAAGCCCTAGTACAGTGGTGCCTCGCTAGACGATGTTAATCTGTTCCGTGGAAATCGCTGTCTTGCGAAAACATCGTCTAGCGAAGCACGTTTCCCCATTGGAATGCATTGAAATCTCTTCAATGCGTTCCAAGGGAAAAGTCGTCGTCTTGAGAAGATTGTCCATAGGGAAACCTCGTCTAGCGAGCGCGGGTCCCCGTTGGAATGCACTGACAGCTATTGACCGCTAGTCAATGCATTCCAATGGGGAAAAGTCGTCGTCTAGCGAAAATCGCCCATACGGAAACATCGTTTTGCGAAGCGCATTAGCAATCGCAAAAAGCCATCGTCTAGTGGATTCCTCGTCCTGCGAGGCAATCGTCTAGTGAGGCACCACTGTATGATTTTTCAGGATGCTCGTAATATAGACCATAAAGAAAGCTGACCACCGAAGAATTGATGCTTTTGAATTGTGGTGCTGGAGGAGGCTCTTGAGAGTCCCCTGGACTGCAAGGAGAACAAACCTATCCATTCTAAAGGAAATCAACCCTGAGTGCTCACTGGAAGGACAGATCCTGAAGCTGAGGCTTCAATACTTTGGCCATCTCATGAGAAGAGAAGACTCCCTGGAAAATACCCTGATGTTGGGAAAGTGTGAAGGCAAGAGGAGAAGGGGACGACAGAGGACGAGATGGTTGGACAGTGTCATCGAAGCTACCAACATGAATTTGACCCAACTCCGGGAGGCAGTGGAAGACAGGAGGGCCTGGCGTGCTCTGGTCCATGGGGTCACGAAGAGTCGGACACGACTAAATAACTAAACAACAACAACAACAAAGTGAAAGCCCACCCTCCACCATTGTGCAGCAACCAGAAGATGACATGACTGTATTTGAATAAACTTAGATTGTTGTACATGAAAAAAAATAAAACATCCCCTGAAAATAACCCCTAATGCATTTTTTGGAGCAAAAATGAATATAAGACCCTGTCTTATTTTCGGGGAAACACGGTACTAGTTCTGAATCCAGTGATTGTATGAGAGTATCTAAATAATACTTTGTTTTCTTTACTGCTGAATTTGTGGGTTTTATTTAAATATTTTTTGTCTACTTCAAATGACAATAACAGAGATACACGTGCTTAGGTAGTATACGATAGAAGAGTTTGCAGCTATTACAGAGTATACTCACAGTTTTACTTTTAAAATACTAAGACTGCAAGCCTATACCCATTTATAAATAGGAATGAGCCCCACAAAAGTCAATGGGGTATATATATACAGAGACATCTACAAAATGCAATACGAGTAGGAAAGAATGAATTTGTCAAATTTCAGTTTCTTTCTCTTTCTCATGTTTACTTCAGTTCATCCAATTTTTTGTATCTGTTTCAGGGTGTTGTTTTTTTTAATTGTATGGAAATTTGTATTTTCACACAGATTTTCATAATTGTCCTTTTTTATAAACAACTCTATCCACCATATAAATTGTTGCAAATTCCCTTAATTTAGTACATTTGGTTACATTATATTTACCAGTTGTGCATACATGTACACGATTTCCACTAATACACACATTTTGCTTACTTTTTGAAACTTGAACAATTGCACTGCAAAATTGGGAAAAGTGCAAACTGCACTTTCCTCATTCAAAAGTGTAATACTGGGCCGTTAGCCTTAAAATGCAAACCAAGGAAATGTCTATTCCATCCCTAACTGCAAGGCATTTATACCTGTGAGACTTTGGTGCACTTAAATGGAAATAAGGCCCCCTAAATATAATGGGTTTTACTCTATTTACATAAGGTCAACATAAGATTATTTTACAAAAGTTACCTTAAAATGATTTTTACTCTTAAAAGGGCCTATAGAAAAACAGTGAAAGGAAGGATGGAAAGAACGACAGAAAAAAATCCCTATGCAAACTTCATGAATATGCCAAATAGAGTATGTATGTTAACATCACACACTTTGTGTTATTAAAGAAATAAAATAAGGTTAGAGTTGATAAATATATATTCCCCCCATATCTTCATTTTTCTCTCTACAGGAAAAAACTGTGTCCCCGTCTACAAAGGTTTTATATCTGGAAGGGGAAGGTAGATAGACCGGTGTGGAGGGGAAGAACTTTAACATTTGGTCCTTCGACCATCCACCTAGATTCTTCCCATTCTTCCTTTTCATTATGAACAGAAAATTACCCCACTCCAATATCCTATTCCAAATCCTCTTTGATGCACTTGTTATGTTAAAAAATCAGCATGCAAGGCCAAGGAAAACTTCATATCTAATTTGGACCTAGCAATTCACTTAGTCATAGATGTCATATATTGGTGCATAATTTCAGACAATTGTTGAACTTTTCACAAGAACAGAACAAATCAGCCAGTGGTAATTGTGGCTTGGAAAGGATTGCATAAAACCACCTGAATTCTAACACAATCATAAAAATAGTGGCATTAAAATAAACAGACAAACAAAGCCTACTTCAAATGTACCCAAACCTCTCAAGTCCACTCTAAAAGGTTTTGCTTCCTCTCCCTTTGAACAGCAAGCCTTTGGAGTGGTGAAAGCCACTGCACATGTGCTCAACCCTTGCCCCTCCTTGTTTATAAAAATGGATGGGGGATGGAACTGGGGCTACAGAAGTTAAGGAAGGTATGAATGCATTCCTATAAGATGATAGCATTCAAAAGTGACTAACTGAGGTTATGGTAAAACATTTGGTGAATATGCCCTTCGGAAGCCCATTGTGCTGGATAATTTCTGGTCACTTTCCAGTATTTCACTCTGGCTTCACAACTCTTGGGGTTTTTGGATGAGACAGATCATTGAGATACATTTCAGTCTAGCAGTCTAGGCTTGTTTATGTGACAGAGTTGGATTTAAGCAATTTGCTGAATGAAATATGCTGGGAACTGAACAGATGGTGTGTGTCCCTCTTAGTTCCGTGGGACCGGCCTTCAGGTTTCAGTAACCTTAACCTTGGCTGTCTTTCTGAGATGGTGATTACAGTTAGTGTCTTCTGGTGACTGTGGCCATTCCTGAAGGAGTGAGTTTAGGTTGTACTACTGACGATTCCAGTTCAATGCCTTGGCTATTGGCTTGTGGAGTCGCTCAGAGTTCTGTCTTTTCCTCCATGCTATTTAACATATGCATAGACTATCTGGGAGCAGCTGTTCAGAGTTTTGGTGTTTAGTCCCAGCAGTATGCTGATGATACTTTGTTCTTTTCCATCTACCTCTAAGGAAGGTGTTTTAGTTCCAAAATACCATTGGATGTCAGAAGTAGACTGTATAAAGGAAAACAAATTGAAGCTTACCCAGAGAAGACAAAGGTCCCAGATTTGTGCCTAAAGATTTGACTTTTCCTGGAAGGCATTATACTGCTTTTGGAGAGTGTGGTTCACCACTTGGGAGTACACCTGGACTGAGCTCTTACACAGGATGCCTAGGTTTTGGCAGCAGCTGGGAATGTGATTGCAAAGTCAGAGCTAATACTTCAGCTGTGAAGATGTTTGACTCAGCCACAATGCATCAATTAAATCCCATTTGAATCCCTATTACACACTCTTCATGGGGCTGTCTTTGAAAAATGTTTTGAAACCTGGTTCTAAACCAGTGGTCCTCAAACTTGGGTCCCCAGATGTTCTTGGACTGCAACTCCCAGAAATCCTGGCCAGCACAGCAAGTGGTGAAGGCTTCTGGGAATTGCCGTCCAAGAACATCTGGGGACCCCAGTTTGAGAACCATTGTTCTAAATGACCAGCCCAATACTGTTCACTGGGACTAGCTACATAGAGAACAAAAATTTCTTGCTGCACAAATTCCACTAGCTATCAGTCTGTTTCATTGCACAATTCAAAGTGCTGGTCATGACAGGCATGTCTGGTAGCAACACAAAAGAGTGCCTCCCTGGTGGCTGTTCCTAGGTCATGGAACTCATTTTACAGGAGGTTAGGCTGGATTCCTTTCAGTTCTTCACCAAACAGATCCCTCTTTTATTCAGGGAAACTTTTCTAAGTGATTGGCTGTGACAAGCTGCTAAGAAATGGACTTTAACAGCAGTGGTAATACTGTACGTGTGTGCACCCTCACTGCTTTTAATTTGGTTGTTGTTTTATTATGAAGATTTTTGTGTGTTTCAGTAACATCATAGCTTACTATTTTAATAGCTGCATGTCTCCCACCCACCCCAATAATATTATGAGCCACCTTGGGTTCCAGTCTTGGGAGAAATAATAGGTGCAAATTACAGGAGCGAGTGAATGAATGAATAAATGAATGAATGGAAATACAGTGGTACCTCGGTTTACGAATTTAATGCATTCTCTGGGACATTTTGTATTGCAAAAAATTCGCAAACCAAAACGCGGTTTCCCATAGGAACGCATGAATGGGGGCGGCACTATAAACCTGCCAGGCACAATGCATCCTGGGGAAACTTGCTTCGTATTGCAAAAAAAATTCATAAACCGAGGCATTATTTTCAATGGATTTTCATTCGTAAACCGAAAATTACGTTAACCAAGGCATTCGTAAACCGAGGTAGCACTGTAATATGATACATTAGTAGCTTGTAAATCTCCTGTCAGTTTCAAAAGTAGTCAGTATGGGTCTGTTGTTGAAGTCCAAATCCACATGGAGCACATGGATTAGACATGCAGTTGTCAAGATTATGATCTTCCATCAATGCCTACCAGTGATTCAATAACTTGTTAAATTTTTTTGAAAAAATGTTCCACTCAGGCATGGTGTGGTGTGAAAAAAAGTGTCAAACAAAGGGCTCAGAATAATAATGAATAACCGACCTCACAGCCAGTAGAGCAGAAGGATGTCACTGATGCAGTGAAAGTTTAAGGACATGTTGAAGATTTACTCTGTGATGGGCTGACATTCTTGTAAGCAGGATACTCAAAAGCTCATTTCAAACACTTTAAGTTGTATGGCCATTTCTCTTGATTTATGGCTATTTTATGGCGCCGGGAAATGGACACAGCAGAGGCACCCATGGTTCTAAATGAAGTTATGCATTGTCCTTGATACAGAATTCATCTATATAATTCAGCTTTAACACACAAAGATAGGAAGAATTATTGAAAACCACTGGCTCCATGTAATATTGAATGTTTTACTTATTTATTAGTGTGTTTATGATTGCTTTTTAAGTCAATAACTTTTTGATATTGTAATTTGCTTAATTGCATCTCAGCCTTGTACTTTATTGTCTGTTATTATCATCTGTACCTGTTTTAAATATCGTTGCCGGACTTAGCCTGGGAAAAAGGTGGGAAGAAGTCAAATAAATAAATATGGAAAAAAATCCAGAGTGCAAAACCTTACTGGTTGCAGTCACTCAACTGCCTGTTCACAAGGATTAAAAAGTCAAGTCATAAGTACTTTCTTTTCTTCTCCTACCAGAGGTTGGATGCCATCACGACTATCCTGACTTTGGATGAGGATTCTCTAAACCATGTCACTGTGTTTCCTCCAAACCATTTCCAAGGTTCTTCAGCCAACAAAGTCTTCTCCTTCCTGCACTTCTTTTCCCATGTATTTTACCCTGAATTCTCAGTTGCCACAGTTTATACTTTTTATTCCTCAGAATGCGACGGATGTATTATGCATGTTATGTGTTTATAATCTTTTGGTACTTATTCATTTGCTTCACTACATTTTATCTGGTCCCCCTCTCAATTCAAGAAATACTGAATCTCCTGCAGTGAAGATGCTAAATGAAATAAAGTCATAATTTCATTAAATATTCTGAACTTCAAGTACTTGGTTTGAGTCTTTTCCTACTTTTTAAAGGGCCTCCTATGTCATTCATACCATTGATGTTTACTCACAGCCTACAAATCCCCCACAACTAACAAATTGAAGAGGTTTAGTATATTAACCTCCCAAGTCAGAGCAGAACTCTGACATAGAACGAAACAGATGGGCCGTCATGCTAGCAATAATGCTCTTTCAAGAAATGTTGTGTACCTTGAAATCAGCAGCTGGTTAGAGACAGCAGGGCCAAAAATGCCATCTCACCCCCCCCCACACCCCTTATTATACATACACCATAAAGCCTGAAAGGTGAAATGCCATTCATGTTCTGTCAAAAAGGCTCCCTGATCCAGCAGTTCAAACCCTGCATTCAGGCAGGATTGGGGCTGTCGTTTATTCAGTGTAGATTCAGAGGTTAGGTCATTTGTTCAATAAGTGGGATAAGAAAGGGTATTTATTTATTTATTTGTTTATTTATTTATTTATTTATTGAATTTATCTCCTGCACCATCTGGCAACCAGGCCACTCTGGGAGGCTAACAGCAATTAAAATAAATAAATAAATAAATAAATAATAAAAATTAAAAAGAATAAAAAAGATAAAAAGGGTACAAGCAAATCTGTGTAGGAGTTTTGTTTGCAACCTCACATGCTATCTATGGTGTCTGTGACTGTGAGGGACTTTTCTGGGCTGGGGTGATTATCTATTCAGCACTAACCAATCATTCCTTCCAACCTTTGCTTTCAAAGAGAGCCAAGCCTCTCTGCTGTGTGTCTTTTCCTTCTCTTTAGTTTGCTGGAGCCAAACTAATGGCTCCAGCAGACTTTGCTGTTGATGTGTTCGGTTGGTTTCTAAGTATGTACGTAGTAAAGAAAGCAGCATATACAAGTCTGTAATTTCAAGTAACTATAAGTAAAACATGTTTTTTATTCTTTCTCCTAGAAATATCTCAGAATTAGTTATTGAGACTTTAAGTGCCAGTTAATGGGAAAGGGGTGGATCTGGGAGCTTGTAGCTGTTCTCCTCTTTGAGTCTCTGTACTTCTACTGTGTAGCAAAAGGAATTTTACCAGAAATTCAAAACTCTGCAACGATCTGAACATCTGCTCTAGCACCAATCACACACATACAATTCTGGAGTGTTAAACAGACCTGAAGAAATGCAGAAATGCAGATGTGTAACTTTGGGATATATGTTAGCAGTGTCAGGAATTTATCTCACATCTTCTTCCTGATATTAACCTTGATGGAATGCAACATGTACCGTATTTTTCCGTTTATAAGACGACCCGATGTATAAGACAACCCCCCCCCTTTTCTAACCCCAAATTTGAAAAATTGACCGCTGCTTTCCCCACCACTTCTTAAACCCGGGGCTTAGCAAAAGGAAGGGGAAAGCAGCGGTCAAAGGGCTGCACGATCACTGAGCCCGCAACCAGCGATGGAGGCAGCAGAAGCAGGAGGCGGAGACTGAGGCAAAGAAGCAGCCGGGCTCGGCTGCCTCTCGCGGCTGCCCATTGACTGCTGCCGCCGTCCGATCGCAAGGAGCCGATCGCTGGAGGGGGTGATTGGGCGGCGGCGGCGGCGGCAGTCAATGGGCAGCCATGAGAGGCAGCCGAGCCTGGCTGCTCCTTTGCCTGAGTTTCCGCCTCCTGCTGCTGCCTTCCATGTATAAAACGACCCTCAATTTTTTCTCTAATTATTTTACGAAAAAGTGTCATTTTATACACGGAAAAATACGGTATACCTCGTTAAATGTTTGGTAATACAGTCCCATATTCATTCCTTCTTTAGAAACAGAGCCTTTAGGTGTCAGCACCTTTATATCTACATTGTCTCCTCTTCTCCCTGTCATGCGGTCTGTTACCTAAGTGTACTACAGAACTGAAGTAGTTGATTATCACAGTCCACAAATTGCAGCAAATCTGAAGTGACAAGTCCTGCATTTATTTCCTTTCTGCTTAAGAGTACAAAGTAAAAGTGGTCACAAATAACAAATTCATGTTGCAACAGAAAAGTCATGCAAGCTAAAGAAGTTCCAGTCAGCTGGAATATTCTGGGGGCTTGCCAGCTTACTGAAATTACAGTTTCAAAGAAGAGGTCAAACTCAATACTTTGCTCAGGTGAAGGACATCTGTTTGTAATAGCACATGATTTTCCTCATCCATGCATCTTGCATTTTGTACGCTCTGCTTTGCAATTTTTTTTTTTTTTAAAGTAAACGGTCTCCGTTTGCAAGTCTGGCTACTGAGATAAGTATTTCTTAGGATGTTCCTTGTGGGAGGGCAAGCAGGCTAACCAGACAGACTATGCATTCCCCTTCAGATCTAATTTCATGTTCATGGATTCCAAGTGAAGAAATAAAACAAGTGGCAAGAATTAAAGGTGATGGAGGGAGATTGTTTGCTATCTGTTTAATAGCTCTCCATGGCTCCACTACTGATAAACCACACAAAACCAGGCTGTTCTGCAGCCCCTTCAGATACAGCCTTCTTTTCTTACCAGATACCACCAGCCTATGTCCTTCTCCTTAACCTGTATACCCAGTCTGCCAAGCACCATTACAGTTGCCTAATTCTGCCCCTTAAGACTATTCTCTGGAGCCCATGAATGGTAGATAGTGACTCTATGCCACAAATCACAGTTAACCTACCCAGTCCAGGTATAATATGGACTATCACATTATTTGCTCGTCCATTCCCTTTCTTTTTGTTATACAATTCCCCCACGGCTGTCATTAAGAAAATAAAATACAGTATTTAGAATAGTTCAAGTTCTTAAATAGCATAACTTGTTTTGCTATTGTTACTTCATCACTAAGTAATGATCTGGCACTTGGCTTCAGCATCGATTAAACATATTTTCAACGTTAAAAAAAAATCATAGGTGCAGGCCTGGGCTTCAGTGCACATACATATACATACACACATCTCTTGAAAGCTGTGAACACTGGGGGGAAAAAGTGCAGCTGCCTCAAGTGACATAGAGGATAACCGTCATTGGAATTAATAGGATTTGAATGTTTCAAAATTGCCAAAAGATTCCTTCACTTTTTGAAGGGTGTCTGATTCCTGCTGCGAATCAGACTAAGTGCCTGACTATTTGATGGAAACGTTGAGGATGTTTCAGTATATGGTTGACTAACACTCATTTAAATGCATGGGAATGTTTTTTTTTAAAGAAAAACCTCTGATAGAGCTGCAAACACAAGGCTGCACAAGAAACTGAGTTCTTTCTTTCCTACTCAGCTTTCTTCAGTCATCCTCCACATCCTCAGTGCACTCTGCAGCTGATATTGCACTTATGGCTAAGCAATTGAGTGGTGATTGAGGAGGCCTCTGATTCAAATTCTGCCTAAGCTTACTTCCAGTAGGAAGATAATGCTGGTCAACCTTATAGGGCTATACTAAAGATTACTTCTGCTTATTAAAAAACTTCTAAAAGTTCTCCCACACAAACCCCATAAAAGTAAAGAGGAGATGCAAAGGAGTATTGCAAATTGATAACCAATCCACCAGTGAAAAAGGCAAAATTGATATTAAATATGGGCCAAAATCCAACTGGTATACATGTAAGATTTATATAATTTGCCATGGTTGTGGCCAATTGACACAGCATTGCCTGATCAGACACACAACTGTACAACCAATAATAGGGGTGGTTTTTTGGAAGTTCTTAATGGGCATGAACCAAAAAACGAACCAGGAAGTTCATCAAAAATCACTAGTTCATTGGTTCGGGTCGGTTTGGGTCCATCAGAACTGATGAACTAAAACAAACTGAACCAATGAACTTTTTAAGAGATTTAATGAACTTCCTCATTCATTTGCCCCCACCCTCACAACCTGCCCCCCCCTTCCCACTGCCCTGTCACCTCCCTACCATGTGCTGCTGCCTCCTTTTCTTCCTCTTCCTCCTCTGCCACTTCCACCTTCTGTGAGCTTGGCCTGCTATTTCTGCACATGCCCCAGGTTCCCAGTTGATCAAGGAGATCAGCTAGAACCAATGTTCCCTGAAAGCTGTGTGGCCACACGGCACTGGATCATCCATTTGCAGCCAGAACATCGCTAGAGGAGGAGGAGGAAGGACCGCATAGGGAGGCAATGGAGGTAGTGAGCGGGGGGCAGGAGGCAGGCTGTGGGGCTGCAAAAGGGCAATCCAGCACTGCAAAGCGCCAGACTAGGGCATCAGATTGATTTGCCCAGTGCTGAATCAGCTATTTGCAGCCAGAATGATGATGGAGGAGGAGGAACTGGCAGGACCAGGTAGGGAGGTCATGGGGGGGGCAGGGGGCAGGTGGGGGGCAGAGGGGATGGGGGGTTTAGGTTTCCCTTCCCTCAAGCATGAACCTTTTTTTTAATGAACTGGTTCATGGTTCATTTTTTTTAGAAAAGTTTGGAAAATTTGTGGTTTGTGGGTAGTCACGAACCACAATTTTTCTGGTTCATGCCCGTCTTTATTTCTTAAACCACAAATCACATTAATTCTCTATTCTAGGGATTCTACTGGACAGACATCTTTCAGGCAGCTAAATATGACTCTCCTGAAAGAAAGGCCTCAGTTGGATGGCTTTGAGGCTTAGCTAGGCTTAGTTTCACCCAAGCTTGCCTGTTCCTGCCCCAGTGCTCGCTGGGAACCTTCTTTCTGAACAGGAAACTTAGGCAGAGTTCAGGCTCGATTTGATCTTGTTTGTCTTTCTGGCTTTCACTGTCAAGCTTTCACATCCATATATAGTAATTGGCAATACATTAGTGTGGGCGATCTTAGTCCCTATTGACACCTTCTTACACTTGATGATCTTTTCTAGTTCCTTCAGATCTGCTCTTCTGAGTCTCAGTCTTCTTTGATTTCTTTGTTGCAGTTTTCATTTGGATTGCTAATTGAACTGAGATACATAACATCATTAACGATTCCAGTTTATTTATTGTCCATATGAATGTACCTTCTTTTTTCATCTTCATCAGGAGCCATTTCAAGTTATTGCTGCTTTCTGTCAGTAATATGATGTCTCTGTCTCTTAAATTACTAATTTTTCTTTCAGAAATTTTCACTCTGCCACTGTCTGAATCTAATCAACCTTTTCATATGATATATTCTGCACACAGGTTGAACAGATAAGTGGATAGAATATAGTCTAGTCTGACACATTTGCCTGCGGAAATCATTCTGCTTCTCCATACAGTGGTACCTTGACTTACGAACGCCCCGACATACGAACATTTCGACTTACGAACAGCTCTGTTCGCAAAATTTTGCTTTGACTTGCGAATGGAGCTTTGACTTACGAACAAAAAAACCCGCAGGGAAAGCGGGAAATGGACTTTGGACTGCCTGGTACTGCCTGGTACTGTAATTTTAAAATGTAAAAATTGGTTTAAAAGGTGCTTGGTTTGGTTTAAAGCTGCTTGGTTTTAAAGGTGTTCTGTTTAAAAGGTGTTCTTTCCCTCCCTCCCTCCCTGCCCTTTTTTTTTAACCTAAGTCATCTTAGGTTAAAAAAAAAAAATTCTCCCCCTAGTGGTAGAGGACGGATTAACCGGTTTTGATTAGTTCTTGGCATCTCCTTTCTTGGGGCCTGGAATATATATTCAGTGTTTCCAATCTGTGGGCCATTGTTTTCTTTTCCACATTTGTTGGCCTATTCTTGTTAGAATTTTCACAAATTCAATCTCTGCAGCTTGAAAAAGTTATACTGGTATCCCATCAACTCCCGGTGATTTATTTCTTCCTTTGAAATCAGCTTTTACTTCATTCTAAAATTGCAGGTTCTTCATCACTGGATTCTTCTTCAAACAAATCTGTCATCTTTGAATATCTTCAGTATAGTTCCTCATTGTTTCCATCTTCTCTTTATTTCATTCTGATTAGATGGTATGTTGATTTTTCAGCATCTTAAACTGTCCTGATTTTTTCAATCTTATAGATGAGAGCTCTTGTTTTTCTTTCTTATTTCTTCGCTATTTCTTGCACTTTTTACTGTAATGGTTCTATTTCTCCCTATTTGCCAGTTGTTGAAAAGGTGTATGTAAGATTCTGACCTTATTTCTGTCACATTTTATTTTTGCTTCTTGCCATCTAGGCTTTTCTTTTGATTAATGGCATTGTCCTTTTGCATTCTTCTCTAATAATATGTCTGGTTTCAATCGCAGTCCTTCTGGTTTACGATCAATTGAGTTTAATAATGCAAATTTATTTTTTATATGGACTTTAAATTCATTAGAAATCTAATTTAAATTATATTTTGTTAACAGGATTTTTTTAGTGTTTGTTTTCAGCTTTACACTACTTTTTGATATTAACAAATCATGGCCAGTACCATAATCTGCTCTTAATCTTGTTTGGTAGTGAGAATATACCTTCTCCATCTCCTATTTCCAGTTACACAGTCTATTTGATTTCTGTATTGGCCATCTGGATTCATCTCTGCGTCTGGATGCCCAAGTTTCAGTGGTGGCCAAGAGTGCATTTGCACAATAAAAATTAGTGTGCCAGCTATGCCCATTCCTTGAGAGGTCTAATCTGGCCAGGGTGACACATGCCTGAGCTACATCCAGGCTGGATTACTGTAACATGCTGTATGTGGGGCTGCCTATGAAAAATGTCAGGACACTTCAGCAGGTCCAAAATGCAGCAGCCAAATTGCTAACTGGGACGGGCCACAAGGATCGCATAACCCCCCTGTTACTCCTCTGGCTGCTGATCTGTTTCCAAGCTGAATTCAAAGTACTGTTTCTAACTTATAAAGCATTAAACAGCTTGAGTCCAAGCTATCTCAAGGACCACATCTCCATTTATGAGCCTGCTCAAGTGTTAAGATAATCAGGAGCGGCCTTTCTCTCTGCCCTACCACCTTCACAGGTGCGTTTGGTGGGGACACGGGAGAACAGCCTTCTTTGTTGTTGCTCCCAGACTTTGGAACTCCCGCCTACAGGAGGCCAGGCTGGCCCCACCTTTGCTGTCCTTTCATAAGCAGGTGAAGACTGTCTGAGTAGGGTTTTAAATTGATTGCTGTACCTTACTGCCTTGAATGTGTTTTGGTGCTGCTAATCTTTCTTTGTGTGGTATTTGTTTGATCCTTTTGTATTTGTATACTCACCGTTGTTAGTGTTAAATATTGTCTTTCAATTATGTAAGTCCAGTCCTTTTTAAGGAGTTATGGTGGGGTAAAAACAAACAAACAAAGTTGTCTGTTCAGATGTTTGGAGTGTGTATTTTCAAAAAAAAAAAAAGAGAGAGAGAGAGAGAGAGAGAGAGAGAGAGATTGTTGTATTCACAGAATTATTTGAATCACTGTCCTGCTTGATTTCTGACTCCTAGGCCAAATTCTCCAATAATGTTTGATTCTGCTTCATTTCTTAATTTTGCTTTGCAGGCACTATGACTATCAGCATGTCTTTTTTCACTGTGTGATCAATTTCTTCCTGGATGCATAAACGTTTTCAGTTTCTTCGTCAGCATCTGTAGTTTAGGCATAAACTTGAATTATGGTTATGTTGATAGGTTTTCCATTGAGTCTGATTGATATTATTCATTCAGGCCTTGCATTATAGCCCCTAATTGCCTGTGCTACACATGGCCTCAGTATTACAGCCGTCCTGTTTCTTCTGAGTTTGCATTTGTAGAGTAAAACATTTTCTGACCCATGAATCTCATCTTCCAGCACTATCTCTTGTTTCATTATAGGTTGTCTCATCATAGGGTTGTCAAGGCAAAAAACATTCAGAAATGGTTTACCATTGCCTTCTTCTGTGCAATTTTAACTAAAGTTAGTTTGAGTGTCACTGTATTTCTCTGTGAAGGAGGACCCTTTGCTAGTTTCACCTCTCACTACTACTGCTGCCCAGTAACTGCACTCTAGGAGTTTCTCCACCACAGCACCACTGAAACTATCCATTCTCTTCTGTTGATTCTGATGCGGGCGAATGCATCTTAGTCCGGTGGCTCAGCCTTGATCATTCTGCCTTTGGTACTCTGCGAGAAGTCCACCCTAGTAATGGAGTCTATCCTCCTGACAGGATTGTTCCCTGCTTTCCTGATATGCATCTGTCCCATTTAGTGAAAGAGTGGGCAGCTTTTCCCTTTCTCTCTTTGTAACTCAAGGCAGAGATTCTTCAGCATATGTTAAAAAAACTGTACAACACGCACTAAAAAATTTGATGCAAATTTTTCTCATAGGCCTAGTCTAAAATACGACAATAATGTTTCCTTCAAATAAACTACATGCCATTTGGAAATCAGATTAAAAACAGATGAACCTGAAATCATCATATTGATGATTGTATGGCATATATTCCAACAGCTCACCCGCTCGGGAATGAGCAAGAAAGAAGACAGGACAAGCAAAGAATTTGCTGGACAAATCCCAGAGTGTACGGTTAACATAATGCTTAATTTTATGTTTACTAAAATCACACATCTAAAGATCAGGCATTGCGTCCTTCCGCACGCACATACACCTCCTGAAACACAATCGGCCCTTCTGCAGATGGTAGATGGGTGGGGTGAGGGGATAGAGAATTCTCCTCCTGAGGCCATGAGGAGGCCAACGCAGTTGCCATACACTATACACAAAACATTTAATTTATAATAGTTAGAATCTGGCCCTTGACCAAGCTGAAAGAACTATGTCTTATTTCACTTGCTCTTGAGTACGTCTCTTTCAGAGATAAATGACTGTGCGGTTTGCCAGTTCTCTCTTCTGTTTGGCGTTTTGTTTAGCTCTGCTTGTGACAAGCCAAGAGTTGATGCATCTGCTTGAATGTGTAATATACATCTTTGGTCAACTTAGCTTTTTTCCTTGACAATATTATGTCAAACAATCACATCACAACTGGCTCTGATCTCTTTGTTGTTAGCTAATAAATTAAAGACTATTTATTATCTCCAATCCTTTTTTCCCTTTTAATGGTGACACATTTGTGGTGAATTATGGGGCAGCTTTATAAACTAGGCTTTGGGCCAGTATCGGCCCCAGTGTTCATGTGAATGTTCCCTCTCCCACTTGGCCTCCCAGCTTGGTGGTAAATCAAGGCAGCTGTCACAGCACACTAAGTTAGTGTGCGTCATTGGGGAAAGCAGGAAGCACTGGGGGTATAATTCTGTCCATCAAACTAATATGTTATATCAGTAGCTTTGTAATCTTCAGCAATAAGTTATGGGAACTGACACCTAAGAATTCACTTTGAAAGCAACATGTTCCTCAGACCTTAAGCCAAAACAGACCCTTTCTGTGGTGAGGGATTCACTGTTTATATGAATGGATTTGTTGTTGCAGCTAAAAGTCCTGTCCCATATCAGGGGTTGCCATATTGTAGACATTCCACAGGAAATCGTCCCTGGTTCAGAGTCTTTGCAGCAGACTCTGTAAAGTTGGAAAGCACAAATTCATTATTTCCTTTCTTGGTCTTGACTTTCCCCTTTTCTTTCTTCCTCTTTACTCTCCCTGTAACCTCCAGTAGCAGACTAGATAAATATACCACTTGAATGTTAGTGTGACAAAGTGAACTTCTGACACACTGGGATGAATGGCTGGCCTTTTTCTCTTGTCCATCTTCCTCCCTCCTATTGAACATTTTCCTTGAAAAATGTGGGAAATGATAGTAGAAAACAGCAAAATATATGCACACACACATACACACCATACACTGTCTCCCCACCCCCTGCCCCTCCCCTGTGTCAAATGTTTGCATGATGCTCAAGGACTGCTCTTAGTAAGAAGACTACAGAGCTTCACAGACTTGGAATCCACTCCTCATGACATACTTATTTGAATTATTGTTCTTCCTGAAGAATGTAAGGTAATGCACACACTATGACCTCCATACTCTTGCAGTCCAGGGGTAATATCCTGCCCCCAAGGCAAAACAACAACAATACAGCCCATTTCAACAGCAAGGGATTCACTTTTTCTATGAATGGATACTTGAATCCAGAAGAGGCTGGAAGACCTTTTTATCAAAACAAAACATTTTGTTTTGATTAAAAAGATGGGGTAGAGTGATGTTTAAAGGGAACAAGGGACAACACACTTAAAAGGCAACTTATTTGAAAGATGAATCAGCTCTCCAGGTGGCTTCCACATTGGCAATTCACATTTTTAACCAATTTTGTGGGGGTGGGGAGAGAATGGGGCTCTAAGGATTTCAGGGCCATCCAATGAACTCATTGGCTGCAGAGCATGCAGTAGATAACGGTGGTTTAGCAAATTAGATATGTAGTCACCTGGACAAAGAACAAGATTGCAAAAGTATTACTTGATGCATGGAAAGAAAAAGTAAATAATTATAATTTCCATATGCATTTAAACATGATTATTGGATGGGTTCCTGAAGAATAACTGTTGAATCAGGAGAACTGTGTCCTGGAGTTTTGGTCATCCTTGTGGGGATAGTCTTCTTTTTAAGAATGGACAAATCTGTCAGTTTCACTTTCTCCCACATTCCATTTTTTAAAATCTCCTTATATCAAATTTATGAAGAAATGTATTAAATCCTGTAAGTTCTTATTGACTAGGAACTTATCAAAGTGAATTTGTCTGTTTGAACATTTCTCATAAAAAACCCCAGCTGTACTTCTTTCTGCCAAATGTGTGAAGAAATATGTGAATTTTGGGAAGTTTGAGGAAATATTTTTAAAAAGTTTGAAAAAATGTAATTTATACTCATTAGAGATGTGGGCTTTTTATTCATATACAGATACGAAGCCCGCTGGCACAGGTAGCTGACCTGATGAACACCCACTCCCAGAACCCACCATTTGGCGCATGGTGCGCATGGCCAGCATCGTCTTCTGCACCCCAATTGTGGCAGTAGCCCAGCTGGCATGCAGAAGATGATGCTGGCCATGCATGTCACATGCTGCACAGTAAGTGGTCCGGTTTATCAGGCCGGCCACCTGTGCCGGCGGGCTTTGTATTCGTATACAATGTCCCCATCTCTACAACCCATTCCTATTTCTACTTTTGTATTCCTAGTTCTCTTTATCATTTATTCATTTCTTAGATTCATATACTGCCCCATAAGTACAATGCACTATTCTGGGCAGTTTACAGCAAGCTAAAAGTATAATCATCATATAAAAATAAAATAAATTTGTTTAAATAGTTAAACAAGCCCCAAAACCTTCAAGGGGCAAGTATTGCAAAACAAAAACGAAAAACACGCCGAACAGGAGGCATAAAAGAAAACAGACATACCAGAAAAACAAAACTAGAAAAGAAAATGTCAAGTAGGGTTGCCAAAAAAGGTCTGTCTATATAGCAGTGTTTTTAAGTGCCTTTTAAATGTGGGAGGGAGGACACCAGGCACAGGTGTACTAGAAGCTGGTTCCAGAGTGCTGGCACCACAGCAAAGAATGCCCTGTTTCTGGTGGACAATCTCCTGGCCTCCTTTGGAGTAGCTACTTGGAGGAGCATTGCCTCAGTAGACCTTGTGGAGCAGGTAGATTACCTTGGAGAAAGACATTTTGACAGGATTTGTCAAGGATTTCCCACACAGGAGCATCTCTTCTTTTATCAGCCTAACAGTGACAAGGTCATTGTGGTAGGCTCTTCTCCTTACAAAAAGTACATGATCACCCTCTTCAGGCATTAGTATATCCAGGTCCACCAACATGCCTAGACAGGAGCACCAACTTCCACCACTTCCAGTGTTGCTTTCTACACAGGATGACTTAGAAGTCTGAAAGGGGAGAAAATTTCCTGCTTAAGTTTTCTTGCACATGGGCATGAACCTTTATTTTCCAGGGTTCTTAACCCACCTGTGTGCAGCAACCTCTCTTCTCCAGAATCCTCTGTCGTCGTGTGCAGAAAGTGATGGTGGGGCAAGGGGAGGGAACTTGACACTCCCCTCTAAGCATGCTGGTGTAATTGGGTATACTAACACCTGAACAGGGCTTATTTGCCAGAAAGGAAGTGAGTCACCTCAGCTGCAGCACATCAACCATGGAATACCATGGTGGGTGCAACTGATGTATGGTTCTCTGGCTGGTGCCAACACACTGCTTGCAGAGGGGTGGATAAGGGGGAAAGATGGGGATGGTACTGTTTGTTTGCACTGGAGGCAGAAAAGTAAGGTTGTACTGTCTTATGGTAGACCCAACTCCTTTTTCTGCTATAAACAGGATAAGGAAAAGGGACTGAGGAACATACAAGTTCGACCTTCTCTATCACTCATTCCTGTTCATAGAAGCCAAACTACATCATGAATTAGGATGATATGCCAATGTTCCCTACATCCTTTCTGCTTGGCACTCACTCTTGTGAGTGCAAAGCAGTGGCAACCATTTCCAAGCTGTATTACAGCAGAGGTTTACCTCAATCAGCAATAAAAAAGTAGACTATCTGAATAAGTCCAATGTAACATGGACATTAGTCTCTTGATTTCTTCAGCTGAGCAGTATACGAGCTACCACTCGTAGCTACCACTAAGAATGGAACAGAATTCCATTGAATTTGACTGTTTTAGCAAAATTAGTCTTTTTGCACAACTTGAGAGGAACTGGAATGAAAAAAGCAGCTCTCTATAAGAATTTGTACATTTCTGAGGTCTAGTGAGCATTTTGGAGAAATAAGTGTTCCTGAAACAATGATGCATTTTAAAATGTGAATGGCTAAAATGTGCATAATGTTAAAAACATGCACAAACAGTTCATGGGGTAAAGCTGTGCAAATTAAGTTAAACACAGAAATGTCCATTCACATTAGGAAAAATGATTGCATTGATTAAAATAATTACAATTGATTGAAATGCACATGAATTTCACTTTGGGAGGAAATCTCACAATCCAATATGAAACAAGAGTGTGAGGAAAAAGGGTGGGATTGGAGAAATGCAACATAATCAGGGCATTTTCTTTTGCTGCTATACATATTCAGTAGCACACAGGCTGTGACCAGGACCAGCATGTGGTTTCAGCAGGGGTGGGAATGTGTTGGGAGGGGATGGTGGTGGGAGGTGTTTCTACTGCAATATTCTTGGGCCACCCAGGGCTGTGAGGTTGCTAATCATATCACAGAGTTTGGTAAGCCCCAACAAAATCATCCTGAAGTAAACAAGAACGTGACAAGTTTAAGCCACAAGACAAAATTCAAGGCTGGAATCTTTTATTAGTTTGGAGAATCCCTCAAAAATCAAACATAATGGATATTTTTATGTGAGGAGCTATACTGGACACATGTAATGGGCTTATGACTTAATTGTTTTTAATATATTTCAATTTGGGGATTCATCATGAATGTAATTTCAGAAATATTGTATCACATCAACTCATAAAATGCTTAAGGACTCAGTAGAACATTGGAAAAGAATCTAGTGACCTTGGTAGGCCACAAGCTAAACAAGAGACAATCATGTGATTCAGCAGCAAAGAAGTTAATACAGTTCTGGGCTGCATCAAAAAATGTATTGCATCCAGATCAAGAGTAGTAATAACATAATTCTACCCTGATTCAGTTAGACCTCACCCACAGTGCTGTCCTGATTCTGGATAGTTATGACCAATAAACAAACTGGAACATATTCAGAGGAGAGTAATCAAGAAGGTAAAGGGCCTAGGAATCAACCCCTGTGAGGAATGGTTGAGAGAGGTGGGTTAGCCTAGGGAAAATTGAGAGATGATGCATATCATAGGCATCATAAAATATTTGAAGGGCTTGTACATGGAAGAAGCTTGTTTTCTGCTGCTCCAGAGGGTAGGATCCAAATGAATGGATCCAAAGCACTAGAAAGGTGACTCAAACTAAACATTAGGAAGACCTTCCTGGTAGTATATCAGGCAAAATCCAAAGAAACAAAACAAAACAAGAGAAAAACATGTGGTACCTTAAAGACTAATTATTATATTTTAATGTAAGCTTTTGTGGACATGTCCACTTCCTCAGACATATGGAAACAGAATGGAATGTTGAATCAGTTTCACAAGTAGAACATTCCTGATAGTAAGAGCTGTTCAACAGTGGAACAGATTACCTCAAAATGCTGTCAACCTTCCTTCAATGAGGGGCGGTTAAACAGAAGTTGAATAGTCATTTGCCAGACAAGCTTTAGCTGTGGATTTGCAGCAGTGGCAGAAAGTTGAGCTGGATAACCCTTGTAGTTCCTTCAACTCTACATTTTTTTTTAATTCTATGATTCTGTTCACATACACAAACTCTTTATGTTCATCATTATAACAGCACCACAAAATATTGTTCACGTTTGCAAAACCATTCCTATCTCCCACCCTAGTACTGTCATCCCCAATGAATGATGAATATATGTTGATATAACTTAACTGAGTGTTTTCTAGCTATGTGTCCCTGCGGGCTGAGGAGTCTGTGAGCTGTGGTCCAACAGAGTAACTTTCCTCATCTCTGTTCCTGTCTTTGCATGCACACACACAGTCTTTTGTTGGATCATGGCCAGCAACATTTATGCCACACAGGCCAAAGAAAATTCCATTTTAAAAAAGCACACAGTGATGACCAGACTGCGTGCCCTTTCTAAAG
This sequence comes from Intellagama lesueurii, assembly GCA_037013535.1. Lineage (NCBI taxonomy): Eukaryota > Metazoa > Chordata > Lepidosauria > Squamata > Agamidae > Intellagama > Intellagama lesueurii. The sequence continues at coordinate 156,484,692 of JBAJHW010000003.1, read as the reverse complement.
GTGACTGCTCTGACAAACCACAAGTAATGTTAATTGCATAAAGCCATTACAAATTCAAATCTAGCCCCAGGGAAAACTTTGAACAATTCATGCTGACTCTGAAGTGTTGTTTGTTTTAAAACTGGCAAAAATATTTCAGCTTAATGTTTAGCCAACAACTTGTTTTGTAAGGTCAGAAATAACGATTTGGGGGTTAATGTGCTGAACCTGCAACCTCTATTAAATGCCAAATTTTGAATTACCATGTATAAGTGATTTGGCTTCTAACTTCCAGGATGCCTAAAATAACAAAGAAAAGCTGAAGTTTTCCAAGGTGAGACTTCTTAAGAGCAACTGGATCTATGAAGCCATTTACACAAAAATGAGGGATGAGGTCAGATTTCAGAATGTTGTCCCTTAAGTTCACAAAAAGCAATTTTTTTCTGAATAGAAATTTCCATAAAATCTATTGTCATTCCAAAAACCCTGATATTTATCATCAAAAATGGAGTGCTTTTATCACACATATTGTGGATGTCAATTTTGCAGTTCTGAGTGCTGTCACCCCACTTTGTGACGTCTACTGAAAAAGTGCCTGTGACAGCACTTTTACAAAAGCCACAGCCTGTGTGAGCATTTCAGCCAGTATTTTGCAGTAGGAATCTACATCGACAGGGGGGAAAAAGCAAATCTTGTATGAACTGCCACTGTAGACTACAAACAGAACTTTATACTAAATTAGTTTAAGAGTTTGCTGACAAATGCCTAGTTTCAAAAGTTCATTAGCGTTCTTTCATTGACCATTGACCAAAATAAATAGCAAAAACAGCATCTTGGATGCTCCAATTTAGGTATCTTCTTCCTTATTACTGGGTGTCCCATATGCAAAAGAATTCTGGCCCACAACTCTCCAGGGTGCTGAATAGCTTATTCATATGTCCTGCCAATCATACAGCACTCAGTACAGAAGACGCTGATGAACAATAGGCTGGGAAGAAGGTAATTTATATTCCAGGTGCAGTATATGGAATGGTATGAAAATATGGCTAACAGCAAACAATAGATCAAATATAAATATCCTTAAGTTATATGTATGTTTGTGTCTATGTATGTGTGAGAGAGGATGTATAATATAGAGATAAAGCTGCAAACTAATCAATACAGAAACAACATCAAGAGTCACCTCTCATCTAAAAAGTTTCTTCCAAAGAGAAACCTTCCCAAGGATCTCAATGAACGAATTAAGAAGTTATGCACAGGTGAAGAAAGAATTCTTTACTTTACTTTACTTACTTTACTTTATTGGATTTTTACCCCGCCCCCCTAGACAAAGTCTACTCGGGGCGGCTTACAAATATCATAAAAACATCATTATATAATAAAATCATAAAACATCATAATTTTTAAACAATTAGATTAGATTAATACCAAGATGGGAGTGATTATAAAACAAAGAATAGATATCAATTATTGACTGAAGGGAAGGCCTGCCTGAAGAGCCAAGTTTTTAAATGGCTTTTAAAAACACTCAGCGAGGGTGCCAGTCGGATCTCTGTTGGGAGACTATTCCATAGCCGAGGGGCCACTGCCGAGAAGGCCCGGTTTCTTGTTCTTTCTTTCCGGGCCTCTCTCGGCGTTAGGCCCCTCAGCTGTCCCTCCTGGCTATGCCGAGTGATTCGGGTAGATCTAGGTGGGAGAAGACGATCTGCCAAGTATCGAGGTCCCAAACCGTTTAGGGCTTTGTACGTCATCATTAACACTTTGAAGTCAATGCGGAAACGAATGGGCAGCCAATGCAAGGCAGCCAGAGTGGGAGAGATATGTTGATATTTTCTTACCCCACTAAGAAGTCTGGCCGCCGCATTCTGCACCATTTGAAGTTTCCCCTTCAAACAAAAGTTTCTACTGCCCCCAATGACACCCATGTGGCTAAATGGCATTAGTCCACAGAACAGACCTATTTTAGAGTTCTTCGAGGCTCAGGGGAGGAAGTCCCAGATACTTCAACAAATTGAGCATGGTTTATTTTATTTTTTTAAAAAATAGCACTGTTTGGAAAGAACAGCACTTGAGAGAGTTACTTTTTAAAAGTAGGTAAGTTGTTGTGAAGCCCCTGCCCCCATAACTCATTACAGTCAGCACTGGAAGAAGTTTTAGAAATGTTACTGTTTGCTTTGCTCTCTTCTTTCTTTCTTTCTTTCTTTCTTTCTTTCTTTCTTTCTTTCTTTCTTTCTTAATCACATAAAAAAAGTATGAAAATAGCCTGAAATATCAGAAAATCCCCTCAAAATGGCAGAAAAGCATTTAACCCTCACAGGTGATTTAAAAAGTAATGGGTTTATGTGACATGGAAAAGTAATGGCATTTCCAGTTGTTACACTATTTGCAAGAGGAACGCTGTTCTCCCTTATTACCCCCAAAAGTGAAATGTTGCAAGTAACATTGTTAGTTATACTGCATTACTTCCAAGCTCCGGAAAGGGAGGAGGCATCCAGCTACTTCCACAACAGAAAGGGTATTTGGCCTTCTTTAAACCATCTTATTTCAATCCCATACATATTTTGACACTGTAATATGACTGTCAACTTCCCCTTTCTGTTTAATATAAACAGAGAGAATTGGGAAGAATAAACAGCAGTTGAGTTAATCCTGTGCTTTGCAAGTCTTCTGCTGACTTCATGATCTTTAGCTAGTTCTTGCCAATTTGTAAATGTTGTGGGAGCTAAACTGCACTGACACAGCAAGCAGGACCACAATTCCTTAGAGAGTGTTGGGGTTACAGTGACTTCCACTCTACCTATTCTTGCTAATTTCTTTCCTGTAAATAATGAAATGTATAAGCCCGGCAATTTTGTGCCAAGTCAGACACACTATATCCAACCCATATTGTTTGAATAAGCAACACAGAATGAAGGCTACACACAAATCTTGAGAGGTTTTCAGTTTCATTCACTTCACATATAAACTTTCACTTTCTGCTATCCAAGCACTTCATAAAATATCACAAATTAACTGTAGTGAAAAGGCTAGCATTGCTAACAAGGACAGCTAATGAAATGGCTAAGAGACAGAGGTGTGGCTCCTTTCACTGGGTTAGGTTGACTCCAGCCCCATCAACTGGCACCTCACTCCAGCACATATATCACAGAGAGGAGGGAGATGGAAAAGAAATCAATGCCCTGGCTAAATGCCCTAAGAGCAGAGCAGTGTGGAGAATTCTCCCCAGATTTTTCTTTAATGGAATTGTAAGTTTAATTTGTGATGTTCAGTGTTTGAACATCACGCCTTATCATCCATCCATCCATTCATCCACCCATCCTTCCATTCATCTCATTTAAATCTTGCTCTTTGTCCACTAAATTTTCTCTCTCTCTTCTTTTATCCTGCACAATACGTTAAGCCAAGAGAAGGGCTAGATCCACAGCTGCGGGTAGGAAATCACATTGTTTTTAAAATCCTCCTGTGTCATTCAACTTTCTGCAAGAAGAGAGCTAGCACATGAAGGAGCTTCCTTTTATATGTTGGTTCTTTTGTTACAGGAAGTTTCATTTTATATGCAACTCACATTTTAAAATTTTATTCTCCACTATGATGGTATGGTTCATTCTGCTCCCTCACTACGGCATCATGCAATATGCATAGACCAGACCACAATGACTGGCTCAATATGGATCTGAACCTGATTTCTCGTAAATATGTAAGAAGAGTATGCTGGATTCTATTTTTACAATGGACATTTCAGTGATTATGGAATGACTGCATGCAGGACATAAATGCAATAGCACTTTTCTGCTCAGGTTCAATAGCCACTGGTACTGCAAGACATACGACTATCAGACCAAAAGGTACATCTGGGTGCACAGCTCCAACCTTGTCAACAGAAGACACTACACACATACAGTATGCTTGTTGAAAGGAAGATAATATAATGGCCACAACTTTATTGGCTACAGCAGAGTAGCATTGGTGCAGCATAAGAAAACCAGATCAATGCATCAGGTGATCCACTTTGTGGACCAATGTATCCATCCAACCCTCTTGCTGGGTAGGCTAACAAGAATGGCAGCATTAAGGGGGCCCTTGGGTGCAAAACTACAGAGTGGATGGTTGACCATCTGTTGTGAAGACCAGGGCAGTTTTCCCAAGCTGGACACACCTATAGTAGCTTTTAGCCCCAGATCCCCAAGGGAACAACCAACCTATGATAGGGCTTTGCCTACCTGCTTCCCCAAAGCTGGATATGGTCCAATGTGCACAACTGCACACATATATACATTTAAACAACTAAAGCTGTAACAAGCAATGTGACAAGTCATCATGACAATCTAATCTAATAGATACATATGCAGATGTAACCCCAGAATTATATACTATCATATACATACAACAAGTCTGCAGTTTGAGCCCATTAAAGTCCAAAATAATTGAAGAAACAGGAGGGTGGGTAAAGTCCAGGTGACAACTGGTTCAATGAGCACTGGAGAAGTGTTCAAATACCTCCCCAGCAGACCAGAGTGAAATTTGGTCTACTCAGGTTCACCTAAAGAAATCTTGCCCCCAACCGGCCAAGCTCCTCTCTGATCGACCAGTTGAAGCATGGGAAAGATGAAACATTGTTGCAAGCCAGAGTGACTAATGGGATTCCACCATAGACAGGGAAAAAATGGCAGATTGCATGCTGCTGTGCTCCCCAGCTGCCAGGACCTACATACACCAGTTTCTGACACTGCAAATAATGTATAGCCATTATAATTAGCTGTCATTCAGAGTCCTATCCTCCATGAATTTGGATGGTTCTTTTCTATTTTACAACATCATTCTGGGTCTCAATGGCCGAAATCCTGTTGCTTAGCACAGTAAGTCACACTAGGTTAGGTCCATTGAATCAGTAGGGATTTGGCAAGTAAACTCCATCCATTCCATGGATGCAAATGAGTCTACTCTAACTGCAACTTGCTATTCTAAAGTTAAGTCACATTTACAACAGGCTCCTTTGGATCCATGGAAGTTACAGAGGGGTTGACTAACCAAATTGCCACTGATTCAGTAAGCCTACTCTAATGCAAGAGGGAAAGAGGATTTTCTGGAAAGGGATTGCAGCCCAAAGTAATTCTAATCCACTCTTATGTTAAACAGATGCATGCAGATTACATGGCAGCCCCTTTAAAAAAAACGACACCTGATGCCAGCTCCCTAAATTATCATGATCAACTGATTCTCAGTATGGAAATATAGAAAATCATCTCCATTTTAAAATGTAAAGCTCAAAAAGACATTTCCCCCTTAATTTGTGGCAGCCTCATTGACAATGAGAAGGTTGACACAGAAATCCATCCAAATGAATAACATAATACCACAACTTGCCCTCCAAGAATGCAGCAGTTTTAATCTCGGATGGCAAGAATAAACAGTGCAGGCAGGGGGTCTCTTTAACCCATACACAGCTAATACATTTAAGATAGCAGGCCAGCACATTTAAATAAAAATCCAGACTCGGTTTAATAGTATTTGTTATAAAGCTATATCTAATTATATTAGTCAATCTTTATTAGAAGGCTCGTAAGTGCAGAGAACTCGATTATAATTCTTCTTCCTAATGATCTGTTCACTATCATACTCATAAAAGTCTGAGATAAATTAATCATCTGTTTGCAATCATGAGTAAACACTGAGTCAATTAACAATTGATAAATAAACATCAGACTCCTGAGGCTACCGCTATTATACATGTTCATATCCACACCACAGTGCAGTTCTGTCATTTAATTTGAATGTGTGTTTTAGCACTGTGCTGAGACTATCTCTTTTTCTAACTATTTGTCGTATGAATTGGGGGAGGATTTGTTGCAGAGTTTTGACTTTTTGTTAAAATAATTTTGTTGCTACATATCACAAAGATACACAGAGAAGAATAGCTACAAGTTCTCCAGAATCCACCCCTTTTTCATTAACTGGCATTTAAACTCTCAATAAGTCACTCTAATACTTTTGTAGAAGAAAGAACTAAAAAGTTGCTTTACTTAACAGTTGCTTGAAATTACCGAACTTTGCACGCTCCTTTCTTTACTGCATATATATTTAGCAACCAACTGAACAAATCAACAGCAGACAAACAACTGCCACCAACCAAGCAAAGAGAGGGACAAGAAATACTCAGCAAAAGGGTGGGACTCTCTCTGAAATCAAAGGCTGGAAGGAATGATTGGACACTGCTGAACAAACAGACAATCACCCCAGCCCAGAAGAGTCCTTCCCAGCCACACAAACCACAGACAGCACACAAGGTTGCAAACAAAACTCCAACAGTATTTACCTTGTGCGTGTTATAGGAATATTCTTGATTTTTTTTTATTACAACCACATTATATTTTACATGCACTTGCATGCAACCTTCCCTGGATCGCTTTAATATCAATGCTTCTCTCTCTCATTCTCTCTCTCTCTTTGTCTGTGTAGAGATTATCTAGCGCTAAACTAAAGTAGCAATGCAGTCATAAGGTCATCTAGTGCTAGACTCAATAATTTGTTAAAAAAAAAAACCACTTCAGGGCAACTAAGGAGAAAGATCACAGAGGTAGGTGTTCCTGCGGTTCCAAAACATTATGACCCAACTTGCTACGTCACCAAAACACTACCCAAAGTCAAGCCCCCCAATCCTTTTGTAGAAACAAAAGGATTGGGGGCTTGACTTTGGGTAGTGTTTTGGTGACGTAGCAAGTTGGGTCATAATGTTTTGGAACCGCAGGAACACCTACCTCTGAAACAAATGATCACACAGGCAAAATACTATTCAAATCATGAAGGTTAGAAAAAAGTATAAGCCCCAGAGGCAGGGTGTGGAAAGCCCAGATTGGAAGGGGAAAAAAAGGATGGTCTGATTCACATTGACTATTGCATCATGTGATCATTGCAAAATACTTTGAATTCACCCATGCCAATTCCAGAGAATATTGTGAAGTATTTTTAGTGTAGTTGTATGTTGAGTCAGATAGAATGCACAGAGCTTGTGGGCAAAATCTAGGTAAATGTTCTTGTTATAAATCTATTACAGTGATGTCAGCAATCCAGTAAGCTTCACAGATAAGGCAAGCCACACTAGACCAGACCAAAGACCTATCTAGATTGTCATTCTGTTTCTACAGATGCCTATAAGGAGCCTCGATCAAGATATGAGCTCAATATGACTGTCCTGTTCATGTTCTTTGGCAAAGAGGTGCCAGAGATATTTTGCCTCTGCTACAGAAGCTCATATATAGCTATTGATAGTCTTATCCTCCTATATTCATCAAATATACCATTAAAGCTATTCGGGTTGTCATTACTTCTTGCAATAACAAATTCCACAGCATAACTATGTGCTATGTGAAGAAATATTGCCCTTTATCTGTCCTAACTCTTCCATCATTTAAGCTCAGTGGCTAACCCCTGCTGATTGTACTAAAACTTGTCCTTCTCTATCTTCTTCATGCTGTGAATAATTTCATTGGCCTCTATTATGTCGCCGCCCCCATGCTTGCTTTTTCCCCTAGCAAACAAAGCCACCATTTTTGTAACCTCTCCTCATAGATTAGCTACTCCTGCTTGCTGATGATTAGCGTTGCCTCTTTCTGTACCTTTTCCAGTTCTATTTCATCTTTTTTGAGCTGTGGTGACCTCAACTCTACATTTTGCTGGCTAGAAAAGGAAAGGAACCCAAGAGATACCGTTCTCCTATTTTTGTTGGCTATTTTGTTGGCACTTCTGACTTATGGCAGCCCTAATGGGACTTTAGAAATATGTGAGAGGCTCAAGAAATGTTTTTACCAGTGTGTTTCCATGACTGAACAGGACTTGGATCACAGATCTTGGTCTCAGAAGAGGTTGCCGTTGTTAGTCTGTGCAAGTGTATCAGGCAAAACCCAAAGAAAAATAAATAAATGAAAATAAAAAATAAAAACAAAACCCTGTGGCACCTTAAAGACTAATTGTTATATCTGAATGTGAGATTTTGTGGACAAGACCCCTTCTTCAGACATAAAAACTAAACCCTGCCACAGACCCAGACGCCAACTCTGTCTCCACATCCATTCTGGCAACAAAATTACAAGACCTAACAATGTTACATACAACACCATGGGCACCTTCACTTGTTCCTCAGTTAATGTGATCTATGCCATCTTTTGCCAACAGTATCCCTCTGCACTCTACATAGGGGTAGACAAACAGGACAACCTCTACGCAAAAGAATAAATGGACATAAATCAGACATCAGAAACCACAGTACACAGAAACCTGTCTCCAACCATTTCAATCTACCAGGGCACTTTTAACAGAATATGAAAGTTGCTATTCTGGAAAAGAAACACTATAGAACAAGAATACATAGGGAAACAGCTGAGATAACATTTATATGCATGATGGACACCCATATAAATGGATTGGATATAAATCAGTGTTTCTTAACTCATTACCAAATATAATACTTATGCTGTTGTCTACTGTTATTTTCCTTCACAACAACCAGACCCATCTTTCAGCACAAGGCTCAAAGGTAAAAACTATTAATACTAACACACATTGTTACTGTGCTGTTCCCTTTGATCTTGTTACTGCTCACAGTTGGTCTTTACAGCATCACAAGCCCCCTTCCCCCATTTTTTCCTCTTGCCTTATTTTCTGTTTTCTGTGTCTTGTGGAAAGTTTACAAAACCAGAGTTCAAAAGAATTGAATACCAAATATAGGTCATAAATTACTGCACATGGGAGATGCAACCATACACCATGAACTCTCAAAACTGGCATGAATACTTCACTTGTGAACACTGTATTTTACTACATTTCACTCCCTATATCTGAAGAAGTGGACTTGTCCATGAAAGCTCACATTAAAATATACAGTCTTTAAGGTGCCATAGGTTGTTGTCTTTTTATCTTTTTAATTAAAAAAAAACATTCCCTTTGGGTTTTGCCTGAAGTTTTTGTCTGACACTCTAGCTACTACACTAGCTAAAACATACAACTGGCTTTCGCTGAATTATAGTCAGTTGTATATTTTAGCTACAAAGCCTGTACATTTTAAAAAAAACACACACAAAACAGAGGAATCTCCCCCCTGAAGCAGTCAGATTATATATTATAACCCAATTAGATTATAGCTGGCTATAACTTTTGGCCACAAAGCCTGTACATAAAAACCTATGAACATCTATTCCTACTCCACTGGTGTACACCTAGCAGCCACTGACAAAGCACTGCAAAAAGCAATCTTATTATGATTCAGTGTCTGGAATCCTGTTGTGCAGCTACACAAATGCAATAGTGATGATGTCATCAGCAAATTATGGCTTTTTATAGATTTCCTTTGCTGGTTTTCAGGGTTCATGTGAGTTCACTGCATTATGTGGGTATCCTAAAATCACTTTTGATCAGTAGTATTTTGTCACTGATGATGACACCACACCCTTTGTGCACACAGAGCTGCAAAACAAGATTTCACCCCATATATAGTAACATCAGCTGTAATATTCCTTTTGTGTGGTGCTTCACCAACACAGAGGACCACATTTGTGCATTAATAAAACGCTGCACAAAAAGGAATCTTGATGCAATCGTACATTCAGTCACATGAAGACTGCAGTGCTTTAAGAACACACACATGCACATTGTTGGTATAACAGAGGAGGGTGACACAGAAATAAATGGAAGGTACCAAACTCTCCTATGCAAACTCCACTTTCAATATTAATATTAAAAATTGTGCTAGTTAAACTGGAATTCATGAAAAGCAGGATGCAGGGGGAAACACAACAATGAACAGGCGAGGGAAAACATGTGCATCCTATCTGGAACAAATACCATTAAAGTATCATATATCATGCCAATGCATCTTTTTCACCAGGAAACAGACGTGATAGCATCTGCCCCTAAAATATCCAAGTGCTCGGGGAACAGAAGAGCTGTTCAAAACCAGCCATTGCTCTAAATACGAAGAGGATTGCTTTTTAAATAACTGAAACCACTGCATTTTCAGCCACCACTTCTTCCGACGGCTTAAAACTCTTAGTTGCCTCCTTACGCACACAGTTAAAACTTTGCATTTACATGCTCCTTGAAAAATTTCTTTTAACTATCTTCTTTCCATGCCTTACTTGGAGATTCCAGCATTTCAGGATAACAGAAGCAATTCTAGATGAACAGATGCAACCAAAGGGAGAAACACCTTTAAAATATTTGGTGGCAGAAGAGTAGGTGTGAAAACTGCAGAGCTCCATAAAAATCATCTAATCCATGAGTAGCCTTGATTACATTTTTTTCCCTTATTGGCAGCAATCCTTTCATAGCTTCTACCACAGGCGATAGAGAAGAGAGTTAGAGAGAGAAAAAAGGGAGACACTCATGGCAATTGTTCATTTAAAACATTTAGTAACAGTCCATCAGTTTGAACCCTGAAAAATAAAAATAGTCAGGGAATTAACTGGAGACACACCAGAATTAGAAAATTAAGTTCAAGGCAATATTTCAACTGTGAAGTTTTAAACTTTAATGGAGCTGGCACACACTTCTGGCATTAAGATAACAAATCCTGGTGTCAGTAGTATAGAAATAATCCACTTGCAACCCTGCACAATTTTATATTTCTGACATTCTATACCTTGTAAACTGTATTGATAGTCCACATATGCCGTAATACTTAGGAGTTTGCCCACAGGAAATATTTTTACAAGGCAGAACAGTGTAAAAGCACATAAAAGCAACACAAATTCTGAATTGCAGTTCAAAACTCTATATTGATTGAAGGCATTTCCATTGTTCTGCCAAAAGTTAAACTGGCCCTTGCTGCAACCTAATATGCTAAATGCTGGCAAGTTATTCAATCAAAGCTGCTACAATCTCTAGCTGGGATTATATTGCTTGCTTGCTGATTTACAAAACATGGTCATGTTGATACACGATGGACTGCTTATCTTTACTGTTTAACATAATCAATACAGAAACAGTAAGTACTTAATAGAGGGCTGTGGTGGCAACGGCATGATGCATGTCCAGACAAGGAGTTCTAGAGTGTTTCTGCCACTGACTCACTGCCTGCTTCATGGCACTCACCCATGACTCTGCAGTCATTACCAGATCCCCAGCCTGTGCCATAAAGGTTTGAAATAAAAACCTTGGAAATCAGGTCTCGGTTTCTTACGCAGGGTACGCAGCACAACTTGTCAGAAGGAAATAAGCAGGCTCAGGGATACCCAAGGCCAGAATCCTCTTGAAAAACTTAAATCTGTCCATTGATTTGGATCACCTAAAGTCTTTGTTTCCCTTATAAAATAGCACTAAAGGTAGCTAACATTCCAAAATTAGTCTCACACACACACACTTAGAAGCAAAAGTTAAAGTAAGGCAGATAATAGAATTCACAAATTAAAACTGTCGGAGACCACATAAAAATCAAGGCAAAAAGAAAAAAGAAAAGAAAGCCTAGCTAAACAAAATAGTCTTCCTTAGACTGTATTACCAGCTGGCTGGGTAGCAGGGTGATCTGTCTGCAGAGCAGGGGGTTGGGTGTTCAATTGCTCACCATGACCTCCAAGGAGAAATGGCAACCTGTGTAGCCTTCAGTAAGCTGCACATTCCCAGGCTCCCCCCCCCCCCCCAGAAGAAAGGAATGGTAAGCCATTTTTGAGCACCTTGTACCTAGAAAACCCTGGAAAAGGTTGTCATTAGTCAGAACTGACTTGATGGCATGCGGTTATTGTATACAGTGGTGCCTTGACTTACGAACGTCCCGACTTATGACCATTTCGAGTTATGACCAGCTCCGGCCGCAAAATTTTGCTTCTACTTGCGACCGGAGCTTCGAGTTACGACCGGAAAAAAGGTGGGGGAAAAGGTGGGGAATTTAAATTGCTAACCGTTGGTCGGTGAAGAGGCTGCTTCTTTGTAACTCTTTCGCCCCAACAGTCAGAGTGTGTGCGTTTGCAGAAAGGCTTCGGACTGCCTGGTGCCGCTTTCTGCTTCTGAGTGAGTACATACAGGGTTTTGCAGGGTGGGTTTGGGCTGGGGGGGGGTTATGTTTCTGTGCTGTGATTTTTTTTGTGTTTTGGTGTGTGTGTGTATTTTTCAGCCCCAGCACATTCCGATGGGGCTTGCTCTGTTTGGTTTTGTGTGTGTGTGTGTTGTTGTTGTTTTCATCCCCAGCGCGTTCCGATGGGGCTTGCTGTGTTGTTGTTTTTGGCAATTTTTTTTCAGCCCCAGTGCATTCCAGTGGGGCTTGCTGTGTTGTGGTGTGTTTTTTTTGGTGATTTTTTTTCAGCCCCAGCGCATTCCAATGGAGCTTGCATTGTTTTTTGGGGTTTTGGTGATTTTTTTTTCCGGCCCCGACGCATTCCGATGGGGCTTGCATTGTGGTTTTTTTGGGTTTTGGTGATTTTTCTTTTCGGCCCCAACGTGGTCCGATGGGGCTTGCAGTGGTTTTTTGGGTTTTGGTGATTTTTTTCCCCCGGCCCCGACGCGTTCTGATGGGGCTTGCAGTGGATTTTTTGTGGGGGTTTTTTGGTAATTTTTTCCCTCGTCTGGAACGGATTAATCGCGTTCCAATGCATTCCTATGGGAAATGGTGCTTCGACTTACGACCATTTCGAGTTATGACCATCTTCTGGAACGGATTAAGTTCGTAAGTCGAGGCACCACTGTATCAGATTGCATCCCAGTAAGACATTAAACTCAGTAATATCTAGACATAGCCTAGGTCTAAATCTGGTACCTATAGGAATACAATATAGGAGACATTTATGAGTAGGGAACATGTTTATCACTTCTTCATCAAAATGTGCCAATGCTTCCAGAACTCAGACAAAAATATTTCAGGAGACAACGGCAGCTTATGCTTTAAAAAAATAAAAAAATGAAAAAACCCAAAACCGATTGATTTGGACTCCTTGTTTTGCTGGCAGAACTATCCCTTCCAAGTAGAAAAATAAGGTCAAGCACTCCAAAAACTGGCCTCAAGCATGTTTGGCTCTAATCAGAGCTAATTGACCAGAAGTTCCATCACACTCTCCCAGCAACTGCTATAGATATTCCGGAGCATGAAACCACCCTCTGCTATATTGAGCTGTAACTTACGACAGCAGTTTTAATTAAGATCTACTGCATAACATGAAAATAAGAGCACGTGTATTTGACCATGGTAAGCTGTAATTGGATGACTGCTTTCTTTGTCACTTGATTGAGGACCTTGATAATATTCATTTTAATAAAATTAGGAGAAGTATCATTTCAGAAAGAGAAGTAATTATCTCTAAGTCATCATCTACCTTCTTTCAAAATGGATCACATTGAGAGTTCTCCTTAATGGCAAAGTTATAGTCCTGAGACTTAATTAAGCATCTTTTCTAATCAAATTAACTTTCAGTTCATAAGGAAGGGGTTTCTAACCTCAAAGTGGCTTTAAAACATTGTTTCTTTCAGCCATTACCTTTGAAGAGAAAGATAATGTCCCCTTGAAGTGATCCTCTTAGAATGAGTAATTGTGCACTGGTTGACTACAAATACATATAAAACTAAAATAACAGACACAGAGTTCACCAATTATTTCAAGGCATGTTTGACATCTCTGGAATTTTTGCTGCCAGCAGGAAGTCACAAGGAATATGTTTTGTCCTTTGAAAAGGCAGAAAAAGGCTTCCTTTTACAAGAAGCTATGAGTGGTAGAGTCACAGGACGGCAGATTACAGCACAACCTTCTGCTGCTTATAATTGTCAAGGTGTTTAAGGTAAACTGACTACAACAGAAAAAAATTAAATAAAAGAAAGACTGTGAGTAGAGATGGGCACTTACTGCAGTTTGGTGTGGTTCAGAGGATCGGACCCACAGGTGTTGTGCAGGCACCCCAAATTCTGCACCCCACTTTCTTCCATGGGGCCCACTCAGAGGAAGAGGCGGGACAGGAAAGCCCATGGCACTGCTTCTGACAGGGCATCCATGGGAGGAGGCAGGGCACAGTATCTGGGGTGCCCATGCAACATCTGCAGGCCCGATCCTCTGTGCTGCGCCAAACTGCCGAATCATGGTAAGTGCCCATCTCTAACTGTGAGCATTTGTTTCTTAATACAATAAACATGGGTTTACTTTTAATAGATTATACATTTCTAATAGATCACAGCAGATAACCTGTACCATTCAATGTGCTGTTATCATACCACAGTCACAAAAGACATAAGCTGAAATCTAATTGCTGGTTCCAGCTAGAACAAACCAACAATCAATGGGAGTTGCACATGTATTTACTCATCATGCTCCCATTGATTCTACTGATTTCTCTAGTTCAGATAAAAAATTGGATTAAACCCATACTTCGCAGAAAGCCCCAGTTTTAATCCCCTGCATCCATACATTGGGGTCAGCAACATGACCCCAGGGACCTCCTGCATCCTTCCACTCACCCACGATTTTAAAACATATTTTTGAAAAAAAGAGAGAAAAGGAATGTGGCTTTAAAAGTTCCATTGTACCCTCTAGGGTATATGAGGGCAATTTTGCCATGTTTCAAGGTCCAGAAATCATGGGACCTCTCATCAGACACCTCAAATTAAATTGAAGAAAGGAAAAAGAGCACAAGAAGGACATTTTTAAAAACAAAATCTCCTCATTCTTGTAAGGAAAAAAAAGGGGGGAGCAATTGGAGAGTACTGTATGTTGGATGAGAGTATGTTGAGAGTATGTTGATGAGAGTATGTTGAGAGTATGTTGGCCTGGGCCCTTTGGATATTACTCCTTCATGTACCACTTGTTAATGCATTACCCATCAGACTTGACTAGGCTTCAAAGTCCAATGATGCAACTTAATATACTGAACTGGTCACAGTTTCTGTTAGATCTGAAGGGAAGTCCAGCAGGCTCATAATTGTTGTAGCTATTCCTGTGTAGGAATTGGTTCCTCCAATACTTTGGCCATCTCATGAGAAGAGAAGACTCCCTGGAAAATACCCTGATGTTGGGAAAGTGTGAAGGCAAGAGGAGAAGGGGACGACAGAGGACGAGATGGTTGGACAGTGTCACTGAAGCTACCAACATGAATTTGACCCAACTCCGGGAGGCAGTGGAAGACAGGAGGGCCTGGCGTGCTCTGGTCCATGGGGTCACGAAGAGTCGGACACGACTTAACGACTAAACAACAACAATTCCTGTGTGAGCAGTGGGGATGTAAATCCTCCCATCCTTCAACCCTTTGCATGACCATAAGGAAACATGTATGTATGTATGTATGTATGTATGTATGTATGTATGTACCCTGTTTCCCTGAAAATAAGACCTAACCTGAAAATAAGACCTAGTATGATTTTTCAGGATGCTCGTAATATAAGCCCTACCCCCAAAATAAGCCCCAGTTAAGTTAAACCCCACCCTCCACCACTGTGCAGCAACCAGAAGAAGATGACATGACTGTATTTGAATAAATGTAGATTGCTGTACATTAAAAAAAATAAAACATCCCCTGAAAATAAGCCCTACTGTGTTTTTTGGAGCAAAAATTAATATAAGACCCTGTCTTATTTTGGGGGAAACACGGTATGTATGTATGTATGTATGTATGTATGTATGTATGTATGTATGTATGTATGTATGTATGTATGTACGTACGTACGTACGTACGTACGTACGTACGTACATACGTACGTACTTACTTACTTACTTACTTACTTACTTACTTACTTATATCCCACTCCCATTAGTGTCACAGTACTACTCTCGGCGGGTTACAACTCGTAAAATAGAAAACAAACATGAAAATATAAATTTTAAAATAAATAACAATAACCCTAAAATAAAAATAACCCAGATGGCACTAACTAATCTCAGAGCAGATGGAGGAAAAGAGGGGAGGGGAGAAGAGGAGGGGAGATAAAAAAAAGGGAAGGAAGGTGGTCAGCTGGGTCGGTTTGGAAAGCCTCCCTGAAAAGCAGTGTCTTTAACTGCTTCCTAAAAGTCCACCACACAGCATTATTTTCCTCACAGCTGAGGATGAGAGATTCTGTGGCTCCATCAACAGGAGCTCTCAAATTGGCAAGACACATTTTTGTCTAATTATGCATAACTACAACAACTGCTGCCTTGTTTCATGAAAGTTTAAGCATCAGGAGCTTTGGATGGGTTGCTTGTGTACTTTTGAACTGTTGACGAGTCCTTCTATGTTGTTCTGTTCCTACGCTTAAAAGAGAAAGGACACTAGTTTTGTGCTATTTTGCTCAGCTAGCAGGCAGCTTGACCCCTCCCCCTAAAAAGGTCTCACTTTTACACTGGAGGCAAAAAAATCTTGTAGGGCTTGAAATTCTTGCTGGGATGTCCTGCTACATCAAGACAGCCTGAATCCAGAAGAACAGGAATATAAAGACTATTCTTCACATCCTTAGTGGGCAGTCCTGTCTCTCACAATCCTGCCCCACTCCATCTTCTGTTCCATACGGACAGAAGTATGCACAATGATGAAAATGCACATTACTGAAAATATTCAGGCGGCTAATATGTTATTGCTGAAAGGTATTTTTTGATGCATAGACTTATTATTAGTGTGGTGGTTTTGCTTCAGTGTTTTGCATCTGGCTTTCTCTAACTAAAAGACTTGGCTATTTTTTATCATTAGTTTTGTGGGTACAACATGACTCCTGGTATAGGCATGATCATTAGATCTAACAGCAAAACAGCAGGGAAATAGTCAGAGAAACACACCATTAAGCCTTTTCTTTATCATCCCTTCCTTGCCTCCCTTCAATGAGCATGCTGATTTCCACCCTATTTTTGTTAAATTGTGATGAACGTCCAAACATTGAATGTGCAAGTTTTGTTCATGGTTGATCCCGGCTGTTTGCCCAGAACCATGACAAGCACCTGGGTCTGACGTGGAGTCTGCTATTATATTTAGTGAATAGGATTTCATTGGGAACTGATCTGTGTGCAGTGAGGAAAAAGGTCCTTTTTACACACTACTTGTAATGGAGTGGAAAATTACATTTCCCACTGCAAGAACATCCCCATTAGTGGAAAAGCATATTCTTTAGCTGAGAAGCTGGAAGGCACCTCAGGCAGTGACGGGGTGACAGCCCAAGTAATGGAGGGTTGGAAAAACCTGGAAGATACTAAAACGAAAAAAATGCTTTTCTTTATACATTGTGGTTCCTTCACAAATGGTCTCCCCTGATATATCACAAGCAATTGGATTTGGAACACTGAGGTAAAACACAAATTTAAACAAGAGTGCTCATCATCTCTGGGAAGGAAGTAGATCCTTGTAGAATAGAAAATGCTATAATATTTTCCTTAAGCAACTGTCTTAACGGCTCAGTTTATGGTAGAGATGCTCCATTGTTTTAGCCTACTGCTGTAACAGCTTTGCTGTGAGAGATTTCATAAAGTTTGATGGTTTAGGATCAGTTTATGAAATACGAAAACCATGTGGAAGCTGCTTGAAACCAGCTCTGCTGTGCTTTTGCTCCACAATGCAAACTAGAACATGAAGAATGATTTTCTCATGGGTTCTCTGAGCATAGAAAACATTCCATATCACATCCATAGACACTCCTGGGCAGTAGCATGTAGTAGCTTAGACTCTACTTTTATCCTGTGTTAAGGGCTGCCATTACTTTGTACTGCTTTGTACCTGGCTTGTAGCACAGATGTGCCTATGTGATGAAACAGGTATGTTGAATTTCCTTTCCCTCTGAAACGAGGCCTCTGCTTTAAACATTTGTAATGAGCACATTATCATCTGATGTGCCTCTACACTCTGCATTCCCCAGACTAGGTACCCCGAAGGTGGTGCCTGTTTTGGTGGCTGGCATATGTTTGTTTGCTCCTGAAATGGATTTGAACTTCTTGAAACTGATATGTTTTTGGCAGAATGATACCATAGTTCTTCCCATACGCCCCAAGGGCACTGCATACATCATGTAAATGTGACCTTTCCTAAAGCAAATCACAAGTCCAATCTTGATTGTTGTTATTATTCCCAGCACCCCTATGTGAACTTTCTTTAAGACTTAAATTGATAGGAAATTCAGTTATGTGTACGTTTTAAAGACACCTTCAAGAATATGGGAATTTCAAGTATTATAGAACATACAATAAGAGGGAAAACATAAATATTCATAATCTCAGTCTTTGAGTCAGTTATTTCAGGTTCACCTCCGCTGGAAACATGCCTTCACGTTTAGTTATGTGCATGTATCAGGCAAAGAGTGGGAAATATGTCGCCCCAAGTCTGTTTCTGGGGGGTCTCTAAAGCCCTTTGGTAAGCATGCCACCAAATTTTGGTGGTAAATTACATCACTATAAATGACTTCTCACAATTTACCACCAAAATTCGGCAGCAAATGGGGAAATCCCCATTTAAAGCAAGCAAGCACATTTCAGCAGAAAACCACTGCAGTGCATTAAAAGTTAGTACAACACTTGCTTTATATGTTCCGTTTCCTTTGCTGCCAATTTTTAGCCATGTGGTAGGGTGGCTCATGGTAGGGCTAAGGGGAAATACCGATCCATGGAACCACCAAAGTTGCCCACTCCTGAGCTAATCTCTATATAGCTGAGCTAGCAGCAAAGTGAATAAATCCTCAGCCTTGCATGAACATCTGGAATTCCTCTGGTGTATATCAAAGCCCAGTATGTGAAATGAATCCATAAATGCCATGTCTGGAAATATATCCTTGGTAGGATTTATGGCAGTGCTTGGAAATAAGTTTTTAAAATTTGTATCTCTGCTAATTGGCTGTATATAGATATGGCTTGTCATGTCCTGTTGAATGGTTTCCTGATAACCATGGACTCTTTGCAATGCACAGGTACCACTTTTCTGAACCATACAATCCGTCTAGGTATTCAGACTGAATTATTTCATTTGCCAAGATCAAATGTAAGCGTCAGTATTCAGTACCAGTGGAATTTGGACTTTCATCTCCTCTTCCTTCTGCTGAGACCACCTGCAGTGCCAAAGTACTGTTTCAGAGGGGTTCTCAGCTCTTTGGAGCAGATTTCCTGTGCACATCAGGGCTGTAGGAGGGAGAAGGGGTCACCAGTTCCGCCGGAAGCATTGGGATCCATCAATGGTACACCATGGATATTGGCCATTAAGTCTCCTATGCATCATTCATTGACTATCATTCCAGATTGTCCCATATGAAGCTTCTACATTATTTCTGGCTTCATCTTCTGTTCTTTGAATATAATGTATTTAATGAACTGACTGTGGCTTGGAAGGGTCTGCTTGTTGCCTTGAAAAGCATTTTTTTTTTTTTTTTTTGCATCCTCTCACTAGTTCTGCCTCACAATAAGGAAAAAAAAGGTGCCACCATTAATTCTGGTTTGAATGCTGGAAACACTAGTGCTACCACTACTACATCGATCAGGTGCATAATTGGGTAATGTTTTTCAGGCCGTATCAGAATGAACTGTTGCCCAGTTAATACTAGATGTTCAGCCATTTCTTTTGGACTCAGCAGGACAATTTAACAAAAGTGGACTTTTAAGAGCTAGACACAGTTTTATCAGAACCCCTATACCCAATAAATAACCTTGTGAAGCTTCAACATCAAGGAGTCTGGCGCCTTCTTAAACTATAGGAGAAATGCTATAGTACAGATGTTTGTGAACCACATTTTATTTAATCATCTGCATAGATGGCTGAATGTATGGATGTATGAACATCATTTTAAACAAACTAGATATTACTGTTTGTCTTCATTTCAGGTTACAAACCACCGCATCACATCCCAAAGGCCTGAGTGGCAGCAATTATAAGGAACAAAGTTGTGACACTGCCATACACCGCCCCTTTCATATGATCTTGAACTATAAGACCAGTGCAATTGTCATCTTGTACTCAAAATGAAGTATACTTCCATTCCACTACATTTTTATGCATTCTGTCTGAATGAATGTACAAAATACCTGTGGTAGATAATCATGTGCCTTAAAGAATTCAATTTATTGTTTAAAAATAGAATGAGATATTATAACAGAGAGCATTGTGGTAAAAGGATTTAACTTTAAATTATATGTGAGGAGGGGGAGAACCTGCTGAAAATCGCAATAATACGATCATATTTTCCACCGTTAAGTGAGCAAAAATTGTGTGGGAGAGAAATAAATATAAATTTCTAGATGGCACCATCTTTGGCATTTCTGAGCATTCTAAGCATTCTTTTTCTAAATATATTCTTTAACGGAGCTGTCTTGAAGTACTTTTAATATAATTAAAAGCACAAAATGAGTGCCAGGCTTGTCAATTTCAACAACAAAGTGCTGAAAGTCTCAGTGAAACTGAAAAATCCATCTCCCACACATTGTAATGAATAGGTTCATAAAAGGAAAATAGTTTAATTACATTTTAGTTCATGGATTGTTAATAGGCTGGAGTATCTAAATTGAATAATGTGATTCTGGTATAATAATTATGTGTAAATGAACTTGTTTAAATGATATTTTACAGCTTCTTTATAAAATTACAGCTAGAGGCAATGCAGTGATAGACACACAAAGGCCGTGCAAAAATTATCATAAACTATTAGCTTGTTTGGAAAGGGTTTTATGTTAATCTTTTAGTACTTAAAGCACTCTGCAATTAACATATCATGGGGAGCTGCCTTGAAGCAAAGCCATGCAAATTGAAGTACTCAGATAAAAAGCCATTCACACTTCAAAAAAAAAAAAAAATTGAAGAAAGGAAAAGGGTAGTGTAGCACTCAAAGGAGACTAGTTTTATATTTGAGATTAAGGAGGTGTAATGATTGTGTTATCTAACGATGGTTGTAATTAAAGCTTTTCTCCTGAAGACATGACAATAGATATGGCATTGATTTCGCTGTTTTAATTGTGAAAGTCATTTCATTCCAGGGCATAAGATATGAATAGCCTACAATCAAAGGGCTGAAAGATGGCTCTGTTGATATTACTTGTTCAACAGCTGCCTTATGGTTTGAAACACAGATGAGAAGGGATGGTGAAAAAGATCACGAAAGTGCTCCATGTTGTAATTTTCCTGCCTGTGCCATTTCTTCAGGTAGCAGAAGGGGGAAGCAGGGCATGAATCGGCATGGGCTTGTAAACAAGCAGTCTTTTCACTTCTCTATCTGGACTTCTCTCTTTTAGGTTCCTCTGAATAAAAGGGGTCATAAAAGTACCAGGATAGGGACTTTTATAGTTCACAAATGACAAAGGTTTATGCAATAAGCCATCATCTGTTCTCACAGATACCATACTTTTAATGCAATATTGAGTTCTCTTTGTGACTATAACTCTGATGATTGGGAACAGTATAAAAGCAAAGCAAAACAAACAGTTGGCAAGGAGCATAACGTAATAGATTTATTTATCTTACGTTGTGAAACTGCCTGTAACAACACCAAGAACCCAAATATTCTTTGAATAGGTATTATGGAGGGAATCAGTTTTGGGGAACACCACCAGGGAACTGAAACCATAGGGCGGCATGCATCTTGACCTCAGTAGTTGAGCAAATCTTGCAATGTTAATTAAAAGAAGAAGAAACCTAAGTAAAAAAAATGTTTCTTTTGAACCTAAGCCTTCTGTTATATCAATGAGCTACTCCAATTGTTATATTGGATTCTTAAGAACACTGTTTTAAAACAAATTTACCTCACATCTGTACTAACTACATGGCAAAATTTATGACTTGGCATGATGATGTGGCTTGGTCATTATTAGGGGATGCACATCCCCAAAGTCCTGAAAATTTTTAATGGCAAACACCCTGGTTGTACTTAGGCTTAAAGCACAGAATTAGTTGGGTCATCTTAAATATTGAAAAACATGGAAATGAAAAATGGAAGAATTAAGTGTATGCCTTTCAACAGAGTAAGGCAAGCTCACTGCCACCCATCAGTAAGACATGTTTTAACAGAGCTCTGTCATCGCACGTCATCCCTCTAGCACTTATAGAGGAGCACAGCAGTAGTTTCAGATACTTCTGAAAACATAACAAGATGATAGTATGTTAATTTAATGAATGCAAATTGTATAATAACACCAAGTGGTTAGATTGCAACTTGCCTAATTATTATAATTGCTTCACATATACACCAGAAGTTGAATTCATGCTTTTGTGTTTGCTACATGTACGAACTGGCATTTGCAGTTCATACATCTTTTGATAATGATAGACCTAAGTCATGAGATATTAAATGGAAACAAAACCTTTGTTCCCAGGCTCACTAACTGGACTGCATATTTGAAATGCTCTAATTCTGCAATGATGTTCTGGTCGAAGGTATAGTATATGATGCATATGGGTGTTGACTGAACAGTATGGATAATTTATTCCTATCTGAGTCATGTTTGGTCATCTTAAGTTAAATATTTTGCGTAGTACACACTACTAGATTCAACTTATTCTGTAGCAGGATATTCAATCAATGTGAATTACTCAGTGGTAAGGTAAAAACACCACTGGAACATTAAATTACTTTCTTGGCACAGAAAGAAAGTCTTTCTGTCTCTTCTGACAGAGAGAGGTGGTGGGTGACCTGGGCTGTGTTTTAGCCACACACTCTTCTTTACCAGCCCAATATATCTTTCACTGACTACTGAGCTTCTGTCATGTCACATAGATTATGGTCATCACCCTATCATCATCTACAAGACTAAACCAAATGAGCACTACCCAGAAGTCCAGACACTCAGTAGCCACTGATATCCCTACTTGGTCCTAAAGGCTGAGATGCTGCAGAGGTGAGTAAACAGATTTCTGACTCTTAGGAAAATTTGCCAGGTCCTATATTTTGCAAAATATTTGCATTCCTGCTCACAATGAGGTAAGTAAATACCTATTTATTTAGGCAATTATCCTCATTTCAGTTTGTTTGAGCATATGATAGCCCTGTGATTATGAATGATTCCAAAGCCATATTATGCAGTTCAAAAGCTGAAGACAAAAGTGACTTGGTCCTGTGTAAACTGCCTGGGTGAGAGTCTGCATGGAAACTGTGAACACCATTCAGAAGCCTTGCAGGAAGAATGAGATGCAAATATGACTACTAAATAATAAATTATTCTCGATATGGTTTCAGTGTTGCAAGCAAGGTCAATCACATAAAAAACACAGCAGTCATCCTGTATTTTATTAGAGGTGTTCATATTTGTGTTTTTGGGCTTTAGCTCCCAGAATTCTCCAGGCAGCATATAATGCCATCTTCCAATATGCAAGAGGACAGTACATATACTAGCTCCAATGTTTCAAAATGGAATAATTAGCTAAACAACATTAATAGATTACATGATGTGCATTGTGGTGCAGTGGTTAAACTGCAATACTGCAGCCAAAACTCTGCTCACAATCTGGGTTCAACCCCAGGTAGCCAGCTCAAGGTTCACTCAGCCTTCCATCCTTCTCAGGTTGGTAAATTAAGAACCCAGCTTGCTGGTGGGGGGGGGGGGGCGATGTGTAGCCTGCATAATTCAATGGTAAACTGCCCAGAGAGTGATTTAAGTGCTATGGGGTGCTGTATAAGCAACACCCCCTTGCTTTGCTTTTTGCTTTTGCTTTTCCCATAAAAAGTATATATTACTGACCCAAAAGGATGCTTCATCCTTTCCTTGCATTCACTGCCCACGGGAATCTAGAAAAGAACTTATCAATATTGTCCTTTGTACAAATACCATTAAAATTAATAGAACTGCTTAGCCTGTGATTATCAGATGTAGTGACTGTGACTGTATGTGATAATAGGGAAGTCATCTTCCCAAAATGTAGTAGACCATAGAGACAATCATAACATATTCTTAACCTGACCAACACAAAATATGGCACATAAAGAACTGTATCAAAGACTTGTGTGGAACCCAGATACACCCAAAATCTGCTATGAGCTCTCTTGTTCTTTCCAGTGTGGGATGACTGCAGTACTATGGTGACAGCAAGAAAAAGCAGGAAAAGGGTTGGAAATCACCCATTCTCTGTTACTTATATGTAAACGATCAGGTTGGTTCCTTTGCTCAGTCTCCCATATATCATGGGTGAACATCTTGTAAGAGATCAGACTAGTATACAAGACTTGATGAGCTGCATCCAGAGTTGGTGGCTTTGTTATGAATTCAGAGAACTTTTTTGTCCCAGTATCTCATGTAAATAATTATTAAATGAATTGTCTGATCCTGGGGCTTAGTGAGGTGTGAGAATCAAGGCTGCCATGTCTTAGCAGTACAATTTAGTGTGGAAAGGGTTTGTTTCAGCTAAAATAATTTGGAAAAATCCGCACTGATCATCTTGAATCATCTAGTTTAAGATTGGACTCATTATGACTGAAAGGTGTCATCTCTCTCTTTCGCTCTCTCTCTTTCTCTCTGTACAGCTAAGAAGCAGGATGCTGGCTGGCCACTACTGGGCGGGGAAGAGGGCAGAAACCATAAAAGAGAAACTGCTATAAACAAAATGATCCTACAGAGTTTTAATGTGCAGTCCAATTTTAAAAAATTACTCCACTGCTCAGAAATAAGACATACAGCCCATGACAGACCATTTTGCTACAAAACAAGAATGAGTGGATGGATAGAAGCGGGGAGAGATACAGACGTAAATTATTTTTCTAGAAATCACTGCTACTTTGCATTTCTGCTAATAGCCTTAATTTTAGTACAACCTCTATTCAGGCTCATTACCTACTGGAATCCTTCATTCTGGCTCTTCATTTCCCCACCCCAGTCCCCATAAATAGCAATGCACTAAGCTACATTGTAATTAATATAATTAAAGTATTAATAAAGATTGAAAGGGTTGGACACTGCATGGAGTGCTTAATTTTGTGTATCTTTTTCCTCTGATTGACTGTTTAGGTTTATGTTTCAGCTGTCAGTGAGATTATGTGTAATTAAGCCAAAGTAAAGATGTGCCTTCCCCCACCCTCCTTTAACCAGGGAGGATGGCAGACAAATTCATGGCTGTTTGGATAGTGGGTGGTAACTCTGCCCACTCTTTTGTAGCTGTTATAATTGCACATTGTTCTTTATTCATGCATTCTGCATTCCAGTGTCTATTTTGGATACTTCCATTTATCTGTGACAGAGAACAAATAATTCTATTGCGGAAAGCAAACAGATGGATTTTTCACTTCCCATGGTAGTCTTGAAAGATCATTTGGGAAGGTGTATCTTAGGCAAAAGCGGGCATCTGGGTTTTAAAGCTGCATAAGGTATTGAACCCGTATGCAATATTACTGGAAGGACCCCCGGGCTTGGACTGGAGCTTGGCCAGCCTCTGCTTACACAGCACCTCCAGCTCCTCATCGACCATTACTGGCTGCAAAAAAAGAAGGCTGAGGAGGGATGAGGGACACCACTGAATATGAAGGAAAATCAGGGAAAGGAAAGTGCCTCCTTCTCTTCCATGCTTCACAGGTCTCTCCTCACTCAAAGGTGCCTGCGCAGATTCTCAAGGTACTGAACTGTAAATGAGAAATCCCAGTATACATCTCCCTCTTCTGTGAACACAATGGACAAAGGAAAATCTCTCTGTACCTCAGCCTCAGTCTGCCAACTACAATATGGCATAATAACCTAGGTCTATAACAATTACAAAATGATTTCTATGAGGCACGTGGGACAGCAAACAGTTCTAATGGTTGTACTGATATTATTAACATGTGGGGTAGGTTTATACTTGCAGTATGAGCAAGAATAGTCTCTGGGTTTGCAACAGAACTGGCCTCAGTACAGGACTTCATCAGGCAAATACAGGGGCCTTGGAACACTCACTGCAGCTGATGTTGACACCTTATTCTGGAGCCCAGAGAGGAGCACCTGGCCAGGTATCTGCAGCCATCACCAATTTCTCTACTCCCTTCTCTGCCTAAGGACCAAGAAGAATTCCAATAAACAAAGAGGGCCATGGCTGCAGCAGGCTGACCCAATGTTTTTCTTTCCCACACCAGGTTGAGGCAGAGCCAGACTCCTGTCAGAGTCACCTGCCCTTAAATTGTGGCCTGCCTCCATCTTCCCCCTCCACTGCTATTCACATTCTCCACCTGTTTCTGTTGCTCCCTAACTCACAGTAAGCTCAGTTTGGTTCTTTGAGGACCTAAAAACAGAGAGGGTTGGTGCCTAGTGAACCTCTGTAGGAAGCTAGTTCCAGAGGAAGAGGTCATGACCAAGAAAACTCAGTTCCTAGTGTTGGCCTTTTTTTTTTTTTTTTTTTTTTGGCCTCCTTGAGGGTTACAATTCTTTACATTAAGGACTGTGAAGAGCATGCGGGATGGATAGCTGTTTTGGCAAAGAGGCATTCCACCAAGTATTGACTACAACTCCAAGTCTCTCCCAGCCAGCATGGACAAAAACAACACAATTTCAGCACAAGACAATGGTAATTTGGTAGCCTTCTGTGGTGCTTAATAATCAATCTGGACTTCTCCTGGTGTAACAGATTGAGCCAAGCCAGTCCAAAGTCTCATGTTTAACAGTTCGTCCTGCAGATATAACCCCCAATTTTCACTGAATATATAAATGTGTTTAAATTACAAATCATGGCCCTAACATAGTCTAGTAAACCTTGTGGTGATTTTAACGCCCATATAAAAAATGTACCATAACCTTTGGCATGTGGACTAGAAACCCAAACTGTCTTATCTTAGGAAAAGGCCACATGGTCATGGAAAAATACAAATGACATAAAACCAAACCAAAACGAAAAACCAAACAGCAAGCTTTCGATGATAAATTATCTTTTTCAAGGCTGTGCACCAAGTTCTTGTTGGTGGTTCCAAAATGAAATGATGTTATTAAACGTCACATGGCCAGTGGTGAGGCCAGGCTAGCTTCTTAGTTGGAGATGGTTGCAGTTTGCAAGTGGCTCATTGGGGGAGAGAGGGAGGAGGATAATTCCAAGCCCCCTCCTCACCCTCCTCAGCTAGCAGTTTGGAATGTATGGTCCAGCTCTGAAAGCAAAGGACAGTGAGGCAATCTGAGCCCATCTCTTTCCCCCTTTCTGCCTTCTCTCCGGTGCCCTTGGATTTCGAACAACATCATTTGTCACTTATGCAGATGCTGAGGCTGAAGGAGTTTTGGGGAGCTCAAGTTTCAAGGTCAAACTATTCATATGCTCAGCTGCGAGCTCCTTTTCCGTGATTATTTAAAAACCAATGAAAATCATAGAGGTTGAAACTAGGACTGAAAACCACGCAAGGCATTGTTCAAGCCTTCCCTTCTATATTTGCTACTTGATAAACAATCATCTAGTCTGAGGGCTGAGCTCCATATGACATGTCGCTGTGTGATTTTGTCCACTGATAATATTGTTTTTCTTAATGAAAGTGGTCTTGGAAGCTGTATTTGAGAAAAGGAAGAATTATGCGTTAAGGGGCTGCTTAACTATGTCCCATACTGAGATAAGGGGACCTATTTTTTTTTCTATAGACGGAAAATTATCTTTGAGAAAGGTGATTCTATCTGATCACTTGCATCACCCATCACTTGTATCACACAATAGCATGTCATATTAGATTTGTCCTTCACTCTTACTTCTTTACTATACTCAAACTGTAACCTGATTTTCCCTGAAAATAATGATGTCTAGAGAGACTCACAACAGTCACAAAACCAATACAAACACTCGTAACATAAAATATAAAAACTTTATCAAACAAAGAACAATACCAAACTAGAAAACGTTAATCATAATCTAAACACAATCGGACAAGCCAACTGCTATCTAAACAGCAGAAAAAGAACAAGTTGTCAACTTGTAACTGTGGGTTGTCAAGTGGTCACTTGTGCATTCATACATATGGGTGAAGCAATTGTGCAGAAACCCATTCAGGAATACTCCAAGTTAAGCATTTTGGACAGACCCTTCTCTTCTGTTGTGCTCACTCAAGTGTTCTGATACCCAGTCTCCTGAGTTCCTCAGAACTGATACATGATCTGGTGCAGAACATCAACACCACACTAGGGTTGGAGGACAGGTTATGTGAATGCACAGATGACCACAAAAAGAACAACAGTTACAGGAAGGCAACTTCTTCATAGTGCTCTATGTGCATCATACATATAAATGACTGAAAGATTATTTAGTAGAGGAAAGCCAGAACTGGCTAAGAATGCAAAACATGACAGTGCTACCACTTGAAAAAGTCATCAAAGTGAAAACCACCTGATACAGTGAGGTCTCACTGAATTTGGAACAAGTATGTTTGCTAAACAATGAATTAAAACAATAGCATGAACTACCATCTGAAGAGATGTTGCAAAGAATCAGGGGTGTGGTAGGAAATGAAGATACAAGGGGACTGCTGAAAGGATTCCTTTCTTGACTTATGAAAGGCAGGAATCATGCAGATCTCAAGTGGCTGGATTTCGGAAGAAAGAAGGAAATATAACATCCGGAGTAAAATGGAAGTCTGATATCACTTAATGAAAGAATACGATGTCTGGGCAAAGGAATACTTTCACCTTATGGACTGTGAGGTATGGAAGGTCTGCTCAGAGAACACATCGTTCTCTAGCTTTTCTAGAATAAGTTATTGCAACCAAAATGGCTAGTTAACCAGGACTGAATATACAGCAATATTAAATTATTTGATTCAAACATGGATGAAGAAAGAACTTCCAGAAATATTGTAAGGTTCAAAGGCAGAACCAAGGTTCAACGTGAAGAGTAGTGGTTTTGGAGACCGTTGAGAAAAGTGTTGAAAGTAGGGTGATGAAAACCTTGCACTGGACACGGGTTCCCAACCTGTGGGTCATGACCCCCAAGGAGGGGTCATGACCCCCCAAGGTCACAAAGTGTTTTCTGGGGGAGATCGCCACTGTTATTTTTAGTTGAAATTAATTTTTATAAGACATTTCACCATAAAAGTTTTCAACACTTCTTTATTTCAATATGGCTACACTGCAATATTCAAAGGAATTCTGTTTGGGAATTTTCATAGAGGGAGGTGAGGACCTATGACATACCCAAGGTCATTGGTATGACTGCAGATTGACAAAAGAAATGTGCCAATCCTGTCACAGAGTGGGTGGTTGCTACTGGATATCATGGGCCAATTCTCTTTCTATTTTTAGTGTGTTTTCTTTACTCCATTAAAAATGCCTTTTTATGCAAATGTGGCGAGAGGGTCATCGGTTACTTGGCTACTATAAAAGGATGTCACAACTTGAAAAAGGTTGGGAAACACTGCATTAGAAGATGGCAAGCAGAAATCATTGGAAGGAACGCCTTAACTGAAGACAAAGAGATAAATAGATAAAATAATAGTCCTAGATATGAAGGTACTTTATTGAAAAAATATTCAGAGCATTACAAATTCAAATGCAATAAACACAAACGAATTACAAAAACAACAGCAAACATTCAACTTGCAAAGGGTTAAAATTATGAAATACTAAAATTATATATAATTTAGTTAGTCAATTAGTCATAATAAAATTAACTTCTAGAACAGTGCTTCCCAACCTTGGTTCCCAGATGTTTTTGGACTACAACTCCCAGAAATCCTGGCCAGCACAGCTAGTGGCAGAGGCTTCTGGGAGTTTCAGTCCAAGAAAATCTGGGGATCTAAGGTTGAGAACCACTGTTCTAGAGTCTCTGAATACTTTCTGTTGAAATAAATTATATTTTACATCCACACAACCAGACACACATCTAGTCTAATAATCCTATTTTCCACTTTGTTAGTCTCAGACTGTCTATAAACCTTACTGACTTATGGCCATGAAGCGGTTGGCCAGGGCACTTCTGAGCTCTGGGTCAACACTGCCACCAACCCAAAGGCATACGAATGTCTTCTATCGGCCAATATCCTCTTCATGCAGGGACAACATAGGTCACACCTGTGGAAATGTACCAGGTGTTACATCTGACAACAAGGAATTGTGCAATTGGCAATGGATTGCACATGTGTAGTTATGCAACTCGATTTTGCCTAATGTTTTATTAAAATAAATTGGTTCTATGGACTTTCAGAAAAACCAGCTTAGCCATTCCACCACTTCCACAAGAATATGGGAAAACATGATTAAATCCAATGTTTGTTCTTCCATATGTGTGACACCTATGATTAAACTTCCTATTTTGCAGTACTTTTATGCAACTGATCTCTGGTTCACAAGAGCTTATGTCACAATACATTTCTTACTCTTCAATATTTTTGTTTTCTCTCCAGGGCTAAACACATCTCACTCTTTTAAATTTAATTCTGGATATACACATACAATGGCAGGAGCTTATAGAAAGACATGCTGTGTCAGGAGCTGATAGTAGCTAATTGTTTTGAGCAGTTTCGCTTTTTAGAAAGATTTATTCAGAAACACCCCTCTGATGACCCAGCACTCTTTTACACTTTGAAGAAACAGTCTGCAAAGCAGATGCTCACATCCTGGAAAACTGTGTAGCAGAGGCAAAATTAAAGAAGGGTAGCCAAATTTATTGAGAACCTGATGGGGAGGAACAGTCCCTACAAGAGACAGTTCAATGAGATCAGAATGGTGACCCTTAATTACTGAGACATTGAGAAGAAATGATTTTCTGGTCTCAGTACTGCAATATAGCAGGCAGTGGAAAACCACTACACCCAGTGCCTAAGGGACAGCTCTAAAGCAGTGGTTCCCAACCTTGGTTCCCCAGATGTTTTTGGACTACAACTCTCAGAAGCCTTCACCACTAGCTGTGCTGGACTGGATTTCTAGGGGTTGTAGTCAAGGGACAACTGGGGAATCGAGCTTGGGAACAACTGCTCTAGAGTATGCAGGTGGTATGAGATCTTCAGGAAGAGAAACAATGCTTAGAAAGAGGAGTCACAAGATACTCCGGGTTATCAGTATGCAAAACTTTCTCAGTGAAAGAATAATAATGTTCATAAAAAGTAACCAACTCATATTATGAGTTAAAAAATAGCACTAAACACAGCAGCATACTTTCCAAAACTGCTAAAATGCCTGTGCAAGAATATCCTTTAGTAATTCAGTGTGTGTGTTCTTTTGCTTGAAATTCATATTGCAAAAGAAATTCCAAGATAAGATCTTAACCATCACCTATTTGTTTCCTAACTTGCTGGCAGTTCGTGCTTCTCCTTTTTCTTTTTTTCTTTCCTAAGCCATTAAAAAGAGGGAAAATAGATCTAGTATGACTGCACAATGGATCAAACACAAATAGTTTGCATTGTAAAGAAGTTGCTTGAGATATGTGCTGAGCTTGGTTGAAATATGAAATCTTTCCCAAACTTTGGGACATCATTTTTTTCTTTCATATAAGGCATGAATAAAATAAATCCTAAACATGCAATGATTGCCTCAAATGCCAAAGAACATTATAAAAAAGACACAACAAAATAGCACCCAAACTGTACTTTCCTTTCTGATAGCCATAGGTGTGGCTCTTGCTATGTTAAACTACCAGAAAAGAGATTTGCAGGCCTTGCGAACTCTCCCAGTTATTTATGTACATATCTGTTCTTAAATGGCAATGTGAACCTCTGTGCCTCATCAAATTAAAGCTGCTCCAGCTAACTCTCTATTAACGTCTTCATTTTGATGTTTTGATAAGCAAATGGGTTCATTCTGTAAAGTGAATTAGGCTACCAGTACTCTAGGAAATGGTAGAAAGAGACCTGGGAATATGATGCTCACACATGATACGTATGTTGGGATATAGGAAAGTAATATTAACCATTACGTTAAAAAAGAAATTTAGTTGCATGGCCCAACTTTGGTAGTACTTCTGAGCTGGCAAAATACAATTTAAAAAGGTGAGCTATTTTAAAAAGTCCCTCTCTTGAATGGACATTTCAATAAGCTGAGGGGTTTTGAGTGTGTAAGGGAAGCAAGAGAGCAATCCAATCAGTAGGCTAGAGATGCATATACTCTCTTCAGGATTAACAATTACATCAGCACAGAGAATGGACAGTTCCATTGGTAACAGGGGCAGAGAAACTCCTCGAGGAGCTACAGGGCAGAAGCTGTAGTTGAAGTTGATACTGGCAGAGGATCTTTCACAGACAACAGCAGTGACTCTCAAGCTAACTTTTATTAGTATTGCACAGAAGAGACTCAAGAGATAGAAGAATGATATATTCCTTTGAAGAGGAATCCTATGATGAAGAACCTGCAGTTTTAGAAAGTAAAGTGAAAGCTGCTCTTAAAGAACTCAGTAGAAATAAATCACCGGAGTAAATGGGATACTAATAGATCTACCACAAGTCACAGACACTGAATCTGTCGAAATCCATATGAGAATATGCCAACAAATATGGAAAATAAAACAATGGCCCATTGATGGGAAACATTCCATGTACATTCTGTTGTCAAGAAAGGAGATGCCGAGGAATACACAATTATAGGACCATTGAATTAATTTCCTATGCAAGCAAAGTGATGCTTCAAATGTTGCAACAAATACTTTTACCTTACATGGAGTGAAAAATGCCTGATGTTCCAGCTGGATTCCAAAAAGGGAAAAGTACTGGAGATCATATTGTAAATATACACAGAATATATTAAAGAATTTCAGAAAAAGATTAATCTATGCTTAATAGACTAGAGCAAAGCTTTTGACTGTGTGGGTCATCTGTTGTGGATTGCTCTAAAAGAAAATGATGTGTCAGACAAGAGTGTATTCTTATCTATTAAATTTGTATGCAGAACATATTACACAGAACATAGGTTCTTAACCTGTAGTCTGTGGACCCTTGGGAGACTGTGATGTCCTACAGGGGGTCCGCAAGGAAATGTTGAAGAAATGCTATGATCTTTTGCAGTTAGAAAGAAAGAAAGAAAGAAAGAAAAAGGAAATGTAGAACAAAATCTTAATTTCCTTTGCCTGTTTATATAAAACTTGGCTTTTCTGACCTACCTCCTCCATTAAAAACAAACAAAAGCAAAAATGGGTTATGAAAATAACTGTTGGATAACAAATAACTGTTTGATATTTCTGTACACAGTGAGAACATGCAAGTGGACAACACTGAGTAGTTGAGAGACAGCACATTACATTTCTTGTTACTGTGCAGATGGTCAGAAGTTGTGGGAAGAGAGAGTCAGAGTCAGTCAGTGTCAGTGTGAGTGTTCAGATGGACTTTGTGATCATGTTTTTTCTTCGATTTCTGCTACGATAACTGTTTGGTTATTGTTTGGCAAAGTGACTTTTTTATATTATCGCAGTGAATTTCGTAACAATACATTTTGGCTGAGCCTCAGAACGGATCGCTGGCTGAATTTGAAACATAAAAGAACTGATGCTGTTGATGAGGGTGCATCCTGTTCAAAGCAAATGAAGCTTCTTCCAATCATCTTAAAATGTGTCGCCGTTATAAAGAATATCTGTCGATTGGCTTCATATCTACAAATCTGAAAAACAAGGAACTACCACAGTGTGTGTTGTGTTGCAAGATACTGTCCAACGAGGCCATGAAACCGTCAAAACTGTGAAGACATCTCTATACTAAACATAAAGAACATGCCACAAAGAGCACCAATTTTTTTTCAAAAGTAAGGAGACTGAGCTTCAGGAAAGCAAGAAAATGGTAAAAAAGACTAGCTATCACAAGGTAAAGTTTTGTCTTGTTTTGGTGAGTTGAGAGATGAGATAAGGTTATTTCTCATGAAGAAGCAATTTCACCTCAGCAACCGTTTGACCGATTTTTCCTGGTTAGTCAAATTCACATATCTGTCAGATATCTTCACCCATTTAAATATGCTCAACTTAAATCTTCAGGGAGAAAAAGTTACAGTTTTTCAAGCTGAAGACAAGATTGAGGTAATGATCAAAAAGTTAGAATTGTGGCATCATCGTCTATTGAACCAAAACTATGAGACATTTCCAAAAGTCACAAATTTTCTTGGTTCCACCAACAAAGAGTTGTCTGAGGAAGACATACCACTTACCATTAAGATTTGCAGCATAGTTTCTGTGAACATTTTCCTGTTCCTGATGCAAGCAAAAACTGGATTAGAGATCCCTTTTCAGTTAATGTGTATGACCTAGAGGGGCTCACAGTAACAGAGGAAGACAAGCTCATAGAAATATTCATGGATGGTGCTTTGAAACTGCAGTTCGCACAGCAGTCCCTTCCAAATTTCTGGGCTCACCTACAAGCAGATTTTCCAGAACTATTGAAGAGGGCTATGAAAGGATTGATGCCTTTCATAATGACATGTTTGTGAGAAAAATTATTCTCTGATCTTGTTTATCTTGAAAATAAGTATAGAAACCATTGGAAAAACGTAGGGTCAGAACTCAGAATACAAGTTTCAGCTATTAAGCATAATATAATAAGGCTTGAAAGTGAAATGCAGCACCAACCTTCTCATTAACCATCATTACTGTATATTAATATATGTTCCCTTTTTTCCCATCCAACTTGTGTTTAATGAGGTACAATTTTGTATAAATTATATTCATATCATTTTCTAGCTTTTATTTTCATGTGATGTTTTGCATATGTGTGTCATATTAATCATTTTATGTGCTTGTAATTTCAGTTTCTCCAGCAACAATTAAAGACAATTCTTATTATTATTTTAAATTTGTATGAAATCATTCCAATAAAAATATTTTAATAGGAGTGTGTGCATTAACAGATTAACTTATTTCTCCCTTCTCTCCAAATTTGAAGACCCTTCATGAGAAACTTTAAATATATATTTGATGCAATTTAGGGTTTTAAATCTTGTGTTAAATCTTGGTGGTCTGTGGCAACAAAATATATTTAAAGGGGGTCCGTGGTAAAGAAAAGGTTAAGAGCCACTAAAATTGGACTAGATTCAGATGACAATGTAGTGAAAATTGGATTGCAGCTCTCTTCTTCAGATGTATCTCATGAAGTCACTTATAGTCCAGAAAAGCTTATGTGAAATCACATTTGTTAGTCCTTAAGATGCCACAAGATCCTGATTTTTTTAAAGACACTCTGGTGGTCCCATAAAGGTGCTGCCCACTCCGTTCTTTGATTGCATGTTACAGTGAATGCCAGAGTTTTGGTGATTGTCAACATCCACGTTGGATTACTGATAATTTCAGATATATATTTGAATACTGGAAACTTCAAAAAACAGGGGTAGTAATCTAAATGTGACTGTCAACATTCACTGGTACTTATCCTAGAAAAAGGGGAATATGCACACGTTTCTGGTCCCCATTTAAGTAGGACTGTAAGTAAGGTAAAGGTAAAGGTTCCCCTTGACATTTAGTCCAGTCGTGTCCGACTCTAGGGCACGGTGCTCATCCCCGTTTCCAAGCCATCGAGCCAGCGTTTGTCCAAAGACAGTTTTCCGTGGTCACGTGGCCAGCGCGACTAGACACGGAATGCTGTTACCTTCCCACCAAGGTGGTACCTACGTATTTATCTACTCACATTTTTACATGCTTTCAAACTGCTAGGTTGGCAGGAGCTGGGACAAGCAATGGGAGCTCACTCCGTCGCGTGAATTCGATCTTACGACTGCTGGTCTTCTGACCTTGCAGCACAGAGGCTTCTGCAGTTTAATCCGCAGCGCCACCACGTCCCAACAAGGGACTGTAAGTATTCACATTTTAATTGCTGACATTCCAACAGATTTGAAACAATAAGAGATATGTCATATAACTATTTTTCTTGGGGAATGTCACCTTCTTGATATTATTGTTTCAAAAAAATGAGCAACAAAACTGGCAATTGTTTAAGTTATATCTGAACTATATTTTCTCGAAGTTGCCTGGAAAGATAACTGATCAAATAAACAGTAAAAACCCTCACCACTTACACAGTCACTTCTACATTAACTGAAATATAGTTTCCATACAGCTTTTCTTAGATGGAAAGGATCTTTTCATTTGGGTTTCTACTATTTCCATTCTATTGCCTGATGTAACTTACATCCCCATAACATTGGTCGAGTTTCCATAGAAGGAATTCCTGCAACTTTGAGTAAGATCTCGTTCACAGGGCCAATATTGACAGTCTGCCTTGAAAAGTATGCTGATGAAAGAATGAGGTTGAGTTATATCCTGGTAAAACTGCCATTAGTTTGAATTCTTATGTTCTCTTGGGTCGTTCCCTCTCTTATTGCATCTGCTTATCTGTCTAGATGTATTAAGTCTAAACATATCCAATACAATAGTACACATGAAAGAAACAAAGTCACTAATACAAACCATTAAATGTAAGAAAAAAGATTTCTGTTGAATGGACAGAGATCATATGACTCATGAAATCCACCTTATAAAATTTGAATACACATTTACAAAAGCATCAAAGTATTTTGTTACTCTTTGGTCACTATGAGCAATTCTTTATGGATCTGCCTTTAGAAGACAGACTTTTAGAATGGGAAATAAATACTTTTTTCTTTTTAATGGAGTGGGAAAGCACTTGTATATGTCTTACACTGCAGATTCCAAGTACCACTTCCATGCTTTTCAACCAGAAGTTTCAGATCAGTACAAAGATTGCCACATATGGGCAGGTTCTCCTGTTCTATCACATTCAACTTCACACTGAAACACATGCTATACAGCCATTGCACACAAGGTCCCAAGTTCAATTCTTGCCATCTACAGATATGGCTTGGAAAGAAAGAACCTTGACTGAAACAGTGGAGGGCTATTCCTAACAACAGTGAAATGAACCAGTCACCTGAACCTATATAAACTAACTTCTGTGCTTCTAACAATATTCTGAAAATTTAATGTTTAGGGATGTGTAGATCATCCTTATTCCATCATAATGAAATAAGGATGATCTACACATCCCTAAACACTAAATTCTTGCTTCTCTCAAGACTCTTTATTTTTGACTAAGTAGACTAAGTATGCTTGAAATTTCTTTTTAGCTCAGATTTTAAACAAAAGAAGATATGTGGAGAACACAGAAAATCACTTCATATTTCACTGTGGGAGGAATCTCAGTGACAGTACTAATTTTACCATAGATAAATTCTGTCTCAGGGAAATAGCTAGAAATCAAATCATGATGCTAATTTACGATACCACAATACTGGACGTATGCTCTTTCTTCTCATGCTAAGTTACAGAAAAGGCTATCCAGAAGTTCAATTAATGTACAGCAAACTGTATCAATAAAGCCTTGACTTTTTGCACTTCGAAGTAAGGTATTCTCCCTACAAAGTGTTAATGCTGATAGAGCTGTCATCTTTATCAGCTAAGAGGCATCTAAAAAGTCACAAACATCTCAGGAATTTAAAATATTCTTTTTCATCTGTTCAAAAATTATCAGCTAAAAGCAGATCTCTGGCTCCTTTGGCTTCTACATCATTAAGTGCTACCTTATACAAGTGAAAATCTTTGACACTCACTTTCATGAATGAAGGTGGGGGGAACCCTAGTCATTAAATGTGTGTTTAGATTTCTTTTATTTAGCAGTTGTTTTAAGAGAGTTTCAGCTGTAAGATGACTTTCTTGAGTGCAAAGGAAACAGTCATTCCATGAACAAACCCAGCACTTTCAACTGAACTCTTTGTGAAAGCTCCCCACGCCTGTACTTCATATGGCTATGCAAATATCTAAACTGGAAAACCTGCAGGATGGGAAGAGATTTGACTTTAAAGAAGGAAGAAAACTGCTGACTAAGCGCTCTCTTTAAATTCGTTGTTGATATACAATCCTCACAATTATATTAGCAGAGCCAAACAATATGTCCAAACTGTGTAGAAAAGACAGAAAGCATCACCTATATGACTAGACTTTGTGGATTTGTTGAAAAATGAAAGCAAAAAAGAACCTGAAGTCTGATAGCTCAATCTTTAGGAGTTTTGTTTTTAAAGAGAGGCATTTGATAATTACAGGTAGGTACAGTTAGGTATTTGAGTGTGGAGCCAGAGGTTGGAAGTTAAATTCCCCACTGTGCCTCCCAGGAAAAGAGCCAACCTGTGTGACCTTGGGCAAGCTGCACAGTCCAAGGATGCCCCCAGATGAAGGGAGTGATAACCACTTCTAAGTTCTCTCTATCTAGAAAACCTTGAAAAGGGTTGCAATGATGACAATGTCGACAATGATGATCTTAGAACTGCAGAACTGGAAGGAACCCAATGGATCATCGAGTCCAGCCTCTGTCAAGGAGGCACAGTGGGGAATCAAACTCTCAACCTCTGGCTCTGCAGCCAGAGACCTAAACCACTGAGCTATCCAGCAGTTCCATATGAGTCAAAATTGACATGATGGCACACAATTACTATTATTGGACAAGAATCTCAATTTAATGGGTGTTAGTCTGTTGCAGCAAAAACTATAAAGTGGCACTTTATGGCACTTCAAAAATTAACATGTTTTTTGGCATAAGCTTTTGTTGACTGCAGCCCACTTCACCGAATACAAGAGAATTTATACCTAATAAAATATATATGGGCTTTTTTGTGCCACAAGTTTGTTATTTTTGCAGCAGCAGGCTAACTGGGCACATGCCTCAGCTATTTTCAGTTTAAAGTATATGAAACCATAGGAAGCATTACTGCTGCATGAGAATGCAGCAATGATCTTGTGCTGGCAGAGCAAACCAATATTCTATAAGGCAATTCTAAAAAACCCAAAGAAAGAAATTATAACTTTTAAACTGAGCTTCACATCAGCACCAATTTGGGCATGTTTGTAGCTGACGACATGCATCTCCAGTCTGCTCATGCTTTGTGCCAAATTTGGGAAGAATGGGAAAAGGGGTTTTGAGTTAAGACTTTTAACTCCGGCCAGGTCATGAATATTGATGTGCTATCTGCATGGACCAATGAGAGTGCTGGAGAGGCGGAGTCACAAGATATAGGATTCTCTGCAGGAGGAGGAGATTAGATGGGAGTTTGGAGGGTTTGAGAGTTGGGGAGATTGTAGTTTGGAAGTTTGGGGTGGATAGAGAGAGAGTTGGCGGTTCAGGGTGGATGAAGTGGGATGTTTGGTTAAGAGTTAAAGACATTGATTGTACCTTCATCACCTGTATTAATAAACAACTTCTATTTGGTTCTATTTAAAATGACACATTGCCTGGACCTCTATTATTAATAATACATAATGTTGATGTAATCAACTGGTGGCAGCGACATGACAGGTAGCTTGTGCCATTTGATTGGTGAAACAACCAAGGAACAGGCGGGAACGTGACAGAGCCCAATCTTGCTTATATTGAAAGAGAATCGTTGGCCCTACCTTTTAATTTGAAAGGAATCGAGGCTGTAGGTGCTGAAATATTCATCCTCAAAAAAGTCCTTTTAAAAAGGAGATACAATTATTTCTTGTCACACTGAGCTTGCCAACAAGAGCATTGCAAAGTAGTTACATTGTTACAGTTTCATGGATAGAGAAGGGATACATCTGGAGAGCTTAGGGTGATTAAAGGTCACAGAAACAAAGCCAAAAGACAGGTTTTCTTCAAAAAAAAAAAAAAAAGGGGGGGTAATGGCTTGCTTTAAAGACAGAAATAGAGTGACTATCCTCCAGAGAGGGGGTCATTTTGCCATGTATTTCCAGGGAATTAGCATACAATTTTGAAAGGCATATTAATAGTATTTCTGTGTTACAAAAGCACAGAGCAGTTGTGTTTGTCCTAGCCCTGAGTGCTTTGGGTAAACATTCTCTCAGAATTTCAGAGACGAAGCTCCTGACACAAGATTCCAAAGGGGAAGGAAACCAGCTGCAGGCCTGGGGCAATCTGAACTTTTGAACTTGTCAATCAAGACTCAATTGAATGTTTAACTCCTTCCTGACTAAACATGGATTCGTGCTTGCAAAGGAATTCTGTGTCTGATTGTAAGAACTTTAAAAGACATTTTTAAAAGAATAGAGAACAAATATTCAGAAGCTAACTCGTTTAAGCTGTGAAATTACTGATTTTTTTGAAAAAAAATTTGGTTGGGGATGGTCTTATTAGATGTTAGAAGAGCTTTGGTGGCTATATCCTGTCATAGTCTCAACCATTCCACCTATCTTGTCACTATACAATTGTTTGGTAATATTTTTTAAAAACTCCAAAGATGTTATTTGCCATCTAGTCAGTTCTGATGTGTGGTGATTATA
Source organism: Intellagama lesueurii (assembly GCA_037013535.1). Classification (NCBI taxonomy): domain Eukaryota; kingdom Metazoa; phylum Chordata; class Lepidosauria; order Squamata; family Agamidae; genus Intellagama; species Intellagama lesueurii. The sequence continues at coordinate 156,444,757 of JBAJHW010000003.1, read as the reverse complement.
TAAGTTAATGATCTCCAAAATGTCCTACAGGATACCCCCTTGTGCTCACTGCCATTTACAAGAGACATCAAGCAAGTGAAATTCCTAGAAGCTGACTTCTTTTTTCATCAGTTAACCACTTCCCACTTCTTGTAGACCATCCTGACCACTGCTATTGGTGTTGTCAACATTCAGGCTGCCCTCTGCTATATAAAGCTTGACATCCTTATTCCTGCTGACAACGCGGGCTCAATATTATGCAGAAATATTGGCTCCCTGGCATTTGAATAATGGATATAAAAGCAGAATATCCCACATTCATAAACTGGAGAGCACAGACAGAGTTCTGACTCCTGTCCTCTGAAGATGCCGGCCACAGAGACTGGCGAAACTTTAGGAAGAAAAACCTTAAGAACACGGCCAAGCAGCCCGGAAAACCCACAACAACCAAACTGGAGGTTGTTTTTTTTAACAATTGAATTACTATGTGCATAGTAAGGATTCCTGTTTGTTAATACTAGAGTACATTCACACAAGGAGTGCAACTGTACTTATTGTTTGCAGATATAGGATAGAGCTACATGGTATTGTTCTGCTATAGATCAAATAACATTTATAGGAATCTTTGGAGGAAAAAGTTCCCCACCTGTCAACCAGTGCCCTTTTCATGAAAAACTTCCATTAAACTCACACACATAACGGAGTGTGTGTGTTGAAGTTTCAACTTCAAAAAAGTTGCCATTATGAAGGCTTCTGGAACACTGAAGGGTGCTGTAATTGAAAGTGATGAATGCAAACACAAAAAGTTTATTCCTCAGTTAATTTTTTCCTGTTCACACCTAGCATATATGTAAATACGTAAAAACAAAATAAAATAAACCAGAAAGGAAAAACTCTGCAAGGCAGTTCAGTATTTATGTAGACCAATGCCTTAGAGGATTATGAAAAAATAAACAATGAAAAAGAAGATTGATTTACTTGGTGTTGGAATGTGATTTCTGTAGTATGTGCTTGGATTTCATTTTGTGTTCCTTTTATATTTTATAAAGATCTTAGCATTGTTATGTTCATACCAGATGATTAATATGATGAATTTTAATGGTTGTGGAACAGCCATTGTATTTTGAGAAAAAGAACAATTCATAAAGTGTTCGACCATTCACACTAATCTCCACAATCATAACAGGATTTGCTTATTCCATTTTTAAACTTAACACTATTGTTTTCTCATTTTTAATGGTGGGTATTGTTGCATTGTATTTACTACTATGATACTAACAGAATTCTATAGGGTGCTAGAATCAAATTATCGCATTTCCAAAATAAGATGCAGTCAGAATTGTAAGGGGCTTACTGCATACTTCTTCAGCTTTTCTGTATGTTCTGCTGTCTTCTGTTTACATCAATAGGATGGGATGAAACTCTGTGGTCACAGAAAGGTCAGTGTCATCCCCCCACTATCCACTAACCAAAAGTGGTCCAAAATGTTCCAGGACCTTAAATGGAAAGAAAAGTGCCACCCCATGGCATCACCACCTCCCTCACTGTCATTGCTTCTGCCGCTTCTTTCTCCAGTCCAGTCCAGTCCTTTTGTCTCTTATGTCCCTCCCCCATAAGACATCTGCTTTTTCTCCCCCACTTCCGTGATGCACCTTCCCCCACACACACCCCTTTGGCTCCATTGCACCCTACCTCTCCAGTCTTAATTTCATTTACTTTGAAATGTTTCTGCTGAGACCAGTGACAGCAAACCGCTCTCTACAAAACAAGCTATTTTCTAATTGCAGGGTGCTAAGGACCTCTTAGAGCCTTATATTTTTTATGAGGTAGCACAGGAAATCACCTATGCCAAGGCACTGCAGTGTTCCTGGACAGCCTCTGAAATATGCCTGTCTCTGGGAGGACCTCAGAGGCTGGCAATTCGAAAACAATTACCTTTAGACAACAATGGCAACTCACTGATGTTTTGGGGGTTCAGGGACTATTGCAACTTTACCACTCCTGGCAAGGTGTTGGGAGAGGCAACTACCCCGCTTTGGCCGAAGGCAGAGCTGGTTTTGCCCCAATGCACTTGCAGGCTATCTAAAGCTTCTGCTGGGTCCCTCACCTCAAAAGAAAACACTACATCAAAAAGGGGTGGTTTGGTCAATGTTTCAAACTCTGCAATTTAATCCTTGCTAGCTATGATAGTTCAGTGAGTTCGGTATCTGGCTGTGGAGTCAGAAGTTAGGAGTTAATTTCCTCACTGTGTATACCAGAAGATCCAGCCTGTGTGTTTTTGGGCAAGTCCCAGGATGCCCCCAGAAGAATGCTGAGTGCTCTGTACCAAGCAAACCCTGGGAAGGATCAGCATAAGTCAGAATTGACTTGAAGGCTCAATATTACTATTACTAAAAAAATACTCAAAAATACCAGGTACAGTCAATCAAAATTATAAAAACATTGACTGGTATTCTATAGCAGATATAGGTTTTAATTACAAACCTAAGTATCTGTTAAATATCAGGGCAGTATGTATGCTGTTCCTAATACTGCCAATTTTTGTAGCTCTGGTGGTGTTATTTCTGAGATCTGCAACTGCTTATAATATTGTGTGAAATTTCTTGATATTGTTCCCAAAGCCCCGATGACTATGGGGACCACTGAAGTGTGTTTCATCCACAAGCAAGATGTTTCAATTGTCAGATCTCTGTATTTAGTTTTTCTGATTCTATATCTTCAACTCTGACATCACCTGGAATTGCAATGCCAATGATCCAGACATTTCTTTGTTCTAATACTACTATGTCTAGTGTGTTATGTTCAAGGAGTCTATCAGTTTGGATCTGGAAATCTCACAAGATCTTGACTTCCTCATTTTCTGATACCTTCTCTACTTGATGTTCCCATGGGTTTTTGGAGGCTGGCAAGTTATATTTTTTGCATAATGATCAGTGCACTAATTTTGCCACTCAATCATGTCTAACTTTGTAATCTGTTTGTGAAATCTTTGGAAATTCACAGATGATGTGTGAAACAGTTTCAACTTTTTCTTGGCAGAGTCAACATTTGCTGTTAGCACTAATTCCTTCAATCTTAGCTGTCATCACATTGGTTTAGAGTGCTTGTTCTTCCGCAGCAAAAATCAAGCCTTTGGTTTCTTTCTTATTGGTCCCTAGTTTTAGCCATGCCCATGTTGAATTATGATCATGCTTCCCATCAATATTTGTTAGGTGTTGCCCATGTAGTGGTTTATTTTTCCAACTGTTAAATTTATTTTCAATTTGTTGTTTCTTATATTGAGCCTTTGTTTCGGTTGTTTCCAAAATATTCTCCATTTTCACTGATTTAAGTAATTTTTCTCTACTTGTACTAATATAATCACTTAGGCTTCTTTTTTTCCTTCTCTACTGCCTGTTGTATTTGCAGTAATCCATGACCTCCATTTTTTTGTGGTAAATATAATCTGTCTACATCACTTTTTAGATGTAGTACATGATGCACGTTCATTAGTTTCATGATGATGACGATTAATGGCAATTGCTGTTCACATTCAGTTTCTTCCCTTCTTCCACTTGTTTTAAAACAAATGAAAGGATTAGTGCTGGAGCTACTGTGCCTAGTTCCTTTCCCCAATAAAACCAGTAGATTATTATTTTAAAAAAACAAGCCTCAGAAATCAGAAACCACACTACAGCTCCATCCTGAAATCAAATCAAAGGTACTGTATTTTCTATGCACCTCTAACTCACAGTGACTAAAATAAAAGGAGAAGAATTTTCTTAATTAAAGGAAGATATGGGACAAAACACGACTTGATTTCAGTTTGCAAACAAACTGATGACAGCGTGTTCTGAAGACTGCATGAAAAGCCAACCAAAACAGCAAAGTGACACTAGCACAGACGTTTCATCTGAAATCCCTCACAGTCACAAGCATATGTGGCCTGTTGGGTTAGCTATTTCTTCGAAATTTGGAGCAGATGCAAAAAAAAAGTGCCATGTGTGATGGTTTTAAGCATTTGGGCTTCAACATATGATAATGACACCGAAAAAGTCGATTCAGATTACCTATAGCTCAACCCCAACGGATACTTGGAAAATACATTCACAAAATCTAATGCAAATCCGATTATTCCTAGAATTTGTTAGGACGTAGAGAAAAGCTACTAACCTTGTCTGGAAGACAGAGGTCAGTTGGGATATCCTTTCAAGTTTACGTTAATACATTAGGAACAAATGTCACACATTTCTTCAGTATTTAAAAGCCTCACAAGTGTACATATGGGCCCAACTGGGCTGTTTCAAACATAAAATCACACTCCCAATTCATCCTGACTGGGGAACACTCTAATTTTAAGAAGTACACAAATGGACATCCCACATGTTTATGGACCTTTAATATCAATTTATTTATTGGATTTATGTACTGATTAATGATGAACACTACTTCAGGTGGTGTTCATGGTAAAACAAGCAAACCCCACCCACCCTACCCACAGCAATGCAATCTAACATAACAAAAAATACTTGTAACAAAGACAGACAAAAAAAATTAGCCATATGGTGACGACCAAGAAAAGAAATGAAAAGGCGGCACAGAGTGCTACAGGTACTAAATCCCTACATATGGAAGCATATTCTTGAAGGCAATTTTAAAGAGCTGCCTTTGCTAGTTTTTTAAATAAGAGGGCATGGGCCTGGCACACCTCTAATGGAATTTTATTCCACAGGGATGGGGGCCACTACCAAGAAGGCCTGATTTCTCATTGAGACTTTTCTCATCTCTCTCGGTGTGGCCACCCTCAGTAGCAAGGCCTGGGTGGAACAAGTTAAAAGGGTAGTTGTTTTTTGGAGGAAACATACTGGCAGGTATTGAGGTCCCAAACTGTTCAGGACCATGTACGTAGTTCAAAACCAGAATCTTGAACTGAGCATATAAACTAACAGGAAGTCAATGCAGGCAGGTCAGAATTGGGGCAATATGGTTGAATGTACTTTCGAAATTATCCTGATCGCTGTATTTTAGACCTGCTGAAGTTTCCGTACCATCATCAAGGGCAGTCCTATATAGAAAGTATTACAGTAATCTATCCGTGAGATTACCAATGCATGTACCAACGTTGTTAGGGATTTCCTATCCGGGTTGGGCCGTAGTTGGAACAGTTACAGAGCACTATGGGAGCAGTACATAGAAAAGCAGCTGCCAGAGTGCTATTGCAGCAAATTCAATTGGTAAAGGAAGATCTTAACAGTGGCAGTGTAACCACCTCAGCCCTCTCTGGAAGCTACCTCTAGAGGTCAAATATCTATCTCAGAAACATCTGGAATCTATCTTTCTAAATGGTCATCACTCCCATCTTATGTATTGGGAGTCATTTTTCTTTTCCCACCTATAAAATGATATATGTGTTTTTGCTTATTCCAGGAATACCCAAAGCTATTACCCTCTTCCTACACCAGTTTATTTTTCAGACCACCTACAGAAACCTATACATTTTCCTAGGTATTTTTGTTCTACTTTCTAACAGATTTAGATCTGGTTGCATGATGGCTCGCGCTGTTCCTCCTGTAGCATCATCTCTTAGCTCTTTGGCTGGCATTGGGAATAATCAGAGGCAATAAGAAATTGTCCTGAAAATGCTGGATGAGAACTGGGGAAATCTGCACCCATGTGCCTATAAAACTCATTGCTGATCAGTCACACCCACTCAAGTTAATCTAAATGACAGAGTTGTTTTGAGAATACAGTTAGGTGATGGGAAGAGCACCCATGAACCATAGCATTAGCTCCTAGTAAGAAAGGCAGGGAGAATATATTGAGAATGTATCAAATAAATGAATAGATCTGGCAAAAAGCTTTTTATATCATGTCTTACCAGGAGAAGAGGAACTTATAATGAACAGACATCCAAAAGCATGAAGACATATGTATACAGGTGTATATTACTGAACTCAAGCTTGTGATTAAACATTTTCCTTTTCAGTTGTCAATTATGGAAATGCTGTTCTTTCCAAGATACAGCTTCTCATACATAAAGAAGAGGTTCTTATTTCTATTTTATTTGGAAGTAGAGTTCTATAATTAGCTAAAATTGCTGGTAGTCATAGGGTTGTGTGACACCATGTGCTGGGCAAAATTACCCAGATCCATTGTGGGTTGGTGCTACATTGCTTTTTCTAAATGCACAAATGACTATCCAAGCCAACACCCCAGGGTTTGAAGGATGCTTTGTCACTAACCCAGCTCTTTGCAATGCCTTGAAAATGAGGAGCTGTAAAGAAGACAAACATTCTTCTTCTATGTATTCATATCAGTCCCTTCATTCTCACAATTCTAGCATCTTCAAGCATCCTGTTCCTCTGTCTATTCTTCTTGGTCTGGCCTGGTCTTCTACCCAGATAGCCTTTATGTCTTGCCTTGCCTTTGCATCCATGTGTTATATATGATGAAACGACAGAGGCAATAACTCAGTTGGAAGTCACCATAGCTGTAGCACTACTTGTGATGCAGTGACACTGTGATGTAAGGTCAATGGAACCTGAAAAAGAGGAGAGGTGTACGAGCATGTGCTAGTTGCGCTTAAGGCTAAGAGCTTTCCTTCTAGAGTGCAGGTGAACAAGGATATTGATCCAAAGTCCTGCCTAATTTGGAGTATCATCATAGGCTTAGAACTGCAGAACTGGAAGAAACCCTATGGATCACTGAGTCCAGCCCCTGTCAAGGAGGCACAGTGGGGAATCAAACTCTCAACCTCCAGCTCCACAGCCAGACACCTAAAGCATTAAGCTATCCAGCAGTTATGCAAAATTGACTTGCTCCACAGGAAACCCCTCCAATCTCTGTTCTGTGTAGGCCAATCCAATCAGCAAGAACAAGAGTTCACTGAACTCCAGGGTGAGCAACATTCCACCTGGTGAATGACAAATTGTGCAGATGTCTCTAGAAGAAGGGATATCTCACAACACCATATCAAAGTTTGATGATGCCCTCAGCAAAGTGCTTGGTGGTAGATCTCCTTCCATCTCACTGGGCACCAATGGAGGCCTGATGCTAGTGGTAATAGAAGAAGCAGACAGCAAGCAGTGCTCTAATGGAACGACAAATTTTGGGAGACGCCCTACAATAACTCAAGAGCAAGTATTTATTAGCGACATTGTAAGTAATTTTAAAAATGCCACCTGGCTGACTAGGAAACTCCAAATTAGGCAGTGGGAGACACCTTCCGCTGCCCCTCACATTTTGGGGTGCTTCCCTCCTCCATTCATGAGCAGGGCTCAAGTATACACTTTTTTTTAAAAGAGGAAGTCAAACTTTTGGTTTTGTTTTTAAACCTAAATTTTCAGTTCTGTCTCTCTTTTTTGGTATAGCTTTTGAAAAGCAAGCTCTTCTTTCTGGAGAAAAGAAAAAGTTCTGAAACTTATTTTCTAAAATTCAGATGATGACAAAAAGAGAGAGAGAGAGACTGAGAGAGAGAGAGAGAGAGAGAACCATTTAAAATGTAAGTAATTGTGTGGCTTTTTTGTTTTGTTCCTGGATTGTCTTTCGTCGGTCGTCTTTTAGTGTAAAAAAAGAAGCACTTTTTGATGTGTGTGACAAGTGACAAAATGGAGATACAAAACAAAATTATAGGAGGAAGTTTCAAATCATGTGGAAATAACTTCTTTTGTAAGAAGTATTTTGTATAAGATTTTTTTAAAAAAAATCAGTAGTGCTTATACTATGTAATATTAACCACTTCATTGACTTGAGAACATTAGAAGAGCCCTGATGCATCAAAGCATAAGTCCACCTAATAAAGAAGTGTGCTTCCACATCCGGCAGCCAGATGCTGCTTGGAAACCCAATGGCAGAGTTCCACTCTAGAGAAAAATATTTCTAGTCAGTTTCTCTGCAAAATGTTTTTTTTTCCCCTGTCCAAATAAATTTATCTCTCCTTCATGGACTTGTTTTTTGTTTTGTTTGTTTGTTGTTGTTGATGTTATTTGCCTCCCTCTGCCCCACCTTCAAGCTTGACAGAATTCAGGCCGCCCACAAGGAGTAGATGTTTTCTTCTCACAGGGAATGGTATGTTTTTAATACAGGTCTGTTTCAAAGATATGGCCACAGCAGACTGCATTTCGGATTTTTACTGGGATGAGTGAATCAGTTTATGAATCAATTAAACAGCTAGGCCAAAATTCTGTTGGTGTTCAGTGTGGGTGGAAGGACAACTGCACAAGTATTCTCCCCATTTTGTTGGCTGCTCATCGCATGCTGGGTGCACAACCAGTCAGGTGATCAATTGTGCAAAGAGGGAACAGTCAGCTGTTGTGATAGGCAGCTGGCAAAATTGCTAGCACCACCAATGTGATTGCTCTTTGAAGTTATTAACCCAACATGATTCTGGCTTTAACCCCTCTGGCCTTTCAAACCTCCCCTCAACTATCTGTGGGACTCTTATACTGCTTTCTCTTCTATTGCTCTGCAGCACTGAGAGACTCAAATTGCATCTTATGTGAAATCGTCTGATATTCTCTTTGTGGTTGTATTTAAACCTCAAGATCATCCTAAGCATAAAGTGAGTCAGAACACAGGAAGAGCACATAGCAGAAGACTTAATCCCTTACTTAAGATGTTTTAAAACTTAAAATCATACAAACTGCTTTTGCATTAATGGGAGGATCCCATTAATGATACAGGATCCTCTTATTTCCTTCCTTGTAAGTCACAAAGGCTGAAATCCTCTTGGTGTAACTTGTGCCATGCAAGCAGGATGATGTCATAATCTGTGATGGTAATATTTAATTTAAATTAATTGAAATCTTATTTATTTATTAATTATTTAAAATATTTTTCCCGCCTTTCTCCTCAAAAAGAACCCAGCTCTTCAGATTCTGAGGCTTTCTAGGGCTCCCTTTTGACCTGGGAAAGCCTTTGGGAACCTGTGGACATTGAGAGGAGAATCTTTAACAGCCTGAAATTGACACCAGATCACCACTGCTGGGATTGAGATCAGTGGCAGCTAATGAATGGTGATTTTTGGCTATTAAAGGTTCCCTGTCTATGTCCTGAGGCTCCAAAGGCTTCGCCGGGTCAAAATGGAGGCTTAGGAAACCTTTGCACAGTACGAAGCTTCTTATTAATTTAAATTAAATATTACCATCTCAAGATGATGACATCATCCTCCATGCACAGCATAAAGCTGCATAAAAAGATTTTGTAAAAGCATCTTAGAGAGGAAATTGTAAGCTAAAAAATGAAGGGAGTGGGTGTCAAGCACCCTCCTTGCACTTGCCTTTCTCTCAGTCAGATGCAGCCAGTGTACAGTTACATCAAATTAATGAAAATGAACCTACAATAGAACACAGAACACAGCCTAACAGCACTCTCTGTAACTGGCAAGTCGGGCCTGAGAAAAAGGTTATTCAATTCTTTTAAAAAAAACCCTCAGGTTTATGAATGTGGGACATTGTGCTTCTGTACCCATGATTCAAAAACCATGAAAGGGCCAAATATTGCTGCAAAACATCATGCCTGTGTTGCCAGCAGGAAAAAGGATGCCAAGCAAAGGGCAGCCTGAATGTTGACAACACCCATGGCAGCAGTCAAGATGGTCTCAAGGATACCCTCTTCTGGTCACTACCATTCACACTTGTTGAAAAACTGCACTGACAATTGCTTTGTGTTTGGGTGAGAAGTGGTGAACTGGTGAAAAAAGGAGTCAGCTTCTGGGATTTGCCCTTGTGTGGTGTCACTTTGTGAATGGTCGTGGTGCTGGGGGACTCCTGTTCAACACCTTGACCATTAGCCTGTGGAGTGTCTCAGGGTTCCATGATTCCCCATACTCTTTCACATATACATAAAAAACCTGAAAGAGGCAGTCTAGAATTCTATGGTCTGGTATCATCAGTGTGCAGATGACACCCAACTCCATCTGCTTTTTAAGATCTTCCAGGAGACCCTTCTCTCGGACTCATGATTTATGTGGGCAGAGATGGGCCCTATGATTGGTCAGTGGTTTGGGGATGATTCTGCAGAAAAATCATGTGGATCCATGAGCATCTCTAACTTATATTGGTATTCTGTGTGACTGCAAAGCCATGCCCTGAAGGACCCACAATTTCTGTGTTTTACCAAAACAGACCAAAACAGTTGGTTGTTTTTCCAGGAGGCACAACTAGGGAATCAAATTCCTGACCTGTGGCTCCACAGTCAGGTACCCAACTTACTGCACTATCCAGCTGGCTGACCTCTGTGTAAGAACACAGAAAACTTTTTCATACTGAATCTGACCATAGGCCCATCTAGCCCATATTTTGACTGGCAGTCCCTCTCCATAGTCTCAGGCAAGATCAGCATCCACAAAAGAGTTTCAGTTTATACAAACTGTACCTGTTTCATGCAGGTTTTCTAGCCGCAAAGATAACAGTGTACCAAAAGCCTCTTGCCTCTGTGGGTTGTTTCTGTTTCTGACTGACAACCATCTTTATAGTGATGCATAAATATAGTAGTAACATATAAAAGATTACTAAGAGGGGTGTAGATGTAAATTATGCTTGTTATGCAGAGAGCAAAGATATTTGTCTCACTTTTTCATAATATTAGAACTGGAGGGCCTCTCAATGACACCAACTAGCTCTTGATTTGGAACAACTCAAGAAAAGAACTGAACTACTTCACACGACACATAAGGGGGTTTCACATGAATAGCTTCACATGTGCAGGGAACATGTGGCAGGCGGTTGCAAGGCCATGAAGGGTACAATGCTGGAACTGAACACACTACACTTTCAGAAAAATGTTATTGAGAAAGATCTCCCTGCATGAATACTTACATATTTGGAGAGTTCCTACACTTGAGAAAAGGCAATCAGGCAGTCTTTGTAGGTTCAGAATAAACTAAGGCAATTTCTCTTTGTGCAGATGCAATTATGCCAGAGCTGCACGCATGCATCCTTACTGAAATGCAGCCAGCTCTATTATGGAACTTGGCTAGTTATGGAAGGATTGTTTCTGTGCGAAGAAAGAAGCATCTCCCAAGACTATGGAGTCGATTGTCTCTGTATGAGGAAGCAAAGGGATTGCAAGCTGCTACACAGGTCTCACAAAAATGGATGTTTTGAACCTAGCTAGGTTACAGAGCCAGCTCTTCCCTGTACCCCCAAAATACTCCACTTCTGCATGCTCATCAGTTGAGGGAATGAGGGGCAAAACTGAAGTAACTAGTGACAAATAATTAGTTCCTTCCTATTAGTTTATCTAATAATTTGTGTAAAACTACATTAGAGCACTGTTGTAATTAATGGCCAAAATCCTGTTGCTCAGCACAGTAAATCACACTAGAGTAGGCCAGCTGAATCAATGCGGATTTGGAGAGTCAGCTCCTCTGTATAGTCTAAAGATTCAAATGGGTCTACTCTAACTGTGACATATTTATCATAATAAGTCACAGTTAGAGAAGACCTGTTGTTGTTTAGTCGTTAAGTCGTGTCCAACTCTTCGTGACCCCATGGACCAGAGCACGCCAGGCCCTCCTGTCTTCCACTGCCTCCCGGAGTTGGGTCAAATTCATGTTGGTAGCTTCAGTGACAATGTCCAACCATCTCGTCCTCTGTCGTCCCCTTCTCCTCTTGCCTTCACATTTTCCCAACATCAGGGAGTCTTCTCTTCTCATGAGATGGCCAAAGTATTGGAGCCTCAGCTTCAGGAACTGTCCTTCCAGTGAGCACTCAGGGTTGATTTCTTTCAAAATGGATAGGTTTGTTCTCTTTGCAGTCCACGGGACTCTCAAGAGTCTCCTCCAGCACCACAATTCAAAAGCATCAATTCTTTGGCGGTCAGCCTTCTTTATGGTCCAGCTCTCACTTCCATACATCGCTACTGGAAAAACCATAGCTTTGACTATGCGGTTTTTTCTCCGCAAGGTGATGTCTCTGCTTTTTAAGATGCTGTCTAGGTTTCTCATCGCTTTCCTCCCAAGAAGCAGGTGTCTTTTAATTTCGTGGCTGCTGTCTCCATCTGCAGTGATCATGGAGCCCAAGAAAGTAAAATCTGTCACTGCCTCCATATCTTCCCCTTCTATTTGCCAGGAGATGATGGGATCAGTGGCCATGATCTTAGTTTTTTTGATGTTGAGCTTCAGACCATTTTTGGCGCTCTCCTCTTTCACCCTCATTAAGAGGTTCTTTAATTCCTCCTCACTTTCTGCCATCAGAGTGGTATCATCTGCATATCTGAGGTTGTTGATATTTCTTCCGGCAATCTTAATTCCAGTTTGGGATTCATCCAGTCCTGCCTTCTGCATGATGTATTCTGCATATAAGTTAAATAAGCAGGGAGACAATATACAGCCTTGTCATACTCCTTTCCCAATTTTGAACCAATCACTTGTTCCATATCCAGTTCTAACTGTTGCTTCCTGTCCTACATATAGATTTCTCAGGAGGTAGATAAGGTGGTCAGGCACTCCCATTTCTTTAAGAACTTGCCATAGTTTGTTGTGGTCCACACAGTCAAAGGCTTTTGCGTAGTCAATGAAGCAGAAGTAGATGTTTTTCTGGAACTCTGGCTTTCTCCGTAATCCAGCGCATGTTAGCAATTTGGTCTCTAGTTCCTCTGCCCCTTAGAAATCCAGCTTGTACTTCTGGGAGTTCTCGGTCCACATACTGCTGAAGCCTACCTTGTAGGATTTTGAGCATAACCTTGCTAGCGTGTGAAATGAGTGCAATTGTACGGTAGTTGGAGCATTCTTTGGCACTGCCCTTCTTTGGGATTGGGATGTAGACTGATCTTTTCCAATCCTCTGGCCACTGCTGAGTTTTCCAAACTTGCTGGCATATTGAGTGTAGCACCTTAACAGCGTCATCTTTTAAGATTTTAAATAGTTCCACTGGAATGCCATCACCTCCACTGGTCTTGTTGTTAGCCATGCTTTCTAAGGCCCACTTGACTTCACTCTCCAGGATGTCTGGCTCAAGGTCACCAACCACACTATCTGGGTTGTCCGGGACATCCAAATCTTTCTGGTATAATTCCTCTGTGTATTCTTGCCACCTACTTGAGAAGACCTACTTGAATCCATTAAACTTATGGAGGGGATGACTCATCAAAACCCCATTGATTCAATGGGCCTATTCTAGTGCAGTTTACTATGCTAAGCAACAGGATTTTGGCCAGTGAGTGATGATTTCACTACTTTTGCTGTGTTAACTATTTTAAAAATTATTTCCTTAACTCTGGAGTTCAGATAAAAGATGAAGGAGCAACATTACAAGGCTCAAGTGCCGGCTCCCGCTTTGCCTCTGCTGACTCATGTTAGGTGATGAGGCAAGGATAAATATGGACACTTTGTACCTTGAGTGAACGGCTTGTAGCATTCATATTTTTAAAAAAGTTATTTAAAAATTAAATATTTTAGTCATTTATGAGAAAGGACGTAGCTGCAACTGTACAAGCAGCACACGGTGGAACAGCACTCTTTCTCATCCACCTTGTAGCAAACATGCCAAAAATGTGGTCTATAGAAGGTAATATAGAGTAAGAGTTCTCCTCACCTTGAATCATAATTCTTTCAAGTAGAAAGAGTCTTTTTGCACATTCAAATATACATGGAAAACACACACAGAGTGAATGAGGCCTTTCAATGATGTTCACTACATTTCTTTGATGTAGAGCTGTAAAAATACTGACCATATTTCCCACAGATCACTGAGAGAAAGACACAGCAGCAGCAGCAGCAGCATTAGTGGGTGTGATGGCAACCCTCCTTTGCTGGTGCTGCTTCCTCACCAACACAACCAGCTGATACCTTGATGATAACAGTTGCTCTGGTTTACACTGAGCTGAAAACAAACCAGATCAAATATTTCAAGATGGTAGGGGAGACTGACTAATTTTGCCATCGTTTTGGGAATTAAAAAAAAAAAGGGGGGGGGTACTGGCTTTTCAGGTTCCCATTACAGAATTTACCACAACCAATACTACAAAGCAGGACAGTTCTTAAATATCAAGATTACAAAGAGATTAATAATCTCTATGCAGATGCAGACTTCCTGGGTAGGTATATTTCCATGAATGAGAGCCATTTTTGTTTCATGTTAACAATTATTTGAGCTGACAAACATCCTTTCAAACCTAACTATGTTTTAATGACTTTTTAATTGGCAGTTTTTAGACTTCACTAGAGGCGCATAAAATTGCACTCTTTAAAAACAGTTCAGTTAACCAACTGATGAAGTGGCTTTTTCAATTTTAATTGTTCAGCTAATTTTATTTCTGTGCTTGAGACAGATTAGCTTCTGAGCAAGCTGAAAACAGTAAGCCCAGTCAGTACTTCAAAAAATATTTTGATTAGGTTCAACTCTGCAAAACACCCACTGGACATGTGTTTAAAAAAACACATCTAATATTTTGAAAAAGATTAAACCCATGTGACTAATAAATCTATGCATGTAGGATAAATTATGTACTAACTGATGAAATGAAAACATACCTCATACTGTACATCTACAAACTCTGAAGTTTACATATTCAGTCCTTCATATTAGGTTCATAAAATTTTGCTGTTGGATAAACAGACTTTATTATGTGTGACACTTGTAAAATAACACACACCTTGGGTCTGGATGTTTTTGAAACTATGGAATTATCAAAGCATGAATGTCTACAGCCAAGCACTGTAATCAGGGAAGACAAATGGCATAATATAGTTCAACCTAACTGTTGCTAAACATGGTCCACTTGTGTCCAGATTGTAAGGCTTTGGGATGAAAGTGGAGCTCACTAGGAATCAGAGTGGACACTACCATTAGGCAGCCTTCTCCATGTGAGGAAGAAGTGATGTGGATGAGTATTTCTGAGGCTGGGGGTGGAGATCCACTTCCCTTTCTCCCCCAGAGATCCTGATACAGATCATTCTTGTGCTGCTGGAAGTAGTGGAAAAGAACAAACTGTGTACAATCAGTAGGAAATTAGCAGGGAGGAACTCACCACCAGCAGCATGGGGGTCAGGGAATCCACTAAGGGCCACACTAAAATCTTGCAAATTCACCTACAGCCTGTAGACTGCAGGATTGTGCTCCTTGCTTTAATGTAATGCAGATCTGAATCAGTTTTGTCAATCCAGATTGGCATTATCAATCACTCTATTACACGCACAATAATCTTGTTTGCACCTTCAGCTACTTAGTATTGTATGTGCAAACCCAGTATTCTATTCTCAGATGGCTTCTTCTTCAGGACACCTGCCTCTAATAACTACAAATATGATGTTGCATCCCACAGAGACAAGTCCTGCTTGCAAGATTTGCAGAGATTTGTTTGAACTGAAGTTTGTTTGTTTTGTTTGTTTAATTTGTATCCCACTCCCATTAGTGTCATGGCACTACTCGGAGTGGGTTACAACACATATAACAGAAAACAAAAAAATAAAAATAGAAACATTAAAAACAGCAACATGAACCCAAAATTAAATCACAAAAGTTCAGTCCCAAAAGAAGCCAGCGTCCTTCAAGAATGTGTAAAGTTCCCTTCCTTCACTCTGAATTACCCACACCTGTGTTATGCGCCTTGGAAACCTAAGGAATATGGAAGCAGGAACCAAAAACCTGAGAAGAACCCATAACAGGACAATGGCAGGATGATGCTCTGGGACCCACTGCCTCTGCTCAGTTATGAGTGGCTTCAGTGTGTGGTTTTATTAATTTGTCTTAAATGTAACTTTCCAAACTCTGTGCGAATCGACTGCCAAGAAGCACAAACACTTTTGCTGAAGCGCCATCCACATGTGACGTGAGTTTGTTAGGAATGGAGCAGTTCTATGGGGTAAGGAAACATCAACATATTACTCCCACTCTGACCGCCTTGCATTGGCTGCCCGTTCGGTTCCGCGTAGATTTCAAAGTTTTAATGCTTACGTATAAAGCCCTAAACGGTTTAGGGCCTCGCTACCTGACGGAACGCCTTCTCCCACCTAGATCTACCCGTATCACCCGATCTAGCCAGGAGGTGAAGCTGAGAAGCCTAACGCCAAGGGAGGCCAGGAAGGAAAAAACAAGACACCGGGCCTTCTCGGCAGTGGCTCCTCGTCTTTGGAACAGCCTCCCTCCTGAGATTCGCATGGCCCCGTCGCTGGGCATCTTTAAATGCCAACTGAAAATCTGGCTGTTTAAGCAAGCCTTCCCTCCACCCACCATCTGAATTTAGTTATTTTGTGTTTTCTTCCATCTTGGATCATTGTTTATTTAGTAATATATTGTTATGATTTTAAATTGTTAAATTGTTATATCATATGTTGTTACCCGCCCAGAGTAGTCTATATGACTAGATGGGCGGGCTATAAATGTAATAAATAAATAAATAAATAAATTCTATATGGGTGTCTTGTCAGGATTAGGACAGGAAAACACTCCCTTCTTTCCACGCTTTGGTCACTATAAAACTCTAATTTACCAGATGTGAATGGGGTGTGTGCGTGTACGTGTGTGAGGTGGATAAAGTCTAGAAGACGACTAGATAGCAACAGGATGATATCAATAGGATGACAAAAGGGGAAAGATTCTCCAGACCCAGGTTACCAATCACATGATACATTTAGAGAGACAGATGGCTAATTCCTTGAAGTGAAACGCACTCCTAATGGCTGATATGCCCAAATCTACAGCAAATCTACTCACTTGAGGAGTAAAGTAGCATGTATGTCTCTCTGATTGTAAGTGAGCATCCCCATTAATATGACAGGGCACAGCGACGATGTCTTCTGCTGTGCGCCATTGTGCAGAAAAGCCATTTGCTACAACCATCAAGTGTCTTGGGCTACAAAAGCAATATGCCAGGTAAGAGGGCTGGTAAAGAACATTCTTGTCAAGCTGATGTCAGAGAACAAAAGGCATGTGAGTGAGAAAAGGTGATATGGCTTCTCTCAAGGCCAAGTTTTCAGTAAAACACTAATTGACATAAGAGGGGTATGCTTAGCTCTCTTTCCAACCACATCCCATCTGTAAATGAAATTTAAATGGCACATTTAGCACAGAGGAGTACTGACAGGGCAATTAGAGCAAATTTCCCCTTGGTATGTACCCCGTGACACTTCAGAGAAAGTTACAATTTTTTCTTAAATAAATGGTTCAAGCAAATCCACCAAGCACATACTAAAACAGCCACTTGATTCACTGAGTTATTTACTATGTTTGCCCTTTAGAAACTGTTGATTCTCTATTTCCATTTTGAAAAGCTAAATGCCTCAGATCAATCAGTCAAAATTATGCTGGCTGCTCTTGCATCCAACCTTCTGTTGTTTTATAACAGGGACCACAGTCTTATTTCAAGGAAAGGCTGACAAATTTACAGCCACAGATGGGGAATTTATGGCACTCTTTGTGTCAGGACTGAAAGAAAACAGGATTGAAGAAATGGACAGGAGCAGGCAGGTATAAGTGGAAACTCCTATCACAGTCACAGATGGGGGACCAGTTTCTGATCTCAAATGTATAGTGTCTACCATAATAAATATATAAAGAGTTGCCCTTGAAATTGTTTAAAGTGGGGAGGGGGAGAAGGAAAGTGAACAAAAGAGTGAAAGATATCCCAATATAGTTAAAGCAGGGCTGGGCTGGGATGCATGTATATATTATCAATCAGATCTCAAGGGCCCACATGGATCTTATTCATATGCTGCTTCTTTGGTGATTTGTACTCATATGGACATAACTTACTTATCTTGTGCAGCACAAGGTACATACCTAGCCTATGGAATTTATTGCTTCAAGCTGTATTAATAGTTGTTTTGATGGCTGATGAAAACCACCCTCTTTTGCAGAATCAGATGAGGCTGTGGGGATGAAGAACTGTTGTCTGGTCTTAGTAACAGGCTGGATGAGGGCCTACATAGTAAAAGTAAATCTTGATGAGACAGAGGCACATGGATTGGTGGTTCCTGCATGTCAAAGGAGTTGTTTCATCACCTCAGTTGGACAAACAATTACTGGAAAGTTACTTTTATAAAAGTGATGTCCTCCATTTCCCATTTTAGTGTTCAGAAAGTAAGTTGCTTTCACTGCTCATTACAACATATGGGGGGGGGGGGAATGACTTTCTGCCTTAATGTTACTTTTTCATTATTATTAAAAAACAACAACTCAGGACTGATAAGAAAATGAGAGAAATCTTTTATTTCTATCAAAATGTCTCTAAAATGTGCTTTCAAGGCAACTAGAAACTTTACAAAATAGAACACATTCATTCCTAGTCATAACTTAGATACGTCCTCATTTAAAAAGTAGCCTATTATGAGTAACAAGCTTTCTGCCTCTGCCCCCGCTGACTCCTTCATATTTGTCTGGACAACTACACTGATTTCATCGGGAGAAACCCAACTTTCACAGGCATGAATCACAGCAGATCAAACTGTATTTTCCATACTGTGTAGTCGCACCCTGGGTGTGGTTTATTTCAGGTTCCACATATTTGGGTAAAGGTGGTAAGTTCAAAGTGCTTTTTTTCTGTTGACTGCTTCCTTTTTTGTTTTAATGGAAGTTTTTTTTTTTAAAGTGTCAGCCATAGTACTTTAAACTGGATGTTTTTTGTCTTTAGCAAAATCAGTCTTACTGATAGGATTTCATGTCTGTGTACTGTTTAAATTCCTGACAATCTATGAACATTCACACAAGACTCGGGGAACTGTGGATGCTTTCTAGATAACTGTATTTTACATGTTACCCAGTGTTTGGCAGTGTTGTTGCTTACTGTATGAGAGTAGGAAGGAAATGGGATGACCAGGGGCGAAATCACTTTATTTGCTAACATGTGCTGATTAAATGAGAAGAAGAAGAGGGAGAGGAGGATCATGTGAGATGTAGTCATCTTTTGAAATGGGGTGACATTCTGGTTACAGGAAAAGGATGCCGAGATGGGTAATGCAAGGTACCCCACTCGGGAATTCTTCTTTGGCTCTTATTTGAATAGGTGTTACTGAAGAATTTTGAAAGTCATCACTGATTACTGAACTTTTGCCTGCCATCAGGATAACTCTGGAATGACTCATTAGACAAACTTTGGAAATGGTAAGCCAAATAGAGACTGACTTGGAGCTATCATCACTGCTGCAACTTTTTATTAATGTTTACTTTATGTTTACAGATGACTTTAAGTGCCCTGTGGGAGTGGTGGTTCAAGATGTGAGCAATTCTATTATACATAAAGAAAAAATATATCTGGGTGCAGAGCAAAATCACTTCAGAATCTTCTTAGAGACACACTACTATCTCCATCTCACATCTCCTGTTCAGGAAAAATGGCTTAAACACCCAAGGCATATTAGGAGTGCAGCATGTAAACAAACCTGCAATACAATAAAGCTTACAACTAAAGATGGTTCATCCCAGTTCATTTAGTGCCGCAACAGGTGTCCAGCAGTTCAGCACCCTGCCCACTCCAGCAGGAGCCCACTCAAAAGCAACGTTCCCCCCTTCCCTGTCCCCATCTCCTCTGGGTGCTGCTTCTGAGTGGGCACCCGCTGGAGGGGGCAGGGTACTGAACCGCTGAACACCTGTTGTGGTAGTAAAGGAACCAGGATGAACCACTGAACCGGCTGTTTGTGCCCATCTCTTTGAACAACCCCTTTCTCAAAAGACTGAGGAATAAAAAGGTTTTCTTTTAAAATAAGATTATTATTAGGTGTATTGTCTTCCAGCTTTTTCAGCAAACTACTACTTTGGCTTGTGATACTCCAAAACTACCTTAAAACTACAGAGCTGGAAGGGACCCTATGGATCATCAAGTCCAGCCTCTGCCAAGGAGGCACAGTGGGGAATTGAACTCCTAACCTCTAGCACCACAGGTAGATACCTAAACCACTGAGCTATTACTAAAATCTCTCTATGGGTGGGGAGTAGAAATTTATATTGCAGTTTTCCAAATGTGGAGATTGACTTACATAACACCTGAGCTGTACATCATCTTAGGATATATGAATTGCCCTGTGTGGATTTATTGTCAAAAATGAAAGCTAGATTGTTCAAATAAATGAACAAAATATGGAGTTCTACACAACCTACACATGAAGAATTATGTTTGGAAAAGGCAAAGACTCTGTTCAATGGATCTCTTGTAGTTTCAACTGGAAGTTGAACTAAATTTTGCAGAATGTATGTATCTTCAAACCTTGAGGCTGAAAAAGATTACTATTATATCCAGTGAACCTATTCCCACACATGCACTGAAACTCTCAAGGGAGAAAGAAGTTTGCACTTTAATAGTTAAATTTAGGGGAGGGGAAAAACTTTTCCAACTCACAGAAGAAAATATTTTACTACCCTTTAAACTTTATTTTCCCAGCTGCAAAATAACTTTATTGAGAAAGATAACTTTAGGCCTGCCAAGTGAGACATGGTACTGCCTGGCAGAGCTCAAGTTGGAATTATTATATAGTTAGCGCTGTCTCTTTAGAATGTTTTGAAACTAAAATTGATATGGAACTTCAAAAAATTTCCTATTTCATACTTTTAAGCCATATTGAGCTTTTAGTAATTGTTGAAATCCCTTCAATATATTAATATTCTTAGATATACTAAGTGACTCACAAATGCAAGCTTTCAAAGGTTAGAAAAGAAGCAGAGCTGGGGCCAAACGTGTGACCTACCCATGTAAAGGTACCAGCTGCCAGGAATTCCCATGCAACTTCCAATGCTCTTTTGGGAGTTCTGCTGCCAGCATGGGAATTCCTGGAGGATGGCAGTATGTAGGATAGCATGAGAGATTCCAGGCCAAAAGGGAGGAACCCCGGCTGAGTTTCTTCCTTGTGCCAACACTGCGCTTTCCCCAGAAAGTGGTGCAATACTAGAATGCACCGGGCCCTTTTCTCTCCTGTTGATCAGTGTGACGATCCACCCAGTGTTCCCAGTTTGTTTTCCCCAAACCCAGGTTCACTCTCTGGATACGTTCATTCTTTCTCTTTTCCGCTACCACCAGTGGATCTCTCATCCACACTGCACCATAGATGCTTCAGACACGTGCTGCCAATATAACTTGTTTATTTATAAATCACAGATGTTCTTTTCTTATTGTTTAGGATAACTCATTAAACTTATATATGATTACACGTTTGATTATTCATTTGTATTTGCTTATTCACTTTAACCAATTCATTAAGACTCTCTGACTATCTAACTTCATTTATCTCCTTCTCATTCTCTCCGACTCTCCAATCTCTTCCTTAACTCTCCAAATCTCTTCTCTAACTCCCTCTCTGTCTCTCTAACTGTCTTCCTCTGTCTAACTGTCTCTTTGACTCCGCCCCTCCTGTCTTCTCATAGGCTCCTGCCCTTGAGCTTCGGCTATGGTAGACAGGAGTGACGTGGGCATTCCGCCACAATCAGCATCTGGAAGAAGTTTTGACTTGTTCTTACTATCCCTAACCATGCTTGCAGGGGGGATCATGGGAATTGTAGTGCAAAAAACTAACTTTCCCAACTTTGCTGATGATAAACAATGTTGTGAAAAATAGGAATATTGCTGAATCCCAAGACAAGAAACAAAAAACAAAAACAAAACAAAGACAAGGGGAAAAAACACACATTGCGGCACCTTAAAAACCAACTGCCATATTTTAGTATGAGCTTTCATGGATCAAGTCCACTTCCTCAGCTCAGCTAGATTTTGGGTTGCGTTCCCAGTAGATACAGACCAGTTTCCAGTCCAGATCATAAGAGAAAGCTTTCTGTTCTTATTCTTCCTTCATTAAAAATAAACAAACAAATAAATCCCTATTCTGATCTGATGCTTCTAAAGACACATGTAGAGTTCTCACTGAAGACCACATTTGTTTGGATGGGTGTGTTTCTTCTAAAGCACACAACTTACAGAAAGGAGGACAACAACAACACCCAAACATACAATTTCCTTTTCAGCTTTATACCATTCTCTTCTGGTAATTAGCCAAAGGGATGAAATTCTGTCCACGCCATTAATTTCTGAATAGCTGGCCACCTCAACACTACAAAGACTGGATATATATATATCCTGCCTAATTTACTAAAACCCTTTTTTAAATGATGCAAGTGCTTTGCTTTTTGTACTTAACATGTTCTCAGCCTTACCCTCCATTACATCCCTGACAGAATCATTAATTTTAGTCAGTCAGTCATTTAACCAAAACAACTCTCAGGTGACCTCAAAATAACATATAATCAACAGAGAACCAGTCACAACAACAATCTTTAGATCCTCTTGGAAAGGAAAATTAAGCCAGCTGTGTGTGGCTTGGGGCAAACTAAGCTGTAAATCTCCCTTTTCTGATCTCTTCATATAGATGAAAGAGCGAGTGCCGCGCTGGATTACACAGAACAATTATATCTTCTAAAAACTCAGGGAATCCGCTTTCAGACAGCCCTAATCACGACCAATTAATCACATTCTCTGACATCCCGTAATAGCCACATGGATGCTTACAAACACCTGAGCCTGGCTTAAGGCAGCCAATCCTCAATTACAGTAAGGGCTTACATAAGTTTTTGTTTTTAAACCCCACTCTGTTACTGTTTGCCAACAGTTTTAAACAGGGGGTCACTTTTGCCACGGCATAGGCCCACTTTTCCAGATATGAATGGTTTGCAAAAATTGCTGGATCGGGGCAAGCGTTTTCTTTAGAGGTCTGAGGATTTGTGTTTCTAGATTCCAAGGCAGCTGAATGCCGGGAGTTATAGTCCAAAAACATACACCTGCACACTACATTTTATTATTAAATGAGTTTGAACACCCGATCAGCTTAGCACAATTCACTCCAGGCCTTCTGAGCTTAAGTGATCCACCAGCCTCCGATTTTTCTCATTTACTTAGATGTTAGGTACTTGTCATCTGTTTTTAAGAATGATTTTAATTGTTGCTTATGTGTAAAACCAGATTCGCTATTGGGAAATGAGTGAATTATAAAATTACATTTTTACGCTGTCTTTTCTCCAGGAAGCTCAGGGAAGACTATATGCAGCAGTGATGGGAAAGTCTGTCAGTTTCACTTTATCCTGCATGTGTATCTTCTAAACCCATGTTTGGGTTTTGCTTTTGCTTTTTTGCCTTGAATATGAGGTCTGTAAATTTTGCTAAGTTCTTCAAAATGAACTGAAACTCAGCCTCCTCCTCCAGTCATCTGCACTGGCCAAATTCAACTCATAGAGGTATTGCCAGGATGGAGAGACTGTGTTGTACCTGTCGCTGAGTTTTGAGTTTTGGTTAAACTTCTCTAGCTATGCTGCAGAAGTGTAGGTATTCACAGAGTAGAATTAGCTGCAAGTTCCTCAGAGTAGTCCATCCGTTTTTCCTCATCAACTGGCACTTACAGTTTCAATAACTCACTTTGAGACACTTGAAGCAGACAGAATTTTAAAAATAACATTTTCTTTGCTTACAGTTCTGAACAGGTCAAACAGCAAACTAACAAAACAAGGCTGTCTATAGCAACAGGCCTCAGCAGACTCACTGCTTTCAACAGAAAGAGAGGGGAAAAGACTCTTAACAGAGAGGTATGGCTCTCTTTGAATTCACAGGCAGGGGAGGAATGATTGGTTAGTATTGTATAGATTGACAGTCATCCCAGTCCAGAAATGTCCCTCCTAGCCACACCTACTAAAGGCAGCATGTGAAGTTGCAGTAAGTCCAACAGGACCTGCAGTTGTTAAAAGTAAGGAGACTCTGAGAAAAGTGAAAAATTTAATTCAAGATCAACACAGATGAATATATAGGGATTAGAGATGGGGGTATTTGCATACAAATCCGAATACCCCTGCACAGGTGGACATAACGAGGGTCTGCCCCCCTGGGGCCGGACCAGCCATTCACTCATCCGCTGCTGCCACCAGCTCCGCGCTCCCTTCCAATCGCTCTGGAGTTCGCAGTCAACTAGCCACTCCTAGCAGAAGGAGGGAAGACAAGCCTCCCTGCCAGGCTGCTGAGTGGCTAGTTGACCGCGAGCTCCAGAGCGATTGGAAGGGAGCACGGTGCTGGTGGCAGCAGCGGACGGGTGAGTGGATCCTTCTTATGTCCACCTGTGCAGGGGTATTCATATTCGTATACAAATACGAATACCCCCATCTCTAACAGGGATTTAATCCCTGACCTTTAAGAGCTAAGATTTCAAGCCCTGGACTTGGATGGACCAATCTGTCAGGTTTGGGCTCTCCATTGTTATTGTCTTTGTTGTTTGCTATTTATGTTTCAATAGTAGGTAGCATTTCAGGTGGCGTACAGCCATAACACATAATAAAATCAACAGTAAAAAACAGATTCAACTGTAAAATCATTAAAAGCAAACAAGAGCAAGACTATACTGACCATTGAAATAAAATAAATAAATGAATGGTTAAAACCATCCCAACAAATTCAGTGTGTCTAAGATGTGTCTAAAAGGAGTAGGAGTGGAAGTTGTTCACAACTTTGAGGGACTGCATGCCACAATTTGGGAGCCATGGGGGAAGAACCCTTATGCCATATGCCTGTCAGTCAAGCAGGCCCCTGTTGCTGTTAGTACTTTTCAAGAGGGCCTCTCTGGAAGGACTTATTATCTGGAAAGGTTCATATGAAGAAAGGTGGTCTCTTAGATAGCCAGGCCCCAAGCCATGCAGGACTTTGAAGATTAAAACCAGCAACTGGCAACCACTACAAATCTTTCAGTAACAGGTTCATGCAAGTTCAGCAATGCCATGCATGTTAGCAGCCTTCCTGCATATTGCCACACTCTGAAATCAGCTTCATCTCAGCATCTTTCCCTCCTGAGTAAAAAAACACAAATAGAATTTCAATAAATTCTGATGTAAAATGAACTAAAAGGAAAACCCCACACATAGAGGTGATAGACGGCTTTCTCCCATTTTATCATCATGATTTTTAGGTGAAATAAGTTGAGCTGAGAGTGGTCAAGCCTAGTGGCTGAACATATTTGTACCTCGAAGTTAAAAGGATTTCTGGTACAAGGCTGAAAAAAGACCCCTACCTCAGCCAGTTCTCTGAATAACACAGCGCATACCTATGCTGATTTATTTATGGACAGTTCTGTTAATCCATAAATGTTGACAAGTCCTGGATCATCATGGAGTTTTCATATTTGAGAGAAACTTTTAACCTCTCATCCAAATCCAACACTTCACTCACTATACAAGCCAAGTTGTCTTTATTTATTTTTTTAAAAAAGATTTTCTATTTCTAACAATTGACTCTCTTAGGTTTACTACATACACTCAATTTAGGCTCTGCTTTTGTGGCAAATCATGGTTTTAAACAAACCATAGTTGAGAACCCAAACCATAGTTTTAAGTTTCAGACTTACAGGCAGCCAGTGCTTGCAAGGCTCCTAAATTCCATTTTAATTATAAAAATTCTGTTGTGCAGTTTCTACTGCACAGTTGGCCATGCTACAGCCAAAACTATGTTTTGTCAATCCAGACAAAATGCCAAACTACAATTGAGCTACCATAAACATTGTTAAACCAGATCAGATTAAGACATTAGCCCCACTTAGGGTAGAGTTAATCTTAGAGATGGGCACGAACCTTGGTTCGGAGATCTGGTCCAATTTGTTGCCACACTCGCGCAGGTGTTGCGTGGGCACAGAGCCCTCCCTCTCCCGCCTCCCTGTGCACTCATCCATTCCTTGGACAATGCACACTTCCATCCCCACCTCCCCAGCAGAACTGCCCACTCACCTTTTGCAGCGTGCTTGTCCCTCTTCTGCCTCCTCTGTCAGCCACCTGCTCAAAGGCTAAGCTGTGACCAGCAGAAGGGGGGGAGGGCGCCATGCCCACACAACACCCGTGTGAGTGTGGTGATGAATTGGACCAGATCTCCGAACTGAACTTTGTGCCCATCTCTAGTTAATCTACATGCTTGAGCAGAGGAAGCAGGTTAACCATGTCCCCCTCTTTCCTACCTCTTTGAGCATGGAGCACTATATCTAAAGGGAAGAAATGTCTATATTCATGGGACCTCTCCTGCAATCGGAAACCCTGAAAAATTAGGTTTCCTGATTGCCTATACCCTTTCCTAAATGTCTGGTTAATTAATTACATGCCATCAAGTCAATTTAAATGTATAGTGATCCTTTCCAGGATTTTCTAGGAATATTCAGAAGCGGTTTACCATTTCCTTCTTTTGAGGGTGACCTCGGATTGTGCAACTTGCCCAAGGCTACACAAGCTGAGATGCACACGGAGGAACTGAACTCCCAACCTCTGGCTCTACAGCCAGATACCTAAATCACTGCCCTATCTCACAGCTGGTTAGGACATAAATCAAATAAAATATCAGAAGGATAGAGGAGAAGATGTAGAACACAGTAATAAGGTTTGTCAACTGAAGGCTAAAGCCGCAGATCCCATGTCTTCATTTTAAAAACTGTTCTTAAATACTCAAATAGGGATGGGCATCTGGCATTTTCAATCTCTGTTTTTGGTGACAAGGGTATCAGTTACATGGAATGTATATTCAGCACTGCTCCTGAGCTTCTCTGCTTAAAACAAAATATCCCCATAACAATACACAATTAATATTCCACACCTCAGGCTAAACATAACTGCTACTTTATAAGGAACTGCCTGGATATGTAGAAAAGAAACATACTAAATGTCTTGCACTAACATTAAAAAGATCCATTTAATAAATGTTGCATTATCTGTGGTTATTTTTAATAGCTGCATATTGTATTAATAAAAACTACACAGAGTGCAAGATTAAAGACTGTGTTTTGCTAAGTTGACAATACAGACCATTTTTAATAATAATTCATATTACACAGGAGCCCTTGGCATTATTGGATTGCACACATTTTCATATTTTTGGCAGGCTTGGAGCAATAAAGCCTCACTTTATTGGAGAATTCTGAAGTGTATGTTCAGTAAACTATGGGCCTGGAAACATTAATTAGAAGCACAACTGAATGTGACCAACGGACTTAATAAAACATCTGGAAAAATGTGTGTCTAGCATGTGTATGTATATGTGTGTGAAAATATACAACACACTCACAAACTGTTCAGTGTTCCCCATTTCTTCAAGCAGTGAGAAATTCCAGGGTACAGTGCTACCTTTTTGTTTCCTTTGACTAAGAGCAGTGAAGCTTTACTGCAGTGTGGTATTTATTTCCAAAGATACAAGTAAAGCAGAAAAGGAAGAAACAGCATCTGGTGCCTCTGGAAGGGATCAGAGCTCCTGTCCCACCTCTACTACTGAGACAGAATTAACACCCCAAGTGCCTTCACCGGACTTTCAGCCTTCTCTCCCTTTCTCACTTCCAAATTGCAAAGAGCTGGTTCTTCACACAACCTTTTGTCTTGTTCCCTTTCATCCACTGTCCAAACGGATGTTAGCCCCACCTCCTTAATACTTTTTTTTTCTTTGTCTGTTTTCTTTGGCCTGTCCCAGAGCTGAAGTTTATTTCAGCATTATTGTTCTCAAAGCACATTGACACTGCATCATTATGGCAGTTCAATTTGGCTTTCGCCACTGTGGCTCCCCTGTGTGGGATCCTGGGTTTTGTGAGACAGCAGAGAGATCTAGTCCTGTTAGGTCCTACTGTTCCTTTAGGTAATCATTCATAATCATGTGCCATTGGGTGGGTTTTGCCTTAAAGTGGCTCTCAGAGGGTTTTCAGCAAGGGTTCTGATCACAGGAGCCCTGCTAGTGTGTTCAGGGAATCCTATGCAGACATTCATGCTCAGTATGAAAAGGAGTAACCGACTTTTAGCTGGTGGGAACGCTGCAAGGCAGGTCTTACATCTCAGCCCATATCTCATCATGAATACAGTATAGCCTTATTCATGAATTCAAAGAAACACCTTAAGAGCTTTGACAGCTCTATGCATTCTATGCTAGAAAGTGCCAGCACTTCGTTAGTGATCTACATGAAGCACCTGCCATTGACATATAACTAATGCTGCTGTTGTCCTTAGAAGGTTGGGAGAAGACACCAACACATTAACTTTGATTTTGTCAAGCTGTTTAAATAAGTAAGAGGATTCCACTTTGGGGGAATCAGTGTTCTAAGACTCTCATTATCTTTCTTTAGAAAATAGGGAGTCTTGTGGCAACTTAAAGACTGACAGTTTATTATGGCATGAGTTTTCATGACCAATAACTCACTTTTTCAGATACATGAAATATTGTCCAGGATATCAGGTATGTATGAAGTAACATGATTGAGGTGAACTCAGAGGGATATTAAATGCAGAAAGTACTGACAGTAACAATTATATTATTAACATAGCCCATTTTACAGAACTGTTGCTGACAACACAAAAGTCTGGGGATGGCATCCTTAACACAACCCAGTGGGATCAGAATCCATTATCTCAGTACAACAGACTAAATTGTAACTAAGTTTTTTTCTTTGTTCTCCCTTTGCAGTTGAAAAAGTAATTTGAAATATTTTACAACAAAGAAACATGATAATGCATTCTAGAAGTATAGAATTCACAGCAAATTTATGTAACTACATTTCTACTCCAGTTAGGCTCAGTTCTATGGGAAATAAATAGACTAAAAATACAGTATCCTTGACAGATGCCCATAAAACCTCCAATGAGGAAGAGTCTATCATTCTCCAGGGCAGTCCAGCCTGCTATTGAACAACTTTTACTGACAGTAAAGTACTAAAGTCCTCCTCATGCCTACATGCTCAATTGGGATGCATCCAGATATGCACTATTTACATGTCAATGTCTTGCTATGTGCTCAGTAATCCTCCAGATCAGGGTTCTTAGATCTCTGTGGGCTTGCCATGTGTGGTTCATAGGATGTGTTCTGCTTGATGGCTAATGTGTTTGGCAGTTCGACAGCACATTTTAGTATCCTAAACAAAAGCACCTTTTAAATTCTGATCCTGAAACAAAGCAATCAACCCTACATATTTGTGACCTAATTTGACCCAAGAAAACTGTTTATGCAAGAAAAGCTACTAGACAAAATATATGTTTCTAAGGAATGACTCTAAAGAACTCATAGAAAAGTACTTGTGGAATTTTAAGTTGCTTAAGAATGCTAAGCCCAGTGACTTTGGCTGCATTATGCCAAACACTGAGCCTTATAACAGATTGGGTGTAAAAACTCTGGGTGACAACAGACAAAGCTTTTGCTAAAATGTTAACAAAGCAGTCTGTACAACTGCA
Organism: Intellagama lesueurii; assembly: GCA_037013535.1. NCBI lineage: Eukaryota > Metazoa > Chordata > Lepidosauria > Squamata > Agamidae > Intellagama > Intellagama lesueurii. The sequence continues at coordinate 156,415,676 of JBAJHW010000003.1, read as the reverse complement.
TTTTGAGTGGCATGGGCTCAATCTGAGGAAGTATCTACACCTCTGGTTACTATGCAAGGGAATGGGGAATATGTTAATACCATTTAATGAGAAAGGAGTGGACTATCTGGGGAACTTGAAGCTATTCTGTAAATCTCTGTACTTCTACTGTGTAGCATAAAGAATTTTACCAGAATTTCAAAATTCTGCAACGGAAGAAACCTGTATTAATCAAATGTTTAACTATATTTATAAAATCCATGGTCCTCAAGACTAGGCATGGGAGTTTTGGTCGCGATGAATGAAAAAAAGCACATAAGATCTGAGCTTCAAGCTCTAGTCCAACACTCTAAGCACAACTACATTGGATTTCTAGAGCCTGGAGCAGCATTTTCCCACCAAGAAGACAAAGTACACATCAATTGCATAGGGTCTACTCAGAATTAGCCATGAGGAACATGCTTCATATACTTGCAAAGATTTTTTTTTTTCACACCAAGGGTCTTTCTAAAAAATGTCATCATCACCTATAGCCTAAAGCAACACAGTCCACCCTACTATGTCATAGTACTGTCCACTAATTCTGTTGCATGCGTAGATCAGGCATTACGGCCGCTGCTTGACACAAAGACTGTATTGGGAGGTGCTCGACACCCCTCCTCTGCCATGATTGTAAGATATATTAGAAAGGTGTGACTGAGGCCTCCTCCTGCCATGCTTGAAATATTTTGGGAATGGGAAAAAGAGGATGTTTGAAAATAACAATCATTCCTACACTGCAAGAGGAGATGTCTAGAACATTGTTATTTCCTTGAGTATCATCCTGTGCCCTATGACACTAAGCCACTGGGCTACACAGAGCACTTCCTGTCTATTTCTCAGACAAAGGCAGTGTTAGTATCACTGCTGGCAACCTCTGTTGTACACTCTACATTGTTGCACTCCAAAGCGTCCTCCTCTTAGGTTTGAAGCATCTCTTTTACTGTAGTCTGTTTTCATTACAGCCCTTTGATCTTCCTTCCTAGCCTTTGTACACAACACATCATCACCTTTATTTTCTATCATAATTGCACGTGAAAGATTTTCCCTTTTGATACACCCCTGAATGCCAAATCATTATCGAAAGAGAGCGTTGAAAAGTGTCATGTGTTGCTCTCCTCTGGCTTTTGCTGGAGATGGAAACCCATACACCTGTGGAAGACAAACAGCTTTTTTCAAAGATGTGACACATCTATCATCCATCCACAGGATATGAGCCGCTCTGCCTGCTTAATAGCAAGGGGGCTGTGCGTAGCAAGAAGACTACCTGCTGAAAGGAATCTGTAGCACATTGCAAACTGTCTGGCAGCCTCAGCTCTGTCCTGGCCTGCTGATAATTCGCAGACTGTGTTCCCGTGTGCTCATCACTCTGGCAGTAAGAGTGGCGAGATGGGCCCCCTGTCTCTGCTCCTTGCCACACTGTCATTCAGGTACCTCTGTCTGCCATCACCTACTGACAGCACCACATGTGTCTCAATTACAGCCCAGGCCTCCAGTCGCATGGCTGATGAAGATGTTCAGGCTGCTCTGGCTAATGGCATTCACTCACAAAAGATGTATCTTGGGGGTTTCCTGAACACAAACACTGGATAAAGCCTATGGGATGTGGTGCATAGGACTGACTAGAATATTTCAGAATGCTATCCAGGTATACATGTAAAGCCAAGATTTACACCCTGTGCATGATGGATACACTTTCCTTAATCAGGAAAACAACAAATTACGTGACCAAGTTCAGCAAAGAATGATTTTGTATCTTACCTGCAAGAATGACTGAACACTGCAATGTACCCAGTGCTTGTATAACCATAAGATGAGGTGACTACCTACAACAGCATGTTGATATAGACAGATAAAATATTTGCTAAATTCTTTGTCCTCGGATTTAGGCTTTCTTGACATGAGGAAGCATAAATTTTAAAGCCCTGTGATACCCCTAGCCTCCAGCTAGACAGAGATAAAAAGTTCTTTTTCTTCCCCTCAGTGTCTCTATATTTGGCATAAAATATCCTTAGTGTGCTTTCCCTTCACCCCTGAAGGGAAAAAACAGCAAAATAATAAAGAAGCCCCCTCTCCAGGCAAGATAGAAAAGCAAGCAAGCAAGCAGAGAAAGAAAGGGGAAAAAATACAATCAAATCCCCCCCACAATGAAAACAAGAATATTTGCAGATTCCTCTCATTTGATGCCTTGTCTTGTGTTCTCTTCTTTGAGTCCAGCAGGCAGCAGTAAAAATAATCCAAGAATGAAGAGGAAAGGAGAGGAAAACCAAAGAGGGAAAAACTAAACCCAAGGAGGCATGCTGGCGCAGGCAGGCTGCCTGGCAGTGGCAAAAATAATCCAAAGAAAAGGGGGTGGAAATCCCCAAAAAAATCAAGAGAAAAAAGCAAATAAGGAAAGGCTCCAAGATGGAGGCAGAAGCAGGCAGCAAAAGTCTGTGAAGCAAGCAAGTAAACAAGAAAAAACATCTCCTCATCAGGTTCCAGGCCCTTCTACAAACCCTTCTTCCCCCAGACATTCTGACTGGCTACTGACAGACTTGGTTGGTCACCCTACCACGTCTTTGCAACAGCCCTCAAGATGGTATGGAATGAAAAAATTATCAGGTGACTCGACATACGAAGGGTAAAAGAAAGGATAAACAAAAGAGAGAGAAAAACAAAATAATGTAACATTTTAGTATATTCCTGGTTTTTTTTAATAAAGATTGCTCATGTTTTAGAGGCTTTGGGAATCAATGAAAGAAACAAAAAAGAGCCTTTTTTGTGGAAACACAAAGGACCCATCCCTACAGAGTATGTTCATTCCATAAGGTTGTAGTATTCATATTTTTAAAAATAAAAAGAGAGATTTTAACTATTTTCAACCAAATGGAAAAATAGTTACTATGGCCAAAATCCTACTTGCTATCTTTCTAATTTGTATAGCTAGATCTGCATCTATAGCATTAGATCTGCATCTAATTGATGAGATTCTGGGGCACATCTCAGGTGTTCATTTGGGCATGGGATCAGGCACGGGCATGCCCTGGCCCTTCATCAAGTAGCCACAATTAGCTGTGGCAAGTTACGCAAACACAATAGGATTCTGGTCTACAGTATATGTATACTGTAAGTTGAAACAACTGAGAAATACAATTTGGCAGTATAACTAATTAGTTATAAAAGTAATTTTCCAAGCTCTATCAGTAGTTCCAGGCCACACACTTCCATCACAAAACAGTGACCTCCAGCTCATTGGGCCCAGTATGAGGAAACAAGCAAAACAGTTATGAGTGTGAAAGAGGGCCCACCGACTCCAAGGAAAAAGAAAGATGAGGAATTCATGCCCATATAATGTTCTGTGTAATTCTTCCATGAGTTACTGATCAATGGCTAATTTAGAACAAAATGTTCCTCAAACATTTTTGTTTATAACCTTGCAATATGCACTGTAACTAAAGCCTTTATTTCTTTTCTTTATTCATATCAAAGTGTTGCACAATTTAAAATTATGGACACAATTCATATGGACATATGAAATATAGATAAAGTTTGAACAAATTTAAAACTTTACAGCAATTAAACTATTTTTGACCAGAAGTGGGCTACTTCAATAGTGTTATCTCAGCCATTTACTAGATCTTCTTTAGTACACATGGTGAGGCATAAACTATATTAACATAAATGCTGCATTGATTGAATTTCTCCACATTCACATTTGACACATTTTTTGTCAAAGTAGCCCCATTTTACTTGATTATTCTTTGATCTTCCTACTTTGCTTCAAAGTCTATTAAGTGACTTCCAAATGGTCCAGTGCCTAGAGGAGGTGGGGCAGGGAAGCCAGGGCGCTGACACTGAGTGGGTGCCCACCCGAGGAGGCGGGCCTGGGAAGCACTGAATACCTGTTCAGCCAATAAATGAACCAGCATGAACCGCCAAATTGGCGGTTTGTGCCCATTTCTACTGATGACATCATCACACAACAATGTTAAACTTTATTTTAATTTAATAAGAAACTTCTTATCTCCTTTCTTTTAGATTCGGAGAGTTCTCAGCAATCCCTAGGGAACCCTTTGGGAACCTTGAGATGGGAGGGAGCCTTTAAAATCAGAAAACTGCCACTACAATCCAAAACACTGAAGTTGATGAACAAGGGCTGGAGAACTTGAAACAAGTCACTGAAGTTGTTCAAATAAAGATGCTATTTTGAAGCTCCACCATCAGTGTGCATTGACTGGGTGACTGTTATGGAGGCTTTCATTCTTGTATGGTCCCATTTTACTATGCAACTGTTGGGAGTTTTCTTAAAGCAATTCATACAGTAGGGCCAGTATGAAAATAGGGATCTGAAAGCCATGGAAAATTATGGTGACTATTTTTATATATATATAGTTGGTTTTCCGAGTTCAGTGATCAAAAGGTTGTGTCAAATTACCCTGAAGAAGATCTACATAACATAAATTATCCAGAAGACAATAGGAGTTCCCACTATGCCTTAAAAAAAAATCCACAGCTAAACTGCAAAGACTAGTACAACTCTGCTAAGTCACCAGCTGTGCAGGGAAAATTAAAACCATGTGGGCCACAGTAAAGCATGGCACTTCCAGCAAGAATGCACTCATTCAATATGATGAACGCCAATACATGCCAGCAAGCATTCCATTGTGTGAGAAACTGTGTAGCACAGACTCCATTCACAGCTACTCATTAGACAGCAATTGTGCCTCTGTTTTGTTGAGGATGAGTATGGTTTTAATATGACAGACTTTTTGCTCCACTTCACCACCTCACACCTAAGCTTGCACTTTATCCAATAAATGAATAAGTGTGACCTCACAAATGAGTGTATAGTAATGCTTGACTTTTGGAGGTCACCTAGAAAGCCAACGAATATGGAGCAGGTGATGAATAAACAGTAACCCAACTCAACCCCTTTCTTATTGTACCAGAAAAACAGTGAGTGAATGGCCCTCAGCAAGGATATGTTCCCTTAGAAGAAATTTGTCAGGAGTTGCAGTATTGCTGTAGATGAACCCAGAGCCACTTCCTGTATCTCAAGATCATCATTGCAGGCTTTTCCATGTTACTTATTTCTTAAGCATCTTGAGAAATAGACAAACAGCCTGAGGTGGTGATGGTTTCTCTCTCTCTGGCACACTCACATACATACACACAAAACATAATCACTATCATCCATCTCTCTATCCATCCACCTATTTAAAAGAACACCATGCCTTCACATGCACAGAATGGTTGCAGAAATAAAAAAAGGCACATCTCTGGCTAATGATAATTAAGACTAATGTAATATATCTGACTGAATAGCTCAATGAGTTAGTGTCTGGCTGCGGAACCAGAGGTTGGGAGTTCAGTTCCCCCCTGTGCATCCCAGAAGAGCCAGCCTGTGTGGCTTCGGGCAAGCTGCACAGCCCCAAGATACCCCCAGAAGAAGGGAATGGTAAACCACTTCTGAGTAATCTCTACCTAGAAAACCCTGAAATGGTTGCCATCAGAACTGATGACAGTGCACAATTATTATTAATTAAAATTTCTTACACTACGCAAAGAACTATTATATTATTTTTATCAGTATTACTGGTTTGTGGATAGTATGATTGTTATATGTTTATAACAGAATCCAGTAAAATCCATTGACATGACTAACATTAACACAGACAAATGCAGTATTTCTCACACCGCACAACTGCAAACAGTTGCTCTTTCCATTTGCCAGGGCTATCACATGATAAATGAACTGGTTCAGGGAAGAGTCTAATATTGAGCATGATAATATCCCACAACAAGCAGCCAAATATCCAACTAGACCATGTGAAGAGCAAGAGTGCACCCACCTATCTGCTATGTGACCAAAATAATTTATTTATTTATTTATTGACTTATATCTGCCCATTTATCTTGCCATTTTTATGTAAATATCACCATTAGTGCTATTCATTGTCATGAATCACATATTTATTTTCTAGACATGTCCTAGTTCATGAGTTTTTGATATGTATGAACAACAACAAAAAAGAGCACAGGGAAAGAATGAAGAACAATTCACTCTTACAAAGCCAGGTGCTTCCCCTCCCCATCTTAAATATAGGTATTTTCTGTTTCAGAGCCTATATTTCTAGATGCTGCAACGCTTGAGCCTTGGAAGGTGAGATTACTATTCAATACCAAAAAGCATTTACAAGATTGAATACAGAGGATGAAACTCAAGGACAACAATGCGGGCTGGGATTTAATCTTTTCCAACATTTAAGACATTAAATTAAGTTCAGGAACATCCCCATAACAATGGCAGAAATGAATCACCGCTGAAGTTACCCAGAGGCAGCATGTGAAGGAAATGTGATCTGAGTTATTTCCCCGCAGCTCCTTAGATCACCAATATTTGCTCATCAGTTTTCTCTCAAAGCAAATGTTGTTAATAATTATTTCACTTTTTTATTTATTTATTGAACAAAATTATGTTTTAGACAGTTGTCTTGGCTTGTTAATATTTTACAATGGGCTTAGAAAGGAAATACATATACAGTATATTTGGGGATACAGGCCTTTCTTTATATTTTGACTGCCAAACCACATAGTTATCGCATGCCTTGTTTTTAAAATAACACTATCAGGAGTGTTGATGATTATAACCTCGTAATGTGCATATTCATGCAGTAACACTACTGCTTAGATTGCATCTGAGATAAATGGAGATACACACTGCCACTGTTGCTCTCAGCACAGAGTCACTGATGTTTCATCAGTCTTATGCAAATGGTCATTTGTGTAGAAACAAACACATGGATGGGTGGGGGCATTAGGTGACACCAGCTGGCCTCACGGTCACCTCCAAAAAATTACATCTGCTCCTTCCACAGGAATACTAGCTTGTACATTTGAATACATATAAACTCCCCCCTACGGACTCCCTGCAGCTTTCTTCTACTTCTCCGTCCCTCCCATTTCAAATGAGGGTTGAAGCAACCCATCCCGCTAAGCCGATGGACCACTTGCCATCTCCTCTAATCCCCTCTTCGCCCATTTTACAACATTCCTCTAACCCACCGGTGACATCTCGAGACTCTATCACAGCTCTCCAGTCGACCAATGCGCCTGCTTTAATTCAACCGGAAGCTTATGTCTGTTTCCCTGCATACTCCAATCCCCCTACTGCTTCCCCTCCCCATATCCCCCTATCCCCTGTATGTATTGTCAATCGGGGTGCCTCAACCACCTCCTTTGCACTGGTCGATGCTATGTCCCAGAAACCCCCTCCCCTTAATTTTGATTTTACTAATCATAAACCTGCAATAGATGCTCTAGCCTCACCCTCTGGGCCTGCCTGTCCTCCAGTCCTTGATCCCCTTTTGCCTTCTGTGATTCCCCCTCCTCTTTCAGACCCCAGTACTTCCTCCTGCTGACTAACTGCTTCCCCTCTGACCCCCCCCTCGCCCCATCCCTCTCTCCAATTAATTTCATGGAATATAGGTGGCTGGAGGAAAAAAGCTTCGGACAAAGACCTGCTAAAGTTTCTCTCTAGCTACGACATTATCCTCTTACAGGAGACCTGGTTATTAACTCCTCTGTCCATCCCGGGTTTCCTTACTTATCATATCCCGGCTGTTAAATCTAAAACAAGAGGGCGCCCCTCTGTGGGTCTCTGTTGTTTCCTTAAACCCTCCTCTTTATTCACCCTCACCTCCATCCCTTCCCCCTCACTCTATATTCAAATCTTCCTCCTTCAGTACGGTCAATTTAAAATCCTACTACTTAATCTCTACTTCCCACCTCCATCCTCCTCTTTGAACAGCACCTGGGTGGAGGTAGAGAACCTTGTCAACCTTAATCTGGAAGCTAATCCATCTGCCTACATTTTGATCCTGGGGGACTTTAATACCCGGCTAGGACCCAATAACTCTGTCCTAGCCAAACATACAAATCTGGAGTTTGACGAGTCGTCTCCCCCCTGGCTCAATCGTCCAAGGTCTTCCAGAGACAAGATTATCTCACCTCATGCTACCTTCTTAATTAACCTCTGTCTCAATCTTCATATTGCCATTCTCAATGGCACATGGGGTAAGGACATCCCTGGTGAATACACCCACCTCTCCATTAGAGGCCCAAGCGTAATCGATTACGCCATCGCTTCCCCAGCTCTTTTCCCCTTTCTCTCGGACTTCTCTGTTGGTGTTCGTGCTGACAGTGACCACCTGCCTCTTCTTTTGTCCCTAACCTTCCCTCCTTCCCCCTCCTCCCCCCAAATTCCCCCTTCACAACCCTCTTGTCGTCTTAAATGGACTTCTCAAACAGAAGCTGACTTTTTCTCTTGGACTCTATTGCCAGAGATTTCCAATCTTAACCTCACCATTGCTACAACTGACTCTATCGCCACAGCTATCACCTCCTATAATACTCTTGTGGATTCCTTAATTACTTCCCTTAGTAGCCCAACTAATTCCCCATCCCATAATCGTGCCACCTCATGGTTCGACTCCGACTGTTGGCAGGCCAAGAAGCATGTTAGATCTCTTTTCCACTCTTTCCGCCTTAATCCTACCCCAGCGTCTCTACAACACTACCTTTCTGTTAGAAGGTCCTGCACATTACTTTTAGATTCAAAAAAACACCTCTTTGCTCAACGCAAGTGGTCTGATCTGCTCCAGGCAATTCTTTCACATAACTACAAAGCCTTCTGGTCCTTGGTATCTTCTTCCACCACTTTCTCTTCTTCTGACCCTTCTTCTTCTATCCCCTTGGAGGAATGGATAGCCCACTTTTCCACAATTTTCTTCTTCCCGAATCCCAACCCCCCTTCCGATCCCTCGCTCCAGGCCCTCCCCGACTGGCCTCCTGTTACTTCCGAGGAAATACTGGACCTAATCAGCTCACTGAAGTCTGGTAAGGCCCCAGGCCCTGATCAAGTCCTCACTGAGACTCTGACCAGTAACCCCCACTGGTGGTCTCATTCCTTGGCTAACTTTTTCACCTTAGTTAACCACTCTGGCATCCTTCCCAACTCCTGGTTAATCTCCACTCTGATTCCAATATTCAAAAAAGGTGATCCCTCTCTCCCTAGCAACTACCGTCCAATTAGCCTTCTATCTTTTATTGGCAAACTTTACTCAAAATCTCTTCTTTCCAAACTTTCTGCCTGGGCTTCTTCCATTAATCTTCCGGGGAAAGAGCAAATTGGCTTTCGCTCTGGAGCCTCTACTCTTGATCACACTTTACTTTTATCCCACCTAGTTGAAAAATATTCCATTCACCACAAATCCAGTTTGTTCGCTGCTTTTGTTGACCTTCAAGGCGCCTTCGACTCTGTTAATAGATCTCTCTTATGGGACAAACTATCTCAATGGGGCATTGATCCTTGACTACTCTTTCTGCTTAGGCGTCTCCACTCTTCAAACACATGTCAGATTCGCCTCCCAAACTCCAATACACTAACTGATAGATTTCAAGTTAATAGGGGTGTCCGTCAAGGGTGTATATTAGCCCCCTTACTGTTCAATTTATTCCTTGCAGATCTCCCTCCTTTCCTACGTATAGCTACTAACTCTTCCCCCTCTCTTAACGGTGCCCCTCTCTCAGTTCTCCTCTATGCTGACGATGCAGTCCTGCTCTCTCTCTCCAAAGCCGGGCTGCGTCTTCTTCTAGCCAAATTCCAAGACTACTGTTTCATCAACGATCTTAGCATAAATTCTTCCAAAACTAAAATAGTTGTTTTTTCTAAATCTAGCCCTCTATCCACTTGGACAGTTGGTACACAATCCTACCAACAAGTGCCAACTTTCAAATACCTTGGGCTCACTTTCCACTTCAAACTAAACTGGGCTCCACACAAAAAATTGGTCATTTCCACATCAACATCCCAACTCAATGCAATTTCAAAATTCCATTACTTCTCAGGCAACCAATTTGTCCCAGCAGCTTTGCATATTTTCCAGTGCAAACTCCTATCCCACCTCTTTTATGGGGTCCCCATCTGGATAGAGGCTGTAAACCACGACATTGACTCCATTGCCGCTGTCTTCTTTAGAAAGATTTTAGGTGTTCCCAATATGATTCGCCTCTCCACTATGGTACTTGAATTGGGAACCCACCTCCCTTCTACTCTTGCCTGGGTCTCCACTTTCAAATACTGGCTCCGCATCCATCTCCACTCTAATTCCAATTCTCTCCTCTTTGACCTTCTTAGCGACTCTTACACTTCGAACTGGTTTAAACTGATTGACTCCAAACTTCTCTCCCTAGGACTAGAATTAGAATCCCTTTTCGACCTGGGATTACAACAGGCCCATTCCTTGATCAAACACAAACTTTGGCAGCTTGAGTTTGAGTCACTTTCAGCTGACTTAAACCCCACTTGCTCTCCCCTTTTTTTCAGTCTTCCTCCTTCTCTAGGACGTCCCTTAAACTATTTCTCTTCACTGACCAACCCTGGTCAGAGAAGAGCATTTATGTTAGCCCGCCTCAATATCTTCCCTTCGGCGGTTCATGCAGGCCGATTCGCTAAGATCCCCCGTGCAAATAGGCTCTGCTTTTTCTGTCATACCCTCCCAGATTCCCTGGACCATATTTTATTTCATTGCCCGGCGCATTCATCTCTGAGAAAGCTGTTTCTCGAACCGTGGCTTTCTCTCTTGCCCAACTCCCTATCCTTTTTCCTGAACGATTCTTGCCCGCGGATTACATCTGCCGTTGCAAGATATCTTCTGGAAATTTCCAATTTAACCCATTACCTATGATACTACTTGTTGAGTGTATCTCCTAATTTATGTTTACTCTGATTATCGCTTGGCTTGTACCCATGTTTTGCTGTTGTCCGTTCATATGCCAATAAAGGTTTCGAAAATCAATCACATATAAACTTAGTACACAATAACTCATAACCTATAAAATATGAGAGTACAGCATAGGCCATGTATAGGGAAGTTACAGTCACCAGCTCCTGTGGCAGCGACACGTTGAAAAGCATGAATAAGACCAGCAACAGAGTAGCTACTTAGATATTACAAAAGTAGTGAGCATTCATCACCAAAAATGGTGGGGGGGGGGGGAAGCACCACTTTGCATAAATCTGTACAGATGCAGATAGATATGTTTAAAAAAATAATTTGAACATAATTTCAACTTGCCCAGTGGGAATATAGTCACCAGTTGATCTCTCTGCCTCCTCAGTTTGAGTGCTAACTGTGGGTGAAGAACATCAAGGTCTTTGATTTTCCCACTTATGGTTCTTTAAAACCAACTTGGACTAGACAGACCCTCAAATAGAAGACACTTTCAAATAGAGAACTGTTCTCTGTAAGACAGGATATGTGGCTACACTAGCTTACAGGCAGGAACTGGTTCCTCCTTCCATGTGTTAATATCTATGTGAAATGAAGGGAATGCAAACACTATCCATAAAAAGTTTTCAATGAGACCCACACTCATCATGCTGAGACAGAAATAAATTGCTACCCAGTGTGCTTTCCAATGTAAGAATGAGAGAAGAAGCAGAGTAGGATTTTTTCCCCATCAGAGTTTTCATAAATTGTACAAAATGTCTTTGCACAAAACTTTTGTCTTTTCTACGGGGAAAGCAAGTACTCAGAGAGAGAGAGAGAGAGAGAGAGAGAGAGAGAGAGAGAGAGAGAGAGAGAGAGGAGAGGGAGGGAGAGTAAGCACAAAAGAACTGGCTGACTGATCAAAATGATCTAAACCAGTGGTCCCCAACCTTGGGCCTCCAGATGTTCTTGGACTTCAACTCCCAGAAATCCTGGCCAGCAGAGGTGGTGGTGAAGGCTTCTGGGAGTTGTAGTCCAAGAACATCTGGAGGCCTAAGGTTGGGGACCACAGATCTAAACAACCCCACCTGATACATTTATTTTTTTAAAAAAAAAGCGGTGCAAAAAGGCTGCAATCAGTTTTGCAAATGCGAGAACACTCACCGAGAGCACTAGAAAATAGCTTGCCCTTTTATTATTTCAGCTTCTCTACTGCCCCATCAGTGTGAACACTCTCTAGGCGGTCCACAGTGCATCAAAACATAATTACAGTCTTACAAACAAACCCACAAAATGAAAAAAAAAACAACAACACACACACAATAAAAACCCTCCCTGTCTCTAGCTGAATTTATAAATGCTACATTTAAATAAATTAAACAAACAACACAAATTTGAACATCCCAGATCTAATTTGCAAGTGTGGAGGAAATTCTGCAGTTTCCTGTTTTTATACACAAGAATGAGAGAAATAAGGATTTATGCCCCTAATATGTTGCTATCCAGCAAGTCTCCTTTATATTGCATCACTGATTTTAATATAAATGTTGTGAATGCTTCCAAATGCAGAAGTGCACATTTGTTGTTATTTCTGTCTTGTAATTTTATCTCTTAGAGTAAAACAAGATTTGAAAGAGAGCTTGAAGATACTATTTTTAAGTTCCTTATGTGTTTGGGGTCATAACTAACCTCAAAGGAACACAGAAATATACAGCTTGAACACTAACATGTGGTATTTCATACACTATATATTCTCTACAATAAAGTAGTTGCTTATTCTGTGGTGTTTGAACTCCCCTTCTCTTGTTCTCAAAAAGAAAAGAAAAAGTCTAGATTTCACTGAAAGGGCATGTGGATGAGATGGGTCCTATTTAAAACAAAGATAGAGAGCTGGCAGTTAAATACCGAGGAGTCTGTCTTTTTAAAATTTCTGCTTGCAGAAGTTTTAGAGCAAAGAGGTAATCATGGACAAGGTATCAAGGCACAAATATTATGCTGGCAAGTGACATAGAAAACATTTGGGGACTCTATGGCTTAGCTGAAGTGTCCCCTCAGTTTTGCCACCCTCTTCTATGTTTGGCGGAATATCTTTGGCCATGGGGTGGGGCAGGAGTGAGATGCAAAATATTTTTTTACCCCTTTCCATTTGCATGTCTTCCCTCTCCCTGCACTAGTAATTTTTCCTCTGGACAATATATTGCACATTCTGGAGATACTAACTCCCTCCCCCCTTTTTGAAAGGTTTGTGTGTTGCTTCTTCCCGTGGTCAAGATGTGAGAGAGCATGTTATGGAAAACAACACTCTGTGGGTTGTGTTCAGCTTCGAAGGAAATTTAGTAACAAAATGTTTTTTTTTTAAAAAAGAACCAAAACAACAAGAAACAACAAGGAACAAACAAACAAACAAAAGTCGTTGATTGTTTCTCCAGCCAACGGCCCTGCTACCGTTGGGCCCAAAGGCACAGGTCCAAGGGCTGGTTGTCATCTAGGTGAGGCTCAATCCTCCTGAAAATGGAACAACAGCAGTGAGACTGTGGCAGAAAAGCCACGGCACACTGCTTATTAAGGGGAAAAGTGCTGCCTGGCAGGTGGCCTGTTGTGGCTGCAGCTGCATGCCATTTTGAATTAAAGCATTTCTCCAAGCCAGAGTAGCAACAAGCTGAACCAATCAGATGTTATCTTTGGAGGGGGGGGGGGGCAATGACAGCAAAGGCTTGCAAAGAAAAGAGGTCACAAAATTTCCTCCTACCACACAGTCCTCATTACAGTTCCTATATACTTTTGCCATTCAGTTGTACCCTCACTTATAAACAGTGCTGCTTAGTGCAATTTAATATTGCTGTACTCCAGTTGTTAAAATTCCTCTCTCTCTCTCTCTCTCTCTCTCACACACACACACACACACACACACACACTTAATTATAGTTTGTTTGAATCCAGTAAACAGATTAAAGAACGTAAGTGAGACAAACTAAGAAGATGCCATCAAGATCCCATAAAGTAAAAGTAGTAATTACATGGGTTTTGAAGAGAAGACCTGACATTGTACAAAGTGGCATTCCTGCTTTTCCCTGATAAGGTGTAGAATTCTCCAGCTAAGCTGTCCGGAGGTGAAATGGAGAGAAAGGGGGTAAAACTGACTTTGGCAGGCTTAATGGGTTTTAATGGAGCTCCTTCATTAATTATCTGAGTGCTGGCATTGCTCACCATGAACCTGACATTATATAAAGAAGGGGGGGGGGGAATCACTTGGTCATAAGCACTTGAAGGTTACAAAGAAAAAAAATTCTTTTCACCAAGATGCTGCATTTGTATGCTTATCTGAGAGTTTTAATGTCATTTTATAGTTAATAATTACCTTCCCCTGGTCTCCACAAAGAGTGCCACGGAGACAAAAGGAAACGTTAAGTGTGTTAGCTATACTTGCCACTGGTATAAATAGTCAAAGGGATGATTAATGAATGAGGGAGAGAATTAAACAGAGCAGAGAACAAAGACAAAGCCCGTTTGCTTGGCTGCCCACAAACCAAGACACGCCACAGCCGTAAAAGAAACTACAGAAAGTGACAAACAAAAAACACAGCTTAATAGACAGCTCATGAAGTCTTACTTTAACCCCCACATTATGACAGCTTCAAGCGCTTTATTAACGCTCGGACATGTTAAGATGCTAAGGTCGTTTGAGGCTAAAACATACATTTGTCGAGGAGGTCAAAAAAAGAGGAGGAGGGAAGCTCTCTTTTTTTGGTGGGTGACAGAAAGAAAAACAGAGAAGCCCTAAATAACTTAAACAGCACTCTTCAGTGTTCCATTGTGGGGCATGCCAGAATCGACGTTTGTAGAGTTGTTTAGAGACGTCAGACAAAGCAAAGGAGGCAGCAACACAAATGGCCCAGCAGAAGCAGCTTGACAAGGCCTGTCCTTGACTTAAATGGCTACAATGTAAAAAAGAACTTCTTTCTAAGTTCAGAGCGGGCCGGGGGGGGGGGGGAGAGAGGGAAGAAAGACAGTAATTGAGCATGGTGATACCAGGGTGGACAACAATGCCACATGGCATCTCTTTGGGGTAAGAGTTTTCAAGTCATGATAATTCACACCTTCAGGAGGGGTGGGAAAGGAGAGGGAGATTAACACTCATGTGTGTGTACACAGACTACACAGCTTTTTCCCTCCCTCTCTACAAGGAGAAGATACCTTCAATAGCTGACCAGGGCACCAAACATGGACATTTAACATCACCTGAACAATAATACGTAATATGTTACAGCATATTCAAACATGCAATGCCTCACCTGCCATTTAAGCAGAATAGTCCAGCAAATATGCGGAGCTGCTGGTGCTACATCATGTTATGTTTATTCCTGTTTAGCAACTGCCTGAAATCAGGTGGAGTTTACCATTCATGTTGTACACATATGGTATTCTTTCACATGCATGGCTCATTGTTGTTTTTGTGTCGTTCCTGGCATCTGCCCTCTCTAAAACTATGGACTACTCTGGCCTTTTCATTTCTCGTGGGCTTGTAGAGATTCATATGAAACACAAAAACAAATGAGCAAATGATCTTTCTACAACTCATTCTCCTTGAGTTACTTCTCTGTTTCCCTCATTGTAGAAAAAAAAATGTTTACCTCATGTACTTCCCATAAAATTGGGCTCCTCAGTCATAAGGGGAAATAGATATATTGTAATTATGCTACTTGCCCTCTGTTGCTTGCTGCCTTGCCCAATACTTGTGTAAAGAAACCAACAGGCTTTTGCTCCTAGAGAAAGAAATAATCACCAGGCTAGCCGATTCTCCTCTTTACTCTGTCACTGACAGGTGAGAATCCAGCCAGGAAGAGAAGCCTAGAAAATGATCAGGACTGAAGGAAATGAGAAACCAGACTGAGAAAAGGAAGATGGAATGAGTGATGAAGTGATGGAGAAGGAGGAGTTAAAATACAGACACACATACCTACAGTACTTTAGTCAGGTTGTAGGCGTACAGAGAGGGACTTTGTATTTGGTTCTAGCTAATATAGCATCTTGTAATGTTAAGTGGTATAAAAATAATAAATTGCAATAATTTTGAGTTACAGTAAATGGGTAAATACTGAAGGCACTTGAAAATGTGATGGAAGTGTTATCCTTCTTTATACCTATTGGAGACCTAACTCCTTTGCTTTCTATTAAATTCATTAAGGGGGTACCTCTTCTGTTTTTGGTTCCTTTGTGCTTCACTTCTTCCATTTCTATGAAAGGTGGTGCCTCTTGTGGATCCTTTGGTTCAGTTTTCCTCATTCAGCAGGGTTGGCTGGGCAAGGACATACATGCATGGTGGTGCTGACAGAAAGGAGGAGAAAAGCAATAAGGCCGTCTGGACAAGGTAAGGAGGCACGTGGCAGTGGGGAGAGAGAGCAAGGGGGGGAGAAGAGCAGTAGGGCTGGCTGGGCAAGGAGTGAGGGAGAGAGCCAGACATGTGGGCTATTGGGATATGAATGTGAGGTAATTTTAAGTACATGAGGTGAGAAACAGATGGCAACAGATTATCCATGTCCCTCACCTTTATCAAAACAGGTCATTACTAATTCTCTTTTGGCATGTGATGGAAAACAACCAAAACAAATATGATATTCTCTTCTGTGCGGTTTTTTAAAATTCATTGTGACTCAAAAGTTCCATGCCTAGTAGTTGCCCTAGCAGGTACCCAAAATCCAATGTCACATTCAAATTGAGATGCCAATCCCTATGTGTATAGCATTCCCATATTTGCATGGTGTATATCTGGTTCGTAGGTCCTTGACTTGGTGATGCTGCATATGTAGAAGTCAGAGGTCTGCTTTAAATGTGATGTAAACTGTAAGGGATGTCATGTTATTAAGGGCTGGGCATTTCTTGTTTTTCTACATGCAGAAGACTTCAAAATCTGGCCCCACTTGGAAAAGTAATTCAAATGAATAACCCAGGACCGTAGTCAATGAGTGAATTACACTTACGTTCTTTTCAAAGTCCTGGAACTATATCCTTACCCTGTTTCCCCAAAAATAAGACCTAACCTGAAAATAAGCCCTAGTATGATTTTTCAGGATGCTCGTAATATAAGCCCTACCCCAAAAATAAGCCCCAGTTAAGTGAAACCCTGCCCTCCACCATTGTGCCGCATTGTGCAGCAACCAGAAGATGACATGACTGTAAAATAAAATATCCCCTGAAAATAAGCCCTATTGCGTTTTTTGGAGCAAAAATTAATATAAGACCCTGCCTTATTTTCGGGGAAACATGGTATGAAGATGTCTGGATTATGACAGTTAAGAGACAGAATTTAGAGTATATCCAGGGATGAGTGAATGATGTATGCTAATTATTCCTGTAACACTGAGGTACATGTTGTACTTCACCCAGGTAAAGCTAGGATAATTAAGGCTGCTTTCTTGGTTGTAGTTCTGAAGTCTGTATGTAGGATTGCTCAAATTTCTCCTGTCTGGATGTGCCCAAATGTAGGCAAACACGTTCAATGGAAAGGAGCCAGTACTTATCCAGAATTACCATCACAGGTTGACAAGTCTCAAATATGCTAGTAATATCAAAAGGAGGTGCTATTCTTAAAGAGATGGAATGGCAAGATTTCTAGAAGAATGGAATAGTTCATGAACATGGTTTCTGTCTCAGGTGGTAAGCACACAGGAGAATGAGCAGAGTTGCTGGTGATTCAAGGTAATCCATAATTCTGCTTTCTACCACAGTGGGAACGGAGGCCTTAAGGACGAGGTATCTCTGAGCTTATACCAGGGAAATGCTTCAGCTAGCTTCTATGCCATGGAAAGATCGGTTATAGTTTTCTTAGGCCTCAACCAGTTAGAAAGAATTAACTCTCTGCAATAATCAAGTTACGGCCTTTAGAGCTGAATCTGCATCTTTCTTCCATTTAGAATGGCATGTACAGTCTTTATCATTTTCCATTGCTTACTGGTTTAAGAAAAAGCTGCAGTAAAACAAGCTCAGGTAAGTAATAGCAAACTAGGAGAATCTATACAAGGGCCATATAGCTGAATTGGCAATACATAGATTAACAGCTTGCTACAACACAACTCCCAAATTAGTGTACGTCCATGGCAATTAATTGTAATATAGACTGTTGTTGCTATGTTGGTCCCAGAGAATGGGAGCCACAAACATGACATTTAACAAAATATTTGTATTAGAAAGAAAACTTTTCCCTTGGTATAAAAGAATAAGCTAGATTTCCATTCTGCTTCATTAAGGGTTCTGTGTTCCTGTAAAGATTTTTCACCACAACTCTAATAAA
Organism: Intellagama lesueurii; assembly: GCA_037013535.1. NCBI lineage: Eukaryota > Metazoa > Chordata > Lepidosauria > Squamata > Agamidae > Intellagama > Intellagama lesueurii. The sequence goes on along the minus strand of JBAJHW010000003.1, from coordinate 156,397,616 downwards.
CTGTGATACAATGCAAGATAGCACTTTACGTCTTTCAACAATTAATGGTCAAATTCTGCCTTGACCATTATCCCTTGCAAATTAGTACCAAAAAAAGGAACTACGCACTTTTAAAAAACTATACGGAAACAGAAGAACAAGAGTACAATGACAGCTGTTCTTGTCCCAAAACTTAACCTGAAAACCAATTGATATTGGTGTAGATAACCAGTTCCCTCGAAGAATGACCATAACTACTTGGCCACCACATTCTCAAGCATTCTGTGCAATGGGGCAATAATTCTCACATACCTCTGGATTCAGGAAAGTCCTGTTCAGGAAAGAGTGTGCCAATCACTTCTTTCAAGGAGCCAGGCATCAGCCCCTGGCACAGCGAGGCACCTTCTGCCCCCTGGACCCCACCCAGCCAATCCATCTCAGCTTGCTGTTATTGACAAAAACTGAGTGTACATGTCATATGCACTTCTGCACTGCCAAAACACAGCACAAACGTACCTTGATACAACTCAATGCAAAATCACATCAAATTATATTTCCTATGGTGTTTTGTAATGGAGCACACAAGCACACCTATGTGTCTCCAAAACACTGCTGAAAAAGAATCCTTATAGATAATACACTACCTAAATGTTTTTTTTAAATTCTGTCTTTTATCAATGTGCACAAATGGACTAAAAAGCTACAGGAGGGAAAGTATGCAAACAAGCTGAAGGCTCTGAAAGCAATCAAAAACCATACAAATGTGCAAAATGATCTGATGAAAAGTCTGAATCAGAGAAACTGAACAGAAGTTTTTAAGGGATGATTCTGAGGATCAGCCTAATATGCTCCTTAAAGATTCTGCAGTTGACCTTCAGAGCTACTACCGAGCTAATGTGAATGTGCCCAGAGTGAAACAGATACCACAAGTAACTTAGGGCCACCCATCCTTCTACAGAAAGCAGGACTCTTGCCCTCTTTACCACACCTTCCCTTTCTGAGAGAAGCTACTCTCTTATTCTGGTTTTCAGATCACTTCTGTACTCAGTTCCAACCAATGAGGAAAACTGCCTCTTTTTTTCCTCTGCTAATTTTCCTCGGGTTAGACTGTTAGTCTAACCAGGCTATGTTCTCATTTCATTGAGGTCCTTATCCAGGCAGTATCGTAGCATCCTTGGCCCAATTCTCTCAATCATGTCTCCAATTTCAAGGGTATCATACCCTTGTAAATACACTGATGACCTTTTGTTGAACTTTATCCCTTTCTGTTTCTTTGGCTGGATTTTTGCCCTTTGTTGAACTGTTTTTCCCCTCAAGTTTCCTAGGGAAAAATCTCCTGACCTTTAGAAGTAAACTGATTTATTTAACTACTTAAACTATTACCCTGATGGATAAAGCTATCTAGTATGTATGAATGCATAAAATTTAGTTTTAGTTTATAAAATCATAAAACTAAAGAAAATGTGCAAATGGAGGGTAATTCTATTCTTTCACAGGAGACACATATGACCAGGAATTTAAATTGTTTGGATTTCCTATTATTTTTTCCTCAAGAAATGCCTTAGACAGCAGAAAAAATATTCACTGCTCAGGCACAATGTTTGCTTATCAGCGTAGTCCAACACAATTAAAATGACAGTTACTTTCATATTCTCTAACATATTTTCATTTTTGTTGTTGTTGTCTACTCATCCTTATTGCTGTCCTCCCCTCTACCCTGATTTTTTTTTCTTTTTCTAATTCCTCACATCACTCTCTAAAACCTATTACACTGGAACAGTGCAGTTAGTGATCATGGCATGTAACTTTTATGGATTTAATCAACTTCTGCAACTTAATTGTTTGAGATAAGATTAAATATACTTCTTATATGAGCTACTGATAAATTAAACTTACAAAAATTCAAAATGCGTCAATTGCATCTAAAACATCAAGAGTGAAAGAGAAGGAGGGAGGGAGAAAAGAACCAATCTTCCCTAGTAATGTATGACAGAAAGAAAATTCTGATCAGTGGATCTTTTTCCATTGTATTGCTAATTATACAGTTTCTAGATTCCTATCTAATCTACACACAGGATACTTCTGTTTACCACTCAACATCATTAGCAACTACAATCACTGTATTTTTAAGATGGCTTCAAGCTCTAAGTTACTGAATCGGTAGGTTCACCTACAATGTGTTAATTTATACAGGAAGGCCATTTTCTCCATAAGTTCAGTTGATTCAAATGGGCCTACTCTAACTGTGACCTAATTTATCAGAGTAAGTTGCAGTTAGAATAGGTCTATTTGAATCAATGGAACTTATGAATGAGTTGATTCACCAAATCCTCACTGATTCAATGGACCCACTCTAGTGCCATTTACTACATTAAGCTATTGGATTTTTGCCATTATCCCCCTCTTGGCTGCACACTTTAATGTGATGAGGAGGTGTATCAAAAAGGTTAGAGTAATGCCATCAGGAGGCTAGACTCTGTCACAGGACTTGATTCCTAGCAGGGTCACCCACAGCAAAATAGTCAAAGATAAGACTAGACTAACATACAGCTTCCTCAAGAATTAGTGATCAAATCAGCAGAAGAGAATTAATAGTGCCAATGGTGATAGCACTAGCAGTGACACTTGAGCTGATTCTTGTTAGCATTGTGCAGAAGAAAGCAATGGACAACTACTTCTGAGTAATTTTGGCATTAAAACCCTATGATGACACAACCTGAGATGAAACAAGAGATAGTGCCAGATAAGACACTCAATGAGCTACTGGGGAAGAACAAAGAATGAGTATAAATAGCACAATTGCTAATGAAGCAACAGGATTAAAGTGAAAGGATGCCCAGTTACCTGTGTGCACAGAAGAAGGAGGCAATACAGAAAAACAAAAATGTCCAGGACAAAACTGATCACATGCGAGGATATAGTGATAGTCACAGGGATTGGAAAACAACAGTAGGAAATAAAGCAGAACCAAATGTTATTGGAGAATTTGGCCAAATGAAGCAGAAATTATCTATTCATAGAATTCTGTGAAGCTTTTTTTTTCTTTCTTTTCATTTTTCATTTTTCTTTCTTTTTGCAAATACATGCTTCAGGCATCCAAACAGATGAATGTACATATGGATATCACCCAAATAGACAATGTAGAAATCAAATAAACATAATCAGATGCAGAATATGAAGAAACTGGGTTCTTTCTAGAAGAACCAGACTGCAAGCAGGTTGTAATATAGAACACAAACTATTAATATCAAATATTAGAGTGACCCTGAAGAGCACTAAAATCATAATAGTGCCAAAATTCAATTTAAATAACATTCTTGATGACATTAAAGTCAGTATAAAGAACAGGTTTGCAATACTTCAACTCAAGTGACTATGTACCAGAAGTACTGTGGATTGAAACCAGAGATACTAACAGAGGAAATGCAAAACACAAACACACAAAACTATTCCTGCAGTTAAAAGAAAAGTCTACAAGATGACTGATGAAACATTTGATTCTCTTCATGTGTAACCTATATTCTGAACAGGAGGCCACTGTTAGGTCAGAATATGGCAAAACAGAGTGGTTTCCATTGGCAAAGGTGGCAGACAAGGGTGCATTTTGTCTTTCCAGCTTTTCAGTCTATATGAAAAATGTATCATACAGACAGCTGGACAAGATTGAGATGGAGGAGGAGTTAAAACTGGTAGAAGAAATATTAATAATTTAGGATATGCAGATGATACCATATCACTAACAGAAAGCAGTCATAACTGGAAATGACTACCAAGGAAGGTTAAAGAAGATAGTGTAAAAGCATTGTTCAACATTCAGAAGGCAGAATTCATGATTACAGTAGAATTATAGAATTCTGATGCTGAAAATGAAAGCACCAGAATCATTAAAAGTTTTCTATACTTTGGTACAAATCATTAATCCAAATGGAGATTGAAGCCAAGAATTCAAAAGAAGATTGAAATTTAGAAGCATAATTGGAATGGAAGTACGAAAGATCTCAAGAAGAATGGATGTGTCACTGAACATAAAGATCAAGACAATCCACACTTTGGTATACCTGATTACTATGTACATATATGAAAGCAGGACAGTAAAGAAAGCTGTTCATGGGGTTTTCTTGGCAAAGATACTGGAGTGGCTTGCCAGTTCCTGCTCCAGGTGGATCGCATTTAGTCAGAACTCTCCACTATGACCTGTCCGTCTTGGGTGTCCCTGCACGGCATAGCCCATAGCTTCTCTGAATTACTCAAGCCCCTTCGCCACGACAAGGCAGCATACTTTGGCCATCTCATGAGAAGAGAAGACTCCCTGGAAAAGACCCTGATGTTGGGAAAGTGTGAAGGCAAGAGAAGAAGGGGATGACAGAGGATGAGATGGCTGGACAGTGTCATCGAAGCTACCAATATGAATTTGACCCAACTCCGGGAGGCAGTGGAAGACAGGAGGGCCTGGCGTGCTCTGGTCCATGGGGTCACAAAGAGTCGGACACGACTTAACGACTAAACAACAACAACAAAAAGAAAGCTGATGGTGGTGGTACTGAGGAATTATTCATTTTGAACATGCTATTGGGGAAGAGCTTTATGATTACTACTGACTACTTGAAAAATAAATAAATGGGTGCTGGATCAAAGCAAGCCTAAACTCTTACTGGAAGCTAAAATGATTAAAGTGAGGTTATAATACTTCGGGGATATCATGAGAAGACAAGATTCACTGGAAAATCCAATAATGATGGGAAAAACTGAAATGGTAGGAAAAGAGGAAGGCCAAAGATGAGATTGACTGATTCAATAAAGGAAGCTGTAGCCTTCAGGTTGCAAGACCAGGGCAGGATTGTTAATCACAGGACCTTTTGGGTGTCATAAATTCATGGGGTCACCATAAGTCTGACTGGATGGCACATAACAACAAAACAATGTGGCAGTATTGTTTATGAAATTACACATTCTCTCATATCTCTTTTAAAATATCAAAATTTCAACTGTACTATTAATCAACTTTATTAATATTTAAAATTAAAATGTTGTTGTGCAATTCCTCATCATCTTAGAACTGCAGAGCTGTAAGGGTTATCGAGTCTAGTCCTACGGGTTATCGAGTCTAGTCCATGTCAAGGAGGCACACTGGGGACTTGAACTCCCAACCTCTGGCTCCACAACCAAGACCAAAACCACTAAGCTATCCAGCAGTTAATTGAAAGTAATAAAATAAATTAAAAGAAATTTCAGAAACAGGACATTAGGATGTTTTCAAATATACCCTCCCTAATATGCTGGTAACTAACGAGACACAAAAGTAACCAAAATTGGGGGCTGCATATTTCTGTGAGGCTCTCAAATTCAAGAAAAGAAATGGACAACTTGATACAAGATTCCTTGGTAATATTTCCCCTGGCAGACCCAGAAATATTCCGGATTACTGGAAATCCATTCATTCAAATACTTTTTGAAGCACAAGAGAGGAGCATGTTTATATGGCCTCTACAGCAATCTGTGGTGACCTGCAAAGTGGGTCAGCTGCACTTCAAGAAACTATACATGTGAAAGAACAATCCAGACTTCTCTGAGTGTCACGTTGCTTGTGTTTTAGGCATATGGAAGTGACCAGAAAATGGCAGAAGAAGTGTCAAGGTCACACATGAGTATGTAAAGCATGAAGTCACTGATACTCTAAGTAAGTCAACTCAACCAGTAGCCATTGATAGCCTTATTCTCAGTGAATCTACTTAATCTGTTTTAAAGCCATCCAAATTTGTGTCTATCCCTACATCTTATGGTAGTGAATTCCAAAATTTAACTATACTGCTGTAATAATGAACATATTCCTTCTTTTGTTCCAAATCACCCACCAACTTTTCAGCTCTACAACATCCTCTTTGAGGCACAGTGAATAGAAATGCATACAGCATTGCAAGTGTGGCTACTTAAAAGAAAACTAAAGAAAAGAATAAACATAAAGGCAAATTCCTTGGACGTGGGTTCTATGCCCATGTTCAAGTGTATTAGGCTTAGTGTAATAATTTTGGGAATTTTTACCCCTGTAGATATCTGATTTAACTATAGGATTCAAATGACAGAAAATATATAATTTCTCACATCAGGGGATTATTTGTACTTCAGAAGAAGCTTTCTGTTCACCAAAGGAGGAATAGGGTTTTTTTATTGCCATTTATCTTTTCTCTCTTTTAAAATGTAGTGCTAGAATGACTTTAATTGCTCACATTTGTAACATGCACTCTCTGTTAGAAACATTTAAAGTTTGAAGACATTGAAATTTTGTATAATTTTCTTGCAAAGGGATATTGCATTTCAATTCCTCCCCCCACCCCTTTTTTGATGTTTGTAGCTTGAGATGAGCACTGAGCAAGCTAAAGGGCATTGTGAAGATAAGTTTCCATGACACTCACCATAACTCTTTTATATTACCATCTGGCTATTTTATATGTAGCATTCAGAAGCAAATATAAAAAAATGATGTAAAGCTGAAATTATTTCCTTGATAACACTTGTTTTAAACACCGTGCCACTAAATAGCTAAAAAGTCTCAAAAGTGAATGCATAACGCATATAAAAGCTACAAACCTACTTACATAAATTCTTAAGATTAAAGTAATAACTTCTAGGAAAGGGTGGGAGAAAACATACTACAATAAATCTATTTGTAATGGTATTTGGGTTCCAGCAACTGCTTTCATTGTTCTCAAGTGGCTTACATATAAAACAATACATTTGATGTATGATTTCAATTCCTTATGGAAAACTGTTCTATCTACAAGCAGCCTGTCAAACAGAACAACAAATATAGGTTAGTACTCTGAAGAAAAGCAGCACTTTAAAATATAAGGTAAGGACACTGGGGTTTTTTCCCCCTTAAAGGCAGTTTGAACTCTTGATAATCAAGGCTTGAGTAATCTTAGACGATGAAGTGAGGACTAAAAGAGGTTGCCACATTGACAAGTAATTCCAAAGCACTAACATTAGCATCTTTCAAGATTAGAATTTATATTTCCATGTATGTGCGTGATCTAAAACAGCACTGATTCTTCCATTAGTGGGAAGCTGAGATACACAAATAAGCACTGCGGAGAGGGGGGTGATGAAGCCATCAAGGGAAAGCATGGCACCAACCAGCAATTGGAGAACATAAGTTGTTCTCCCCACCTTCCCGAGATGGAGATTTACCTCCATGTTGGGGGTGGGGATGTGTGCTTTTGAATAGTGGGACATTGTTGCCATTTTTAACCACACTGTACAAAGACCAAACAATTACTGAATGGATAAGTTTCCCAATATGAGGCAATGTACAGAGTATCTGTTTTTCCCTGTGGGAAAATAATTACCCCAAGACTATTTACACAGCAACTAGTAATTATAATACACTTGTCTCTAGTGTTTTCTTCTTACTGCTCATGGCACTGATCTAGGCTCATAGATTTGTACTACGACCCTTTGGTCTGTGTCTTATGGTTTATGATCTAAGCCTAGTTATGTTATTCTGGTTTGGTCTGAGTTCTATGCTCAGGCAGTTCAGGTTTCATCTCCATATTCTTAAAAGAAGTTCATCCACACAATTATATTTAAATATTTCAAGTCGATAGATAACTGTAACATGTAGAAAATATATATGTATATCTATCCGATTTCAGTAATGCTTGCTCATGAAAGCTTTTAAAAGAGGGCCCCACTGTATAAAATTATCAATCTCTGTCAGGAGCAGTTAACAGCCTGCCTTGAGAAGGCTGATTAAAACAAAAGGTCACAGCAAACATCCGTGCTCCAGAGACTTTTGCAGATAGGAGTGTAATTAAAATGTAACTCTAGCTGTGGCGTGTTTTCCGTGTCAGCGTCTTTTCCAGCAGGGAATGGGGCAAATGGCTTCGTGAACTCAAGCTGCCACAGCAGAAGCAGCAAGGAAACCCATCTGACTAGGGAAGCTAATAGATAGCCATCAGTGTTATCACCTCCCTGTATGCTGGCACCCAAACAGCTCCCCCCCCCGCCGCCATCCTCCTTTTCTTCTGTGTTATTCTTTCTTCTTTCCCTTCGGTTCATGCTCTGTCCTTCCCTTTTGTTCTGGTAGAGATAAGATGTATAAATTATGAGTAGTTGACAAAGTAGACTCCAGTGCCTGAGGCAGCTCATCAATCATCTTCCACATGTCAACAGGTAATTGATGTGAACCCTGTAGGCGCATCCCCATCAGGTTAAAAAAGGAGGGAGGGTGGAATTCAATTTGCTGCCATGATCTGAGCAGCTGATCTGTACTTAACATTCTTTTAAATTTAGAAATCATTAAAAAAAAAAACACTCTTAGTGCCCAAAGGATATTCTAGTTTGTAAGGAATTGGCTGCACTGCTGAAACGCATCCCAAAGCCCTCCTCCCACCCAATGCCTTATTATTATTTCTTTATTATTTTACAACAAATTTCTGAGAAAGTCTCCATCAAAAGGCAGGCATAGACCACCCAGTAACTGCTGGGAGGAGGTGAGGAACTGACTTTCTGCTTTACTGAACCTTAACATCAAAGGCGTTGGCTGCCAAGCAATTATCTGTCAAGTGAATCAGGATCCAGCCCATTGACATGAGAATAACAACTAGAAAGAACTTCACTGCATGTATTATCTTATTTGATTCTATTTAAATATCTTTGTGGGTTGTACGGTAATCTCCAAAGCTTTGAAAACTGGAATCAACAAAAATTACTACAACTAAAGAAAAAAAAAATGAGAAATTGAGAAGCCATAGGCAAGTCCACGACCTAGTTCTGTGAGGTCTAACAATAGCTTGTTTGCAAAGTTACATTAAAGATTTCAGTATGAAATGTTGTACATGGCAGTACTTAATGTAACTTGGAATACATTTAAACTAAATGTTCCATATCTGGAAAAAAAACACAGATCCCACTGGCCATGAAGAACTGTTCTAAAAAGCTGCAAGGCCTCAGTCATACCTCCGGGGACAAGCACAGTGGGGAATTCAGGAGGTATCTGGTCCTCAGTACCCCACATGATCCCCAGACCTTCCCCTACCCTCATGCGCTTTTTTTTAAAAAAAGGTGGAGCCTCAGAATTGCAAATTCATCCCCAGAAGTCACAGTTGGTATGATTTCCCTCTAAACACAATTCCTCCCAAGAAATTATTTTATTCTTCAAGGCCCTTTGCAGAAACCAAGGTATTTCTATGTTTTTCATTTTTCCATTTTAAAAAATTAGTAATATATTTCTTTTGTCCTTGTGCCTCCCAAGGCAATATACAAACTCAAAACCAGTGTCATATCATCCAAAATCAATATTAAAACTCAACAATTCTGAACAGTAAAAGGTTTTGTGGCCTACCTAATAGCAGGTCACAAGGGGAGTAATCTGAATTCAATAAGCAAGGTGTAGCCACAAGTTCCATTTTCCCACCATCTTGGTCTCTCTTGGAAGTGAGCAAAGCCACAAGGTTTCTGAAGAAGACTGTAAATTTGGGTCAGGTTCATATGGGAGGAGATGATCTTTCAGATATTCTAACCCCTAGTCACCCAGTTTTTTATTGGTAGGATCATGTTTTAATGTTTTAATCGTTTAACTTAATTTTTAAATCATATATTGTTTAATTTATCTTTTAATATTTAACTTATTGTGTTTTTAAATTGTGTGAATTTTAATGTTGTGAGCCGCTTTGGGTCCCTCGTTGGGAGAAATGCGGCATATAAATAAAACAACAACAACAACTACTACTACTACTACTACTACTACTACTACTACTACTACTACTACTACTACTACTACTACTAATAATAATAATAATAATAATAATAATAATAATAATAATAATAATAATAATATGGAATTAGGCCTGAAACAAATTCAGAGCTAGCACTGATTTAGGACCAGTGTAATATAGTCTACAAAATGCATATCTCAAAGCAAGCTGGCCAGGTTTTAAACTATTAACACACTGGCTCCAATCCTATTACCTATTACAGTAAGTCACAACTAGAGTAGGCCCAATAAATCAGTGGAATTTACAGAGGAGTTGACTCACCAAATCCCCACTGATTCATTGGGTCTACTCTAGTTGTGACTTACCACACTAAAACAAGAAGATTTCAGCGAGTATATGAGAGTTTTTGAAGTGGTTATTACATATGCACAGAAGTTTCATGTTCCTGAATGTCAGAGTGTGTCATGTTCATGAAGAATGTTGCCAACATATGGGAAAAGAATTGTTAGAATTACGTAACACAATGTTTATCCTATTGTAACAGTTCAGATTGACTCTCTAGATATAATTTTAGATCATATATTGCAAAATAAACATGAATGACTGAAATCTTACATTTCTAAGAGGATTCCCTTGGGAAAACAGTGTGGGGGGGGGAGCATTCATACAAAACAGCCCTTTATATTTCAACCAAGAGGGAGGATATTATTCCATGATTACTTTTCACAGGGAGCCCCTCAAGGTGGTGATAAAAAAAAAATGGCATTGTTTTTCAAATACACTCTTGAACTAATCTTGATATACTTCACCTATAGCGTAGCTTATTTTAATGCATATCGTCAGTAGACAGCCATCTGTAATTAATTACTAAGCATAAAAGAGCATCCTGTGAACCCAGTTTCCTTTTAAGAAATGTCTACAGGCATTGCAACCTATGTGAAAATGACACTCCTGTTCCACCACCAATTGTTGCCTAGTCACTTTCACCCCATGTTATCTGCTTGAGTAAACAATTAGATTCTGTTAGTTATTTTGAAACATTTTGCATGTTGCCGCTAGCACCCTTCAGTACTGTGGAGAATGGCAGTGCTCAGCTCCTAACAGGTACAAGGAAAACAAGAGATGCTGAAATTTCGAGCAGCTCTTGGTTCATTGGTTGTAACAATCTGCAAGCTAAATTCAAAATAATAGTTCTGATCTTTATAACCTTTCCAACTCTGGGAGCTGCACAAAGGTTGGAAAAATTATATGCTTGATTTACACTTCCCAGAACCCCTCCAACTCCAGTAGTCTAAAAATGTAACTTTCCAGGCTCTGCCACTGGCCAGTGTAGAACAGTTCTTTCTGGATCATTTTATAACAGTAGAGCACATCCTTTGCTTCCCAAGATCTCAGGTATCTCCTATCGAAAGGATATCAGGCAGCAAAACCAAGAAAGACCTTGTTTGAGAAGCCGGAAAGATGATGCAGTAAAAGGAGAGAATATTTGGTGAAGTGCAAGAAACTATCAGAATGCTGTAGGACTGAAGATCTGTCTTATCCAGCACTCCAGCAACGGCCAACCAGATTAATCTGGGATGCTTACAACCAGGACGTGTATACAATATCTCTATTGCCTTTATCTGTTCTATTTTAAACTGTTGGCTTGAGATTCTATATCTGTGTTGTTTTGTGTATGGATTATGATTTGGCATTTTGTCTGAACTGTCTCGAACATAGGATGGGGTGGGAGCATATATAATGTTATTTATATATAACATAAATAGTTAGATGAAAGATTGAGTCTTCCCCTGTTTAACAATAAAGGGCATTATGTGTGGCTGGTCCCATCTACAGACTCCTGTCACTGTTAATATCAATATTTGCTGGTACAACAGAAACCAATGCTTATGCAGTTATCATTGACAAGGTCTACAGAGAACTTTTGTTTAGCCTGAAGAAAAGTCTAATTAAAGTTCTCTAGCCTTGAGTGCATTATGCTGTTTGCCAGAACCAGCCTGGCTGCTGACAACTTGAATCTCCTCTTTGGCCCGGAGAAGAGATGGGCTTTCTTTCTTTTTTTTATTTCGTTTGATGTGGAAACTTTAATGTAGCTGCCACTTCCAACACATTTTATAGATCTTGAGATTTTTTTTTGATTTTTTTATTTTTGCTTGTTCCCACTGGCAATTTTTTCTTATGACAACAAGTATTCTAAGTTGGACATAACCTTAGAAAGTCTGGAGCCCAAGACTCATTAACTCTCTCTTATTTTTTTGGTCAGAAATTATGTGGGCAGAAAACCAGAATAACAGGGGAGCGCATCTGTGTGTATCACTGGATGACATGCACTTGAATGTAGGACCTCAGTTCATTGAATTATTGAAAATAATTGTCCTACCTTTCTTTCAATGCCAAAATAGACAACAACATCCTGTAAATAGAATGTGCCACTGTACATTTCTGTGGTTCTTGATGGCCCCTTTCTGCTGCTACAGAAAGGGGCCATCAAGGGGGTTACAGAGGTGGATTCACATTTTTCCTGTAAAACACCAAGATGCAGATGTAGTGCATACCTTGTTTCAGAGCAAAATTGTGTTGGGGTGGGAGGGTGTAGCCCATACCCATCTGGTATCATCTATAACTATTTTAAACACCTATTATGTTGGTTCAACTGTTATTCTGTTGTGTTTATTTTTTACTATTACCTGTTCATTTATTTGGCATTCAGTTTTTGTAAAATTGTACAAAACCTTATGAAAACTTTTTTTAAAAAAAAAGATCAGATATTAGCCATTATTGCAGCAATGGAACAGCAGGAGTGTAGACAATAAAATAGAACAGGTAAAATGGGAAAGGAGAAGGCAGCCAGAAAACAAGACCCTTTCCATGTCAATGTGCTAGAAATCAGGTTAAGTCTTTGTATGGGGAGACAGTTCAGGATTTTGACAGGAGAAAGGCTAATTTTTTAAAGGCAAGGAAGATCATGGTGTTCTGCCAAGATGTTCAGATCTTGGTTCCTATCTTTTACAGTGAATAGGTTCCAGGTTTGTTACTGTGGTTGGCTCAAGGTACAAAGTAATTCACTACCAATATCCTGGTACTTGCTGTGGTGCCCAAGCCTCCCTAATGAGCGCTTAGCACTCGGTCAGAGAGTTCGACAGGCCACTTACCTACCATCTTTGCGCTGAGGCAAGTCCCAAGACCTCAGCAGTGCGTAGCGTAAGCCCCTTGAACAAGTCTGACCTTAAAAAAACACTTTACTTTTACCCAGTACTTTGCAAGTACTGACACATGGGCTTTGTGATTCCCTAGAACTCACGACAGCTCAGTTAGGTAGGACTCTTAAAGATAGCTAGTTTGTGGCCCTCTCCACTCCCTGGATTTAGCCAGACCCTGCTGTTCAAGAGACCAGTCCTTTGTAAGAATTTTTATAATTATTTTTATTAGAAAAATAGAGTTTCATAGAATCAGTTTATATTGCTCAAGCTTTAGCATAAGGAACATATTCAAAGATTATTACAGTTAAATAAAATAACTAATCCCCATTAAAATAAAAAATATTACTAAGCTGGGCTAAGGTGGGCTAGCCCCACCTCCTTCTTTCTCTTTACTTACATTCTCTCTCTTTCAAACCACATGCTCAAACCATCAAGTTCTTTCTCTCTCCCATCATCATGGAATTGAACTTCTCCCACATAACCCATCATCCATTTTCTACATTCTCTAACTCCTCCCTTTTTCTTGACACTTCATGGCCATTAACCAATTAGCCTCAAAGAGCAGTAACACCTTCCTCCGCCCTCAATTCCCATGGAAATCCAGGTGTTTTATCTCTTCTCCAATTAGCTCTGAATGTTGAGTCTTCCACGGGCCTCATTGTTCGACCTTCAGCTTTATCTCGAACCACGCTGTACCGGTCTTCAGAAAAACACTCTCATAGCACTTAGAAAAACACATTCCAATGTCTCTCAAATCATCTTCACACAGAACCTGTCTGACTCCACCTTACATTTCTCTGACTACATATCCCACACTGCTTCAACTCCATCACACTTGCCAACAGAGCACATTAACTATTTCTGTGCAAATGCATTGTCCAGAAAAATGTGCACAATGATTGCATTACAATATTTCTTGAAGGGCAGGAAAAAATGTAAATGTTCATATAATAATCACAAAGGGAAAACTACAGCAAGCACAATTTTATTTTATAGCGTGAACAAAAGAAATTTTTATAAAATGATTGCATTTACTGTTGTTTGTGCCCCTCTGGAGCCTACTAAAACTTTAAGGTTACAAGGAAAGATTTCCAGTGCCATCAGTAAATGCAGCTGCCATGAAAAAGTTATGTTTTAAATTATTTTGCAGATGGCTAGCAAGCTGAGTGCACATCCATCTGCTGGAGCAGTATGTTCTCACAGTCTTCAATTTGACCCGCACCTTCTAGATTTAAAGTTCATTTGGACAGACGGGTGGGTCCCCCTACTTATTGAGAGGAGTCCACATCAACATACTGTATTATATAATGTACAACCCAGTTCTGAGAACCTGCTGTGCCAGCAACACAGCATACACAGGAACTGATGAACCAAACAGTCAGTGCAATAAAGTACAGTCCCCCATTGGTGTCACAGAAAGAAGAAGCTATTCAAGAGTCCCTGCTGATATCATTCCTCTTTTTCAGTAACACTATAATGCATATTGTTTGATATTTTCATTAACCACTCTCAAGAGCCAATGTGGCTAGAGGAAAGATATTACTTGCATCACATCCAACTGAAGAAGGTAGAGTAAGAGCTGGTTTTCTTGTAAATGGAACTTCCATGCAGACACCTTGTGTACGCTTTGTGAGATTCCCAGAGGTATCTGGACAGTCACCGTGAGGGTATGTGGGCCAGAGAGCAGAATTTGTGGCTGTGACAGTGTGAGATTGGGTTGTGAAGGGCAATGATTTCTCTTTCCTATCTGCTGCATGATGGTGGTGGTGGTGGTGATGACAATGAATGTGATAATAGAAACCAATTTTTTTCTCAACTTTTTTCGAGTCGCAACCCCCTTTTATAATTGCCAAGTGACCTGTGACCTCCCGCCCCACCATCAGTTGTTTTTGCTGGTAGGTTTCACGTGTCTCCTTATAAAAATAACTCAGGACCATCCCTGCAGGTCTGACGTTTCCAGTAGCAGGTCATAATCCACCTGCCCTTCCAGAGCGAACGGTCTGAAACTTCCCAGATGAATGATTTTGCTGCTTCTGCTGGTGTCACTGTTGCCACCATCACCACCACCACCTCTCTGATGACAGCCCAAAGAATCAGACTTTACTGGCCTGGGTGGTATTTAATAGAAGTAGGCCACAAACAAGGCTGCTCTCCAACTTCTTTCTGCCTGCTCCAGCTAGCCATGAAAGAGTTACCGAAACAGCTGCAGCACAAACACTGCAGAACTGTTTTATTTTCCTTCTCCTTTCTCCCCTTCTCCTCCCCTGGCAAGCAGAGAAGGAAAGGGGGGCGGGGGGCGGGATGAAACCAGAAAGGAAGATTTGAGTGAGAAAGCACAGGAGGCAATGGCATGGGCACACCCTTTGGAAGAATACTGGCCATTCTTCCTTGAGCCATAAGGCTCAAGCCTCACACCCTGCCCTACAGAACGGCTCCATTTGGTTTTGCCTGCACCTTGCACCCTGCCATTCTGGATTGTACAGCCAGAGCCACAGCAACCCCCCCCCCCCGAAAAATACTCACAGGTTGGGAACCCATGATATAAACTAGTGCCTGTGTAGGTCTGAAGATATTTTTATTTATTTTTTATTTATTTAACTTATATGCCGCCCACACTACCCAAAGGTCTCTGGGCGGCTTACAACATTTAAAATACAATAAAAGGACAAAACAATTAAAATGCAATTAAAATATATACTCTAAAAATTGCCATCAGGACCCACAGCTGATATTATTTCAATTAAAAGCCTTCTGGAACAGGAAGGTTTTGACCTGGCGCCGAAATGTCATCAGCGTCGGCGCCAGACGAATCTCAGTCGGGAGGGCATTCCATAGTCTGGGGGCAGCTGCCGAAAAGGCCCTTTCTCTACAAGCCATCCCTCTTACCTCCTTGAGGGACGGCTCTTTCAAAAGGGCCCCCTGGCTAGATCTTAACTGCCAGGTAGGTTCATATGGAAGGAGGCGGTCTTTTTGTGTGTATATAGTTGCCTGTTTTTGGAATAGATTGAATCCCTTGTTGCCCTGTCTCTGCCATTTTGGAGTAGTTTTAAAGGATTCTTTAAGGTTTTTGGAATGCCAGAAATCAGGAAACAAGAATGGGCAACCTGAAAGAGGTAAAATGAAAGGACTGGTACATGAATAAATACAAAAATGGAAGAGGCACCCTCTGAAAGAATGCAAAATGACAGAAATGCAAACATTTTTGCTCTGTATATCCCGAAGGCAAATGGCCCAGCTTGCAGCCCTTTAATCAGAAAGTATAGTTATACTTCACCGTGTTCAACAACTGGAAGCACTAAGCTGGGTTAAACCTTAAAGCACCACCAGTATGGCTGCATTCTGTGGGGAAAAAGCAAACCTTAATGGGTAAAAGTAAATAGTTTTTTCCATGCTCTGGTCAAAAGGTTAAAATTAGTTTTTTTAAAAAAGAGGTATTTGGTTCTGCCTGCATAGTACAGGGAAGGTGCATGGAAGCCATTTTGCACACTCTCTTATAACTGGGGATGTAGCTGTGTTCAGCAGTAAACGATCACATTCAAACTCATGTTAAGTAGGAATCAGTACACCCCTGCCATCATTTAAAGTGCCTCTGAGGAATCCCAAATAAAGATCAGCTGTGCTAGTAGGTCTTTCCTGACATTTTCTTAGTCACATCCTACAGCAGAAGCCATGGTCCGCAGAGAGCTTCCAAAGCATCAGAGGGATCTCATTGTTAAAAGATATCAGTCAGGAGAAGGGTACAAAATAATTTCCAAGGCATTAGATATACCATGGAACACAGTGAAGACAGTCATCATCAAGTGGAGAAAATATGGCACAACAGTGACATTACCAAGAACTGGACGTCCCTGCAAAATTGATGAAAAGACTAGAAGAAAATTGGTCAGGGAGGCTGCCAAGAGGCCTACAGCAACATTAAAGGAGCTGCAGGAATATCTGGCAAGTACTGGCTGTGTGGTACATGTGACAACAATCTCCCGTATTCTTCAAATGTCTGGGCTATGGGGTAGAGTGGCAAGAAGGAAGCCTTTTCTTACGAAGTAAAACATCCAAGCCTGACTAAATTTTGCAAAAACACATCTGAAGTCTCCCAAAAGCATGTGGGAAAAAGTGTTATGGTCTGATGAAACCAAGGTTGAACTTTTCGGCCCTAATTCCAAAATATATGTTTGGCGCAAAAACAACACTGCACATCACCAAAAGAACACCATGTCCACAGTGAAGCATGGTGGTGGCAGCATCATGCTTTGGGGCTTTTTTTTCTTCTTCAGCTGGGACAGGGACCTTAGTCAAGGTAGAGGGAATTATGAACAGTTCCAAATACCAGTCAATATTGGCACAAAACCTTCAGGCTTCTGCTAGAAAGCTGAACATGAGGAGGAACTTTATCTTTCAGCATGACAACGACCCAAAGCATACATCCAAATCAACAAAGGAATGGCTTCACCAGAAGAAGATTAACATTTTGGAATGGCCCAGTCAGAGCCCAGACCTAAATCCAATTGAATATCTGTGGGGTGATCTGAAGAGGGCTGTGCATAGGAGATGCCCTTGCAATCTGACAGATTTGGAGCATTTTTGCAAAGAAGAGTGGGCAAATATTGCCAAGTCAAGATGTGCCATACTGATAGATTCATACCCAAAAAGGCTGAGTGCTGTAATAAAATCAAAAGGTGCTTCGACAAAGTATTAGTTTAAGAATGTGCACACAGATACAACCATATTATTTCAGTTTTTTATTTTTACTTCCCTCCACCTAAAAGATTTCAGTTTGTTGTTCAACTGAGTTGTGCAGTTCATAGGTCTCATTAAAGGTGGAATAAGTTCTGAAATGATTTATCTTTGTCTCATTTTTTTACATCACAGACACGTGACATTTTAACAGGGGTGTGTAAACTTTTTATATCCACTGTACGTGTGTACTTAGTGATGTTACTCACTCACATTTATTTATTTATATGCCATTCTTTTCTTCAGAGAGACTCGGAATGGCACACAACACATAACAATACAATACGTTGTAAACCACTGCTTTCCCAAGGGCTGGTCTTTCCCAGTCCTGTTAATCACAATAAATCTGTTTGGCGATATTAGGAATTAAAGAGTTTTACTTTACTCAGTTGCTGCCTTCTCTGATATTTACATGCCACCTGGAAACAAAATAGTAAAGGTAAAGGTTCCCCTTGACAATTTGTCCAGTCGTGTCTGACTCTAGGGGGCGGTGCTCATCTCCGTTTCCAACCCATAGAGCTAGCGTTTGTCCAAAGACAATTTTCTGTGGTCACGTGGCCAGCGCGACTAGACATGGAATGCTGTTACCTTCCCACCGTGGTGGTACCTATTTATCTACTCGCATTTTTTGCATTTTGCATGCTTTCGAACCGCTAGGTTGGCGGGACATAAAATGTCCAAATAAAATGTCACCATTTACAATAAAGTAAGTCAGGCTTCAAGAATCAACACACATCCTCTGCTAGTTTCTCTACCCTTTTGACTTAAGCAGTCAGCTGCCTATAGTAAGTAAACACAGTGAAAGAGAACTATACTGTTCTGCAAGAATTGCTTTTTTAAATATGGCAAAAAACCTGAATCTGATACATGATGCAAGAAGATCATTAGAGCATGCACTGGAAAGCTTGCTTCAAGTTCTGTCTACTCTTGAGTTTAAATTGCAGGCAACAACATATGTTTAGAATGAAACTTGGGAACTATAAATGACCCATCTCTCATGTCATTCAGCGATATTAATCTGAGTTTGCACAACTAATCCCACTGTGAGGTTGGCAGCTGCACAGCAGTTCCATTCAGTCATGTTTAGTTCTGCAAGTCAATGATCCCAAGAATAAAAAGGCTGAGGGCACCCCATGGCATTCATTCATGTCCAACTTCAATTGCAGTCTGTGGCCTTTATTGTTTATATGTAAGCAATTCATAAGGCAGAGGCAGGTTAAGGATTGCAGCAGAGCAGCTAACTACCTGCATGGGTGGGGAACTCAGATACTTCTGGCTTCTTGTAAGTCACAGATTTTGCAAAGCACCCAGCTGAGTTTGAGATATACATATGATAAACACAGGGGCAAAGCCCCTGGGTGCACTGCCTTTTCTCAGTTACTGTATACTGGTTTTCTTAATGCTTAGTCCCTTTTACAGCTCAAGTCCAGTTTTGCAGCAATGTAGCAACAATATTCCAGGGCCTGAAAACAGTTCAAGGCTACAGAACCTGATAAATGTATCTACAGTGACCCCAATCACAGCACCAGCATCTTACAGGATTTTATTTGTTTTTAAGGAGAAAGGGGTGGAAGATAAGTACATAACAATGGCTAAAACATCTATTTTTTAAAAAACCCATCCATCAATCCTTTTGCACACACTCTTAGTTGTAATTCTCTGTTGAAAGTAATCCAGGTAAGTCTACATTCAGGTAACTGAAATAATACCACTCTCCCCTTCCTCTGTTATCTCCCCCGAGTGGAACTGTAGATTGTAAGCCCCTAGAGGCAGATGACGGTGCTATAAAAACCACCCCATCAGAGACAATAGAAGGTTGCTTTTTGCTTAATTCAGAATGAAGAATGTATTTCATAAGAGCAGGTTCATGACTTTTCTTGACACAAAGGAGACAAAACAAGGGAGAAGAAGATGGCAAGTGTATGTTTTCAAAATACAGTATAGCCAATGCTTACACTGACATCTTAGCCTGTGGCAATTTGTCACTGAGATTTACACCATATGTTTTAGGCTGAGAAGCATAATTAATCATATTTTGGACACTCTTTCTCCACACAGGTCACAGAAGAGGAGTGTACAACTTTTTTCAATACTGAACATCACATATTGCAAATGTATTTTAGGCTATGGAGGTGAAGAATACGGAGAAACATGTCTCCTTCTCTGGGATTTTCCA
Organism: Intellagama lesueurii; assembly: GCA_037013535.1. NCBI lineage: Eukaryota > Metazoa > Chordata > Lepidosauria > Squamata > Agamidae > Intellagama > Intellagama lesueurii. The sequence continues at coordinate 156,377,817 of JBAJHW010000003.1, read as the reverse complement.
AATCCATGCTAAGATATCTCTCTGACACTTCCCTCTTCATCAATGAGATTTCTTGGCTTCCATAAAGAGGAGACCATGCTCTTGGTTTTTCTTCCCTTTTTTTTCTTTCTCCCTTCATTTTTTGCCTGTAGTTTTGCACATGAAACTGCCCAATTTTGCACAGTGCAATGCCCCTTCCATGAAATACTGTGCAGGAAATATGACATTTTGAACAATTGTAACAATTCTCTACAGACTGATGTTCCTTTCAGGAGGAAAAAAAAAAGGTCACGAAACATCCAGGAAATCCTGAAAAATTTCTAAAGGGGGTGGGTGGGTGGGTTGGTGAATTCATGCAGAGGAATCTTTCTGGAAGGAGAAAACAGATTTATTTTTTCCTCTCTCAATTTATCACAGTAAGAGGCACTGCAAGATTCACATGCCTATTCTAGGCCAGGTGAGGCTTACCACTATTCATTGTGAACATCAGTTCCTTGAGCAGGGACACAACAGGTACCTCAGTTCAATCTTGTTTGGATTTCTGTTGTGCTCTATATGTAGAGCTCTCTTTCAAAAATGCTCAGGAATTCTACCAGTGTAGGCATCCTTCAGTCTCAAGAGACTATGGTAACGTGCTCTGAATAGAGGTCTTGGAACAGCATCTAGTGTGGCTTAGAAGGCCAATTTGAGAGTGACAATCCCTTCCACACTGAAGACAAATACAATCTGTCCCCTGTCCAACTCCCTGATTTTGCTGGTTTCAGGACTGCCTCTTTGCCTTGGCCTGCTGAACAAGTGTCTCTTCAAATTGGGAGAGGCCATGATGCACCGCCTGCCTCCAGGCTGAACGCTCAGACGTCAAAGTTTCCCATCTGTTGAGGTCCATTCCTAAGGCCTTCAGATCCCGTTTGCAGATATCCTTGTATCACAGCTGTGGTCTCCCTCTGGGGTGATTTCCCTGCACTAATTCTCCATACAGGAGATCTTTTGGAATCCAACCGCCAGCCATTCTCACAACATGCCCAAGCCAACGTAGACATCGCTGTTTCAGTAATGTATACATGCTAAAAATTCCAGCTCGTTCTAGGACTACTCTATTTGGAACTTTGTCCTGCCAGGTGATACCAAAAATGTGTTGGAGACAACGCATATGGAACGTGTTTAGCTTCCTCTCCTGCCGTGCACAAAGGGTCCAGGACTCACTGCAGTACAGGAGTGTACTCAGGACACAGGCTCTATAGACCTGGATCTTGGTATATGCTGTCAGCTTCTTATTAAGCCATACTCTCTTTGTGAGTCTAGAGAACATGGTAGCTGCTTTGCCAATGCGTTTATCCAGCTCGACATCTAGAGAGAGGATGTCAGAGATCGTTGAGCCAAGGTACACAAAATCATGAACAACCTCCAATTCTTGTGTAGAGATGGAAATAGAGGGAGGTGAGTCCACGCCCTGGCCCATGAATTGTGTTTTCTTCAGGCTGATTGTTAGTCCAAAATCTTGGCAGGCCTTACTAAAACTATTCATAAGTTGTTGGAGCTCTTCAGCAGAATGGGCAACAACAGCTGAATCATCGGCGAAGAGGAAGTCCCACATGCATTTCAGCTGGACTTTGGTCTTCGCTCTCAATCTAGAGAGATTAAAGAGCTTTCCGTCTCATCTAGTCCGTAGATAGACACCTTCTGTTGCAGTTCCAAAAGCGTGCTTCAGCATGACAGCAAAAAGGATCCCAAACAGAGTCGGCACGAGGACACAGCCCTGTTTCACTCTGCTTCGGATGTCAAAGGGATCTGATGTTGAGCCATCAAAAACTACAGTGCCCTTCATTTCCTCATGAAAGGACCTAATAATGTTAAGGAGTCGAGGTGGACATCCAATCTTGAGAAGTATTTTAAAAAGGCCGTCCCTACTAACCAAACCAAAGGCCTTTGTAAGATCTATGAAGGCCACAAAGAGTGGCTGTTGTTGTTCCCTACATTTCTCCTGCAGCTGTCGGAGGGAGAATACCATGTCAGTGGTGGAATTCTAACTGGCTCATGATCCTGCACCAGGACGGTTGACTGGGGCCGGTTACACAGACCATGTGACACTGACACTGCAACAACTTCATTGAATGCAATTTTGTTTCCAGGCACAATTCTAAGTGTTAACTTTGACTTACGCAATCACATACATCTTGGCACCAGGTTACCAGATGGACTGCCTATCCCCACATCAACTGGTGCAACTAGCAAGTTCCTTCCAGCTTCAACACACATATTGGTCAAATGGGACATTCATCTTGCCATAAAGTGCAAGCAGGTAGGAATTTACTGCTCCCTATACAGTTTCATATTACAGACCCAGTTATGATGTTCCTAATTACAAAAGGAAGAAAGCAAGCCTAACCACAAACTTTTATCCTCCAAAAGGGGAGTCACATTTGTCTGCAACCATACATATGAGATGATCCAGCCCTTGACAGAAGAAAAGTTCTCTACATTTGCTTTATGCGCTACGTATATGGTAGAGTGTTAATCATCATCTCTATCAGAAAGGCGGCCTACACACATTGCAACTTGCCCATAAAGCACAGCCCATCAGCTATGTTTACTAGCTCACCAGGGGTATAATAAAAATTTTCTTTCTTTCTTTCTTTCTTTCTTTCTTTCTTTCTTTCTTTCTTTCTTTCTTTCTTTCTTTCTTTCTTTCTTTTTTTCTTTCTTTCTTTCTTTCTTTCTTTCTTTCAAATCTGTCTGGGAATAACATAACAGGCCACAATACATAGTGTACTATGTTTAACACAAATTCTCACAGATTAAAAAATTGCACTGAAATGTAAGCTTTGGTTGATTAATCTATGTATTATACTAGCTAAAGCTCATTAGACAGAAAGAAAAGAAATATTAAAAAAGACAAAAGTATTGTGGCACCTATTTTAATGCAAGCTTTCATGGACCTTCTTAGCCCACTTCGTCAGACATATGAGGTCAAAATAGGTCCATGAAAGTTTACATTAAAATACAATAGTTAATCTTTATGGCACCCTAACACTTTTGCCTTTTTAAATTTTCCTTTTGTTTTCGCCTGATATGCTTGCACAAACTAATATGGCTACTTCTTTGAAAACTGCAACTAGTTAAAGTTTGTTATATTAGTAGATGTATATTGCTGTGTTACATACTATTAAGTTGTTTCCAACTTATTATGATCCAGACAGGATTTTCTGACGTATGAGAGACATTCAAGAAGTGGTTGACCACTGCCACTCCTCCATTGACTTTCTATTGTCAAGCGGCATTTGAATCCAAGTCTCCTAAGTCCTAGTCAGGTGCTCTATCCACTGTGTCACAGCAGCTCTCCATCAATACATACAGACTAACCAGAACAAGGATGACATTTCAAATATATATCAAACAATGTTTGGTAACTATACTTTGAAAACATTGAAAAAAGGTCACCATAAGTTGAATTGACTTGGCAGCACATGATAATAATAATAAATATTTCTGAAAAACAAAAATGTTGGGGTAGAAATTGAAGCTCAGATGATATAGAGATATAAGGAGGACAACAGGTATGTGTACCCTTGTCATTGTTTTTCAGTCTGTGCTCTGAGAATATATTTGGAGAATCATTTGCTGATTCAATGACAATGCATTGTCAACTGAGAGGTTATCAACAAGATCTGATATGCACATGATACAGTACTAGCTGACAAACAGATGGTCTGTAAAGATTACTCAGTACAGCCAGTGAACTAATGAAAACAGTAAAAAAAAAACACCAATGTTAAGAAACTGTGGCAATCAATGAAAAGCAAGCAGCCAAAGAAATACAGTTAGACAGAAGTTTGGTGCGTTGAGAAATACAAGTACCTTCAAACTGGTTGAGTGAACAGTGGAATCATACTGTAGCTATAGAGTAAAAATCAAACAGAGGTAGCCCAGAGCAGCTTCTTTAATGTAAATAATTTTGTAGATCTTCCTCATCAAATGCAAACAAGAAGACTGCATCCCCAAGGGACTTAGAGTGAAAAACCTTTTACGATTCACATCGATCCACTTCTAAAACTCCCACTTTCATGGCACCTTTCTTATATTTCAGCACAGGAGGGGATGCATCTTCCAGTACATTTTCATTGCTTGAATTTTCCCAAGATGTTAGACTTGCTGTTTATGTAGACTTCATCGCCACTACACTGAAGTTGTCAAGAGACACATATTGTTTTTAATTCTGAGAAATGTTGGAGGAGGTCAGGTAAGGTATACTATTTGTTTACAGTGAGAGTTGATCCACCTGTCTGAAGATATGTCTCACTGGACCTCCTTCTTCATCTTACCACTTGCCATTCAGGCCTAGAGTGGTCTGAAGCTTCAATCATAAGGCTTCTCTGAAGTTTCCATCATAAGGCCTACCTTAAGTAGCTATTTAAAGGGCACCTACATAGGCAAGGAAATATCTGGAGGGGATGCTGGCTATTCCTACTTTGTATCAATCTCATTTAGTGCATTTCTATGCCTCTACTTTCACTTTTTTTATTCAAATCACTGCTTTTGCATTTAGAAATAAAATAAAATAGTTTTAACAAATACAGTACTATCACTGGATTTGTCCTATTGCTTTTTTTTCTGGCAGCATACAACAGTCCAAATATGGGAGGGATTGCTTTATAGACAGACTCTCTAAAGGAAGCCACAGGCTTGAGTTTACAAGAGCTGAGCAGGATTGTTGAGGACAGGCCATTTTGAAGATCACTCATTCACAGCATCACCATAAGTTGGAGGTGACTTGATATCTAACATAACACATAACAACAGCACACAACAATACACTGTCGCTCTAGCATTGAAATGTCTAAGAATGAATGCTAAATGGTGTCATGCTTACATGGGAAAGCTTGGTTTGCAGAGCACAGTACTACTCTGTGTAGTGTTTTTTGAGCTTTCTGCACCCTGGAACCATTTGTACATTGACGTATATGATATGGAACCACTGTCAATTGCAGATAATTCTGGGCACACCCTGGGATGGGGATGCACAATCAGTTTGCACAGAATGTGGGGCAAACTTCTTGGCTTTCCATGTTGCTTTACAAAAACTGAGAAGGCAGCCTAAAACAGATGGAACATGCACCAATCCTTCTGCAGCAACATCTGTAAAAACAGCAGTGGTGGCTCATGCATGCAGCCTTTCAGGAAAGCCTGCCTACCCTTACCAGTGTTTTCACTGTAGACTCTCCTATAAGCTTTCAAGTAAAATTCCAAGTGTTCACAAAACCCTTCTGTAGTAGACCAATCTCCAGGTGACATTGCATGCAAGACTGTAAAGCATCTGTATCTCAAGAGCAACTAGTAGCCTGCACATCTCACCTGTGATACTCCTGGTTTTCAGTACCTCCACTAACTCTTTTGAAAGTTACTGAAACAACTAAAGTCAGCTTGCTTTCACCCAGTCATGTTTTCCTTGGTGGAGATGTGACACTGCCTCCTAAAAACCAACTCAGAAATGCAGGATTGTACTATAAAACAGATGAGGCTTAAATGTACCCATTTTTAAAAAATGGCTCCCCTCCCTCCAAAAAACTGTAACAACTCTATCAGTGAATGAATGCTATATTCTATGATGATGATGAGTTTGGTACTTTGCAGTTGTCATGCTTTCTGTACTTTCTGTGCAAGGTTGTTTGTTGATAGTATGCAGCTTCAGTTTACTGGTCCTCATCGTGTCCATTACAGCCTTCAGACATTGGTCCAGCAACTGCAGAGTTTAAGGCAACCCCAAATGATAAGGAGAAGTAAAGCTGAGTGTCTTATCATATTGAGGGCACCGAACTCCAAAATTCCTAACGACATCTCCCTGTGACTTCATGTGGATATTAAACAACATGGGGGAATAGAATGGAACCTTGTGGCAACTCACAGCTTAATTGCCATGGGGCTAAGCGGAAGTCCCCAAATGCCAGTCTTTGCAACTGGTAATGCAGTGCACCCCACTCCCATTCCACGAAGCCTATCCAAGACGATACCATGATCAATGGTATCAAAAGCTCCTGAGAGATCCAAGAGAATTGATGGCTTGGGACCTACATATTTGAGGCAGTGCCTCTTCCTGTATAAACCTTTCCAGTCACTAAGATCTGCTGAGGAGTCCCTTCTCTGTGTCCCATGACTGAAAACAGTTTGTTATTTGGAGTCACGGGAGGACTTTTTTTTGTTTATAGGTTGTAGAATGCCCTTCCCTTAGAGGCTTGATTGGCACCAGCATTGGCATCATTTTGGTGCCAGTTCAAGATGTACTTATTTATTAGAACCTTTGGGGGTTGAGGATTGGGGCTTGTGCAGGTTTTAGTGCAATGTTTTTAATGTTTTTAATATCTTAAGTGTTTTAATTTTGTGTTGCTTGATTTTAAGTTTTTAAATTGTTTTATACAGCTTTGTAGCCCACCCTGAAGTCCTGTAATATAGGGCAGGCCAGACATGTTTAAATAAATAAATAAATAAATAAATAAATAAATAAATAAATAAATAGGGCCACATCTCCGTCTTTAGCCCAGAGCAGTGCATCAAGGCTGTTTCAGTACCAAACCCTAGCCTGAAACCAGACTGAAACGGGTCCAGATAATCAGTTTCCTCCAAAATGTCTGAAACTGCCCAGCTATCACATGTTTAAGCAGTTTGCAAAAAAGGAGGATATTTGCAATAGGATGGTAGTTATCACATACTTCTGGATCAAGAGGCCCCCTTCAGGAAAGGGTGCACCACTGCCTCTTTCAAAGGAGAAGGCACTATCCCCTGCTGCAATGAGGCATTTACCACCTCCTGGATTTACCCAGTCAATCCAACTCTACTAGGTCTTATCAGCCATGATGGACAAAGGTCAAGCATACATGTGGTGGGAAACAGATTCAAGCATCTAGCTCATTAGGCTGTCACGACTGAAACTAAATAACTAAAAAAAAAATGATTAGACAGTTCACCTCTCAAGATATTTATGGCATCAATTTCCGAGTGAATTTCTCCCCCAAATGCCTAGCAAATTTCTCACAGCAGGTGACTAAGAATTCCACTCCTAGCATTTTTGAGCCCAATTCCAGCAAGCTGTTTACCACTTGAAACAATTTTGCTGGGCAGCAGGTGGAGGATGAGATAACATTGATAAGGTAAAACTTTTTTGCCCTCTTAACTGCAGCACAGTAGGCACACCAAAGAGTCCTCCCTAGTCTCCTATCATACGGGCCTCAAGACTTTTACCACCTACACTCTACTATTGTTCAGCTTGTTTAATCACCGGTAGGTCTTCTATAAGCCAACGGGAATTATGGGCTCCACTACACTGGAGTGAGTGGGCACTTGGGAGCGATTGTATCAACTGCCTGTTCTATCTCACTATTGCACAGGGAGACCAAGGCCTGCACTGAATCCTCAGCCCTGCCAGTCAGAAAATCACCCAGAGCACTCAAGAATCCTTTAGATATCTACAGAGATTTCTTAACTAACAGCAATTTGTGTCTAAACATTATGCTGTGCTTGTGCAACAGGATTTCAGCCATTATGTTATAGTAGACTATACTATGTGCCTGAGTTATGCTAACATACTACTACTAACATACTACTATGCAGGTTTGCCTGCCCATCCACCCTGCATAAAATTCCTGCAGACATTTTTCTGTACATAGCTTTAAGAGGGTTTTCGTGGTTCAGTTTCTCTTTTCTCCTAGAAGCTGTGCTAGGGCACAGTACAGTATTTCCATCTCGCTCTCACTCTCTCCCTCACCCTCAGCCTTGGAACTCAGGCTGTATGCTGTGTGTCTTCACAGAAGTTAATAATAATAAAGCTCCTTCTTATGAAGATGCCAGTCTCTCTCATGTGTTGCTGAAAGAGCAGAGCTCAGAGCCTAAGGGTCAACCGCAAGCTAAGCATGTGAGTTCATCTGTATTAACCATGTCCTTGGCCTCCCTCCTGTAATCCCAAGAGCCTACACATACAGGGGGAGGGACAGAAAAAGTGGGAGGGAGGGAGAGAGGAGAATGAAAGTGAGGGAGCACACAGTAGGTCCTTGCTTTCTTCTCCCAAGTGTCCTTTTTAAAGAATCAGGATTTTTTTTTTCTCTCTTCTGTAAAGCTGTGTGATAAAATAAATCACCAGTCTGCTCTTGACCTTTGGCAGTGAGTTAATTTATCCTGCTGTCAAAATATAGTGTAGCATCAAGTGTGCATGCACTGCGTCTCTGTGAAAGGTCTCTGTCTTTCACGTTCATTGGCTCCATGGGACATGCAAATTCATATGCGACTGAGGACACTTGTTAATACAAACTAACAATTTTACATGGGGGGGGGACTGTGGGGCTGTGCTTGCTGGTCCTTCCCCCACTGCAGCATTCTCTCTCACCTTGCTCTCCTATCTTGCATATCGGGAGGCAGTGTCTGAAAAGGGGAGCTTGCTTTAGATCATGGCTGGCAACCCCCTGAGGGCCACACGCTGCAGACACCCATCCTTGGACTTTGGATGCATCCATGATCCCCACCTCCTACTTTTTTCTTACATTTTTTAAATGGTAAAGCCTTCTTATGTTATCCAGTGGCTTTTCTAAAATTGGGGGTATGGGATTCTCAGTGGTGTTGGGCTCTCAAACTATGGTCCAGTTTCTGAAACTTGCAGTTTCAGAACCCACCTAAGCCAAGTGGGCCACAGAGAACATGAGAAGATGGGGCTGGATCAGCAAGTGCAGCCCCACTATTCTCTTAATGTGATTTAATATTGGGAGGGGAAAATGTCCCCACAGGTCCTGTAAAGGGGTCATGGGAGCTTATTAACTTATTTTAATCTTCTTTAAAATGTGATTTACTGAAAAAGGCAAGCACCTACAGTATGTACAAGACTCCATTATGATTAAAGACCAGAACTATCAGCTCCACTTGACAATGTCTGTGATAAGCATGTGACAGTCTTGCTAACTGTCAGGTAAAGTGGGGATATGGTAGTGCGCCACACATGTGCATCTTATCCCCCACTTCCCACATAGACCTCCATAATTTCAGCCATAATGCCTGCACAGATGGATGCTGGATATATCTGTGCAGCCTGTGTTCACCTCTGTGTGATGTGTGACATGCCAAAAATGGGACGTAGTTGTTGCAATCATGTGGTCATGAGTAAGGCAAGCTGGAAGGAAGATCTGCAGGGAACAATACCTGTATCTTGAAGTGAAAAACTATATTTCCATGCAACTTCGATCAGAAAAAGATGACTAACTTCTAATGAAAACAAAACGTTCCTCTTACATCTAGCCACTCAATACATGGAGTAGGCCTACAAGCAAAGTGGTATTTTGCAATTATAGTTATTTTAATCTAGCTTCTTTCAACTGAAACAAAAGCTTGATTATCCTACATGCACAAATAGCAATGTGTACACTATATGTACATGTGAAATCTGTCATTGATTAGATTGTTCATCCTAACAAGATGGTGGATCAGAGGCTGAGAGAGTTTTGAGTTTTTATCCTTAAGCTGTTAACAGCTACTGCTGTGAACGAGCTGCAAATTATGTCCAGATTTCACATCAGTTTGGTTACTTAATGTGGTATAGCGGATAGACCGATGGACCAGAATTCAAGAGAAACCAGAAGTCTTGTAGCATTCTGGTTTGTCTTCTGCTGTAAGAGAGCAACATGGCTGCTATCTGGACTAGGATTCAGGAGACCTTGGTTCAAATCCCTGTTTAGCCATGGAAATTCACAGTGGTGGAACTCATAGAACTATCCCTTAACTATCACAACACAAAGTTCACATTAGGCAACACAAACTCTCTTAGCTACAGTCTCAAATGGGGAAACACAAGGGTAACAACAGTGATTCCTCCCGGTACAGGGCTTTCTTAATGTCTTAGACACTCCACCGAAAAACTTTTTAAAAATACATTACAGATGTCAACTAAAATAAATACCAATCCAGTTTTAGAAAAAAAAAAATCAGCAACATTATGGCAAACAAAAACCAGCAAAAACAAGGATACATCAAAATGCCTGAGAAGTTATAACCTCTTTGTACTACCTAATAGCTAAAGCTGTCTGGATGGTTTAGAAAACAACTCTTAAAATAACATGCAAATACAATGAAACATAAAATAAAAACCTAGAAAAGGTTAAATAGCAACAGGATAAAACACAACTAAATACCAGCCGCAGAGGGAAGTAAAAAGCAAGCACATCATTTTTAAAAAAGAAGAACAAAGAAACAAGGTGCATAAAAACCAAATGTTTCACCTGGCACCTCAATGACCAGCTGCCAAGCCTTTCTAGAAACGATTTCAAAACTAGGGTGCTACCAGGGAAAACAGCTTTTTTTTTTTTAAATAGCTGCACAATTAACTCATGAAGTGAGCACTTGAAGGAGGGCCTCTGCACATTATGCTGTGGTCATGGGCAGGGGTGCACAAAGTATGGCTCTCAGCTGCTCCATATCCTCTTTCCATTCCAACAACAAAAAAAAGGTGAATTGCAGTTATTGGAAACCTCCAAGAACGGCATTCATCTTTGAAAAGGTCACAGGGTCCCTTTGGACCATTCAACACCCCCCAAAACCATTTTAAAAAAATGGACATCCAAAAGCTCTTTCTTTCTTTCTTTCTTAGCAGTTATGGCATACTGTGCAACCTTTGGGCCCACCACCTCCCCTGGTCTAGGGGGAGGTGATGCAAAGCAGGACTGAGAGGAACCAGCTGTGAGGAATGTATTCCGCCACAGTAAAGACTGTGGAAGCCACCTAAGTAATTTCAGAAAATGGAAACATCCAAAGCAAGGCCTCAGTTCTTCGTAGGTTTATATGAGAATGAGTGGTCTTTCAGATATGGAAGCCCTGGGTTCTTCTGTGTTCTGTAGGTCAGAACCAGCACCTCGCATCCCTAAATGGCCAGAAGACCATGAGATACCTCATTAGGCAACCATCTCAACAGTTTATTTTGAATCAGCTTTAGTTTCTGCATTTCTTTTTTTTTTTTTTCTTTTTTACAATTTGCACCATAACATTCAGCACAACAGTCTAACACCACTGTTACCAAGGTATGGATGCCTGTAGTAAGATACTGTTTTTCTAGCAGAAGCACTAGCAGGTGTACCAATTAAAATTTAGCATAAGATGCTATTTAGGCATCCATGGAGAAAATTGAATACAAGGGCCACAAGCTAGAAAGCATTCTTCCATAACAGGATGAATACCATCAACTGAGGCATCTGTCAACAGCACTTCAGTTCTGTGCAGACATACAAGTTTTTCCTCCACAGAAACAAGTGGTGAAGACTGCACTTCTTCTTTTTTTCAACCTCTCTCTTGCAGTTACTGCTCACTGCTGTTGCAGTTCTACCTCTTAGTTCCAACACTTTCTGAATGCTTGGAGTATCTACCAGCCAAGTGGCCAATCTGAACTGGCAATTATGGGGTGAAAATTTTGGCTTTCTAGCTTCCACTTCCTAGGGTAGAACTAAATTCCGATTGAACATATCTGAATGTGGAATATATTTCCTGGGAGAAAACTATGAGCAGCACTCCCACATACTATGAGAGACAGATTTACTAGTAACACTTTATGGCATGCAGAATCTGTATCTTTAAGAGATAGGCTTAAATGGCAACTTCATCTTCTTCCTGGATGAGTGTGCTGTCCTTAAAGATCCAGCAGAATTGGCTCAAAGAATCTGTGAGTGGGGAGGATCTGGCAAATGAAATTAGGGAGCAGTGAGAGTTGGAGCCTCAAAGTGACGGAGCAGATTAAATGGTTTGGATAGTTCTAGAATGAAATCAAGTTGGTAATGTTTGCATAGAAGGAATACAGAGGAGTGGTAGGAGAAAGAGAGAATATGCAGGCTGGACTAGATTGGGTAGAATGATAATATCTTAGTATTTCCATAGCAATTGAAGCAATCAAAGTTTCCTTTATACATTTTCTTGTGGAATTCTTCTAATAATCATATATGGTAGGGGTCTACATTTAGAACATGATGCTATTTGGTATGCTGAAAGCAGAGTGAGAGTTCCACTGAGTACATCTTAATTCATATTTAAGCCTCGATCCCATACACAGACATCAGGGAGTAAAGCCCATCGAACACAGTGGGAATTATATTTGATCTGCAGTATAAAAATAAGTTTTGTTCTTGTTGATTTTTTTTTTTTAAGTTTCCCAAGAGCATTCTCATTCCATCAAGTTTCTGTTCTGGGTTTTGAGAGGGGTTTTCCCCTCACACAGAAATAGATGTAAATTTTGGTGTGCTGTTCTTTCAAATGATATGCCTACTGTATTCATCTTCTTTGAAATATATGCATTTCTGTATGCATTTTTTTGCCTTTACTCAACCATGTTAGTATACATTTTCCAACGGTATGCATTTTACCTGTGCACATTTTTTGAAATGGGTTTTATGTGCATTTTCTCTTTCTGAAACACATCACATGCCTTCTAAACACATGTACTTCTCAGTCATGGTGCATTTTTTTTCCTATGACGGAATCTGTATTTCTGGATGGAAATGTAAACCCTGTACATGTCTTTAATATGCCTAATTCTGAGTAAACATGCATAGGTTTGTGTGTCATACCAGGAGAAACTGAGTAGGAAGAGCAAACGTCTTGGTGAATCAAACCAATGCTTCAAGAAAGATTGCATTATCTGTAAGATTAAGGGAAGAGGGTTGTTTGCTAAAAACTGGAGTCTGTGTGGTTTAGAAGTAGCAGGCACCAGACCTCTCCAGCAAAGAAATATTATGTTTCCCAGTCATTGAAGCACAAGGCACACCAGTACAATTGAAGCTTGTCATCTTGCTTATTAGCTTGATGTCTTTATTCAGAGGCCATCTGTACCACGGAGAGATACAGAGGCAGCTAATGTCAATATGAACAAATGCCTCCTCTTTTACAAGAAACGTCAAACATAGGACAGCATAGAATTGACCCCAGGAATACCAACAGATGTTAGCTACAAGGTTTGGGGGGTGGGGTGGAATCAATCATTCCTACTGGGACTAATTAAGATGAAATAAAGAGCCAAGGAAAGAAAAATCACGCTGCATTATCAGGAACTTCATACATACTTTCTAAGCTCATTATTGGCTTATTGCCCTGCGGCCTTTGTAGAAAGGTTAGAAGAAGGTGCGAGAGCTGACACAGCTACAGAAGAGAAAAGCAAAGAGGGGAAAAGAAGAGTCAGTTTACTTTCTAGGCCAGGGTTTTGAAAGATGTGTCTTTCAAGAAGCCATGTCACACTTAGATTGTCCTTGTGTCACAAAAAAATCCAACCTGCACACCACAGAATGCACACTGAATTGCATCTAACATTGAAAAGAGTAGTTCAAGCCTCATTTTAGATTAGACATCCTTCAGTCTCGAGAGACTATGGTAACGTGCTCTGTATGAAGGACTTGGAACAGCGTCTAGTGTGGCTGAGAAGGCCAATTCGAGAGCGACAATCCCTTCCACACTGAAGACAAATACAATCTGTCCCCTGTCCAGCTCCCTGATTTTGCTGGTTTCAGAACTGCCTCTTTGATTCGGCCTGCTGGACAAGGGTCTCTTCAAAATGGGAGAGGCCGTGATGCACCGCCTGCCTCCAAGCTGAACACTCAGACATCAAAGTTTCCCATCTGTTGAGGTCCATTCCTAAGGCCTTCAGATCCCGTTTGCAGATATCCTTGTATCGCAGCTGTGGTCTCCCTCTGGGGCGATTTCCCTGCACTAATTCTCCATACAGGAGATCTTTTGGAATCCGACCATCAGCCATTCTCATGACATGCCCAAGCCAACGTAGATGTCGCTGTTTCAGTAATGTATACATGCTAAAAATTCCAGCTCGTTCTAGGACTACTCTATTTGGAACTTTGTCCTGCCAGGTGATACCAAAAATGTGTTGGAGACAACGCATATGGAACGTGTTCAGCTTCCTCTCCTGCCGTGCACAAAGGGTCCAGTACTCACTGCAGTACAGGAGTGTACTCAGGACACAGGCTCTATAGACCTGGATCTTAGTATATGCCATCAGCTTCTTAATAAGCCATACTCTCTTTGTGAGTCAAGCCTCATAACATTCCTTAAATTGTGCAAATATGCACATTAAATCCATATATAATAAATTAATTAATTAATTAATGCAAGCTTTGGGGAATGTAAATCCTACCTTGATTTATCCTCACATTGCAAACAAGAAACTTTCCATGTGAGTGGGATTTTTCCATTTTTCAGTCTTGGAGAAAATGAGCATATTTTCTTAAGTGTTTCTGTGTAATCTGTAAAATGTGCAGTAATGGTAAAAGTGGTAACTGTTGCAGACAATTGCATGTTGACGGAACAGCAGCAAATGGCAGAAAGAGGGAAATATCAGAAGCCAGGTTATGGAGTTGCTTGCAAAAAAAAAAAAAAAAAAAAAAAAAAACCCTGGGAGAACAGGAAGTCTGTCCTACAGCTCTAGGACACTTGGAGGCCAAAGAAGAACTCTGATCCCTGAACCTTACCCTCTTAGCCTCTAAGAACAGCTAAGTATATAATCTTGTAAAAATAAGATAGAAACAATATACTGAAGAACTGTAAAGAAGAGATGCAACTATGACTTTTACTGAATATGGAGCAAGAAATGCTTGATGCTCAAGCTATGGATCCTTCTAAAAAATATGGATGTGCCACAAACTGGATTGCCCTGATGCATAATTTGCATTTTGGACAAGATGCTGCTGTTGGGATAGAATATTGAGAAACATAGAGGTGTCAGACAAACATATAGTTTATCGCCCTGTCTGCTGAATCTATTTCTATTTCTGTCTGCTGAATCTATAAAGTTACTATTTCTTAGTTTCTTCTTTAGGAATAAATCATAACTCTAACTCTAAATGTGCCAGCTGTTGAGAATTAGGATTAAGCACAAACTCCTTCTACTAGCAGAAATCCTCTTCTGCTGGTAGAAATCTGTTTGATCTCAGGGATCTGCCAGCAGAACCTCTCTGCTGACTATGATTTCCCAAGAAGGGAGCAGTAAAAGGGCAGGTCAAGGGAGGAACTGAATTACGTCACATCCAAACCTCATCCAGCAGAGGGACGCAGCCACAGTGCCACCACTATGCCACATAGTGAAGGTAGTTCTGAGAAATTTCCCACAATCCGGTGCTGGAAGAGACTTGGATTTTGCACAGCTTCAGCTGCTCTTTGGTCATCATGATAAGCTAGGATTGCACTGTAAACAATAAGAAAATGGCCTAATATTTGGAGCATGAAATCCCTTCAAATGCTCCCAAAGCAGATTTGCCCACAATACAGTAAAGAGTAGAAGTAGCAAGTCACCAACTATGTGGTCAAAGTTACCCCCTTAGGGAAGAGAGAGAGAGAGAGAGAGAGAGAGAGAGAGAGAGAGATCAGTTCAGTTTTTTAGTAACTAGGAAACTGTTAAAGTAAACTTCTGTAATTTATTTATTAAAAATATTTTACCCTGTCTTTCTCCTACAAAAGGATCCAAAGTGGCTTACATTATTAAAAACACAATATTTAAAGTAAATATTAAATTAGTAAACAGTAAATTATAAAATAGTAAATTATTCAAATGTTAAAAAAAGAATTAATAACATGAATAACATTATATTAAAACAAAGTGTAAAAAAGGTGTAAAGCCAAGAATCTGTACACACATATGTAAAAAAATTAGATGTACTTAAGCTATGAGAAGGAGAGAATTAAAGGAAAAAGGAGCTGAGCTGTTTGATAAGAACTTGATAGGTTTTAATGCTGAACCTTCTTTTTCACTTTATAAACTTCTCTTTGACATATAAACCCTGCTTAGTATGTTTGAAAAGTGACTGTCACAAAATATTATACCATGCATACTTCTGATCATAGGACACATAGGACACATTTTCAGATTAGTGTTGCCAAAATAACATTGCTTGTGTGTTTCACTAAATGTGTTCTTATTCTTTTTAAAAAGTCTGTGTGAAGTCAGCTGTGGAAAGGGAACACATTTAAGCAGCAGTGGAAAGGGAACACTGGGGGTATGCCTGCATTTGGAAAAAGGGTGAGGAGCCCCTACTACAAGTTCAATTGCAACAGGAAACTTAGTGAAGGTTGTTGGGGTGGTTGTCATTCAACTTGTAATAAGGACTCCTCACCCTGGAATATAACTCCTCACCCTTTTCCAAATGCAGCATGCACCTGGCAGAGGAAGATGTGGTGAGTACCATTCTTCCAAGCACTGAATCAGGCATATTACCTCCTGGCAGACTTTGGGCCAGTCCTTGCTTTTGAGCTAAATTTGCCTCATGTAGTTTTTAAGATCATAAAAAGGAGACAGGGACGTGAATACATAATACATAATACATAAACCAATGGTATTTATAACATGCACTCCAGTTTTTCTAAGTGATCCTTACAATTGCCCTCTAAGATTACACAACTATTGATAAAGGCTATTGGTAAATTAAAATGTTTGGTCTAAGGTATAGTGGTTTGTCAAAAGCCTGTTTACTGACTTTGTGGCTGAGGCAGAATTCAAACAAACATGTTCCAACTCCTTACAACACTGTCCATAAATTTTTATGGAAACTGCTGTAATATCTAAGCTACACACAGGCGGAAAAACTCAAATAACTTTGGAGTGGTGATTGTATATTCATTAGTAAGTATATATGATGTGCCAATTGTTGAACACATGATAACTGTACATCTCTTTGCACCTGACAAAGAAAGTAAGGTTGAGTCCTCTAACGTACCTATATAGCATAGATGGTTGTTTATTAGCATTTCATAGCATTACTAGGCATTCCCATTATGATACCATCTGGGGTACCATCTAACAACTTCCTTGCATCAGACTGCATGGATTGGATGCATAAATAGCACAAACAGATATACTCAAAATAAACTAACACGTAAATCAGTAAATAAGCATAAGTACAGTGTGGCCTTTTTCAAAAGACTTCATTTTGAACATGCACAGAAAGGAAAGTTGGATTATTCCAGCAACGAACTGCTGGCCTTCTTCCTTCCCCGTGCATATCTAGCATTATGCCTTAAAATAGCCTACATCCATACAAACAGTATAAATACACGGTCTCCTTGCAGAACGAGGGGCCTCTTCTTATTCAAGAATGCTAAACCATGCAGACAACGTCTGTGAATGTAGAGTCTGCCTATCGGCAAGCTATTTCAGACATTATGGGAGACCCCAGGACGTTGGGATACAGAGCTGGTAGGCACACTAGCCTCCCCCCCCTTCCTGCCACAGCGTTAGTGTAGGGGGTGCTTCTTCATGGACTATACACTTCTCTCTTGGATTGCACAGATCCGAGCAGCACGGTTTTGGTCAGACGTGTTTTTTTTAACAAATAAATAAATGCTATTTGTTTCTAGGAGGTGATCTGAAAAAGGTGGCTCTTGTACTTATTGAGGCCCCTGTTGTTGGCAGTGCAGCATCCCACAGTCTGATGGTGGTGGCTCCCTCTCCTGTCATGGCAGCTCCATGTGGCAGCTGGGAAGGATGCTGGTCTGTATGTGTTTGTGTGTGTTAATCAACTGTTTATGCTTTATAGTTACATTTTTGGGAGTAAACGAGTTATACACAGATTTTGAACTAGACAGGGGTCCGGCATCCCTAATTCCAGTGTTCTTGAAGGGAGAAGTGTGCATGTGTTTAACATAAATTCCTGAACAAGACTCTGAGATAAGAAGAATCTTTCAGAGAAAAGAGCCCATTAGAATATATTCTGAAGTATCTACATATCTATGTTATTCCTGTCTGCTAATGTAATGGCCTGACACTACAGAACTGGTAGAAGAGAACAATCACAAAGATTAAAGAATTTTGCACAGTTAATGTGTGAAAAGTATCAGGATTAAATTATCAAGAACTAGAAGCTACAAGATATACAAATCTTTTTTTTTTCATTCTGAAAGAAATCAGACACAGTCTCTAAGCAAACTGGCACCAGATGGTCCTGAGAATGAACACAAACTCCATGTACTCAAAGCTAAAACAAACATACCCACAAATGCCATATAATCATATGATACACGAGGCAACGTGAGTAATTCTAGAGGCATAAACACCATGGGAAAGAAGCCCTTCTGGGACAAATTTAAAGTATGTCCAGAAATAAGCCGCTAGCCCATTTTTTTCACTACAAAGTTCTTCTAGATACTTTTCTTTTCCCCAACAGGCCATGTTGTTAACTTGGTAAGAGGAGTACAGTAAAAGATGGCGGTTCAATTGCTGTATTTGAACCATGAGGCAAAAGCACTTACGCATGAGACAAGATACCTTGCTGACTTCACTACCAGATAAAAATGTGTGAGGTGTTTATAGTCGAATGTATTTAAGTACATACATCTGTGCATGCACATACACACACCTTTCCTAAGTTTCAAAGAGATCTTGTTACAAATGGAACAGAATTGGGAGGGGAAAACAAAAGAGATTAAGCTTTCTAAAGGCTAAAGAATCAGTTACCATCTTGATCTGTTCTAAAGCAAAGAATCTGGCCATGCTGCTGTAAAGCATAGTGTGTGCCATTTTATCTAGTCTGTACATGCCCATGCAGAGAAACCATCTACAGGTTGCTGTAGCATGTCAGAAAGTGTAAACGATGGTTGATAGTAAAATGTGCCATGCACTTCTTTCGATCCAACTTGGCAGTACAATAACTTTTTGGTAACCAGAGAACATCTGCAGGAGCATTCTCTGCTTTAGCATCTATGTTCCATTCCCATGATGCTCTCGGTGGCTGTTCTGAGCCACAGAGAAGTCATGCAGCCCATCTGGAATCCTCCCTGTGCATCCACTCTGGCAAAAAAAGCATCAGCAGAAGAAGAAGCAGACCAGAGTTCCTGCTGAATTTGTCACTTCCACCTGTTCTGACAGGTTCCCCCTTTCCTGACCCAGAGATAGCCTTCGGGACATTAATCATATAACAGTCAGAGCTGTGAAAGAAACAAGGCTTGGCTGGATACTGTTACAGCCTCTGTCACCTACTAATCATGTTCTGTGACACAGAGAGGCTTAATCAGATGGTCAGGTTTCTCATTACTCATCTTGCTTGCAACAATGAAACTCTTCTCTAGAAGATTAAAATTTTGCCTAGTTTGGATTTCCTCCCTTTCCTGTCCCCATAGCACTGCCTACCACTCTTTCAAACCTTTCAAGCCTAGCTGTGGGGTGTGTGAATAAACACATACTGTACAGCCATAGACACAAACAGCATTAACATTAGTGATGCTTAAAGATATTGTTGCAGAAATCTGATGAATGTCTCATTTCCACACATTAGTGGGACTCTGGACCTTGGGTAAAGGTGCAATAGGAGACTGCTAAGTGTTTCTCAAGAAATTCACTGGTACACCAAATTTCAAGCCATGAACCTGAGAGATGGATCCTTGGCAACATCCACATTTGTACTCACAGTGACCTCTGTTTCAGGTGGCAGGTGGAGAGAGATGGCAAATCATGCATATCTCCATACTGGGAGAACCACTTGCCTCTCCTGCTGACTGAAGAACCAAAGCAGGATGTTTCTCCATAGTACTGCCTGCCTGATGCTTTGGCCTGTGGAGCAGCAGATTCCCCTCTGCTATAAGGTCTGCTATAGCACAGTTCTATAAGGAGAACTGTGCTATAATAGCCAGCAGAGTTCTCCAGAAAAGGAAGACACCTACTGCTTTGTTCTGAGGGTTCTCCCAATGAGGCAGACAGCTACTCCAGAAAGACCGTCTACCTTTAGAGGCCTGACCAGCAGATGCAGCACCAAGAGAATAGCTAGCAAGGTTCTCCAGAGCAACTTCAGGGGTTGTGACTGAGAGAGCATATTCCACCAAAAGCTATTGAACTAAGCATGACTTCCTGTTCCCTATTTTGGGGGGGGGGGGGCACTGACTTGGCATTTCTTTGAAACAGGATGATTTAAGGTGTAACTACTAGCTCTGTGATTAATTACAAGTCACCTGTTACTAATAGACCATTGGTCCTTTCTGTTCAGTGTTGTCTATATTGAGTAGCACTGTTTTTCAGGCTCTCAGATAAAAAGGTATTTTCTACTCCTTTCCTGAAATCTAACTCACACAAACTGTCGGTACAAAACTAGCGTCCTTCTTTTGAAAACCTAGGCACCCATGCCCCCCGCAAGCAGAGAATAGTGCTTGAGTATGAAAAGAGACGCCAGCATCCCACTGATGCTTGTAATCCTTCAAAACCCATGCAAATAAAGCAACAACTATCAACATTTTGTATGTGTTGCACTATATGTGTTACAGTGTTATTTGCTTCAGTGTATTATTTCATGCTATTCCTCCTTCTTTGTGCATAGAATCCTTTTCATTTTCATCCTCTTTTCTTGTTAAGAGTGCTACAATATGTCTTGTCATATAACCGGGAGAGGAAAATAATTTTGAAGTTCTTCACCCAGATGGTAGCACAAAACAAAACATGAAGGGGCTGGAAGTGAAGCATTGTTTAACACAACCTTCAACCCCATGCAGAAAGTCCAAGCTTGAAAACTGCTCTACCCCTCAGCTTTTGCTGATAAAGCAAAAAAGAAGACCAAATATGAGATGATATTATGACCACAAACCTACGACAGAGATCCAACAAATTTCTCACTTGCCTGACAACTTCATCTTCTGGAAGGTGGAAGAAGCAACAAAGGGACCAGCTATCCTGGATCTCATTCTAGCAAACAGGAAGCACTGGTCAAAAAGGTGGAAATAACAGGAATTTTGGATGGAAGTGTGAACATGACCTCTTGGGATTTGTTACACTGACAAAAGGGTAAACTGAGAATTGGGTAAGAAGCACTCTTGACTTTAGGAAAGCTGATTTCAGGAAGCTTAAGAAATACTGTGTCACGTTCATGGTCAGAAATACTTAAAGAAGTCCACAATGGATAAAAATGTCTTAAGACTAGATCTTAAGGTACAATAACAAACAATTGCTTATCAGTAAAGTCCCAAACCAAGGAAAGGGTGAAGCCAGAGAAAGAGGAATTATCAAGCTCATCAAAGCAGACACAGAGGCAGGGCAATCCAAGAAGCAGGGATTCAGGTATACAGGAATGAGGCAGAGACTGTTCAAGCACCTGCTTCGAGCAGTTTGCAAAGCCCCTTGCTGTGCTGCTGGAGCCCCACACAGCTGAAGGGGTTCAAGTGGCAAGGCAAGAACTGAGCTGCAGGGTCCCTGATATAAAGTGCCAACTTATGAGGAGACCGTTTACTCACAAGAAGACCTCCTCTGCAGCCCACCACTCCACTGTGGGTTTCGCACCAGTCTTGTGCTTTCAGTCTTCTTCACTTCCAAAAGCTAGGAGTTCATCTCACCTCATCCTCAGACTCAGCTCCTGAGTCCCCATAACCCATAAGCTCAAACCTCTGGGTCCCTAAGGGTCCAAGACCAGTAGGCTCAGGCTCCTGGTTCCCACAGTGTCCAGCATATCCAGGATCAAGCAGGTCTTCCACCACATCATGCTTTGAAGTCTCCAGTTCCTCAGGCTTGTCCCCACTGGGGAACTCCTCTGCTGAGATCATGGCACCAAGTCTCCTGGGTCAGAAGAACTGCATCTAAGGATCCTAAAGGAACTTGCATGTGTAATTTCAGAGTTTCTGTCTATAATGTTTGCAGATTTTTGGAAAACAGGTGAGGTCCCCAAACACTGGGAATAAGAATATATATGCCTCTTTGAAATGAGAGAAAGAAGATACAGGAAACTATAAACCTGTCCATTTGACAGAGATAGTTTCTAGAACAGATAACTAAATAGTTATTTTGTGCATGCTTAGAAAAGTACTTATTTGTAAGACCCAGAATGGATTTCTCAAGCCATAAATAATAAAAAAAAATAATGAAGGAAATTCTATGGTGTATTACATTTTAATTTCAGCAAGGCTTTTGACAAGGTATGATGTCCTTGATGCCAGGCTTATAAAATATGAGCTGGGTGATACTACTGTTAGTTGGCTTTATAGCTGGGTGAGAAGCTGTACCCCAATGGTGCCCATCAATGATTCCTTGTCATCCCGAAAAGAAGTGATTAATGGGGTGCTTCAAAGATCTGTCCTAGGTCTGGTGTTGTTCAACATCTTTATGAACAAATCATCTGAGGTTGGTGCGTAGATACTCATCAAATGTACAAATGGTACCAAACTTGGAAGAGGTACCTCATACTTTAAGAAGAAGTAGGATCTAAGAAAACAGATTGGGACCTGGCCCAAACAAAATGAGTTTCAGTGGGGAAAGATATAAAGTTCTACAATTAGGAAGGAAAAATCTGACGCACAGTTGTAAGAGGGTTGACAGCTGGCTTGTCAATAGTACATGTGAAAATAATCCAGGGGTCTTAGTACATTACAAGCTAAATGTGAGCCCTCCATGAGAAACAGTGGCAAAAAACCTGACTACAATATAAGGCTGTGTCAACAGAAGTACAGTATTCAGATCAAGGAGAGCAACGGTACCACTCTATCCTGCTTTGGCCAGACCTAACCTGGAATATTTTGTCCAATTCTGTGTGCCACCGTTTCAGAAGGATATAGACAAGCTGGAATGTGTTTAGAGGAGGTCAGTTGGAGTGATAAAAGGTCAGGAAATCAAGCCCTATATCTAATGGTTGAGGGAGCTGGGCATATTTATCCTGCAGAATAGAAGACAGAGAGTTGAAATGATAGAGTTCTTGAAAGGGCTGAAGGACTTTCTTATGGAAAATGTAGTAAACTTGTTTCCTATAGCTCCAGAAGGTAGGATCAAAAATAATGGATTCAAATTATAACAAAAGAGAATTCACATACACATTAAAAGGAATTCTTGACAGTAAGAGTCCTTTGACAGTGGAACAGACTGCCCTGGAGGACAAAGTCACTTCCTGCCTAAATTTAGAACATTATATTTTTCCCTGTTGAACGTCCAACTTCATTGGAGATTTTTAAACAAAATTAGACAGCCACTTGTCAGTGATGCTTTAGCTGTGGATTTTCTGCCTTGGCAGAGGGATGATGATCCCTGAGGTCCCTTCCAGCTTTACAGTTCTATGATTCTATGATCCATACTCAACCATTCCTGGAGTGAACATGTAAATTTGTTTTCTACCATTGTAGTCTCTGATCAGGCAAGCAGTATTGGCTTTTAAAAGCTCTTGCACAGTGGACAAAACCTTGTTGATTAGTGTAAGCCATATTTTAACTTTTGGTCCATTACTCCCTGTTAAACAAATTGTCCCTACTGTGATTTTCGGGTGTGCACATGTGCGCACATGCTGGCTTGGTGGATGTGCATGCACACTTGCCTTGAGACTTGCAGCAGTGATGGTTTGTTAACCAAGAAGGAACAGACCCAAAGTGAAGATACAGCTTACACGAAGCAACAGTAGAAGAAACCAATGAGTCCCTATGGACAGGGTACTGATGCCTCTGTGATTTAACCTTTGACATAGGGAAGCAAAAATATAATTAATTTATTTGCAGCTTTGCACAACAAAGTGTCAACGCGGGGAAATATTACTGGTATGCTATGCAAGAACGGATTGTGATAGAGGTGCTCACATTCTGCTAGCAAATCTTTCTTTGTGCTCTCAAGATCAGGCTCTTGGATAGCAGAATCATATTTTCAAGGTCATTCCTATTTTTAACACCATCCTGTAAACAGAAAACAAGCTGTAGAGGCTGGTCCATGATTTCCTCTTAATAGATAACAACAATAGGAATGATGACAATCATGTCTTGTAGTTTTTGTTTGTCTGTGGTGCACCTACTCTGCTATTCCAGAACTTTACCACTTTATTCTATTGCCAACATGTACTGTAATCTAATTATGTTTAGAAAGTGAACATTCCAAAGTTGAACCCCCCCCCCCTTCTATGGCAAAGCCTTGAAGGAAGGGAAATATCAATGTAGTGAAATTAGAGGGGGGGCATCTGGGGGCCTTGCAATGCAACTTTTTTCACCCCTACTGTATGATGTCTTTCAAGAGGCCCCTTGGCCTCTGTATGACTTTTTTCACCCCTACTGTATGACTGCCCCTTGGGTTTCACAAAACCAGCAATGTGACTTGGGAATGGGGCTCAGTTGTCCTCTCTTCTTGCCTCCTTTTTTGTCACACTAAGAAGGTGCAATATAGCCACACTCCCACTTGGCAAGTGGAGCACTCTGGTTCACTGATCTCTATGGAAATTTTCCTCTGCAGTGAATTTTATGTTA
Source organism: Intellagama lesueurii (assembly GCA_037013535.1). NCBI lineage: Eukaryota > Metazoa > Chordata > Lepidosauria > Squamata > Agamidae > Intellagama > Intellagama lesueurii. The sequence continues at coordinate 156,353,664 of JBAJHW010000003.1, read as the reverse complement.
GCCCTATGCAGACATTAGGGGTAGCCTGTTTTGGTTTTGTTTTGTTTTTAAACTTTTTTGCATCCTTCCTTGGAGTGTGCTTCCTTTTTGCCCATGATGTCTTGATCATGTACTTATTGGTCATTTCACACTGGTGACTCATGGGATGAGGCACTAATCCCCTTCTATTCGCACCCCAGGCTCCCCTTGGGCTCCCCTTTTTATTTGGGCTGTTTCATTATTTACTTGTTCCAGAAGGACCAGTGTGGCAGGCAGAAATCTCAGAAACACAAGAAGTATAGGATGGTGACTAAAGCCAAAAGTGCCACCTTGATGAGCTGGTGGATGACACAACACTCATAAAATTGAGGGTCAAGCTAGACAATATAATTGGCATATTATAAGAAACACAGCTCACCTAAGAGGAAAAATAAATCTGTTTATCACAACACGAGTTTGTCTCATCTCTTCATGCTACCAATTAGCTTGCTTTTCTTTTATGACTAATGATTAGGAGGCATTATTTGCAAGTGTATATCTCAGGCACAGAGCTTTGAAAGAACTGTGTATCTAGAGGGAAGACATAATAATGGAAAATATGCATTTCCCCTTGACAGGATTTGACCCTTCACGGCCCACAAATGGAATTGCTATCTATGGCAGAAAAGACAGGGCACCAGCAACAGGCAGGGTTAGCAGTGAACCTCCTATGTGCACAACCTCTGTGCACAAGGGAAGTGGGGTGATCCATTGGCTTCAGCTCCTAGAAAAGCTAAGCTGAGCTATGCCACGAGGACATCTCAGCAGGCTGTCCATGCTTGTTTCTAGGCAGTGTGATAGAGTTACCAACTACTCCCTGCACACACACTGGCCGTAATAACTAGCAGAACATATTATGCTGTATTGCTTTTAATAAATTGATGGCCTGGTTAATCCCAGCTATTTGCATTTGCCTTTTTACTTCTTTCCCACTGCAATGTGCTTGTTTATTGTGGTTTCTTTTGTCACATTGTACAATGATGGTGTAATTCTAGGCAGATAGCTATGAAAGAATGAGGCTCTCTTAATCTAAATAATCTCCTGTTGCAGGGGGGAAACAGGGAGGAGTTACAGCGCTGAGCTCCCAGCACTGCTTACCTGCCTGAACTTGACCTGACAGCAAGTCTGACAGAGTCACCACTGAAGTGACTGCTTGAGAGCTGCCGTTTGAAAAGCCTGATGCTTTAACTGGGTTACCTAACAATAGCTCTCCTATGAAGCCTGCCACAAAAGGACCTTCAAGGCTGCCTTACTTTAACTTCAGAAATGCTGAGCTGAGGACTGAGCTGTTGTGTTTGTTTCTATTCAGCGATCCCTCCATTGCTAGCCTAGAAATGACAGTAGGTGGAAACGCTATCTTTCATTACAAAAAGTATAAATAGTGTAATCTATCAGCGCTGTCAATCATGATGATTGATTACAGGCTGTCATAGAGAAGAGTGACATATTAGAAAAGTTTTGTTAACAATGCCTATTGCTAGTCAGCCTGCCACAGAAGCTGGTGATTAATGTGTTGTCAGGCTGTAATCCCACACCCCTGGCTAATGAGGCAGGAATTTATCATCTTTAGAGAGTGGCAGATGTCAGAAGGAAAGGAATCCAAGTGCTGGAAACAATATACTTTTTCTTACCACGCCTGACAAGCCTGACAGGCCTAAAAAACCACAAAGAAGCTTTGTGTAAGCACAAACTTAAAGAGAGAGAGAGAGAGAGAGGAACTTTCATTTGGCATCTTTGCTTTAAATACTGCCGCAGGTTGGTTCTCTGGCCCTCAAAGACAAAGCTCTATGAACTTTGAACCATCCCCCACCAATCCGCCCCTGGATCCTTGACAACTAGGAAATCTCCAGAATAGGTTTTCATGGAAAGTAAACAGGCAGCTCTCTTGGAAAGAAAAGCAGCAAGTAACTTTTAACTCGGCATGTGAACTTGTGACTGATAAAAAGCTTCTGGAGAGGGACAGCCTTTGCCTTTCGCTGCAAATTATCTATAGCCCAGGAAGCTGATCTTCGGGGGTGGACGGGGACGTCCTCTTAGTGAACAGCATTTGGGAGTGGGGTAAGCCTGCAAGTGGATATAAGGCTTAGAAAAGAAGAAACACTTGCAATTTTGTTTCAAAGGGCTTCTCTTCTGACAAATAAGTATCCTATTTCCACTTCTCACTCCCTTCCTCTTTCTTACACACAGTTGCTATTTAGGGAGGGCACTTCCCCTTATACTTACTTTGTTTCTGTTTGTATTAAATTATCATCAAGAGGCTATATTTCTGGAACAGCATACTGTGATTATTGTTAATAACAATTAAGTGGCCTAAAAATCCACTTCAGTATTCGTGAAGAAGAGTTCTGGTCCATTATTATTACAGGATGCCAAAATTTGGTTGGTTCTATACCAGTTGAACTTCAGTTGGAGACCCACATTTCTTAATACCGAGATAAACAGAACTAGTATGTGCACAATTGCTGTTTTTGCTTTCTCAGATCATTTTTTATTCTTTTTGAGAAACAGGGCCACAGTCGCATCATTTCAAGTCTATCAGCTTTGAATTCAAGAGGGAGATGGAAGGAACCAGTGACAGGATTGGAAAATGCCTTGTTTTCCGGTTTTGGTAAATGCTAATTAAAAACAAGTCCGAATGAAATGTCCACCAATCCCTTGTAGATAAGCAAATATGTCCCTTTTACTTTTTCTCGTATTTGAATTTTTGCAGATTTTAGTAGATAACAAATGAATGAAAAATTCTCATCCATCCCTAATCTGTAGCACCGTGAATGCTTGGTTGCAAATAAACAGCCACCCACTCACCACTGAAGATCATCCCTTCCCAACTTTATCTCCTTTGCCCTCCATTCTGCCAAGAACTTGCACTCCAGCCTGGATGTGATGGAACTTGGAAGACAAGCACTTGAAGTGATGGAGCATGACAGTGTAATGAAGGGGTGAACTTCCCCTCTTGGCCCATTTTGGTGCAAGGTGTATATTCTTTCTACAGATTACATCAGTATTCAGTAACTTTGTAACAGTTCAATAAAACTGATTAAAACCCACATGTTCATAGCATTGTTGCGTACCATGCTTTATCGCCCTTAACAATATTTATCCTAATAAATAGTCAATGAATTGGGGACAATGTACATAAGAGGTAGATTCCTGACTGCTGATTTATACATGAATGTACGTGTGAATACATGGCATGTAAATTAGCAAAAATAGCAGCCTCCATAATATATAGTTTGACCCAAGGATCTCAGTTCAGTTCAGAGGGTTGTTTATTTCCAAATATGCCATAGAAAAATGATGTTTGGTTTGGGGAAAAAATTACAAAAAAAAAATATCTACTCAGTGCACCTTCCTTGGTCCTCTCTGCCAGTATCCTATCTCTCATGCTGGCAGCCTCAAGTCTAAAATCTCTTTTGTGCACTGCAAAAGATTAAATGAGTTGCTTGTGCTCATGTCAGAAAGTTACGTAAAGGGGCAAATCATTTGTGAAAGGTTTGGACTAAGATAATCCTTTTTCAAACAGGGATACCTCACCCAATGCAGCTATACTTTCCTCTCCCTCTTCCCCCACATTTTTTTCTCTCTCTCTCTCTCTCTCTCCCTCACACACACACACACACACAAAAGAACAACCTAGGATAGAACATATGGACTGCATCCAAGGTTTTGAAATAAATTTTTTAGCAAAACATTAGATAAACTAATCTTCAAAATATGGAATTCTGCACTTGAGGCTTATCTGAGAGAAACCTAAACTCCCCATGAAAGATGAATTCTTAAATCCTGGCTCTCCAAGGAAGAGGCTTCATACAATACTGACTAGAGTGTTGGATTCGCACTACTGGGACATACATTTAAATCCCTGTCTCTGGCATGAAGTCCACTGAATGACCCGGGGACATGTCAAAGCGGCACAGGGTTTGAAACTGCTAGCACCTCTGTTTAGGTTATTAGAGTGATTTCAAATCTGAGGCAGTCCTACCCCTTGAGTTTGTATATATGCAAATGGGGTGTGTGTAAGTCACACATCACCTTCACCATTTCTTTGCCGTCTCTCTCTGGGCCCAAACTGTACCACTGGCTGGTGGAAAAATGCAAGCCAAGTAAAGGCTGCTAGGTTGTCAAGGTGTGAAATGTTATATGAAAAAAAAGCTAACATAATCAAAAGGAGTGCAGAAAAAGTAGCCATGAAAATTAAAGCACATTTAAAAATGTGGTTTGAACAGCAGTTTGCTAAAAGTCATTGCAAAACAATTAGCCAGTTCTCCAGCTAAGCAAGATCACTACACATAAATACTGCTAGCAAAAGGAATTACTTTCATGGCTGATTGTCAAGCCATGGGAGAGAACTGAAATCATATTGAAATAAGTAGAAGATATATGTGTTGCAATGTGTTATTATGACCAGAGATGGTGTTTGCAGGTCTTATAACTTGCACCTTCTATGATAACTGTACTCTAGTTTTATAGTACCTTGGTGTACCAGATCCTTTATTTTATGCACCTTTATTCCTCCAGGATTTGCAAAAAAAAAACCCACCTTATAATAGTGTCAGCTTGATAAATTCTGAGTTACAAGCCCTTGGAGTTACAGGAAGTGCAAAAGCATTAGAGATGCATATTAACAAATTATCCTTTGTTTATTAGATCCCTATAACTTGCAGGCATTGAAAAAGAGATTGTTGACAGATTGGGGGAAGGTGTTGACCTCTGAGAGAAATATAAATATAGAAAGGTACACACACACAGCCACAACATCATCATCATCAACAACACAACAAGGCAATGCTGCACACCACACACACTGGATGCGAACAACAATCATGAAGCAGTAGCAACAACAATGGCAGCAGACAAGGACAACATGGGTTTTCCTCCATAGATTCAAATTGAGTTGGCTGGGTGAGCACATAGGGAAAAATATGTATCTGTATTTATAATATACTTAAACACTAAAAATGAATGTTACTTTATACAGTCTTACTTTTAAGAACTTTAGTGTTTTGGGAAAGTGTTCTTTGCTATTTCAGTGTGCCTCTCATAAGCTAGGTTTCTTTATTTTTGGTTTTAAATATGATTTCATTACTTGTCAGTAAGTTTTATAGCTAAAAGCTTACAATTGAAATATATTTTTCTGATGTACAGTAGGTTCTGCCTACAACTTAAGTTTTGTTTTTCAATGTACTTTTCCCCCCAAGTTGTAGGAATTTTGGATGGCAATCACACCTGCAAGGATGGATTACTGTTCAAGCATTTGTGCGTTCCATAGCTGTAAGACTTTTGGATGTTTTCAATATTTGAAGTTTTATTATGCATGTGAAACACAGAAGCAATATAGATAAATATAGCTTGTAGAAACAGACAAGATTATGTTGCCTGGAATTATTGCAAAAATGAAAAGATTTATACCTTGATACCCGGATGAATACTGATATTATTGGAAATCATTGTCTGATTTCATTCTGGAATTAACCTTTTGGGGGATAAATCCTGGCTGTGATTAACACAGGCTTCTGATTTTTTTCCTAGAGGTCTATAAAGTTCTGTAGGGCTCTTAGGGAGATGTTTAGGCATCTGACTCTCTGATCTGACAAGATTACCCAGCAGTGACACCAAGGAGAAGGAATAGTACAGTTTGGCAGGCAGATGCACCAGTTCTGACATTTCCCATCCTCCATATAAATTCAAGAGGTGTACTGTATATCCCTCTGTCGACTTGCATAGAAAGTGGGAAAGGATTTACAATCAAGAAACTTTGTATGACCTTCCCTGCTCCTTTTGCTCTGTGATCTAGAGATGTTTGTGTCTTTGTTTAATATTCTACTTTTCTACCAGTAAATGGAGGCATACATGCCACTTACAAAATGTTTTTTTTTAAATCCTACTGAAAACCACAATAAGCTAAAGCTCAAGTTAATATATTATCATATCAAAACAACTACTAACTTAAAACAAATTAAAGGTATATCAGACAGAAATAAAAAGGACACAACCCTACACTAAAAGCTCATTCCTCGGGAGCTTGTTCAGTCACCAAGAGCCTACCTAAAGAGAAAGGTCTTTTCCTGAGATAAGAGGCAAGCATGATCCATCACTCCATCAACATTCCTATCATGTTGTGTGCCCTTCCCTTCATTCATCGGTGTCCACATGCAGCCACTATAGGTCCATTTGAGAAATCTTAAATAATGGGCACTGTTCCATTCCTGCCACCAATGGAGCTCTGGGGCCTGGATTTCCCATCTTGACAGCAAAATATAGATGCTGTCCAGCAAAGCAAGGAATAAGACAACACAGCACAACTGTCCAGGTGAGGAGACAACATTAGAACAACAGAGGAGTAAGTGACCAAAAGAGGTACTGCATCAACAACCATGAAGAAACAGGTGAAGCCATTATTAGCTGGAATTGTATCTTCCATCCTTCCCTGGTGGTGCTATAGAGTTGTTGCTGGGCAGATTTAGCACCTCCCTTGAACCAGTGCCCTGAGATGTGAAATAAGTGCTCTACCTTCTTCTAGTATTGACTAGCCTGAGCTTGCTTGGCTCTGTGTATTGATCCTGGATTAGAGTGAATTGAAGCATAGGATGATGGGTGCACAGCTGGCTCCAAGCATTTATCATGACCTATGAAAAAGGCATACTTTATAACAGCCTTCTTCAGCCTGGTACCCTCTAGATCTGTTGGCCTACAACTGCATGATGGAGGTTGTAATCCAACACTTTTAGAGTGTATTGCACATGGGAAGACTGCTTTGTGGTGAGTATCTTCATGCTCCCAAGAGGCCGTGCTGGCCTCCACATGGGCTGCAGTGGGTTCCTGCTTTCTATGATTGACACTGAAGTGCAAAAGAATTTGGAGGTTTACTTTCCAATCCCAATGAAATCCCATTTGAACCAGACTATGCAAATTGGTCAGAGATGACAGGTACTGCACTCCATTTTACTATATCAATATTAAGCTCTCATTAAGAAGCACAAGCCATCCACTGGAGAAATCCAACTGGCACAATACACAGATCTTTGGTGAGTCTTTTTTGAGTATCTGGTCTCCATCTGAAAATGGGCATTACTGAGTTAAAAGAGATAAAAATAAATAGTAAACAATGTGCCATCCAGTCAATTCAAGTCAAAACCCTTTCTAGAATTTTCTAGGTATAAAGTACTCAGAAATTGCTTCAAAAATTGGCTTCGCCCAGGGACTGTTCAGCTTGCCCAGGACTACGCAGGCTAGTTCCTCTTCTCCCAACCTCTGGCTCTGCAGCCAAAAACCTAACTCACTGAGCTATCCAGCTAGGTATAAGGTGATTCTTCTATACCTCTCTTGAACCTGAGGTGCAAACTGCACATTCCTCATAGCGACTGTGTACTTAGGGTTCTTTTTTGTATGAAAGCAGTGGCAAGGACTTGATCTGGATCAGGCTTATGGAGTAGGAGGGGGAGGAAAGGTAATGGTTCCTCCATGCATCCGTTCCTTCCCATCTTGAAGCTCCTTTTAGACACAGGAGAAAATAGAAAGATCCTCCTTAATTGTATGTGGCAGAGGATTTTTCTCATACTATAACCAGCAATCCAAACCGAGCCCTTGATGAGCAGCATAATTAAGAAAAGGAGAGACATAATCATGGATCTCCTGCCAACTTTGCAGTTAGTTCTCATCAGAGAGGCAGGCAGGCAGGCCTCCAGGGCAAAGGTGACCTGCAGTCTGAGTTCAGCAGTGTGGGGCTGGAGATTCATCCAGCCACACAGGAATTAGGTGCCCATGCCTGGTGATGCAAGGCATGAAGATATGCACCACCAGCTCCTGCAATTGGCAGGTAGCGTGATGGCTTTGGGTTAACCAGCCCCAGTACAAATGCTATGCCAACACTTCCCCGTACTACACGTCAGAGTTCAGTTTCTTCTGTGTCTGGCTCAAACCCCTTGTGCCATCTGTTATTAACCCCGGCAATCTCAAGGAGGAGAAAACACCTTCAAGACCTAAATTTACATATATGGCTGCCTACAACTCTGGCCCATCTCAGTCACCCGTCCCAGTCCACCGGCTCATTTACTGCTAAGAAGTAAAAAGAAAGTGTTTGCATTTCCTCACTGCTGAGGGACAAAAACACACATCTAAACTTGATACAGAAACAGCAGTGTAGTGCATGTACTGAATGCCCCTCAGTGACCAAGGCAGAACAGTGGGAGAATGTAACAAATGGAGAAAGAGCATTACTTACACTTAAAGTATCATACCCATTAGATGGAAAGGTGCTGTTCATCAAGTTCTGCCCAGACATAATAGAAACATACTTTGGGATGTCTCTTATCTTGGTATTTTGGAGCTTTGTGACATTTATGGCAGGGAGATATTTTGGACAACCTCCAATCCATGGTGCGCAGAAGAGTTTTTAAAAAAGAAAGGTAGACATCAATCCTCCTTAAATGAACAGTTAATTCAAATGGATCTGCTAAATGGATGCCCCCGCATCAAGCCTGGATAAAAACAGTGTGTGGTGTTAAGAAGCAGTTCATAAATGTCTGCCTTATTGAAAGCCGCACTGTTTAAGATGTACTTTGTTTACGCAAGAGTGGGTGTGCTTGCCACTCTGGAATCTGTTCAATTTTAAGTGTCTTTGGAAATATAAAGATGATTATTAGATTTCCTTTGTTAACACTTTTATAGCAGAGTAATCATCATAGTCCCAATAACCTTTGATCGTCTTCAGTGTATCCTGGTAAAGAAAGTTGCTGCTGTTTTGATCTCAGAAACAGGCAATTATACAAAAATACAGTATTATGGAAGACCACAGGCTTTGTTAAAGTAACATATGGATGGGAATCTCCCAGAATTTTTAGGATTCTGAGGAAGGAAGACCACCCAGCTAGACTTGGTTTGCTCTAGTAACTACCAGTGGTTCTTCCCAGGGATTTCTATTCTAAAAAAGAAATATATATACACTACAAAAGGTGTGAGGATGGCAGCAGCGGCTCCTTCTCCTCACCAACCATTAACCATTTGACATGAAAGTACACACTTGAAAAGAAAATTGGTCAAAGGGAATCAACTGAAAAATGTAATAGTAAAACACTTAGCAGTTACATAGCCATCTTTGAGTGTTCAAAATACTATTCTCAGGTATTTACCATTGAGGCAGCCTGGTAAAGTGGATAGTCTTACTATTCTAATATTATAGATTGGAGGTGTGAGATTAGGCTGAGAATCCATGGCAATGTTGAGGTTTGAATTAGGGACTCCTTTGATCACATCTCTTTGTTGGCCAGTAATGTACTTTAAGGCCCCTGAGAGACTTTACTCAAGGAAGTGAGAAAGACTGAGAAACTGCAAATGCGTATGGCCCATCATTGCTTTTCTTCCATGCTGGTAATGTGGTACAAAGACCAATTTAGCTTCATGCCATTGATTACAATTCAAAGAGATGAAAGGGCACTCTCCTGTAATCAACAAACATGAGAATGGGGTATAAACAGCATGCTGTTTCCTCAAACATTTTGTTGGAGCAGCAAATACAGGTTATTTGCTACTCCACTGTTGCGTGTACACTGGTGTGTATGCAGATATGTATGTTTGTGTGTGTGCATGGCTAGAGAGACTGTGCTCCATACATTCAGTCTAAACATTCTGAACCTTTCCCAGTGTTTGGTATACACAACAGGGCACCTCTGTGGTCATAAAACACCATGTGTCATTTAAAGCTGAATACAGAGAATAATGTTTTTCAGAGATCAGAAAAAGGGTTAAAAGGACTACCATTTGCTCCATGTTTACTTTTATGTCCACTTCCTTATTTTTGTTGGAGTTTTCTTTGCAACCTCACATGCTGTCTGTGGTTTGTGTGACTGGGAAGGACTTTTCTGGGCTGGGGTGATTGTCTGTTTATCTAGCACTAACTAATTGTTCCTTTCAGCCTTTGATTTCAAGGAGAGTCCCACCTCTCTGCTGAGTGGTCCTTTCCCTCTCTTTCCTCTGTTGGTGGCAGTTTGTTTGCTGTTTATCTCTTCAGTTGGTTGCTACGTATGTGTGCAGTAAAGAAAGCAGAAATCACAATTTCAAGTAACGGTACATAAAGAAAAAATTTTAAAAACAAATTCTCCTGCAAATGTCTCAGAGTGAGTTACGTGCCAGTTAACGAGAAAGGGATGGACTATCTTGAGAACGTGTAGCTATTCCCTTCTGTAGATCTCTGTTATTCTACTGGTAAAAAAGAATTTTACCAGAAGTGCAAACCTCTGCAACAATTTTCACTGTTGTTGTTAATGGACATATGATCAGTACTTATTCAGACTGCAGGTGAAGGCTCATGTAATGTAAGGATCCCTGCCTCCCTCCAAAAAGAAAGATATCTATGCATAGAAAAGTAGTATACTGGGGAGCAGGCTAGGTTTGTTGTTGATGCTCCTGTTGTAATTTGCAACAGAGGAATATTCAGACATGTCAGTCCCCTCCTGCCGTGTGAAATGGTACAGTCCAAATTACCAGTAGCTCATAACAGAGTAGGCTGCCCCTCCCATTCACAGTATTTGATCCATGAGCTGGGCACAGTCCGTGTGCCTGAACAATGTGCCTGGTCCTACTAAGCAGGTTTTCCAGGCTTCTATATCATTCTAAAAATCTGACATCTGGCTGGACCAAAGAGGACAACAAGACAAAGGAACTGTGTTGGAAATGATTACTTTTTCAAACCACTTCTAAGGCTGCAATCTTATATTAACCTATTCCAGATTTGACCCAAGTGAATCTATTGGCAGTTGCTTTCAAGCACAGGATGGAATGATCAATATCTTAAAAGCTGTTAAAATATTACGCAACCGCTATTGCCTGTTTCCTCCTTATTTTGTGCTATACTTGCACAAATAAGAGCTTCCATACTGCTTTGCACCATGATATATGGATGCCCTAAACTGAGAATTTTCTGGTGATATAGATAACCTTTGGGCCAACCGTGAAGTAAAGGAAGGGTAGAGACTTTTCCCTATTCCCCAATGTAAATTAGTTTTAAATTTATTAGACAGTTCTCGCTTTCCCCCTCTTTACAATAATTAATAATCCACCTGTATTTGGGACTCAAAATATGATTGCAGTCTGTCATAATGACTGTTTCAACTTACAAGGTATGGTAAGGATTTATTAGAGTTATTTTTACAATCAATCAATGCTGCATAGGAATGATGCCATCCTGATTTAAATTCCATTTATTAAGCCTTCTAAAATAAACTTAACAGGGGAATAGTGGCATCGTAGAATTGCTTTTCCCTGGCGTTAATTTGAAGATTGCTATTTCCCAGACAAAGTGTTACATCTGGCATGAAAGTCAAATCAGTTTTTGATGGATATAACCTGTTAGGAAGTCTTAACTAAAGCTTTGAAATTGCACTCATTATCTAGTTGATTGGAAGCCTCTTCAAGCAAGCTATTTAAAGCAGTAATGAGTTTTTTGGGGGGATGCAATTGTATGAATCTAGAACTGCAAACTGAAAAGAGTAGAGAACCAGAAAAGTTCATTTGAAAGTCAAGTTTTTGGTATAAATTATATACAGTTGGTATAAATGATATGCAGTTGTGCAAACATGTCAAACTTTGGTAAATTGGCCTTGTGTTAATGTCAACAGTTTGGGACCAAAACAATAACACAGCTTTCCGGAAAAGCTCTTACACCCACACACATTGTGAAAGTTCGTATAACTTGGGCAAGAATGTTACTGAATGCAGTTTGAGGCAGAAGTCTACTGAGGGATTGTGAATGGTTCTATTACTCTTCCATAAGATGAACTTATACAGTCATTGGCAGTGAGAACTGATATGCTCAAGTGAATAAAATAAGGAAACTATGAAGCAAGATGTGCCTAGTTCTAATTTCCTGTCCGTGGTGAACTCCCATAAGCAAACCTCCCTTCTCTCAACCTCAAGCTTCATCTTTTACAAGGGGGCAATAACAGTGATCTAGCCTTATAGGCTTGTTGTAAAGTTTACAAAATAATGTATAAAAAAATGAGGATGTAAGTCCTCATTGTCCTATGCAAAAATACTCTTCTTGCCCCCAAAATGGTGCGGTATTTTGTTGAATCTCAGCAAGAAAAGAAAAATAGATTATTTTTTGCCAAAACAAAACAAAATTGCACAAAAGAATGATTTAACACAGATAAGGCAACCTGTGCAAAATTAAGGTGGTTGCTGCATTCTTGCATGGACTTTTAAGGATATGTAGGTCAGTGTGTGTGTTTCTTGTAACAATCAGCAGTTGTTATGTGTTTTTTGTATTAGTATGTATGCATGTACTTGGCTTGTCAAAATAAAGAATACAAGTTTTCTGCAGACAATTTATGGAAACCTTGACCAAGATAACAAACAAAGAAGCATACAAACAAATGAAAAACAACACCACAGTGCTCCTGATCTTGCCTGGAAAAGAGGAATTTCATGGAGACTGAAGATTCCTCATCGAGATATCATGTGAAGTCCAGACAACCTAAACCAGAATTTAGCAAATATTCCTTACATCCCTAAGACCAATTTATTTGACTACTCAAAAACATGATACAAAATCACTGTACAAATTATTACTATGCTGTATATGATCACAATGAGAGGCAAACAAGGTAATTTTAATAAAAAATTTCCAATCAGAATTGTTCTTTGCACATAACAGTGAATCTATGTACAGGATGGAGTAGAACAATTCCTTCTGTCCTCACCTTCTTTCTTTACTCATCCTTGACTGAACTTGTGAAAGAGTCTGTTTGGGTTCAAACTGTGTACAAAATGGACAAGCAGTCAGGGTTGCTGCTTTCCTAAATACGAGAACAGAGCCTGTGCATGGACAGCTGGCACAGAAGAATATCACTCTGTTCCTCTGTGAACATTCATTATAATGTATGAAAGAGGCTCTTCTAAATGAAATCGCATCAAAGATGACTTTCCTTTCCATGCAACTCTTGGAAGACTAAGAGCACTCTTAGTGTGGGGACTCTATTGTAGCCTTCTCTGCCTTGGGGTCCTGCAGACATGTTGGACGTCAGCTACAATAACTGGATGGGAATGGTGGTAGAAATGTGCATCTGAAGTGCCCCAGGATGAGGAAAGCCATTTTACTGCATTTGTTATTGACTGAGAATCGAGATCAAAAGTTCCGAGTGAAATACAAATCAGATATCGTGTAATATTTTTGAAACTTGGATGCCATCATGGCTATTCTAATTTTAGAATAATGTGTGTGTTACATGCCATCAAGTCAATTCCAAAGTATGGAAACCCTAATAGGGTTTCCAAGGTATGTACTGTAGGATATTTAAGGAATAATTTTACCAGAGCCACCCACCACTTCTGTAGGTCTGCATGGATGTGTAGAGACTTGAACCCAGGTTACCTGAGTCCTATAAGACAATCTATCCACTGCATTACACTGGTGCCCAACTTTAGATTAAACAGCTCTAAAATTGTGGTGTTGCATCCACAATTCTTCAGCCAGTGAGTTTTTCACATTCTTGCGCTTCTCTTCCAAATCATTTTATCTCCAATGATCAGCTGTAACCATCTGTACTTTTCATTCTTCAAATGAATCTCTTCATTTAATGTGTTTTATGTACTTCTTCATTGGCTACCTGCTTGGTTCAAGAATTAAGCATTCTACAATCAATCCACAATTCAAATGCTTCTCTGGTGAGGACAAACAAGTCATAAATGTCTCCTTCTCTCTTTGTTGATAGCACCCAATATTAATGCCCATTATTCCATAACATACAGTAGAACTGAGAAAACATTGCACCATACAATGCACATCTCCAAAGCCAATTTTAAATTTTTGTTGCATATTATATTTTTCATCTTAAGAAAGCTTCTTTAGCCATATCTATTCTGAATTTAGTTGCATGAGCATGTTCCCAATGTCCAGTCAATCCATTTCCAAGGAAATTATATCTTTGAACATGTTCCACACTTTCCTTTTTGATCCATCACTGTAGATCTTCTACACATCATCATAATGTTATTTATGGTGCTGCTTGTTTAGTTTCAGATAAGCTAAATATGTTCATTTCTCTAATATTGATTTGTGATAGAAAGATTATCCATGCTCTCTGTATTACTGAATCTTCTTCTGTAGAATAATTTGTAAATTCTGTAGAATAATTAGTAAATTGTACTTTCATCTAGATAGGTCAGTACTCATAAAAATGTGAAATCAAAACAATATTAAAATATCAAGAACTGCCTGAAAATACAATAACTTGAAATGCCTTGCTGATAAAGGGGTATTAACCAGATGTGAAAAAATCTGTCCATAGAGAGAACAAAATGTCAGTGAGATGGGATTTAATAATTGTAATGATCTTAGAACTGCAGAGCTGGAAGGGACCCTATGGATCACTAAGTCCAGCCCCTGTCAAGAGGCACAGGGGATAACGGAACTCCCAACCTCTGGCTCTGCAGCCATATGCTTAAACCACTTAGGCCTGTCTCTTCTCTCACATGCAGTTTTCTTTGGGAATAGATGTGAAAGAAGGAAAACTCTGATTTCAAACCTCCACTGCCTTGTGGCTATATCCACTGATGGAAAAGGCTTCAGGAGATAACCTCGAGGCAAAATCCGGAGCCTGAGTCCCGGAGGCAGTTCGTGTCGTTCTGGCAACTCCTGCAATGTCGCTGGAACCAGTTGTATTGGCTCTTGCCTTTCCATTGGACTATTTCAGTGACGTGGAGAGGGTGGATTTGCTGCTTGGGTAACAGCCTATCCTCCATATTATTTTACCCAGGCTTCGTGCTCTGGAGAGGACACTCCAGCTTCGCACACAGTGTCGAAATAACACGGGAAGTAGCAGTTACTGGTTATAAGTCTTTGCTCGATTGGCGTAGAGCATGATGCCAGGGGCTACTTCTGATGGTGGGAGAGGTCACTGCACCTCACTAGGTAGGGTGAAAGTCGACAAGCAGATTGATAACCCCTGCACCATGCAACAATCAGAAGAAAACTTCTGCCCTAAAGTTGGGCACCTGGAATGTTTGGACAATGACCCCTGGCTTTTCTGACAACCTGCAGGAAATAGACGACGTGTGCAAGACAGCTGTCATCGACATGGAACTGAGTAGACTGCTGATGGACATTGTTGCCCTGCAAGAGACGAGATTGCCAGACATGGGATCTGTCAAAGAAAAAAACTTCTCATTCTTCTGGCAGGGAAAACCACTGAATGAGACCAGGGAATATGGTGTTGGCTTTGCGGTCAGAAATACTCTGCTGAGATCCATTGTTCCACCTACTGTGGGGAGTGAAAGAATCCTGTCTCTGCAGCTCCACTCATCAGTGGGACGGTCACCCTCATTAGTGCATATGCACCAACACTGTCATCCACAACAGAAGTCAAAGACAAATTCTATGACGATCTGGCAGCTACTATCAAAAAAGTCCCTGAGAAAGAGCCACTGTTCATCCTCAGAGACTTTAACGCTAGAGTTGGTGCTGATCACAACTCTTGGCCCACCTGTCTAGGCCATTTTGGCATTGGGAAGATGAATGAAAATGGCCAACGCTTGCTGGAGTTTTGCTGTTATTATGGTCTTTGTGTCAGCAACACGTTCTTTAATACAAAGCCTCAACACAGAGTTTCCTGGAGACATCCAAGATCCAAGCATTGGCATCAGCTCGATTTGATCCTCACTAGACGTTCTAGCCTTCCTAGTATTACAATCACACGCAGTTACCAGAGTGCTGATTGTGATACTGATCACTCCCTGGTGTGTAGTAGAGTAAAACTGCGAACAAAGAGATTGTATCACACGAAAAAGGAAGGAAGACCACGTATTGACATCAACAAGATTCACAATCAAAGAAAAGTGAAGGAATTTGCCCAAGCGCTTCAGGAAACCCTTCCAGGCCCGGCTGATGCAAATGCACCTGAACGATGGGAACATTTCAAGAACGCTGTTTATAACACCGCCTTGTCCACATTTGGCAAGAAGACCAAAAAGACAGCTGACTGGTTCGAAGCCCATTCGGAGGAGTTGATGCCAGCCATCGAGGATAAGAGGAGAGCTCTAGCAGCATACAAAGCCTGTCCTAGTGAGTACAACTTGCAGGCTCTTCGAGCTGCTCGTAGCCAAGTCCAACAGGCTGCCAGGAGATGTTCCAACTATTATTGGCTTCAGCTCTGCTCTCAGATACAGATAGCAGCGGACACAGGTAACATCAAGGGAATGTATGACAGTATCAAGCAGGCTTTAGGTCCAATAAAGAAGAAATCTGCTCCCTTGAAGTCTGCTACAGGCGAGATCATCCAGGACCGAGCACAGCAGATGGACCGCTGGGTGCAGCACGACTCTGAGCTATATTCCAGAGAGAATGTAGTAACTGAAGAGGCATTAAATAACATCGAGTGCCTGCCTGTCTTGGAAGAGCTGGACAGTGAACCAA
This sequence comes from Intellagama lesueurii, assembly GCA_037013535.1. NCBI lineage: Eukaryota > Metazoa > Chordata > Lepidosauria > Squamata > Agamidae > Intellagama > Intellagama lesueurii. Next base: position 156,337,241 of record JBAJHW010000003.1, on the reverse strand, counting down.
CTTTAGCAGAAATAAAAGCGGCCTTGGATTCCCTTGCCTCTGGCAAGGCACCTGGGAAGGATAACATCCCCGTTGAAGTGCTGAAGTGCTGTAAAGAGATCATCACCACCGAACTGTATGAAGTCTTTTGTCTTTGCTGGAGGGAAGGTGGAGTACCACAGGACATGAAGGATGCAAACATCGTCACATTGTATAAGAACAAAGGAGACAGGGGCGACTGCAATAACTACCATGGTATCTCTCTTCTCAGCATTGTAGGGAAGCTGCTGGCCCGTGTTGTGCTGAAGAGACTCCAGGTGCTTGCAGACAGAGTCTATCCAGAATCACAGTGTGGATTTCGAGCTAATAGATCCACCACCAACATGGTATTTTCCCTCAGACAGTTGCAGGAGAAATGTAGGGAACAACAACAGCCACTCTTTGTGGCCTTCATAGATCTCACAAAGGCCTTTGATTTGATAGCAGGGATGGCCTTTTTAAAATACTTCCCAAGATTGGATGTCCACCTCGACTCCTTAACATCATCAGGTCCTTTCATGAGGAAATGAAGGGCACTGTAGTTTTTGATGGCGCAACATCAGATCCCTTTGATATCCGAAGCGGAGTAAAACAAGGCTGTGTCCTCGCGCCGACCCTGTTTGGGATCTTTTTTGCTGTCATGCTGAAGCAGGCCTTTGGAACTGCAACAGAAGGTGTCTATCTCCGGACTAGATCAGATGGAAAGCTCTTTAATCTCTCTAGATTGAGAGCAAAGACCAAAGTCCAACTGAAATGCATGTGGGACTTCCTCTTCGCTGATGATGCAGCCATTGTTGCCCACTCTGCTGAAGACCTCCAACAACACATGAATCATTTTAGCAAGGCCTGCCAAGACTTTGGACTAACAATCAGCCTGAAGAAAACACAATTCATGGGCCAGGGCATGGACTCACCTCCCTCTATTACTATCTCCATGCAAGAATTGGAGGTTGTTCATGACTTTGTGTACCTTGGATCAACGATCTCTGACACTCTCTCCCTAGATGTCGAGCTGGATAAATGCATTGGCAAAGCAGCTACCATGTTCTCTAGACTCACAAAGAGAGTATGGCTTAATAAGAAGCTGACGGCATACACCAAAATCCAGGTCTATAGAGCCTGTGTCCTGAGCACACTCCTGTACTGCAGCGAGTCCTGGACCCTTTGTGCACGGCAGGAGAGGAAGCAGAACACGTTCCATATGCGTTGTCTCCGACGCATTTTTGGTATCACCTGGCAGGACAAAGTTCCAAATAGAGTAGTCCTAGAACGAGCTGAAATTTTTAGCATGTATACATTACTGAAACAGCGCCGTCTACGTTGGCTCGGGCATGTCGTGAGAATGGCTGATGGTCGGATTCCAAAAGATCTCCTGTATGGAGAATTAGTGCAGGGAAATCGCCCCAGAGGGAGACCACAGCTGCGATACAAGGATATCTCTAAGCGGGATCTGAAGGCCTTGGAAATGGATCTCAACAGATGGGAAACCCTGATATCTGACCGTTCAGCCTGGAGGCAGGCGGTGCATCATGGCCTCTCCCAATTTGAAGAGACACTTGTACAGCAGGCTGAGGCAAAGAGGCAGTCCCGAAACCAGCAAAACCAGGGAGCTGGACAGGTGACAGACTGTAGTTGTCTTCAGTGTGGAAGGGATTGTCACTCTCGAATTGGCCTTCTCAGCCACACTAGACGCTGTTCCAAGACCTCCATACAGAGCATGTTACCATAGTCTCTCGAGACTGAAGGATGCCTACTACTACACCACAAGAATACACCACCAGCAGGACATATTGACAAAGACAGTAGTCCCTCTGGATGCCACATGTCTTACATCACACCAGAGGACATCAGCAGGGTGTTAGGTTTGGGTATCTTGCTTCGTTTTGTTTTATTGTTTCGGAGAGTTTTGTTTTGTTTCTGTATTACATTTTACACAGGAGAGCACTGAAATAGAGCTTTCCTTACAGATTGAAATGATCTTACTTTCTGTCCAGAGCATGAAAATCTTTTTGTGTGTGTGTGGCCAAAAACAAAAGAAAAATAAAAGATTATAAAAAGTGGAGTTGTCCACGAAACTCACATTAAAATATAGCACCTAGTCTTTAAGGTGTCACAACATTTTTGTCTTCTTTATCGTTTATTTTTCTTTAGTTTTTGGCCTGATACGTTAGCACAGACTAACATGGCTACCTCTTCTAAAATTATAACTTTTTTTGGCCTTTTTTTGGTAACATTTCTGCACTCTACTTCTATCACTGCAGGATTCTACTGACTAATTCTGAACAGTGTCAGACCGAACAGGTATTTTGTTCTGTGGCAGCTGCTCATGAGTTTCTTGGCAAGTGAGTCAATGAGGAAATTCTTCCCTGGTGGCAGAAAGAGTGGATGCTATGTTTATAATCACCTGAAACAATGCAGACATTCCAATACTGCAACTTCAGACCAAATGGTTAAGCCAGAAATATTCTGCATTTGCAGCTCATTTCAAACACACCTTTGTTCGTCCCATGAACTCTTGATTCCCATCAAGAATTTCTGGAAAGGGGCCATTAAGAGGCGTACCAAGAGAGAACGAGATTCATTAATGTAACATTTATTTTAGATGGCTGGAGCCCAACAGAAGAATCATGCAAAATAAAAGTAGGTTACACAAAATACATCTGAAAATAAATGGAAGGTGCTGGTAATGTAGCAGAAAGCTTATTTTCAGTGAGGTGAAGAAGTTTAACTGCTTTCTCACAAACTGGCATTTTGCTGCAACCTGGGACAAGACAAGGTGACAGGATGCAATTTCTAAATTTCTAAATTAATTGAAGGTTGTGCCTCTTTCTGTTGGTTTCCCAAAAATTCTGACTAGAAGACTATATACTGTCTGGCTTTGAAAATCAGACACACAAAGAAGAAAGCTTCCTTTATACATCATAAAAGACAACATAAAGAAAAACTGAATATCCATGGGGCTACTCTAAAGATAATTTCCCTTTCCCTTTAGGCAATCTTTCCTTCAGTGACTGGCTGCTGAGTAGGTTTGTTAAACAGATTGTTGTGCCTTACTGCTTTGGATGTGTTTTTGGTGTTGTTTGTGTTTACTGTGTTGTACTGTGATATTTGATCCTTTCTACTATTTGTATACTTACTGTTTTTAGCTTTAAATGTTTTCTTTTAATGATGTAAGCCCCCTTTGATCCTTTTAAGGAGAAAGGTGGGATAAAAATATTTTAAACAAACAAACAAACAATAACCAGACGTTAAACCTATATTTCTTGTTCAGGAATGGATGCATTCAAACAAGAACTACGACCGATCCTGCATTCCTAACAAATGTACCTTTTGTTCAGAATGGAAGAGAATTTTTTTTCATTGGAATTTTTATGGGAATTTACTCCTCCTGAACCTTTATGCGAGCTTTAACGCATATGAACACAAAAATCTCTTCCTTTCTGAATTTTCAGGTAAGTCCCTGACCAAGAAAGGAGAAAGTATGCACAGAAATGTATTATATACAAGGAATATACATGCGCAAAGAATGTTGCTGATGGTTGCAAGGCCCATTGCTACTCCCAGATTTGCCACGTGCATTGTCTTCACAAAAACAGTTGTTTTTTGTTTTGTTTTTGCAATTTTGCAGTGTCTGCACGAGAGAGCAAGGAGCCCTTCATCACACTTGAGGCGGAGCAAGACCACAATAGATCGTTCCTATTCTATTCCATGTTCATAATATTTAAAACGTTGTGAGCTATTTAAGTTGGAGAAAGGGCAAAACAAGAGTAATATAATAATAATGGACTGAGGGTGTGAGTAGGGAGATTGCAGTTTGGAATGCTGACAGCATGGTCTGGTTTGCTCTATTTGCCAGAGACCAGATAACATACTGCAAATCAGTGTGTGCCGACCTGGCAGGGCTGCTAGGTTTTTTTGGAGCAGGTTGGTGCAATTGGATAGGTCACTTCAAAGGGTCACTTTAAGATCATACTGTGGAAGGGACCCTTTCCAGTACAAACCAGTGGAAATTTTATGCCATTGTCTGATTGCACCCTGAGCTGCTGGTGCCAAAGGAGAAGGCAGTTGACAGTTGACCCCCAACCCTCCCCCCGTAAAGCCCAAGATCTCTTCTAGACACTCCAATCACTAAGGCACCAGAGAGGGCTCAGACGCAGGTCACCATTCATATATATCCACTTGCAGCAGCTCTGACAGCCATTTCATGGAGCTGTGTGGTGAAGAAAAAGACCAGTGTCACTGTTTGGATAGCCTTTTCACATTCTGGAACAGAGATGGGGATGGACTGGAAAAACGATGAATTAAACTGGTTCATGGTTTGTGGCTAACCACAAACCATGAACACCCACAAACTCCCCAAAAAGTGTAACAGTTTGCAGTTGGGGTGTTGTGGGTTTTTCGGGCTGTTTGGCCATGTTCTGGAGGTTTTTCTTCCTAACGTTTTGGCGTCTTCAGAGGACAGGAGCTAGAACTTTGTCTGTGTTCTGGTGTGTTGTCTGTGGGGTTGTCGAGTATCTGGTGTGTTGTCTGTGGGGTTGTCGAGTATTTGTAGCTGTGGGATCAGGTTTTTGTCCTTTTCAGGAGATTGGGTGTTTCCTATGATCAGGGTGTTTTTTGTTATGGGTGTTTTGTTGTGATGGGGGGGAGATGATCTGTCACTGTGATTGATGGGTGTTGTTGGCTAGGTAGACTAGCCACAGATGGAATTCTAGCTCCTGTCCTCTGAAGATGCTGGCCACAGAGACTGGCGACACGTTAATAAGAAAAACCTCCAGAACACGGCCAAACAGCCCGAAAAACCCACAACCACCATCAGATCCCGGCCGTGAAAGCCTTCAAGAACACACAGTTTGCAGTCTGTTTTTCCAGCTTGTGCCCAGGGCAGAACCCACCTGCTCCTGCCTCTGCCAACCAACCACCCCTTCCTACATTTGCCATAGTCTCCCTGCCTGGTCCTGCTGCCATTGCCTCCACCACTGCCGCCACCATCCTTAGAGGCAGCAGACCCAGCTTCCCTTCCTGGAATCAGGCCTGCTGCTTCTGTACCCACCACCCAGTTGATAGGCAGGTTCACGCGCAGAGGCAGCCGGTCGGCTCCTTGAAGCTGGAGCCGATGGTGAAGGAGGAGGAGGCTGCAGCAGAAGAACCAGGTAGGGAGGCGATGGAGGCAGGTGGGCATCCTCTTTTGCTGAGTAAAAAGGTTCAGTGCTTCATTTCATTCTGGCAAAACAGATCCCCAAACTGGTTCGTGAAATGAATGACAAACCAGCCTGATTCATTGGCTTTCCTGGTTTGCAGTTCAGTTCATGTCGTTCTCTATTCTATTTTAAACAAGGAGAAGTCCATTTTCTAGTCTTTTTAATTCCAAAAACCAAATTTGGAGCAAGGTAGTGACTGGGAAGGGGAATATAAAGGTCATAACATATCAAAGGTTACAGACAGAGCTATCACCTCTTACTATATTTCTCACCTGCAACCATTTTCACTAAAAGCCATTCATACGTTCAGCTGCATGTAACTAGTGGATGAACAAATATGTGCGGCAGCCCTGTGTCACTTTTTTTGTTTTGCCCTAGAGACATCAATGTTTGTTTGTTTATTCTCCTAAATTATCCTAAATTTATTTATCGTAACCTTTAAAACCATCCTTCACCCATATTGACACCAGAGTGGTATGTTAGTATACATAAAGCAATAGAATAATTAAGGCCATCAAAATGCCAAATGTCACTCCTGGCAAAGAAGAGCAAGGAAAATGATATATCAGGTGAGGTATGATGACTCAGGACTGCAACAGAGGGCTCAGAGTGAAGCAGCACACATGTTTTGGACATATTAGTTCCATGTACATTCCCCAGGGCCCAAAATGACTTCCTGGAGGATGGAGAGGGCAAATTATTTATTAATAAGTGGTTTCTAGAATTTAAGCTACATATTTATGCAGTTTGTGCACATCCCTATCCTTGGACTTGTATTTAATCCTTCATTATAATGTCTTTCCCCTACCATAAGGCATTAACTGTCCCTATCTAAGCAATGGAAGACTGGGAAATATGCTGTGGTTATTTCATACCTATAGAATGATTATTTTTGGTGTCATGAAGTGGAACATTAACATGAGTACTAATGCAAACTCATTTTTAAAAATGGAATGGAAGATATATATGAGCTGTAAATTAAATTTGTGGACCAATTCACATGTGTGGACATACTGAAAAGATTAATTCATATTTTGACACCCATCAAAATGCATCATTATGCTTTCCTGCCTAAGAACTTTATTTGTACATCCTCTCAAGCTAGACATTCTTCACTGGGAGAACGCCCTTCTATATTTCATTCTTCAGAGAGAACTCGAATTTGCAAAGTCTTTCTGGAGAGTTGCAAAAGCATAAGTAACACATTCTGTTAATCTTCTGTGTTTATATTCTGCTAATGCCTTGGGTCAGAGAGGTTAACAAATTTATTTCAGTTCCAAATTACTTTTATGGCCAAGTATTAAAATTTGGAATCTAGAGACTCGATAATTGAAATCATGTCAGACTCTTTAACTATGGGTTTACTAAATCAGGTATGAAAATTCCCACTCTGGCCTATCTGAGCCCTGTGTAACTCCAGAAAGAAATGAAATGGCCAAATAACTGCCAAGTCATGGCCACTGAGAGTAATCTCTTAGCTTGGATGGCATTTGGCTTATTTGGCAGCCAACTGCTGCAACTGCAGTTGGATTTTAATTGGGAAAGTAGCTTTACGGTTCCCCTCCTGAGACAGAATCTGGCCTCCTCAATTACCTTGAAATACAGAATCCAAATTTAACTCTTCGGAGGGTCTCTGGAAGGATATGCATTTGTTTCTCATAATCTATCTACAATGAATGCTTCTACTAGTAAGATAGATGCTAACAGCAAGATTAAATGTTCATAATTCAAATTATGAAAACTAAATGGTTCCAAGGCCACAGCTAATTTCATTTTCCTTCTGTTATATCTTGAATCCCCCCTCTTATATGCACATCTTTATGTAGCAAGGATATATGGGTGTGTCACAGAAGCTAAGAAATATTTTGTTCAAAGGATAGACTCCTGTACAAGTGTAGACTCCTGGCAGGCTCACTGAAAGTGTAATTAACAAAGCTATGAAGCCAGACTAAAAATCATCCATCCTCTTTAGGAATTAATAGTCACACTAGCAGAAAAGAACTGACCGGTTGAATGATGATGGGGCAAAGAAATTCTTGAAAGGCAGCTGCTGTGTAGCAGCAGTAGTGGAAGGTGACACTGGCAGATCATCTTTCAAAGACAAGGCAGTGACACTCAAGCTAATGCTTATTATTACTGTTCAGAAGATGGTGATAGGAAACCATTTCTCAGTATTTTGCTATCTCAAAAACCTTGTGATGAGACAATCGAAAATGAAAGCAGAGACAGTGCTGGAAGATGATCACAAGATACACATTCAATCAGCGAAGGGCGGGGCAAAGAATTAGAGCAAATAGTGTTGATCCTAATGAAACAATTGGATTAGCTGTAAGGATGTCTAGTTGCTCATGTGCACAGATGCAAAAGTAAAGTTTGATGGAACACAACACATGCATTTGGAATGTGGTATGTGAGAAGCATTAATCAAAGTAAGCTCAAACAAGTAAAAAAGGAATGGAATATTTAAACAGTGTAATACTTGGAGTGAGCCAACTCAATTGCTGAAGAAGCAAAAACTGGAAGTGTTTATTCAAGTGTTCAGGAGCAAATAGAAGAGACACCAAAACATAAGCATAGATGAAAAGCATAGAAATATAGGAAACAAAGAACCAAGTATTATTGGGGACTTTAGCCTTGAAATTAAAATGAAGTGGGAGAGCAACTCATAATTCTGTGAATCCCTCAGTCTGTTTACTGACACACGTGGGGCAACCAAAATGGCCAATATAGAAATCTAATAGTATATATAGTTGGGAGCACAAGATAGAAAAGCTGTATTCTCTCTTCCAAAACAAGAGCAGGAGTGGACTGTGGTACAAAGCATGAACTGTTAATGTCAAAAATCAGAGCAAGGCTGAAGAAAAATGCTAAAACTATCATAATGCCAAGGTATAATTTAAATAACATTCCTGAAGAATTTAAAGATGACATAAACAGGACTTGCACTGTTAAATTCAGCTGACTATGAGCCAGAGCAACTGTTACTGAGACCAGAGAGATGATGAGAAAAAATGTGAAAAGACTATTCCTATAGTTAAAAGAGAAAATCCTCCATGAGTAACCTGTCTGAATTGTTAACAACAAACATAAAGCAAAAATAAAAGGTAACAAAAATGGGGTAAAAATTCTAAAAGCAACTGTTCTGGTCATCCATATTATGGTAGTCCCAATTACAATGTATGAATGTGAAAGCGTGACAGTGGAGAAAGTTATCAGGAAAACAATTGATCTATTAAAAATGTGATGTTGCAGAAGAGCTTTATGGATACCATGAGCCACTAAAAAGACAAATACGTGGGTTCTAGATCAAGTCAGGCTGGACTTCTCACTAGAAGCTAAAATGCCTACGCTGAGGCTGTCATATTTTGAACATATAACAAGAGCTAATGGAAAAGATAATAATGCTAGGAAAAGTTGAAGGCAGTTGGAAAGGAGGAAGACCTAGCATGAAATTGATAAAGAAAACCACTGCCTACAGTTTGAAAGACATGAGCAGGACTGTTAATGACAGGACGTTTCTGAGATAATTTAAATCCTAGGACTGCCATAAGTCAAAAGCATATACCAATAACACATCTCAAATTTCATATGCATATGAATTCTTATAAATTTATTTACAAACTTGGGCATGTACTTAAAAGGGAAGGTTATCTCCCAAGGAAAGTGTGATAGATTAAGAAGTAAGTTCAATTTTCACAGTAAAATTGTTTCAGGATGAGCCACTAAATAAGTGCTAATATAGTGAAAATAAAATGGGGAATGGGCAGGCACCCAGTGTATAATAATGAGGACAATTCCTTAAAGTCCTCCTGCTTAGCTGATGTCAGCTGCATCCCATAAATTAATTACTTTTCATACAGTTATATCAAGAGGTGTACTTTGTTAATCTATTCAAAACAAACTAGTCTGAAAGAAGGAAAAGCAATTTAAAAACAAACAAAAAAACTGAACTGGAAAATCAGTGAGGCAACATATTATGGATAATCTGCACAAAATGCACTCCAAATTTGCATTATCATTTCCATAAAGAAAATTGGAGGGGAGGTGTGATGAGATGGAGACAGTAACAGTCTGTTTATCTCATGTGGTGATGTCACGGCAGAGGTCAGGTTTGCTGGCTGGAACTTCCCAGCTCACAACATGCACCTCAATGTTATACTAGCTCTTTTCACAATGAATGTCTGCTTGGGTTAACTGAACTCATGAAGAGAAGTTGATCTCTGAGCACTGCTTCCTCAGAAGCGCAGTCTGGTATTATGGTGTTATTTATGCAGATAGCACAACATATTTGTCCTGAATTAGCTAGTAACTCACTATGGCAGTAGCAGTGAACAATCGTAAAACCCTTGATTTTTTACAAGGCATTCATAATAGGCTATTCTGTATGATTTATAGGAAAAACACAAGTCAGCTCTTCAGACACAGGTGATCTGTAGACACTGGCCTTGCAGTGTGACCTCTTGTTAATGCTGAGGTTACTCATAAAACCTAAAAGGGTTTCTGCAACCTTTTTGTCTTAATAGATGGGCAAACACTATAGTAAAATATAAGCAAGCAGATTCTCCTGATTGTTATTTGAGAATTAGGATTTCCAGCTTAAGTTTATGAGTGCCACACAGAAGGCTCTGTACAAACAAACCAGGGCTGTAACTAAGACGGAGCAACTGGGGCTCCAGGGCACTAAAATTTAGAGGGCTCCAAATTCCAGAGGGGGCTGTACTGGTGAGTGTTAAGAAAATAAACACCATTCCTTTCCAGCTATATTTGCTTTTTTTTTTTAAAAGCACACTTCCCTCCCCGCTTCCTTTGGGGAGATACCACATTCTTTTCCTCCTTTTTCATAGGAGGCATGCATGTGTCCATGTCTCAGGGCCGAGGGGGTGGCAGATGGGCCTGTTTGCCCTGAGTGCCAACATGGCTTGTTACTGCTCTGAAACAAACCCAAAATAAATGCTTAAGTAAATGGCCATGATCTAACAGATGCAAAACACCCTGCATGCAGAGGATTGTAAGAAATGCATAACTCTTCAAGAGGTGAGCATTAGGACCTGGGTTTGCAAATAGCTACAGTAGTGTGTTTTATAAAATGGAAGTAGATAGTAGGTAGATTGAGATTAATTCATAAATCTCCAAGTGATTCTGGCACTGATCACAAATCCCTGAGATTGAATATGTCTCTGAACACTGAAAGTTAAGGAAGGCACACTCTCAGTGTTCCCTACCTGAGAGAACCATTGTTTTGTACTAGGCTATGTTGAGAAGAGAAGACTCCCTGGAAAAGACCCTGATGTTAGGAAAGTGTGAAGGCAAGAGAAGAAGGGGACGACAGAGGATGAGATGGTTGGACAGTGTCATCGAAGCTACCAACATGAATTTGACCAAACTCCGGGAGGCAGTGAAAGACAGGAGGGCCTGGCGTGCTCTGGTCCATGGGGTCACGAAGAGTCGGACACGACTAAACGACTAAACAACAACAAAATGTTTCATTGTTTAGACATCAAGCAAAATATAAAGTAGGTCTTGCAAGCCTAAAATTTGCCAGCTCCTGATTAGAGATAAGCACAAACCTGAAAAAATGGTGGTTCATGATGGTTTGTCGTTGGCCATGAACCATGAACCATAAACTGCCATGAACCAACCAGAAAACTGAACTGTCAGCCAGTTCAGTTCTTGGTTTGTGCCTGTTGCAGGGGGAGAGCTGTCTTCTCCCATCGAGATACTGCTGCACCACCACCCCAACAACAATGCCACGATCATCATGTCGCCACCATGCTGCCTGTGCGCATGTGCCCAACCACCAGCTGATTGCCCTGATCAGCTGATAGATGGGGCATGAGCAGAGACAGCAGACCTGGCTCCTGGAAGGGAAGCGAGTGCACTGTCTGAAAATGGTGGCAGAAGAGGAGGAGCTGGCGGCAGCAGGATTAGGTAGGGAGCTGATGGGGCAGTGGGAAGTAAGTAGGCGGGCATCCATTTTGCCAAAGCAAAATGAAGTGCTGAGAGGGGAAAAAATTCAGCACTTCATTTTGTTTTGGCAAAACAAGTTGCACAAACCGAACCACAAACCAGCCTGGTTTGTGTTTTTTTTCCGGGTTTTAGTTCATTTTGTGCCCACATCTACTCCTGATGTACAGCAAACACCACAACCACACTTGTATCTTCATCAAAAACCTCTTCAAAATTTTTGCCACCCTCTTTCCTCATGTTTCTGCAAATGTAGATCAATCTCACTAAAAAGCATGCAAGTTGCTTTGTGACCTACACCCAAATTTTGCTGAGGCACTAAAAAATTCCCAACATAGGATCACTGCTGTCATTGATCTAAGCTGAAACTTCAACTGCAGCAGACAGAAAACCACACTCACAATAGTTGTATCCCTCCTGAATCAGCCAAAGTCTTCCCACTGCCCAAACCTACATCTAATTTAGACCTGTGACTAATGGGACGTAGTGATTGATGGCTGCTTCCTTGTGCTACTGTGTACATATTTATTTTAATTATATCCTGCTCTTCTAGGCTTACATATGATTCAACAGCAGAACTGTGTCATTTTGTACAAAAACTATAACTGCTAAATCTGTTTGGGCTTTGCAAAAAGCTTCTTGTATCTGAAACAAATTAAGTAAAACTTCAGAATGTGCAGATGGAATGGATTTGTAAGCTGGATTCTGATTCTGACTAAATTATTATTTTATTTAACTGGTTATAAACCACCTTTGTGACATTTGAGCACAGAGTAAAGAATTACTAGTAATAATGAATTAAAATAAACAACTAATGGAAGTATAGTTTCCAAATCCCATGAGGTACTAGTTCCCCTCTGTTCAGCACTGGTTAGGCCTTATGTAGAGTACTGTGTCCAGTTCTGGACACCACACTTTAAGAAGGATGGGAACAAACTGGAGCAAGTTCTGAGGAGGGCAACCAGGATGATCAGGGGCCTGGAAACCAAGAACTGGGCATGTTTAGCCTTGAGAAAAGACTGAGGGGAGATATGATAGCACTTTCCAAATATTTGAAAGGCTGTCATACAGAGGAGGAGCAGGGTCTGTTCTCAATAATCTCAGAGTGCAGGACACATAACAGTGGGCTCAAGCTACAGGAAGCCAAATTTAGGCTGAATATCAGAAAAAAACTTCATAACTGTTAGAGCAGTACGACAATGCAACCAATTACCTTGGGAGGTGGTGAGTGCGCCAGTGCTGGAGGCATTCCAGAGAAAATTGGACAACCATCTGTCAGATCTGCTTTGACTAAATAAATCCCTGCATTGAGCAGGGGGTTCGACTTGATTGCCTTATAGGCCCCTTCCAACTGAATTATTCTCTGATTCTATGATAATGAATGAATTGAAAATGTTTTACTTTTGATTAGACTTAGGAATGTTCTTTTGCATCTCATCCTCACGAGCCAAGTGAGACATGATGCCAGTTATTCTTCCTGACATGATTTTATAGTCATGAAGATTGTAAAACATTCTTCTCCAAACAAATCTGTGCAACCCCCTTGGTGATTTCTGCACCAGTAAAGATGTGCACAAACCATAGCTATGCATTATTGTAGTCACCTTTCAAAGTGGCATTGGTATTGACTGTATGCACTGTGCATACCATTTCTTTCATTCAGTTTGGGCAAAGCCCAAACATTTTGAATACCCTTGGGGTGAAGAAAAGGCCAGGAGGTCACAAGAATCACATAGAATTCATTAGTGTATCCTCTCCCCCCCAGCCTATACTTCTTACACACACATGTGCACATGACCATAGTCCGACCATATTTTAGCTTTTTGATGGTTTGCTGCTGGCTGTGGCTGGTCTTAACACATGAGCAGGAGCAGTGACAGAGAAGAAGGTTGACTTATTCTAGTTAAAAAGCCTCTTTTTGCATTAGTTGAAATAAAATGTGTGCAAAAAGATAACTTTTTAAATGTATTTTCAATATCTTGAGCAAATCATTAACCATCTCATTCTCGTACCAGAGCAAAGGAACTGAAAGTGCCTTGCTGTAGATGAGAACATTCAGATCAGTAAGAACAAGAAGTTTCATGAGTATTGTTTACATGTTTAGATTAGACATGCACAGAACTAGGTTATAAGCCTAGTTATGAGAGCAGCTTTTTCAGTCCTTGGCATAGCAACTACAGAGAGCAAATCTCTTGAAATCTTACATGGGATTGAACTGGTCATCTGATATGCAACCTTGTTCTGCTTCTATATTCAGTCACAGGCCCAGTGTAGATGTAGGAATCCAGATTTAAATTACCTTAATGCTTAGATAGTTAGGCAGGAAAAGTAATCTGCAACCCAAGCCACCATTCTGCAATTTGTCCTGCCACCTGGACAGCAAGTCCTCCACCTTGGATACCCCAAGACCATGATAAAAGTAAAAATATATAAGTAAAGAAGGATTCTACAAGCCTTAAAGTCCACCCAGGTTCTACAATACTATGGGGTGACATGCCTTCCAAGAACTTAAAATGCTTTATTGGAAAAGTTGTATAATTGGCTGTTCATCTACCTAGAATGATAGAAATTATTTCATTTTTGACACATTATGGTAGATGTATTTGGGAACTTCTTTGAACTAATTATAACATTTAAAAAAAAATCTTACAGCCCGTTAAAATATTCACAGTAGGAAAATTATCATATGGAAGAAGATGTTCATTTTTTGTTGGATTACTACTTTTTAAATGAGCTGTCAAAAATACAGATTTCTGATTTAGTTGTATGACAACTTGTGGCATATTTGTTATGGGGAATTATGCTTTCCAGTTTTAACAAGAGTTAACAAAAACCAAAGAAGAAGAAGAAGAAGAAGAATATAAATACTGCATGTATTTTTGATAAACTAAGTGTATTATGAAGATCCAAATAGTACAAACAGTATTCACCCAGATTCCCCTGACAACTCCAGTTAAAATCAGAAGTTATCTTAATGTGGTTTCTTATCGTTAGAATAGTCAAGTCTGGCTTATTCTAGTAAACCGTGGCTGTCACTAAATCACACAGTTGGAAAGGATCAGCTAGCACAACAATCTCAATCCCTTCCCCTCCTCAGAACAAATGGCAGGATTTAATAAACTGTTTCTAAAATGTTTCAGACAGTATTAAGAGACAGTAAACAGTACACTCTAGACGACGAGGACATTATATTCTAAAATGCTGTTTCCTTTCTTTGGGTAAAGTTTACTTAGAGCAAACTAGGAGCGATGTTTCCCCTGTTCACGTGTAACATGAAAAAGGACGTGTGGGTAAGGGAAGATGACTCTTGCCTAAATTCTTTTTTCTCAGCATGTCTTCAGGAACAAGCTGGCCTGAGGGAACCCCTTCTGAGGTGATAAATGGTAGATGAGAGAGGGGGAAAAGGGAACTCTGCAGCTGCAGGTCCTTTTTGATATTAACTATCACTTCATCACTTACTTTACATGCCAAATGATGAAAGGAACATGGCTGAGGCCATTCGACCCTCAAATGACCAGAATTTGTCCAGAACTCACAAGGAAAGGGCCAGTATGTTCCCGAAGATTACACAAATGCAAGAGTAGGTGATACCTTTTATTGGGCCACTAAAAAAATAAAACAAATTTATTTATTCAATTTGTATCCCACTCCCATTAGTGTCATGGCACTACTCTGGGTGGGTTACAACACATATAATAGAAAACAAAAAATAAAAATAGCAATATTAAAAACAGCAACAATAACCCTAAAAAAAGAGATGTCACTGACTAATCATATAAACCCAGAGTGGACGGACGAAAAAAAGGGGAGGGAAGAAGAGGAGTGGAAAGAAAAAAAGGGGGGATGGTGGTCATCTGGGGTCAGTGTAGAAAGCCTCTCTGAAAAGCAATGTCTTTAATTACTTCCTACCTGTCAACAGGAAGGGAGCTAAGCGGAGGTCCTCCGGAAGCTGGTTCCATGGAGTTGGAGCCACCATGAGGTAGGCCCTACCTCTTGTAGAGGATTTATGGGCCTCCCTCAGGGTGGCCACTCAGAGAAGCCTCGACTGGGATGATCTTGTGGTTCGGGCAGAGGACATTAAGAAAAGACACTCTGACAAGTAACATGGGCCCAAACCATGGAGGGCTTTGTATGTGAGTGTCAGAACCTTGAACCTGATCCGGGATGCCATGAGCAACCAGAGGAGGTGGGCCAGAACCGGAGTGATGTGGTCAAGTTTAAATGCACCTACTACCAGTCTGGCTGCCGCATTCTGGACCCGCTGAAGTCTCCGGATCAGGTTCAAGGGGAGCCCCACATAGAAAGCATTGCAGTAGTCAATCCAGGAGAGGACCAGGGCCTACATCAAAGTCCTGAGGGAGTCCTTGTCTAGGTAGGGGTAAAGTTGGGCGAGTAGCCTAAGCTGTTTAAAGTCTCATCTGGACACGGCTGCAATCTAAGACTCCCAAGAAAGAGCCAGGTCCAGAAGAATGCCCAAATTATGCAAATAACAAGCTTACATGGATGAAATCCACTTCCTCAGGCTCTAAGCACATCCCCTTCATGGATGGTGCAAATATTATTTGTGGAAGTCATAGGACCAACCATCAGAGGTGGAGGCATCTTGTGAAACAATTCTTGAAGTCACTTGATGCTCCTGGCTTTTTAGTGTGCCCTTTTTAGGTCCTTTATACCATTCAGACCAAGGCAAGGAATGGAAGACCAGACTGTTATCCAGGGCCTTTCTGTTCCACAAGTCCTGGCAACAGTGGCACGGAATGTGGGAAAAACTCCACTGAACACCCCATGCCTGCCCCACCTCTCTGACATCACAGGGGCCTGGTTGTGTGACAAGTATACTACCTCCGGACTCAATTTCGTGACCTGAAATCTCAGATCATTGGGTACAGATGATCTGTCAACCCAACCTAGAGAAACCCACATGATGCAATCCCATTTCACCATCTATGCACTGATGATCTCCCCATTCAGTCATCTGTGCAAAAGTTGTAACTAAGGATCTCCCTTTTGGGAACCCTTTCAAAATAATATGCGTAAAGGAATATATTTTGTCATTCTGCTCCACTCCCCTTGTTCCATGTGCCTTTTAGACTGCAGATCAAAAATTGAATAAAGGGTTGCTTAGTTTTGCAAAAGCTTCTATTAGTAGTTCAAGAGAACAGGGAATAAAAATCTTCATGATAAGCTCAAATGGCTAAAGCACATGTGGGAAGAAGCTTCAATATTATAATGCAAATATGCTAATCTGGCAGAAATGGGATGAGCAATTACTCCACAGATTCTAAGGCAAATTCAAATTGAGAGACGTTAATAGACCTCCTTTATGGGTCTTTACAATATCTGATGATATGGCCTCTTCATGTAGTCATTAAACTAAGTAAATTTTAATCTGTTTCAATATGCTTTATGAGCATTAATCTTCACCTCATGTCTTTCAATGAGTTTGCCCTCCTTTTAGGCATTAGATACATGTTTGGATGGGAGAGAGACAAGAGGAATAGGCAAGAAGAGCCTGAATTGTAGGTTTCACATAACAGAAGTCAAAGCAGCACGACAAGACAACATGCTTGAAAGACATGTTATGACAAAGGAAGCAACACAAATAAGATGACACGGACATGACAAAGACGTATACTTAAGATTTAACTCTCCCTGACCTCTTTCACATAAAATTAGCGTGATCTTCTGAACCACATTCTTAGATGAATTTCAGAACTTTCACACCTTCTGTATCACAGCTTTTAGGAAAAGTCCTATCTTGCCTAACTATCTGTCTTCCACCTTTGGAATGTCACTACTGCAACAATCCGATGTTTACTGCCAACCTCCAGGCAATGTGCAATGGGTCGTTTTATCCTTCAGTGGCTAGAAATAAATGAAGTAAAAACACCATGAGGCAGCCACATTTGTTCTTCATATATCTACCTCACATGTATCGAAAGTGGGAAGTAGGGGTCCTTCAGAAAAAAAGCAATCTCATGGTGTGTAAAGGTGTGCAGAGCTGATTCTTTCTCATTTTCAACCTATTTCTGCTGTTATCACTTCAGGCACTCTCCTGAGAGTGCAGGTATGATATTTCTGTACTTACTTGCTACTTTGCACATTAAAAAACCAGACCACACCACATCCGTCACCACCACCACCACCATGCGAACACACCAAACATGCAAATTAATATACTCTCATTACCTATCATTTGCTCTCAATGGCAAAGCAACCAAGGCCTTTCATTTAAGATGCTTTGGTGGCATTCTGTTTTTCTTCTAGAATGCCATTTCCTCTAAGCTCTCATCTATCGGAATGTTATTTGTAATATGCAGGATACAATACATGGTAACGTAATATCATCATTAAAAATAGAGATGTGAGGATGGTGATATGCAAGTTCAGCACAAATTCCTCCATCTCAAGATCCCATTTTCTCAAAGGCCAGAAAAAAAAAATTAAGCTCATGATTATCTTCATTGAACACCAAAATATACAATGAGTAGGAATAATTAAAAAACAAAACAAAACACACTATCCATTTCAGGTTTTAACACACACTATTTTCTGGAGGGACAGGAAACCCATAACGTACTGTGCTTGACTTACTAAAATCCTGCATGACTTATGGCTTTGTATTGTCTCACACCATTGTGCCCAAACGTTAAGATCATGGGCTTTTTACCATCAAAGGCATGTCTGGAGATAAGAAAGTAATTTCTTAGTGGTCACTCAAATGTTCTGGACTTCCCCGACAAGGGAGGGTACACTTGATCGTGAAGACAGTTTAGTTAAGCATTTGGCATCTAAGCTGCTTTGCTAGCTGAAAGGGATTTCAATTGGTTGGAAGCAATTCATTTACTTTTATTGCTAATTGATGTGTATGTTTTAACTACAGGTTTGTTTTTACAGTAGGACCCCCATATCCACTGGGAATTGGTTCCAAGCCCTCCCGCGGATACTGAAAACCATGGACAACAGCAAACGCTATAAATATAGCATGGTAAAAGGGGGGGGGAAAGATTTTGTTCACATGCAGTACCAGGACTGGCCACCAGAGGGCGTCCATGACCATGCTATGTATTCTTTACTAACAAGTATTCATAGCATCAAACCTAGACAGCATTTTAAAAAGCAGAGACATCACCTTGCCGACAAAGGTCCGTATAGTCAAAGCTATGGTTTTTCCAGTAGTGATGTATGGAAGTGAGAGCTGGACCATAAAGAAGGCCGACCACCGAAGAATTGATGCTTTTGAATTATGGTGCTGGAGGAGACTCTTGAGAGTCCCCTGGACTGCAAGGAGAACAAACCTATCCATTTTGAAGGAAATCAACCCTGAGTGCTCACTGGAAGGACAGATCCTGAAGCTGAGGCTTCAATACTTTGGCCATCTCATGGGAAGAGAAGACTCCCTGGAAAAGACCCTGATGTTGGGAAAGTGTGAAGGCAAGAGGAGAAGGGGACGACAGAAGACGAGATGGTTGGACAGTGTCACTGAAGCTACCAACATGAATTTGACCCAACTCCGGGAGGCAGTGAAAGACAGGAGGGCCTGGCGTGCTCTGGTCCATGGGGTCACGAAGAGTCGGACACGACTTAACGAGTAAACAACAAACAATTCATAGCATGGTCTCTAGCACCCTCTAGTGACCTGTTCTATTAATACATGTGAAAATAGTTTTTTCTGGATTTTTTCCTTTTAATATTTTTAATATTTTCAGACTGAGGATAAGTGAAACTGTGGATACTGATCCCATGTATTTATGTTTTATTGCTGTAGAAAAATGGTTACACAATTAAATAGCAATAAAATAAATGAATAATATGGGACAATGTCCCAGAAGACCATTTTGACTGACATGGAGGATGAGAATAACAAGGCTTGATGTACCCACAAATTAGACTCTTGTCTGTGGCTAAACTAAATAGGATTGCAGATGGCTTCAGTGGGCAGTCCATTTCACACCTCCTAGTCTTATTGGCACAATAAATAGACAAAACAAGGTGTCTTGTGACACCTTAAAGACTAACAAATTTATTGCAACATGAAATGTCATGGAATTTGTTTTTAAAGTCCCACAGAACTCTGCTGTTTTTGCTGAAACAGAGTAGCATGGCTACTCCTTTATAAGTAATTCATCAGACTGCATTTCTACATGAGCTGAACTGAGCCAGTAGGGCAGGTCACCAAGTGATCCATGCCAGTCTTCTATTCTTCAATATCTTGGCTCATAGAACTAACCCCTTATCTGCTCTGGCTATAGTAGAGAAGACAATATGGCCTGATCTTCAATTTTGCTCCATCTAATTCCTATTTTTGAGAGGGATACGTACTTACCAAAATACAGAGATTTCTTCAGGATGGAAAGAACTAGAGATTTTAGAAAATGAAAATGTGAGGGAGCGCAGTAGTGATGGGTGCATCCATACAGGCCAAGACCTTTGAGTTTTTAACTTTTCAAAGTCTGGTTTGAATCTCTGTGTATTCAACCATGTTTTCTGGTGATGAATTAGTGTTGCCATCTCTTTTTTTGACATGCTTTTCTTCATAATAGCTGCTTGGCAAGGACGTATAGCATAGTCCTGAAACTAGCTGAGAGTTTCATTTAGACTTTTTTTAAAAGAATAACTTAACAAAATTGACAAACTATATTATAGAAATAATGGAAACAACTTAATAATTTTTTCTTAAAAAATCAGTGTGGAAGAAAGCAAAACACTGCAGCCTTTTGGAGATAATAATATACTAATGGTCAAAATCCTGTTGCTTATTTTAGTAGGTTGCACTAGTGTGGGCCCACTGGATCAGTGGGAATTTGGTGAGTCACTTCTTCCATATATTCCATTGATTCAAATGGGCTTACTCTAACTGTGATTTATTATGCTAAAGTAGGCAACAGTTAGAGTAGGCCCAATTGAATCAATAGAATGTACAGAGGAGTTCATTCACCAAATCCCCATTGATCCAGTAGGCCTACTCTAGTGTGATTTACTGTGTTACGCAATAGGATATTAGCCAATATAATGCGATTAATTCAAAGGTTGTAATATACAGCTTCTTCCTTCACTGTACTTTTAGGTCCAGATCCTACATCTTCGATATTTCTTCTTTCATCCATCATTATTTGGTTACAAACAAATTATTCAGAGTGAGCTGTAAGCCTGGTTCTGAAGGACAAGAGAACCATTGGTTTTATATTGAAGTCTGCAAACCACATTTAGCTAGCTTTATTATTTTAAATAAAATAAATACTAACTCAAAGTTTTACCCCAGGGGACCAAACCAAGTAAACCATATAGCAGTAAGATTATTCTGTAGTTCTTGTCCATACAAAAAATAAAATAAAAACACATTTTATGTATGAATCCCTAACAAATATTTTCTCTAGGGACAGTGTTGGATACAGTAGATATAAAAATTCAGCTTTTAGTGGCAGCACAAAGCTGCTATAAAAGTACCACACAAGTTATCCTCTGTGCTCCCTTAGAACTCAATAAAACAAACAGGAATTAAGACCCATTACCTAGTTTTAAAACAGAAGAAAGGGAAACTTTTACCCATGGCCCTAAATCACAAAGTGCCATGGAAACTGCAAGCGACAGAATGCAACTGAGAGGTAAAGACAGGACCGATCTGGTCCCTCTTTTTCCCTGGTCAGGGGAAATTTGGGTGTGTGGAACTCTAGTACCTACCAAGTGTTTATGAAGTGCCTGACACTACTTTCTTTATTTTGCCTTTTATTTGGTTTTAAAATGAAATCTCAAAAAGACAGCAGAGCCCGGTAGCGCAGTTGTCCCATGCTTGGAAAATGGCACCACGACTGTCTCCAGGAATGACAGTAGAGGACAACTTTGTATCATTAATATGGGTATTATCCTAATTTCTCAGTCACATTTTGGGGGAGGGGGGCGGAGGATGGAAAAGCCAGCCCTCAGAATGCTTTTTTAAAAGAGTGAGTAATTCAAAAACACAAAAAACCACAAAATAGCACCATCTGGATTTCTGCAGCTCCCCTACCAATATCCACCCCATTTTCTTGATCTCTGAGAGTGACACTGACCTCAGTGAAGACTCTGTGAATGATCATGACAATGTTCAGGCACAAATGTTTCATGCGGGAGGTCACAGTGTGATGCAGCTTTTAAAAGGCTAATCCAATTTTAGAATGCATCAACAGTGCTGTGGCATCCTAGCCAGGAGACTTAGTGGTTGTATTTTGTTATGCACTAGTCCAAACTCATCTAGAATACTGTGTCCAATTCTGTGTCCACGTTAAGTCTGGAGAAGCCAAGGTGATGGGGAAAAAATAGAGTTCTCAAATGCTCGAAGACATGTCAGATAAAAAGTGAGAAAGGCTCTGGAGAGTACAAGTTATAGGACAGTTACTTCTTGATGATAACAGTGGTGGCAATTAGCTAGAGAGCTGGCAGATTTCCCCTCAATAGAGGTCTTCAAGCAGAGGCTTAAGGGCCATCTCTTGGGAATGCTGGAGCAATGGATTTCTCACACTGAACAGGAGATTGGACTGGAAAGCCCAAAATGGTCACTGTCGCTCTCTGATTGTAAATCATAATTGCCCTCTCAATTATAATTTCCCTCTTAATATTCATCATTTTTCCCCTCAATTGTAGATTTCTTGTTTTTTAAGGGGTGGATTGAAAAATTAACAATTGAACAATTTAAATATTACTATTTGTGGGAAATTGTTATCATCATTGACTTATATATTTTTGTTATTGAACAAATGAAACTATGGTGAAAACCTGCTCCATAATTTATACCATGTAAGTTTGATGGTCTCATCAGCCATGGTGATTTTTTTTTTTTTTTTGAAATAAAAAGGTTTCCAATTCTCCTCCAACAGCTCCCAGTGTTCCCATGGAAACCTTTTCCCATGGGAGCCATTGGGGGCCACAAGACAGGGAGAAGTATTTAATTTTCAAAAATCACTGCCAGGGTAAAGTCACCCTGACTACAATTACTAGAAATTAAGGACTCCGCCATCCCACAGCCCCCAATGGCTTCCCCACAACAAAAAGGAGCCTCAGGATCTTTAGTGAGGGAAGGGGAGAATCAAAATATTTCATTTCTGAAAACTCACCATGGCTGATGACATCATCAAGTGTATCTTACAGAACAGGATTTCAGCAGCGTCTATGGAGGTAGAGTATCAGACTACTGGCAAACATGTAATGTGAGAAGTACGTGAGTTTGCTCTAAGTAATGATTCTAGAGAGATTGCTGAATTTGGCATCACTACATGACTGTATCCCCTCCATGTTCAATCTAGCCATAACAGTTTTTTCCAGTGAGCTTTGACTGCAGGCGTCAGTGGAGAAAAGGACACCAAAGATTACATTACCAATAACTAAAATGGGGCCTCACATCTGCACTTATGTCTTTTCAGTAGGAAGAATATAGTTAGCACCTCAGCTTTTCCTTGCTTTTCTAACTGCCAGTGTCACCATGAGGAAGGATAGATTAGGGCAGGGATTAGAGTCTGAATGCTACAGTAAAATTTCCAAAATATTGTCCCTAATCAAGAGGGGTTCAGCACCATGTGAGCTGTGCTCAAGGAGCCAAACATCTTGGGGCTGTACTCTTTACAGTACTTGCTTTTTAATTCTTCATTCTGATAATTTTCCATGGAATCCTGTCAGTCACTGATTAGAGTTTTTAAAGAATGTCTTCTATTTCAGAAAGGATGTGACCAAGGGAAACAAAATGGCAGACATGAATAGAAAACCAAACACAGTTCCTCCGGGGTTTTAAAATATCAGCTAATGAGTTCTTAAAAGCTTACTTAATACTCATCAGAATTATTTGTTAAACTCCAAGGTTCTTTCTGTTTAGCACTCATCGCACCTGATTTCTGACCTGTCAACATGTCAGGAAGCTTCATTTACAAAGGCAACCATGTATTATTTCAACAGAATGGTGTTTTTTTCCCCCTAACCAATAAATACATCTTTTTTTGTTAACTCCAATATTCTCCTTTGACAGAAAAAAGGCCCAGAGAATAATTAACTTTAATAGCTCTTCTGTGAATTGAATGGCACAACAGGATAGCAAGTATAAATGAGCAAAAATTTAAATCTACAAAAAAAAAAAAAAAAATAACAAGCAGCAAAAATTATAGGTTCAGCTTTGCTCTAGGGAAAATGTATATTTGCAATAAATGTATCAAATCCTTTAAAAAGCACACCCATTGAAACTTCATATTTAGGCTGATTTGCTTTCCAAATCATGTAGACAGCACAGTTGCATACAATCTTTAAACAAGTATAACCATGGAGAAATGTAGAGAGATTTAAGAGAGAAATAAAAACACGATCAGCAAGCTTGTAATCTTCTTTTCTCTTTTTCTCCTACCTATAGTTGCATTAAATTGCCTGTTGAGAACAATAACATATTTGTACTTTTATAGGTAGAATGATTTGTATTATATAAAGATTTGGCTAACAGACTAAAGGCACAGTCACACTGAGCTGGATTACATGCTGTTAATAATTTTCTGGATGCTCTGGGGGACCCATAATTCTGGAAGACAAAGCTTAGCTTTTGAAATACACCCAGCAATATCCCAAGGTAGATTGTTATTCAAGCTTCTGGAACCACAAAGATACAGTGTCAAAGTATCATTGTGACAAGAAAACAACTTTTATCTACACATGTTCAAAACCTGCTGCTGAACTTTTTGTTTTAAAGAACCATTTCCTGACCTTGAGCCGCAGATTTCCTCTGGAGACCCCAGTTGCTAATTTAAATGTTGGCAGGTTCTACTTGTGAGCCAATTCATTTGTTATCCTCCATTCCTCACTTTAAATAATTGCCTTTGTGTGTGCTTTTTAATGCATGTATATTTTGTTTAGCTGACTGGGAAGCTCAGTGGTTTACATATCTGGCTGCAGAGCCAGAGGTTGGGAGTTTGATTCCCTATTGTGCCTCCTGTGTGGCCTTGGGCAAGCTGCACAGTCCCAGTGCACCCCCAGAAGAAGGGAATTGCAACCCACTTCTGAGTATTCACTATCTGGAAAACGCTGAAGTGGGTCACCATAAGTCAGAACTGATTTGACAGCACACAATTATTAATATTATATTTTGTTTACAGTTGCACTGGATCATAGGTGTCGAAGTTTTAAGACTGTATACAGTACATTCTTGATTTTTGCTCACTGTGTTTCAGGACTAGGAATATTAAGTGTGCCTATTGTTCAGAACATGGATGTTCTGTCTACCTCCTTCAGGAGAATTCAAATGGTTAGACATTAAAGGATAAAATTAGGAGTGTCCGTCAGATTCAGAAATTATTCAGAACCTGGAGTGACGTGGGAGTATTTGTCAGTTTTGAACCAATCTGAAGTGAACTGAGGAAGCCTGAAGTGGCACACAAATCACACTGGGCCTCTCTGAGGTGATGAATATTGCTTCAGTGCTTCAGTTAAATAATCAGGGGAGGGGGATACTTGGTACCAGTGAGTCTCACTCAGAAAGCAAAACACTTTAATAGAACCATAAAGCCCAAAGCACAAGGAAATTGACAGCTCTCACACAAGTGAAAAGCCCAAGATCTGCTGGAAATCTCCATCATGGAGCCCTTCAGAGGGCTCTGTTTGAGAAGATAAAGTCCCTTTCCCCATAATCAGTGGCCATTTTGTGTATTGGCAGGGCAAGAGAAGGGTATTAGTTCATTAGAGATTGCTCTTTGCATTGGTTTCATCTTCAGTAGGGTAGATTTGTGCTAGAGATTTTTCCCCGTCTTTTCTTTTAGGCAGTGGTAGGTCTCATTTTGCATTATACTTTATAATCCAATGAACTGAGTCCCTGTGTGTGTGAATGTGTCATAGATGTTTTGAATCTCTTGTGTGTGGTTTAATTGGGTAGGACTCATTAGCAGTAGGAATAGGACCTGAGCTATCTCCCCACCTATCATTTTGTACCTTACCTTTTTAAAAATTCCTGCTGATGACTTTTGTTTTCGAAACACTTTAACTTTCTTTCTTTCTTTCTTTCTTTCTTTCTTTCTTTCTTTCTTTCTTTCTTTCTTTCTTTCTTTCTTTCTTTCTTTCTTTCAACCAGGTACTTTACCCACCAGACCAGTGAAGCTTTTAAGTGGGAGTATCATTCCCCACTTTAACAAATGTTTTTGTTGAGTACATTTGAACAAATTGCACAGTTCCTGGCTGAGGAAGGAAGGAAGGAAGGAAGGAAGGAAGGAAGGAAGGAAGGAAGGAAGGAAGGAAGGAAGGAAGGAAGGAAGGAAGGAAGGAAGGAAGGAAGGAAGGAAGGAAGGAGCTTTGCCTTCACACTAGAGGTACAAAGCAGTTGATGGCACTGATTTTCATCCTCCATCCCAGGTCAAAGCCCTTTATTTTCTGTATTTTCATGCCTTTTCACTCTTCAGACCCATGCAAATATGTACAAATATTTTAGAATATTTGGATATAAATTGAAGGAGACAGGATACAAATTGGCTCAAAGCAAATCTGTTGCTATTTGTAAGACAAATAATTCAGGCTGAATCAAAGCGGATGGCATTCACACATTTCCATATCCCTACTTTAAATGCTACTAGATTAGCAAGTGACTGGGAATTAAAAGTATAACTGATCTCAAGGAAAATGAGGATATATAATGATTATTTGTGTAAACCAGAATATTTGCAGCTAATGGAACCATTGCCATTCAAGTGGCAAGTGCACATTCCTCCTTTCAGTACTTGAAGATGTTGCTAAAGACCTTCTTCACCAAGTTACTTTTCCAAAGATTTATTGGAGAACATTACAGCATTTTATTTTTTACAGCAATATCAAACAGCTATAAAGTAAAAGGATCCAAGACAATTTGTGACCATTATTTGAGCCCCTTTATCTGTTTCAGAATGGTTCCATTTAAATAAGAATAATGTACCAAACTGCTCCTGGACATGGTGAATTCATCCATTATAAGATCAGACCCATTCTGACTCAGCAATGCCTCTAGTTTGTGTTACATTTGGCATGCACCATAGTCTAGCGGTCACCCTGCCCACCTCCAACAGCAAAGACCTCTCTCAACCGTGACCTTCACTCAACATACTAAAAATGGGCTGGCATAACATAAAAAAAAAAGCAAGCTTGCAGAAACCCATCTCCAAAATCAGAATGCTGTTGTAAGCAAGAGAAGCAGCATCCTCATGCAGCAGACAACATGAATAATATGGTTTCTCTAGTGGATCTGGACATTGTCAGGCATGCTTAAAGCAAGATCTAGACACTACCAAGAATTGTGGGAATTCTGATTTCAACACTTCATGGTAGGGAGGTGCACATTTGTGTCTTTAAACTACAACTCCCAGAATTCCCCAGGCAGCATAGGTCTTGCTATGTGTCCATCTCACAGGTATCCAGGAAGGTCTGGAAGCATGGGGACAGTATTTTTCACAGCTTTTAACAGACCAGTATCTGTGAACTAGTGGCCTCTGTTTGCTGCAAGCCCTCTCCAATGTCCCTTTGCCTTCTGTAAGTCTGGGAACTGGTACGGAGAATTGATGGCAGGTGTTCTGGATGGGAAATGTACTGTAAAAAACACATATTTGAAAGGAGTCACTGCTAGGTCAAAGGGTGGGACAAACCATGTTTTTTGGTTTGTATGTCTGTCATGTTCACATATAAAACAGAAACGGAGAGGGGATCTAATCTTATTATCAAAAGAAGCATGGCAGAAGTAGTGGGAGAGTGGCATAGGCACAGCTGTGTATCAGGTTTAAAATGCAGTTATTTTAAAGCAGAAGCCTTATGGTTCCGTGTCAAGGGGCAAATATAGTAGCAGATAATTACTGGCTCTGTACTGGCAGTTAGACAATTAGGCAGTCAGTGCTAATTCCAACAATATTGTATCACAAGAAAACTGGACTAAATTTGAAAAAAAAGAGAGTTATAATCCCCTTTATGCCAGGATCAGAGTGCCCTGCCCTGAGATACAGTTTCTCATTCTTCTCTGTGTTGTACTGCTGCTCTTAAAAATGTTTACAGTCCATTTTTTTTGTTTTATTTCAAACCTTCCCTAGCATTGTTTGCTGCTGGTAATCTAGCATGGCAACACCTTTTTGGCAAATATACACACAAGGGTAAGGAGACCAAATAGATGAGCTGCATTTATTTAAAGAGGAAACTTAGAATCATAGAATCACAGAGTTGGAAGAGACCACAGGGGCCATCGAGTCCAACCCCCTGCCATGCAGAAACTCCATCAAAGCACTCCCAACAGATGGCCATCCAGCCTCTGCTTAAAAACCTCCAAAGAAGGAGACTCCACCACTCTCCGAGCAAACCTATTCCACTGCCAACCAGCTGAGACTGTCAGGAAGTTCTTCCTGAGATTCAGGTGGAATCTCTTTTCCTGTAGTTTGAAACCATTGCTCCTTCTCCGAGTCATAATGCTTTCCAATTCTGATGCCTCATTTCTCTCAGGCTTGAGAGGAAGATGAATTGTGGATGGGAATGGGTCTTGGATGACCTCTTCATACAGAGGATCAGTTTTGGCTGTCATTCCCTTAATTTTTTCTCTCTAAATTATCAAATCCCTTCCCCGGATATAATAACAGGGAATAAGTTGTTTAACTTATTGGTTCCATCCCAAACCAGAGTTTATACCATCCTTTTCACATCTTTTAAGGCAGATAAATATATTAATTTTGTCAATGAGGAAAGAGATTGCCTATACAGTAGGATCCCTGTATCCATGGGGAATTGTTTCCAAGTCCCTCCCCCCACCAGATGTTGAAAACTGTGGATAACAGTGAATCCTATATATAGCATGGTAAAAGAAAAATATCCAGAAAAAAGTATTTTCCCATGTATTACCAGAACTGTCCACTAATGGGAGCCAGAGACCATGATATGTATTCTTCACCAACAAAAATGCATAGTATATTCTCTGGCTCCCTCTGGTGGCCAGTTCTGTTAAATACATTGTGAAAATACATATTTCTAGTTTCTTCTTTTAATATGTTTAGTATTTTTAGACAAGGATAAGTTGTATGAAGCTGAAGATACCAATCTCATGGATATGGATATAAGAAGCTGAAGATACCAATCTCATGGATATGGGGGTCCTACTGTATATGCTTTTAAAAAAACTTTTATGAGAACCAGCGTTCACTCACATCTGAAGAACATTTTCTGAGGCAGTTTCCTGCTACCACATAAATCTGGTGCTATATTTTGTTACTGGCCCTTTAAGAAAGGAGACACAACAGATCTGATCATCTGTATCCTTTAAGAAGGGAAATACTATGTCATACTATGGGAACTCTAAAGGTATAATTTCAACAATTTATAAAATACAGAATATTTCACCACTCTACTTGTTTGAGGGTTGAGATTTTAATAGATCAATATGGAATAAAGACTGATCTGCTATTTGAAAGGTGAAATGCATACAATTGGTGTTGGCAACTGCAAAGGAGGTAAATATAAAGCTTATTCACTGGTGGTTTTTCATTCCAGGGAAACTGCCCCAAATTTCACATATAGGCAAGGGCATCTATTTCATACATGGTGGACTAGCCCAGTATTTGGTAACCTACATGTGAAAATTCAGTGTAAAATTAGCCAAATGCCACAAAGGCTTGCACATTTTAAAAAAAGTTGTTTACAAGAATTTGTTACTTAAGATATTGCCTTCTTTTTTCCTGGTAATAGTAAGATAGGAAACAGCCAGCAGATGGAAGAATACCACATACCCTTCTGTTGATTATTGGTAGAAAGCAGTTTGGGCTTACATAACCCATGTGAGAGACAAGGGAACTGACAAAAATAGATTTATTCAGTGCTTTGTGGCATAAATTTGTATTTTGCTTGTCAGAATGATAATGTTGAACCCCCTCCATCCAAACCACAATTAAACATATGGGCAAACATGTTGGATTAAGAAAATAGATTGTATTACTTTTGAAGTTTTCAGAGAGATAGACATGTTTGTCCATTTCAACAAAAAGAAAACCTAAAAAAGAAAAAAAAAGTATTGTGACACCTTAGGATCCATAAAATTATTTCAGTGTGAGATTTTGTGAATTACAGTCCACTTTTTGGGCACAGAACAATCAACCTTAGAAGTAGCACAATACATCTCCTTTTGCTTCATTTTTGTGTTATGTATGAAATGTTTTTCTCCTTTATTTTCCAGTGTTTGAAACTGTAATACAATTACATAGCTCACACTATTTTCCAGATTTAGATTTGGATTATTTGATTAGATTGATTAGATATTTTGATATTAGATTATTTGATTGTTTGAATTTGAATGTAACAAATTTTGTTTATTTTTTCAAAGGAGCACATGGGAGAGAAACTGATCCTCCTTCTTTCCTACGGCTTTTCATCTATAGACACTTTTCTCTCATGCTGTTGTTATGTTTCAGGTAACAAGCTCAGGGGTTGTGGCATCTTAAGTGAGTCCTTATTCACAAACAGAAGGTCAGTAATATCCATGTGTGAGACTGTTAGGTCAGTCCAAATAGCTCAGTCAGCTTCACAACAGGGAACAGGCAGAGGCAAGATCATTGGCAGTCTGTTTGTCAACAGTTCTGTGAATTTAGATGGGCAGCACAGAACAGCAGGTGAGAGGTAAAGTTCTATTTTTGGTCCCACCAAGGCTCCGCTAGCACCACACAAAGAATTTACAGCTGTAAGCCAGCCTCTCGGTGACCAGCTGTTTCCAATTAGCGCTCAGAAAGCACTGCAATGCTAGCTGCATTTTTCCACTGATCTTTTCATCCTATGCCTCTCCCTGGGACAAATGGACTTCTACTGCACTCTCTTCATGCTCTAATACTTCCTTGTTGACTATGTTGCTTCCTGAAGCTTCTGGGGCACTGACTTCCCCTTCCACACGGGTCTCTCCCATCTGCATGAGGTTTTCCTCCTCTTCTGGACCTGACTCAACAAGGTGAGGCATGATAAGACTGAAGTCAAGATATGAATAAATACAAATGTCTTCATCCTGTCCAGTTTTGTACTAGCTCATATAAAATCTCCTCATAGATGTCCAAGGACCTGAAACCTTTGAGAAAGGGTATTTTGCTAGCTGAGTCACTATGACCCAAGCACGCTCTATCTTTGCATGTCATTAAAGACATGGAGATTATTTTATATGAGCTATTGCAAAGTGACTTAAAAATAGAATCCATATTGTCATTTGAAACTCTTTTTATCCCCCTTCATTTATTTTTTTGGTGATATGTTGAGTCCTTCTAAATATAATCTTAAATCAGAAGCCATGTTCTATGTATGTCTAAGGGTGTTACAAGAAAACATTCTGTAGGACACTATTATTAAAATTAGTTGGTTAGTTAAAACTTTAAAAACAAGAACTCAACTGATTGGACGTAGTAGAAATTCTTGTTTTAACACCCTTTGGTCTTCGATTCCAATTAGTTGTCTGGTCCAAATTGCCTTCAATGTAAACAGTGACTGATAAATCCACATTGGCCTCAAGAATTTATTGCATTACAACACAGCTGCCAACTGTCTAACTGTTTTAATAAAAAGCTATTTTCTAAGGTTTATGTTTTATTGCGTGTATGACTCCCTTTATTGGTTAGCATTTTGGAGTTGTGGAAAAGGTTATGAATTTAGAAACTGACTGCATTCATATCATATTTAAAACTTAATGCTATTTTATTAAAGACATATGGGCCTCCAAAGTACACATATTAAATGTCATGTAAGAAAAGTAGCAGTTTAAATCATGGTCAAATTCATTTTTGACGTGACTCATGAGGCTTCCCAAGATCTGAACTATTTCTTTGTAAATCTGGCAGTTTAACCACACTCATAAATCATTTTCAAAGCACATTATTTCTTAATTTTAGTGCATTAGAAAGCATTTGGCCTACACAGTGAACTGTTTGTAGCAGTTAGCAATCTAAGCTGTACATTTTTCCACATGATGTTGGGGAGGTGGGAAAAAAACACCTCCTAATTTTATTTTATTTTAAAGCCACAGTATTTACTTCCTTTCTTCCTTTTACTTAAACCTATGTAAACAGAATTCCAGATTAAATTTTCAGGGAGAAACTGGCATTCTAATATTTGGTATACAAGAGGATACCTTGCAACCACTATTTTCAGACTTTACATTAGAAATAAGAGGTTGTACTTTTAATACTTCAAAAGCTCTATACTAACCTATTCAAAAGGAGAAAGTGCTACAGATGGCAAACCTTGTCAAGCTCCATGAAAACTTATATTCCACCACATTGAAGAAAAAAACAATTTTACACTTGGCTCATTATATGTTTCACAAAGGAGATTTTCATATGTGTTGGTGAACATATAGGGCAAAATCATGTTGTGTAAATTACACCAGTGTAAACTCCAGTAGGAAAACACACTCTGGTTATGGGACTAGCTTATAAAAGTAGAACTGAACCAGCTACCAAAAGGAATGTTTTTAAAGGGTTGAATAAAAATCACTTTTAAAAAAAGAACTCCCCATTATAGAATGTTTCCCTCATCAAAGAACATTTGAATCTGAGGGGATTTTCTTGTTACTTATAACTCCCTGTCTATTTTTGTGAAATTCACCACCAAGAAGAATAGAAGAAAAGTAAAATCTTCTTGGTGACAAAGTAACTGCACAAGCACGTACTGTCTGGACAGAAATCACAATCACTAGCAGACCTTCAATGTGATATAAGCACAGGGACTGTCTATGTTACACCTGTAACTGGCAGGTCCATCTACAGGTTTTGCCCATTCCTTTTTTGGAGTTTAGTCTTGGGTATGTCATTCACAAAGCCAGCCATGTCAAGATTCATCCCTAACTCAGTCTGCATTGGTCTGTAGTCTTACTCAGCATAAGGCGTTATTCATATGCTCAATAATCAATTTGTAATCCTCTACATTTCATCATAGCAAGTTCCCTTTTAAGCCTGAAGCACATGAGATACAGTAAATACATCTGTACTGCTATGATCATTTTATGAGCCAAATGGATCAAATGTGGTGAGCAATACAAAGGTAATATCAGATTGCTTTGCCATTAACACTGAGTAAATAAACACAGAAACATATTCCCTAAAATCTTAAGAGATAGTTATTACATTTTTATGCTAAATAAATAAGCAGTAAAGCTTCCTCTAGTAACTCCCCTATGGAGATGGGAACTCAAATCATGAGACTCGCTCTCAAGTTGGATTTAAATCACACTGGTGGCTCGACTCGGATTCAACTTGGGTTATTTTTTTCCCCAGTGATTCAGACTCAACTTGGAGCTTGGAACCCACTCACCCTTTCTCTTTTTTTCTGGGGGGGAAAGCTTGTTTTTAATAGGGACTTGGACTTGGGGCTTGAGACTCGGAATGTTGTACCAAATGACTCGGAGTCAGACTTGGGACTTGGACCCAGAGATTTGCTGACATCCCTGCCCCCCTTAACTTGGGAAGAATTTACATTCATTTATGCACAGTACTTTTTAAGTACACAGAGAGTGAACTTCTTGATTGGTACAATAGATTTATCAAGCAGAAAGTTATCTCCACATTTCAGAAACATCAGAAACCATTGTTTAGCCTGTGTGCTTCTAAACAATGAGAAAATTTTACCCATTCTCATCTTACCATTCCTTTTGTGGTCAAAGTAAACCTTGCACAAAACAAGCATGTGAGCCATAAGCATCAATATGCAAATGCCCTGTTTGGTCATTCTGAAAGGAACAGTCTACTCTTAGGGATGGGTGAGAATTTTTTTTTTACTTCATTTATTAAAATCAGAATTTACCAAAAATCATTCTAATCATTCTAATGTAGAGGAAATAAAAATTGTCACATTGGTCTCTTCCCAGAAATTAGATGTCTCCTTGAAGCAGAATGCCTTGTCAGCACCCACAATTATTTTTCTAAATATGTCATAATGCAACATCAGTCAGTAATGTCCCAACATTAACACATATTTTGCCTGTGCAGCAGATCTTGAGGTGGGATGTCTGCAATGCAGTTTTCCTATCTCAGTTTTACCAAATGAAAATGGTGCACACTTATCTGCTGTGACTGCTACCAACAAAATCCAATCATGTTGACCATTAGGTCTTCACTTTCATACTATTTTTTCCAGCCACCAAACTAGTTATCTGAAAAGCCACTGAGCATATATCAGAATCATTCTTGTCCAGAAAAACAAAGAAATGAGCAACAATTAAAACACACATATAATATCAATGCTACTCCCTTTTTTGGTATGTGCATCCGGGTTTCACCTCTATATATGTAGCATCAATTGTATGAACATCTACATCATGTACATTGATGACTAGGTTAAGGAGAGATCCTATTTGGGGCGGGGGAGGAGAAAGCAATATGGTTGGGTCAAATTCAGCTTTAGGAAAGGAAAGGATTCAAAATGTGGCAGTCCCATTGGCTGGAAGGAAATAAATTTCTGTCTGGTTTGCTTTTCACGTTACCAGTCTGATTGGTGGTTATTTCTCTGGCCAGGAAGGCAGCACTTTAAAAAATCAGCAAATAATAGATTAGAGAAGACAGTATTATGTAAAAGACAGGGTGCCAAAAAGAAGGTAGGTTTAAAACTTTTTAAAAAATCAAAAGGTTTAGAAAATGCTGAGGATTGGGGAGAACTGCCAGATCTGGATGAAAACAAGCAAGTGCTAAGCATCAAATTGAATGCAACTATCAGAGGTCTACAGATCCAGGATCAGTGATTATTAGGTTTTTTTCTTTTTTCTTTTTGTTTGGTTGGGTTGTTTAACTCGGTTGGATTAAAATATGCCCTTCTGTAAGTGAATTAATTCATAGTCACAGAGAGAACCAGGATGTGGTGGAGTCTTTCTACCAGGGGGAAATGAAAGGAACATTATCTAGAAAAATGTTGCAGGTGTGTGTGCTAGAAGGGGGGGGGGATATGAGAAAAGTACCATCCATTCACTGATTTCCACGCCAAGAGGGCTCATGCAATCCATTGTTTATAATATAGGCATATGATACTTATATCATATGCATGGCTACTATATGCATATGATACTTGACTACTTTGTGAAGGTCCAGCTCTTTTAAAATGGGATACAAATACCTAAATTAATTAACAAGTAACTTCAAGAAAAGTGTAGTTAGGATGAGAAGATTGCATTTTCTCCTCCTTTGGTATTTTGTTACACTGTAGTCTTGAACTTGGTTGCACTGCAATGTCCTTAATAATATGCAGATATTCATAAAATATATGTTTGTTGCCATCCATGTTTTATTTCAAAAGTAAACAATCCCTATTATTCGGTTCTCTAATTTAGATGCTACCAGACTATGTTTTCGGCAACAGGCTAATACAGTTCCTTTTCTGGAGGCTATAAAATTGTAATGCTAAACAATAGCAATTATGAATTCCCCACGTCTACTTGAAGGGCTAATAGTAATTGATCAAAAGAACCCAAGTGGCAAAAGCATGTTGTGTATAATTATAGATGTTCTTCTTTTGTAACATCACAGTGTGATAGAATAAATTTTTCAACAAATACAACACACACAGAGAGAGACCACATTTCTATCCCCCAAAGTGAAGCAGTTGGTTATAATTTCTGCCCATGAATGAGCTCGTGATGATACTTGAACTTGTGACATAAAGGATGCAGAGCTGAGGATAATAAAAGAACCCCTACTTTCTGCATTGAATCAGCAGCAGATAATTATTGGTACTCTTACCTCTGACTGCAAAAGTAACTCAATCAGTTGCTCATTACTAATATGCTTTCAGAATATTGGTTGGGGGATTTGTATTCGAAAATAGGGTTTGGAAGTAAAAAAAAAAGTAATATTTCTGAACTCTGTGCATGATCATTACTGGTGCAACCACTGGAAGATATATAAAAATGCTTGCCAGTTCCTTCAAGTGGCCAATTCTGTTTGTCATACACATTGAAAATACTGTGAAAAATACATTGGCCCATTGACCTGGGAAAATCGTGTATAACAGAACAATTACACCAGTGATTTTTTCCCCTCTAGCTTGCTTTCCATCATGCTGCTGGGTATATGATCAGGCCCGTGTATCAGAAGCATGACCCTCGGCAAGGAAGCACAATGGACAGCCAAGTGAAGAAGTCTAATATTTCCACCGTATGCCTTCTG
Organism: Intellagama lesueurii; assembly: GCA_037013535.1. NCBI lineage: Eukaryota > Metazoa > Chordata > Lepidosauria > Squamata > Agamidae > Intellagama > Intellagama lesueurii. Next base: position 156,301,957 of record JBAJHW010000003.1, on the reverse strand, counting down.
TGGTTGCACAGGGCCAAAGGACTCCAGCAATTATATAGCAAAGCTTCCTCCCATGTTTTCTGTCCAGATGTCTCATCCCCAAGAGGCAGCACAAAATGAGCCATGCATTGTGTGATCTTCTCACCATTTACAAAAGTTTCCAAGTCAGGGGTGCTTATTTGCCTGAGGACCTAAGGAGGTTTCCTGTTGTGTGAAATGCAGTGTTTTCATCTCTGTACTACCTCCCCTGTCTTGATCCAGCAGCCAACTTCACCCAGGGCCAGTTTGCTCCCTAGACACGTCTGGGTGCGCATGTATGTAAAGTATGGCAGTCACAGTTAGTACCTGATAGCAGCTTCTGCAATTTTGGATGCTCATCCACAGCTCCATTTTCTGTTTCTTCCACACCATGCCTCTGCTTGGAGTACTGGCAGTTTAGGTGACAGTAGCAGAGAACTCAGAAAATCCAGGCGGAATACCAGCTGTTTCTCCTGCCCTCCCTTTCTATAACAGTTTTGCTTTAAGCGTTCCGGATTGCTCATTTAAGTGGCACAGATAAAAGCCAGAAGGCTCATACTCAGAAGTCAAACTTTCAAGATGTATATCAGTAACAAAGGACATAAAGAGCTGGAAAAATGTATATATTTATCTTAGGGTTCAGAATTGTATATTACATTTTCTTTTAATGTTCTCAAGCCCACAAACTGATTTGCTGTTCACTAGAAAGAGTCCTTCTGTTTAACGTTTTCTTTTTTTTGCTGCAATTCTCCAGCTGAATGAGGCAGATTTAAATGTAATGAAACACAAGGAATTCTGAGTGATGTGTGACATTACCTTTCACAACCCTCCTCTTCCCTCTTGCTTGGATAGCCTATTCCTGTGGAATAGAAGGAGGACGGTAATTGTTTTCCAGAGTAAGTCCCTGAAACTTGACCTCCTGCCTTTACCATTATTTGTACAAAATAGAATATTTGTACAAAATGGATTATTTAAATTTAACACATCAATTGGAATCCTGTTGGGTGCAGTCCTCTTGCACAGTGGGAATTTTTAAATTCCTTTTATTTATTTATTTTATTGTGGGGTGCATGCGACTTCGTGAACCATATGCATTCAAAAATTAAAAAGGGAGTCTTTAAGCAGAGGCAGCCTGGCTCTGACAATGACATCATCCCCACTATGCAGGCAGAATTGTCCAACAGGATTTGGGCCTTTAACATACCTTGGTAATATGGCCTGGACCAGTAAAACTGTTGCAAGATGTAGCAGAATCTGAAACAAATACAAGGATGCCTTGACCTAAAACCAATTGTTAATTCCAGTCAGAGCAGACCAAGTGAAAAAATGGGGAATTAGTAAGCCAACATTTTGTAAGTTTCACTGGTTCAATGCACTTTCACTAGTTTAAACTAACACTGAATTTAGGCACTGACGGTTCAGTTTGTTTGCCAAAAAATCTACAAATGATGCCTGCCTGCTTAGGAGAACTTTCACACTTGCATGTTATAGAGAAACATAAGGAAGATCAGCCACATGGGGGATGTTTTTATATATTCCCTGGACTCATGTAGAGCAATACCACAAAAACCCAACAAACAAACAAAAACCCAACAAACAAACAAACATGTAAGTCCTGTGCTATATGTTTCGTTTGGTCTACACCACCTTATGTATGCAGGTAAAGGGAAGTTTGAACAGTTTCATAGCACAATACAGTAACAGTATTATTTGTCAAACTGAGAGCCAGTGTGGGATAGCAGACAGCACAATGGACTGGGACTCAAGAGATCTGAGTTCAAACCCAGCTATAGAAATTCACCGGGGAGTTAGCAATAGTAAAACCACTCCTTAAACATCTTACATATTTGAAGTCCCTGTTATAAGTCAGATAAGAGTTGACAGCACATGAAACATATTATTTGTTTTTTAAAAAAGAGGAATTCTTTAAAATCTAGTGAGTTTGCAAGTTTTGCTCGTGTTATCTGCCGAGAAACTGCTCTGTCTCAAAATGGCACCTTCTAGGTTTCCGCATTCCCTTTTTGCCAATCACTGGAATGTTGAACTCTTGAAGGTGTTTTCATTTCCACAGTATCAGTGCCAGGAGCTTTAAAAACTTTACCAAGAAATTGCCAAAAAGCAAACCCTGGGATCAAACAGGGACAATTATTTATCAGGGACCAGTTCCTGAGAACAGGGGCTGACTCTAGCTAATAGGGAGAATTGTAGCACAGGCAATAGTGATATGAAAAGTGACAGTGATTCCTCTATTCATTCTGTATCAAACTTGACATTTTTGCTGCCTTTGGCCCGGTAGCTCTCTACTCCTGCTTGACTCAGTTTACCTTGTTCTCCACTTCTTTAACAACTCTTTCAATCCATTCCCTCTTTTTTTCACAGAAGTCTTCAGTCTTCCATCCCTGGCTCCATGCCATTCTTTCTCCCTTCCTGCTTCTCCCCATGCTGCACCTAGATGCTTCCAGATCACATACCATGGCCTCTAATCCTTCTCATACTCTAACACTCCTCAGTTCTGTCCTCTAAGCCAGAACTTTCTCCTGACTTCAATCTCACCTCATATCATGCTCATGTGTCCAAAACCACTTCCCACAATACTCTAAAACTTCCAGGAAGAACTGGGGCAGGAAGTAGGTACCAGACAGCCTACTGTCCTACTCAGCTGGGCAGCATGGCAGTGGCGGAGGGGAGGAGCAAGTAAGTTAGGTGCTGGGGCCCATGAAGGGGAGTGCAGGATGAGAAACCCATGAAGGGGGTGGGGCTGAATTGAATGGACCCTGAATCTGGTGTTTTTTAAAATTCAGCATAATTTGTGGTTCATGGACAGTGATGAACCACAAATCATTAGAAACCGGTGCCAGTTTGTGTCCATCTCTAGCTCAGACCAAGTAGCCCTGCTGCAGAGTCTGTTGTAAGGACATAAGGAACAGAGAAGATTTTAAGATGAGCAGTCCATATCAGAGGAGGTCATTTGTTCCTGCCACACAAAGAACTCCAGGTGTGCTATGAGAAGAGTGCAGGAAGTGAGAGAACAGGACAAACTGTTTTCTACATCAGTGGTCCCCAACGGATGTTTTCTAGATGAAGTGCCACTAGAGAATAATTTTGTGTGGCAATGACTAGAGAGGAAGGGATACGAGTGATGTGAGACAAGCTCTTGACAGAGGAATGGAATCCCTCCAGAGTTGTGGGGACGGCCAGCAGCAGACCACAATACAAAACTACAGGACTTGGGAGCCTAAGCCCTAGAAAATGGGGAAAAAACTCTGCCAGATGGGGTTTGAAATTTGGAAGATGCACTTGTCCCTGTTCCCTTATCCCCACATAAGACAACGTGTAACATGTCTATTATTTTACTTGATTCTAGGGCAAGGGGGAGCTGTAGGTGAGAATCCTTGAGTGTAGTTCCCACATGCAATAATTCTTTACCACAGGAGAAGATTGAAAAATATGATTTCCTATCTGCCAGTTGCAGCTTTTGGGATCAATACTATGAGTTCAACATTCTAATAATTAAATAATATATATAACTCATAATAAAAGTTACGCTATAAGCAATATTACCTGAATTCAAGGAAGCAAACATGGTTTTAGGTTCTACCACATATTTGAATTAACAGTATCAAGATAAAAAAAAATCAAAGCAAAGCAAATTATAAAAAATATACCAATAGAAAGTTGAATTGGACCATTAAAACCATATAGGGAAGTTTATTTCTGACATGTATTTCCTGTGCACAGGCAGTGAGACCAGCTTCCTTAAGGACACTCTCATCTTTACTAACAAGCAAACATATAAATTTGGACTGATCATTGGTCCTTACTGAAAATATTGAGAAAGAACTCTATGTTCCAAATCATTAAGTCTCTAAAGAAAAGATGTAGCGATAGACAATACAGCCGCTCATCTGCACTCCTCACCTCAGATACAAAATGTCATATTAAATGGAATCCAGGAGCCACTAGATTTGGCATTTGCTGAAAACATAAAACTCCTGCTCTTGAAATGTTGAAAAGGACCCACCCCACTCATTATGGCAGAGAAATCAGTTAACCTAGTTTCACCATTAAATTGTGCTTCCTGAAAAGAAGGAAGATATGGCCAAGGAAAGAATCACATCCTAAACGTTAAAAAAAAAAATCCAACCAAATAGATGTTCGCCCTCTCTCGCCTCCATTTTCATCCCAACCCCCGTTCCCTGCTGAACATCCAAGTCCTTCTGGTACTACTGTACAAGCTTTGAACAGAATAAGGGCACAGCTCTAAATAATTATGTCAAAGAAATGACAACTGTGCTCTTTGCAGGAGCAGGGATGAATAATTACAAGGCTGGGGCATAATTAAGCAATTTTGGCTGTCGTATTCTTGAGCTGTCATTCTGATGTGAAGAGCTGTCAGGCCAAGCAACATGCTTTGCACTGGACAGGCATCTTCCACTTTGATCTACACTTATGCCAGCAAAATGAGGTCATGGTTTGGTCATTAAATGAAGCTTCCTCGTCTGGCATGATGCCCCTTGCCCAGCCAGGCTTGCAAGATTTTTATTTTTAAAAATCAAGCCCGAGACTACGTTCAATATTTTGACATCTCTAAATATAAACATCACTGGGTAATGAAGTTCAGCTCACTTTACATGGCGAGACAGAACAGAGCGTTGCAATGTTAAGCTGTTTTCTAATGAATGACTGTATCTTCCCTGTAACGACAGTCCCATCACAAACAGACTTTAAGCAACAAAAGATGAAATGAAGCAAAGCAGAAGAAAGCAGCATTCTGTTAAGAAAAATAAAAACTAGAGGAAGGCAGGGAGTTAGACAAAATTAAATATTTATGATTCCATGAAGATTGGTGATTGCTAGCTTTTTGCATTTGAGTAAACATAAGCTAGTTGGATGAAAATATCCTGCCTTGAGACTTACTTTATGTGATGTTTTCCGAAGGGTAACTTGTTTTCCAAAGATGTTTATGTCAAGCATGGGATGAAATCAATTCACATGTAGCACCCTGCCTACCATTGTTCATTGTTTGGTTCTGCCGAATAAGCTGATTAGTTTCTGTTTATCATGAAGGTAACCTTAATTTTAGATTTTGTTCCAAAAGTTAATTCCATGTTACACTAATGAATAGCCTGAACAAGGTTTTCCTCTTGGTGCCTGTAGTCTATTGCGCCTTGCTGTATGGGTGCAGACACAGACATATGACACAGACACATGCACATCCACAATCTTATAATTGGTGCAAGTTCAACGAGAAATATATATAAACATTTGCAACATTACATGAAGGCACAGAAAATGTGCCCACGACAATAGTATGCATAGAGAATTTCATGTTTGCCCAGTCATAATATGAATCTCAATCATTAATAAATCATCTAAAAGGCACTGGATGTGATAGAAAAGAATAAAACAAGGCTGTATAAAAATTAGAACAAGGCAGTCCCTGTCTGCAGACTTTCAGTGCAAAATGCACAATAGCAGAGACAGAAGAAGTTGGCACAAACAGTGAAACTAGCAAATTCAGACAAAAGTTCTTAAAGCTACATGACTCTCACAACAGCCAAGTTGAATGGAAATAGGAATGGGGGGGGGGGAGCAAAAGGCAGCTGATTTTTCTGCTGAGCCATTGGGTAAGTCTCTTGCTCCTATAACAGCCACATGTGGTGTCCAGCTATGGCAACTGCTCTTTTCCACTTGGAAACACAGGGAAAGGCTGCCCATAGCTTATAGTTTAGCAAGAAGAGGAGACAAAGGAAGTTAGCCTCTCAACTAAGTTGGCAAACTGATGACTGCTATCCCATCTCTCCCTCTGATATAGCCACATGGAGTTTTCAGGTGAGAATGTTAAGAAATACTGTGCAAATCTGATGATCAATTCACATGTTCTCTGTTTTGGGACTATGTATATTACCTGAGCACTGTTAAGAAAGTGACATAGAGCCTCTCCATATTAATCAAGCTCTGAAGAAATGACCAATCAAATCAAATTCCCTGAATCTCTGACTGATTACTATCCTTCCTGACCAGAAGATGTACACAATCTTCTCTCGATGCCCTTAGATTCTGTACATTCTCCAAGCCAATGTGTGCGAAGTACAAATATTTATAAATATTCAGCAGCCATTTGACATCCATCCCAATGTAACATAGTCATAACATACAAATGTTTAAAAAACCCAGCACTCTGTTGTTACCCCTCAGACATGTGGAGGTCTAGTTCTCTGTGTGGCATTCAACAGCTTATTCATTTGTTCCTTTTGTGGTTGTCCACAACATGCTTAGAAGGAAGTGCCTAGTCCTTCTCCTGCCTTGGCATTGTTTCACCACAAGGCTCCTGCTTGCATGGAGAGCCTGCTCAAAAGCAGGAATCTCCTCTCTACAAACATGTTGTTCTCCCATGGGGAGAAAACGACTGAGGAGATGGGAGGGGCTAGGTGCTGCCTTCCAAGTGTGTAGGGAAGAAAACAATTTTAAGTAATGACTGAATAGGGCTTCTGTGTTTCACATGTCTGAATACTTCTCCATAGAGCAAACATTCCCTGAACATGGAAAACTTGAGTGTTATAGGGGCATGGTTGAACTATAACTAGAATTAACAGAGCAGAACGAGAGGACTTGATGCCCTTTGTCTGAATTGGAAACACCTTATTTTCTATATAAAAAGACTTTGTTTATACAGAAGAACCTTCAGTCATGTAAGCCCCATGTGAAATATGAAGTGACACAACTGAAAAATAGGTTTACCATCTCACTGACAACTAGGCCAGATGGTCTCCTTAAAAGAATGCTTTTGTGCCTTTGAAAGAGGAGTGGCGGAAAACAAGATACAGGGTGCTGTGTGGAGGGAAATGGAGGGAAGAGAAAGACAAAGGTTACACTTTACAATGAACATGGGCATGGCCCAAAAGCTGGATGCTCAAAAAGAGATTGTAGGTTCTGTTTACATATTTTGTTATGATACTGAGTGGGTTGTAGCGCGGTACAGAGAGAAGCAAACCACGCCAGACAATACTGATCAGAGCTGACCAAACAGTGCTCTTGTCTTGGTGGTCAGTGAATATATGAAACAAAAAATGTGTTCGCGGGGGCGGGGGGCAGGGAAGGATATTTGATTTTTATGGGACAGAGAGACCAGGCACAGAAAAGAGCATGGAAAAGGCAGATACAAGTGTTCCACATGCCCTGTAGGAGGTGAATGGCTTAGTAGAGACTCATTGGTCACATTGCTGAAAAGCCCCTTGGGCAACACATGTTTGTACAGTTAAAATTTCACAATGAAGATAGTTCATACTGTATGCATGAGGCTTTGTACCTACAGTTTTTGTGCACCAAAAGCATTTTAATAGATTCAAACCGACTCCACAGTTCCTTAGGATAAACCACTATATGGGCAATGCATAATACTGCGTAATGATAATAATTCTATTGCACACCGAGCGGCATTTGCTCATGGCATCCAAAATGTTTACAAAAGGGAATGTATTATGATCGGTGAGACCTAGCAATTCTGTAGCAAGCAATTTTAGAAAGGCCTATCAGAATGTTAAATGTGCACCTTGTGCTAAAAGGATTGGGGAAATAAATATATGTTTTGGAGGAAGGTATAACAGACAACTAATTCAAAAATTATATAGTTTGGAACATGGAAGAGAATTAACAGAGAAAAACAAGAGCAAAACATGATGCTATCTGTCTGAATTGGAAAACCTTACTTTAGACAATGGATTTTTTTTTTAAAGGAACAGCTAGAAGAAAAAAAAATTTTTTTAAAAGACATCAGCAAAAATGCACAAAACAAAAGCCCACTTCTTCCTTCCATGACTGGGCTAGTAAGCACACCTATTTTGTATAATATTACTGTCAGGAAATTCAGGAATAGGAAGATATTTATGTAAATTGTGATTTGATATGATTACAAAAAGAAGACGGAATAAACATAACATCTTTGTATGTTCAACTGTTGCATTTTAGAGGACTTAGCAAAGGAGGAAGCCTTTCATAAGAGCTTCAAAGCAAATGATTTCATTTATTACGGCTTGCATTGTAACAGTTGAAATCGCTAAAGGCACTAGTAAACAATGTGTCAAACCAATCCCCCAATAAGAACTGTTAAAACTTTAATAGTTATAAAATGAATAGCTTTGAATCAATTTGCGTAGCGGATAGCAAATGTATGTAGCTACACTCCTATGCCCCAACTCCATAACTACTATACTGCCCTTCATGCTGACTGGAAATTTGCCATAAATTATTAACCACGTGTATTACAAAATACACCAGCCTGTAGAAAGGTTCTCAATGAAATACATGAATAGAGTTTTTGACATGAAATAATTCCAAAGTATCTGGATTTCTCTAAAAATACTGAACCAGGCAGAATATTACTGTGTTGCACTAACAAGTTGTGTGCACATAAAGCCACTTTTCCTAAATAAGCAAAACCACAATTTGCGCAGCTCAGGGCCAAATGATACCAGAAAGATTGGCTCTGAGTTGACTGTTTTGAACTTTTTCCATCCATCATCAGTTCTACTAGATTATAATCAAACTTGGCACAAATCAGAAGGTTTTCCTATCATGAATCTTCTACACAAGCCCTGCTGAAATTCATATTGCATTAGAGCTAATAGTGTCTTAAAGGAGCAGCAAAGCTCTTGCGTTGGTGCAAGCTGCCTCCTTGGGAACAATGATAGTTTGTCCTTCATCCGATAATTCAATATCCCAATCCTATCCCATTCCAGAGGTTCTCCTAAACATCAAAAACAGGCTGCAGGGGCATAGAACTACAGTTGGGGGGAAAGCTGAAAAGCCCCATTGAATCAGCAGAATTCCACTTCTGGATCCAACGCAGTGTTGTAGTAGGAGAGGAACAAAGAAACTGCAAAAAAACTGAGAAGCAGCTATAGTTTCAATTGCCTTCAACAGCAAGATTCCAGATCTGCAGACCTATAAGTCCATAAACATTCATGCAGTCCCTTACCTTAGCATCCCTGGGCTTCACCACCTTCATAAATGCTCCCCTCAGACTGGCTTCCTCCCGTTCAGTTCCGCTTACTTTCCGAGAATCCAGAAATTTCAGTTTGGTTAATTTGTGCAAAACAAAATACCTGTTTTTAAATGAAATAAAACAAAGTGAACACTTTAAGATGTGATGTTCATTATTCTACGAACAATCTTTTCGATTCAAATGACTTAAAAGAAGCATATAAGAACAAGGATCTTTTTTTTACTAAATCAGGAACTCTTTTTTTTTTTAATTGTTCCTCATCTGTCGCTTTGTAGACTGTTCTGAGACCACTAGAATGCTGTGTCCATTTTTGGTCACTTAATGTAACTAAAGTTATTCCACTTTGGAGTCATTCTCTTTGAATGTTAATAGTTTTTATAAGGACAAGTTAATGGCACAATGATAGTAAATGTCGTCTGTTGTCCTTTTAGATTATGTTTCTTTATTTATATTTTGGGGTTTGAATGGGATCTGGCAGTTTTCTTTTCATTTATTTTATTGCTGGAAACAGCCCAGAGTAGTGGCAAGGCCACTAGATGGTGCAGTATAAAAATAAAATAAATAAATAAACAGAAGTCAAAGCTTGGACTAAATTTTGAGGGGTGCGAAAGCATTTTCATAAGACTAGATTTTTTATTTTTGCAATGCAGCTTCATACTTCCTTGTCCCTTTAACTGAGAAGATACAATTGTAATGAAGTTAAAGTTCATGTTATTATAGGAAAGCATAGTATCATGTCTGGGTAGCATACCAGGTTTAGAACTGGGCTTGGAAGCTTTCTCCAGATTTCTTTAATATTTTGGCAAGAAATGTTGGAACTTGGCTAGCCCGAACACCCACACACATCGTTCTATTCACACAAAAACTGACAGTGCATGGCACAGCATGGCATGAATCAATGTTTAAAAAAACAACCCTAGAAGGTGATAATATCATCTCATCTCAAGTACTTGCTATTTACAGCCAGCCACCCAGATATGAAACAGACTTAGTGGAGACGGGGAGAGGAAGCACCAGATCCTTTCCTGGCAGGAAATAGAAAGGTGATTGATAATATTTCCCACAAATGCCAAGTTTATATAGACCGTCATTCTAGTAATCAGGCTGAGTCCCTGTGGCATGTTGAAAAGGCAACCGCACACGTCCAGAATTATGAGGGGGGGAAATTGTTTGGTTCAAATATAAAGGCCAGCCTTTTATATCTTTGAACTTAATGGAATAAGCTATCTGGAGAAGTTGGAATTGTTCAGGAAAAGGCTAAGCAGCCTTTTTTTTTTGGTAGAAGTACAAACTGGGTGCAATCATTGTTTGGTCTCTTCTAATTCTCCTTGAGTTGGAAAGCAACTGTGGCCATGCTTTTATTCAGTATTTACTGTTTCAACAACAAGACAAAACAAAAAGCCAGTCGGCCAGCAAGCTACAACTATTCATGTTTGAGGCAGTGGGCTTGTACATTCTTAATGAAATGGAATGCTGCATGCTCACTAACACATGTTAAAGCCCATCAACAGTGTGAATACAAAGCCTCAAAAGCATAATTTCTATTAAAGATCATAGTAAGGAAAAGGAGGGGGGTTTCTCACAAAGCACGACATGTCCTGAGCTAGACAATTTGTTAAGCATAGCTGCGTGTCTAGGGATGCTGAAATATTCTCACACATATCTCAAAGTTCTCTGAGCGCCCTTTCAGCCCTCTGTGAACCTCTGATGGCTCTTATCTTTCAGTGGGAGAGAACACTTCCATCTTGTGTTACTGGCAGAAAAACTCAAAGGACAAGAGGTTCTTTCATACAGAGATGTGAACAGAAGGAAACAAAATGTCAAGAGCAAAGCTCAGGAGGAGCAAATATACCCATCTAAGCGTAGGGTGAAAAAAGATTAATATTCAGGTGCAGAAAACACCACTATTACAAAATTGGCAAATGTTTAATGATAGAGTGAAAGATGCCATCAAGAAGAAGGCAGCCACAAAAATGACAACAGATTTAGACAGTCTCTTTTGCTCTCAGCTTTGGACCAAAGCCCTAATGTCAGTCTCTTATATTCCCATCTAAGACAGTACACATTTGTGGCAGCATCGTTCTGGCATGCAGGTTTCTATTTTCTGTGTAAGATTTCTGTAATTTATTCCTGAAAGGAAACAAGAAGCTCCCCAAACCTGGGAAAGTGTGTGGGGAGAAAGGGTGAGAATGAAAGCCATATGGACCATATAACTGAAATCTTTCCCCAATCATCTTGGCAGTGCAGATGTTGTATAGCAAAGGGTGATGAACTATAAAAGGCAATCTACAGCAGGCATTAAAAGCTATCCTGTCATCAGAGCCGAAGCATCACAATAATGATGCGATTTTGAAGAACAGCCAGCTTAAACCTCCAAATGCACAAATTCCTTCCATCAAAAGAAGAAATGAAGCGTGTGGAGGTACACACAAAGACACTAACTTATGCTGTAGGGTGGCACTCCCTGGCCATGCTCTACTTTTTATTCTCCTCAAGCTCCACTGAATACCACAAATACATATTGCCTATGGCAGGGAATATACTGAAATAGCCACACTGACACTGAGGCAACAGCCACAGTACATGCTCCCACATGCTCAGGGGTCTGCTCCAACATCTCCAAATTTGGGGGATAATATGATATGGAGAGCAGGGCCTTTGCAGTTGTGCCACCTTCCTGCTGCAATCTGCAACCTATGACTGTTTAGCTACCCATAGTTTTCATAAAAGTTGGTTTTCCTTTTCTGTTCCCTTCAAAGTGGATGAGGACGAGGACAACATCTAATCTGAAGAGTAGGATACTAGAGACAACACCCAGTCCGAATAGTAGGATAATAGAGATGGAAATAACCTCCTAGAGATGGAAATGATCACCTAGTCCATCCACCAGCCAATGCACGAAATCCACTACTATAGCATCCCTGGTCAGTTTAACTCTCTATTTCAGATGCTACCCCCCGAAATACTAAAATTGGCTCCATTATTTATCTAACCGAACTTCAGTAATTTGAAGGTTGCTAACTTGGTTCTTCTCATTTGCCTCTTCTTCAGCCAATCCTTCAACTTATCTTCAGGGAGCATGGCCTCCAACCCCCTCCCTATCATTTTCTTCATCTCCTTCTTTAAATACTAGTTCCATGAACTCTTCTCAATATTATATACTTTCAGTGCTAGCACTGATCCTATGATGTTTGTTTCATAATTAAGACGTTATTTGCTGGAAGGAGTTTTGAAGGAATGGTTCATGTAGCAGAAAATGGGGCACCCTGGAGGTAATATCCCCATCTTCAAAAATCACTGTTTTTTTTTGCTGGGAACAAGTGTTGGGCCTGCATGCTTCTCCCTTATTCCATTCCCCTCCTATGTGCTAATGTCAGCATTAAGATAGTGGTTTGTTTAAGCCAAAGCTTGTGATTGGGGAATTCTGCTTTAACATCAGCTTACTAATCAGGGCATTAAGAGTCAAGATCACATCACAGTTTTCAAGCTGAAGCTGATGTGTAAGAAGGACAAAAGGGGCAAGAGAGAGAAGCACATAGCCCTCATACTTGTTCTCAGCTTTGTAAGCATGGGATGCCGCATCTGAATTGACTCAGTATCTGTGTCTTCCGCACAGGCTCAGATAACAGTTTATAGAAATTCCTCTGTTTTACAACATGCCTAATGGTTAATCTAGCTATGTACAACATATGGGAATATCAATACCTATTATCTCATCTTTTCAACATAAAAAAAGGAAAACAGGTCTTAAAATATTAAACATGTTTCTATTTAAATATGGAATTCTAGTCTAAACACACACACACACACACAGTTTCTACAGAAAAAGTATTACTAAAACCAGAGAATGAACTGTTATAATATAAATTCAAGCCCTGTAAATTTAATCCAGGGTTATTTGTTGCTCCAGATCTCTTTACTGTGATGTATAGCTTAGTGACTAAGGTTATCATAGCACTATCCTAAAGTTGCATAGTACATAAAACATTCAAGTTAACAATGCAAGGAGGTTAACTCCCAAAGATAACCTACTATCAGAGGGTTAAACCAGATGATAGGCCTCTGTCAGCTTCCAAGGAGCTATTGATGGTTCAATCAGTTTGTTTTGAAGGTAAAGTACACAAAACGGCACTAAACTTATTCAAACTGTCAACAGACACTATCTGGAATGTTGCTTGCAGGTAAGTAATTTTGGGTGTTTTAAGACTATTATCAAATGGCAATGGCTGCAGAAAGAGACAGCTACTAATAACACAGAATGTAGCCATCATAAAACACTTTATGGCAGGCACAGGGATCTATAAATTGCATGACATATTGCAACTGCTTTCAACTTATAAAATTGCTAGTTAAGGCACCACTACTTAATGAAAAAGGATCCATCTGAATTTCACATTCTGGGTATCGAATATTTCATTTGGACTAAGGGAGTGAGTGCATGTGCATTTTTATGCATCACTTTGAACCCCTTTCAGACTTTCTGAGACTGGTGTAACACTTTTTTGCAGATGTGTGAAAGAAGGACATTATCTGCAGTGGTGAGGGAAAGCAATGAGCGCTGCAGAGAGGAAAAACAGATATCCCAGGAAGGTCTTTAAAAGGCCATTTATCTCTGCCTGTGAATCTCTCTTGTACTCTACAATGTCCTTAGAAAATTGGCTATGCATAGAGTTCAGTCAATTCAGGAAGTTTAATTCTGCAGTAGGTCAAGGGAAGGAGGCTGGATGGCAGGAACACAGATGCAGCATTAACATCAACCCTCTATTTATCCCCCCCCTTTTTTTTTAAAGATGTGAAAATCCCTCACTCTTGATTTCTTCATGTTTCTTTGAAGTCCACCTACATCCTTGTCCTGTCCTCTGTCCAAATCTGTTAGCAAAAGAGTTTATTCTTCCTACACGGAAATTTGTACACATTTTCCGGATACATTTTTTCCCAATGTGCACATTTCTATATCCAGTTTTCACACTGACTAGAGTGTGCTTATGCCTAATATTCTAATGCTATGCATTTTAGCCATTCACATTTTTTAAATGTATATACGAGTTTGTGCCTATTTTATTTCTCTAAAAGGCACCACAAGGCTCACCACACCAATTCACAGATTTCCAGGGCAAGATACTCTTGGCCTCACAATGACTCCTGGGTGGCATGTTTTCATCAAGAAACTCAACTGCAATAACATTCCTTTGCAAGTCTGTTCTTTATTAAGCTTGAAATAAGGACTTGAGTACTTCAGTCAATGCTTCTGTGTTGGTTGCCAACTCCACAAAATGATATTTGTGGCCTTTGGAACATTCAGCTGTTTCTCAGACATTGATTCTGGAATATACAGTGTAGCCCTCTTCAGGTCTTCTCTTTGTGTGTGAGCTCTACAGGCATGAAGGGGTGTTGCAACAAGTCCATTAGCTCCACCCCATCCCCTCTTTATTCCCATTGCTCTCTAGACATTGGCAGGGCAGACATGGTATTTCAGATGCAGGGGTGTCAAATGATATTCACAATTTGCGGAAACTAATTTGCAGAATAAAATAATGATTAAATTCCTTAAAGGCAAGGGTTGTATTGTAAGAAAAATGTGTTGTTGCTGCTAAAGTTAACCTAACAAAACCTGCCACCACTGTGCTTCCCTAAAAACCAAATACACCGGATAACAACAGAAGACTACACTGCAGGACTGTCACAACCTGGGATCCCCTTGTCCTTCATGATGGATATTACATTGCTGTGCTTGCTACAAAAACATGAAAAAAAGTTTTGTGAAAGCAACTTCTTTCGATCAGCATGTTCTAAATTAAAGAAACAAAAAAACAAATATGTATCTGAAGACTCAAGTCAGCAGCAGGTTCTGAATCTGAAAATAGAGGATAATTTTGCCAGTAAATTATTATTAATGTATTACATTATTTGTTACTCATGAAAAACATGTTACTTGCAAGAGTTAATGAATAATAAGAAGTGTGTGGTCTTTTGTCAAAGTAACCTTTCCGATCTCTGGGGTGTGTTTGTATATGTATTTGATTTTTATCCTGCCCTTCTCCCCCAGTGGGGACCCAAGTTGGCATAATTTTTTTTAAATCAACAATTAATTAAAACAAACCAATGACACTTGAGAGTCATAGTGCACAAATATTTAAAAACATTATTTTAAAACTATAAAGCAAACTTTTTTCTTCAGGTTGGCTCTCCTTTAAATGACTGATTGACCAAGGGGATTTTTTTAACGGGATCATTTTATTTTGTGTTTTACTTGTGTTTTTAATATTGCTTTTATTATGAGTTTTAATATATCTATTTCATGCTTTTTTAAATCTTGTAATAATTTATCATATAGCTTTTAACTTTTTTTTCTTTTAATACTGTAAGCCACCTTGGATCCTTTAGGAGAAAGGCAGAATATGAATATTTTAAATAAATGAATGAATTTATTTTAAAGTCTCTGTATCTTACTTGCCTGCTGACTCCCCAATAACCTCTCTAAAGAGATACATTTTCAGCTGCTGGTGGAAGGAAAAGAGAGAAGTGGCCAACCACACCTTCTGAAGAAAGGAGTTCCATAATCTGGGGGCAGCCATAGAAAATCTAGTCCAACATTCTGTTACATCATCACAAGGACAGCAGACTTATACTACAAAACTTATTACTTTGAAAGTACTTCAATACATCTTCAAACCATGTTTTTGCACAAAATATATTTTGCGCAATCAACTTCACAATTTTTGCACCAAAAAAAATACAAAAATCCAGACAAGTGAAAAATACACAGTCACCCTCATAATCTCACCTAATGGGGAGAAAACATTTCATATTTTTCGTTCTCATCTGTTAGAATTTTTTTAAAAAGGAAGACATACTGTATATCTCAAGTCTTAAGCAGAAAAGCCAGCTATAAGTGCACGAAAGTGATCAGGTCGCATCAACCACTAATGTCATAAAATGAAAAAACTCTTGTTTACTTAATTTTTGTTTGTAGATTAGAGTTAGATAATATGAATTCATCTCAACATTGGCTGAGGTTGAGAAATTTAATAACATTCCTCTGGAACACACCATGCGAGCTGTTTCACAGCTTGGGAAGGATTGTCGACTCTTTCCACAAAACTGCCATCCCTGCTCTGGGACTGACATCCTATATATGGGCTAGATACCTTAGTTTAGGCTCTATGTGACAATTCATAGATTGTAGACTATGAATGTCCACAAAGAAAGGAACAAAAATCATTAGTTGGCAGGAAGAAGCCAGAACAACCACACAAAAGCAAAAATAGGACATATTATCAAAAGAGGGAAACTCCACGTGTACCTGGAAATTCAAGGGAACAGCACAAACACTAAAATTACACATCACATCTCTCTTTTGCAATTTTTCTCCTACCAATCAAAGTAAGGTCACCTATATTAAAAATGCTTTGTAATATATTCCGACCCAGGCCATTTTTCACAGTCCAGTAATAACATGGCTCATGTTTTCATTGCAAACAATAGACCCCCACGACAGAACAAGTGCTGTTGCTACAAGACGAGTAACCAGCAATTATTGTGTTGACTCTCTGTGACTTTGATCTCTCGGTCATGACCTTTGCTTTCCGGAGATCTTCAAAGCAGACACTGAAGATGAGGTTATTGGGTATTTGTGCCGCTTTGCTAGACACATTCCCCCTTTTCCCCCTATAGTCCTTCTCCACAGGCATTGCTCTCAACACTGTATTTCGATTATGAATAAAGTTTAAAAACCACAAAGGAGGCAGTCATTCCTACACAATGATACTTGGTAGGAGATAATTAATTATTCACCATCAAGAGTAATCCTATTAATCTGTATTAATTGCTCATGGCATACAAAATAAACTGACCGCATTTGATCCCTTTGTACATTTCACAAAATCCAAAATACTACTACTGTTATGTTGTTTGTTTTCACAGATGTGTATTGAATTTTTAAATGAGGAAATCATAGTTTCTTCCTCATAACTTACATCAATTTGTAATTTGTCTTTAAGGTTTTAAACTATAAAACTTGAGTTCATTCCTTTATACTATCAGAAATGTTATACATTAAAGTGCTGTCCATAGTTGCTAGAGAAAAAAATATACACTGAATACAGTATAATATAATACAATTTGGTTTTGTTATTAAGCCCTGCTCCAAATTACTGAAGTCCAGAAATCATTCTATGTGTAAGATGCATGAGTACAGTATGAACTTTGGAATTCTGGAAATTTGTAAAGGTTTGTTTTTTCTGTATGATTTGTCTAAGGAATGTAACAATAAACCAACCGACTGACTGATAGTATGAACAGTGATTTATTTTCTTCTTCTTTTACCTTTTCCTCCTCCCGCCATGCATTAAATGCAGCAATGCCAGTTTGTAGCTTTACTGGAAAGGGTCCATTTGACAGAAACACGTTTTGGCTTTCCCTTCCTTCCATCTTCTGCAATGGAAGTATCATGGAGCCCCTTATTCCCACGGTCAACACCTTTTCCACCATGTTTACACAGAGGTAACTCCTGAACCTTCTGCTCATTTTATTGATCCTGTCCAACAATCGGTATTATTGCTGATGAATACTCTCATAATTAGATGGTTCTACTTCCTACAGAAAAAACCCTCATCAATTTCTTCTCATTTTTTTCTTTCTATTTCCATTGCGAAATAGCTCTATTCCTATGTTTATGTTACATGCTTTAAAGTCTGTAGAGAAGGTTGGATATAAAATATTTTAAATACGCACAGAGAAAGGGGGGGGCGCGCGCGCGCACACACACACACACACACACGTAACTGCTGTGGCCCAGGACAAAGTGCTGAACTGAAGAACTTATTACAGCTGCATTTACACAAGTAGTAGTTACAGATGGAATTTCTAAACATCAATATTTCACAACATGCTCTGCAGATTTCAAAGTGTTGAATGCCTCCATGTAACCATTTCTTTATAGGTGTGAGAAGAAGGTAATAGCTTTTGAAATGAACATTTAGAATATTGGTGGGGTTCAGCATATGTCCCAAATGCCTCAGTAACATAAACCTTGTATTTTTGGCCTTGCTTTGTTTATTTAAACCCTCTAACCTTTTATTCTGATTTTGTCAGAACAATCAGAGTGGCTTGGCATATCCAGTACACATATAATATGGACAACGTAGAAATTTTAAAATATATATTAATTCCAAAAATGGAAAACATCCAATACTACACTATAGTTAGTTGCAACTAGAGTAGACTCATTTCAACCAATTGAGGCATTGACCCACCAAATCC
Organism: Intellagama lesueurii; assembly: GCA_037013535.1. Classification (NCBI taxonomy): domain Eukaryota; kingdom Metazoa; phylum Chordata; class Lepidosauria; order Squamata; family Agamidae; genus Intellagama; species Intellagama lesueurii. Next base: position 156,283,695 of record JBAJHW010000003.1, on the reverse strand, counting down.
CCACTGATTCAATGAGCTTACTCTAGTGTGACTTACTATATCAACCAACAGGATTTCAACCATCATTCTGAATATATAAATACTGATTCTCCACATACTTAGTATGTGTGCCATAAGCATGATCTAAAACTCTATTGACCTTCTTTAAAAAAAAATCAACATTGTGCATGCAAATGCAACAACAGCCATGATTGTTTTGATGTATGGCTGTGTGACATATTATAAATATTACATCACACAACCACAGAGAATGTCACTCAGTAAGACTTTTTTTCCCAGACAGCATTAAATGAACCATGGATTCTTGCCTCTCAATAGCTCCCTTAAAGAACTATTTTTGCTTAAATGATTAATAGGAGGTTTATTGTCAGAAAAATGTACTTAAAGTGAAAAACAGTAAACTGAAGAGATACCATTCATTTTAAAGCAATTCTGTGGTGAAAATGTCTCATAAATTTACATTGCAACACCATTGTTAGGCTCTTTGTAAGGAGGACAGCCAGCATGCTTTCCAGTTTGGGGTTAAGGCAATGTGAAAAATATGTTATTCAAAAGCTAGGATGACAGATTTAAGAATAGTTCAGAAGTTGGCTTGTTGCACAGTTTAATTTAAAAGAATATTGTTTTAATTCTGCTACAGATTGTGAGCCTGCCAACTTTCTGAGCATAATTTCAAGCAAGTAACTGCTACATTAGCAAAATCGTTGTTGTTGTTTTAAATCTCATGGTTACCAATTAGTGTCTTTTTTCAGACAACACTCATTTCAAGATTTTCCGGATAATATACGATGAAGGCTCACGATGTCTCGTTATCTATGAATGGTGCAATCAAAGTATTCTTAAGCATCATCTCAGAAAATACATGCAATATACCCAAGGAATTTTTATTCCACTCAGAGTCAAGTAGACAGAAATCCATAACTTTTAAACCAAATTTAACTTGAGAATAGTTATTTGGAAAACACACAAATGGTGACTTGTCATCTTCTGTCTCACTGTCATGAACAGGTCTGCCTGGTCCTACCAAACTCCACATGGTACGTAGCTGTCATACTTTCAGATGAAGGAGCCTCTGCTCCTAAAAGCTTGAAATGGCCACATCACTTTCCTCATATGTATATAATGTATCAAAGGCTTTATAGCTCTGCATTAGATAAGTACAACTTATACATTGCTTGCTAACTGTTTGGCCTCAACAACTATTTAATTTTGGCAGAACACCTTACAATTGAAAACCAACTATGTTTGTAATCCAAAATACCAACCTGTATCTTTGGTAGTCTCCTTCATCCTTGTCTTTGCAGACCAGCTCATTTGGGCATGCTGTATTTCCTAGCAAACTGAGGTACTCCAGGGAAGGTGCAACTTCAACCAAGTGATCTAGCAGACCCTCCAGTTCTGTTATGTATCCACAGTTATGGGTTAAGGATTCCATGACATTGACAGAAGAAAAGCTTTATGTGATTATATTATAGGCACTGGGGTTCATGGCTATCTGTTTTTTTCTACTCCACATTTTCTTTCCTAGAAGACTCTGCAAGAGCATTAAGAACTTTGACAGAAATTATGGGTGTAGATGGGTAATGTTTAGCAACTGCTGAACACATGAAATTTTTCCAAAATTGCAACAAACAGTTCTTTTCACATTCATTACTAAACAGATCATAGCCCATTAGAAAAAAATAGCTTTAAAATAGAGTCAATCACAAGAGGCCATCAGTACTACCAAAAAGAGAAATGTTGGTGCCCAACAATATCTTGTTAATTATTTCATAGGCACTTGTATTCGGTCTTTCTCTTTTCCTGCTGCCATCCACCTTTCCCAACATCCCCCCCCCCCCCAAGAATCCCATTGAAACTGAAGGTGTCCTGCTTTGGGCACAGCAAGTTATGAAGTACTAAAAACTGTCCAAACATTGGAGGAATGTGACTTTGACTTCATGGTTTGGAGAAATATATATTTCTGTCAAATTCTGGTGTAATCCACTGACATACTTTATTTGGGCTAACTCAAAAGGCAGTCCTTCCTAGTTTTTTGGAAGTTCTGAGCAGTAGTTCAACTGTGACTGTGGTTGTCCTGGTCCAATAGCTAGAGTGGCCACTGCTCCATCACCCAAAGGTCAAGGATCATGAAAAAGGAGTAGATTTTTGTATTGAGTTTGCATATGTTAATTTAAAGTGATATGCAGACATAATCATATTTAGACATTATTATTACTATAATTTGAGTGTAAGTACAATACAACCTACCACAGTTCACAAGACTATAACTAGGTGACCATCCTAGGACCAAATGCTGGAACAAAGGTGGCATAATAATTCTCTGAAATGTCCCTGTATCTGTTATTTTCTGCAGTTCATTGAACATAAATACATATGGAAAGTAAATATTATCCATTCTATAGATAATATTTTAATTTCATTAAAATATATTTGGTGAGTATTAAACCATAAACAGCAAATGTGGCATAGTGGATAGAATGTCACGCTAGGACTCATGGGACCTGGGCTCAAATCCTCACTTGGCCATGGAAACTCACTGGGGATGTGTGGCAAAGGTAAACCACCCCTTGAATGTGTCACATGTCTCAAAAATACTGTCAGGGTTGCCATAAGTCAGAAGTGACTTGACAGGATATAACAACAAGTTAAATCATGAATACACCACCACTGTGCACTCAAAATAAATTATTGCAGTTATCTAATTTTACTGCAATTCGTTAAATAGTATTTATCAATTCCTTTTTAAAAAAATTAGATCCAGATGCCATGACATGTCTTCCCCATAAGAGTGGATTGCCATTCTGTTAGTCTATCATTCTAAAATCGATTTCTGTTTCCTTAAGTGGATCATAATTAGGCAGGTGCGCAACAAAAACTTACATCTTTGTCTTGTTCGGGGTTCTTGTTGAGAGCACCTTGTTCATTTCCATTTATTTTTATGCACTGGTCTTTTCATTTAATACGAACAGGATGGACCACCTCTTTTGGGTAATTTCTTTTCATCTTTCCCCATTTGTTTTTTCTGGCACTAACCCAAAAAAGGCTTGAAGAACTCATTACATTTACCCCTAGAAACCAGAGGCAAGGCAACAGAGAATCAATCTACTCCGAAAACAGAAAACAGTATAATCAACAACAACCATCACAGTAGAAGGTTTGAGAAAGACAGAATACTACAGGGTCAATGAGTGAATACAAAACACAAGACAACCAAAATAGAGAACAAAAGCTCTGAGGCCAGAAAGTGACAGGCTGGGATCTACAGCAGGACTCTACCCCAGAGGATCTGTGTAGCAAAGGACAGGCTTAAGGAGAGGAGAAACCCTAATTTCTCACTGGTGTTGGATGTCTTATTGGACTCTGCCCTCTTCTATTTTGTCTTGCTTAGACACTGTCTTTAACGTGTACAGTTATATGAATTCTTCCTATTGCTTACTCTCTACTTTCTACTTTTTAGTAAACAAAATTTCTAAAACTTTTATTAGTGTTTTATCCCATTTTCACAGTCTCATAGTGATGATTTTGGTGTAAGATACCTTTAAAAAAAAAAAGAACTGTACATAACTGGACTACTTGTATTTCTAATTATTTAAGTACCTTTTCCAGAAGGTGCAATCCTATGTTAAACAGATGGCTTAAAATTTTTTTTAACAGCACCGCTTAATGAACAAGTGCTTCAGCCAAAAAGAAAAGCACTATCTAGAAAAACAACTTTTGTTTATCTTGGTTTGTTACTCAGGATGCTTTGTGCAAGGGCTGCAGCAGTGCGAGGGCTGAGATACTTTACCACATGGTACAGGTTAAGGAATGTGCTATGTGCAAAAACATACAGTGCTATCAAGAACCTTCTGTACGAACCATATGTACTTTGCATTGCTGGTGAATATGTGTGGCTATCTCTGTAATCCATGAACGGTGTAAAAAAAAACCCTGCATATCTATATGGATCAGCTATTTGTGTATACATGTGAACAGATTGAACACATGTCAAATATAATATGTGAACTCTTTTTTTCTTGGCTTAGTCTTTGCTGCTAAGGTAAACAAAGACAGAATGTGCATTGTGTAACTAACCTTGAGTTTTCTTGAGGAAGAAGGATGAAATAAGATGTACATACATTTTAGGAACTATTTAGTATGTTGATGCATAGAACACTTGGTTTGTTCTCCACTTACACATATTCTCAATTATTATATATATACAAAATATATGTATGCTCAGTAGAGTTACCTAGTATTTTAACAAGGTGCTAATAAAATCAGAACAGGTGTGCATAGTAGGAGAGCAGCAGACTATACTTGTGGGCTTGCTAGTCACCATTTTTTGATATTTTGAACAAACAACCATCACGGTAGTTTTATGGGTATAGAAGATTTCCCATTTTAAACATTAAACTTTTTTGTTTGTTTGTTTTGGTTGATGTCTAGGGTTGGGAGAAAAAAAACTTTGACAGCAGAAATGGCTAGTTAAATACATTTATGTGAACAGGGAGTAAATAGCCTAAATTTCATGTTATTATATACTGTCAATAGCGGCCCTGATAGGACTTTCAAAGTAATTGAGATATTTAAGGAGAGGTTTTACCAGTTCTACTCCCCCAGTGAGTTGGTAGAGATGGGACTCAAACCCAGTTCTCCTGAGTCCTACTCAAATACTCTATCCACTACAACACACTTTTAAAAATTAATGTTTAGCTCAGGATCAAGGTTTGTTTGAATTAGCTTTCAAATGGTGAGGTCCATTCGTGTCAATGGAAATTCCTTATGGTATAAATTAAGAATGCCTTCTTCAGTTACTCTGTCAGTGGGAAGCAACAGACAGGGTCCGAAAGACAAAGGAAAAGTGTGTGTTGGCTGTGTTGTAAACAACCACAATTTATGAGGCTGCAGAAAATCATTACTGATTGCAATGCACATTTGTTAATATATCAGACATTGTTTTCTGCTTGCAGGCTTTTGAGAACTTGATTCAACATGAGAAAGATTTATCTCTGGTCTTATATAGTCAGTTTAAAAAAAAATCACCACACAAACAATCATCTGCTGTAAGTCAACTTGCTATGTTAATGTAATTTGTCTGGGTAACATAGTGATTTCATAAGTAGACCTAGATTTGAACCAAGACTCTTCTCTGTCATAATCATAACTACTACACTACCTAGATATATAGAAGATAAATATTGATTTGAAAATCCTTGAATACTTTCTATGTATAATATTACCTTGATTTACACAAAAAGGTATGTTGCAAGGGCAATTATTTTCCTAAAGAACAGCACAAATTACTGGTTTAAACTAACAATACAGTATTTCATTCACCGAGGCCTAGAGTTGTGTGCCACAGTTACCATGCAGTTATCTTAAATGCTCAGGTCTTTCATGCTATTTTTCCCTGACTTTGATTTATGTTATCCTGTTATCTTTGTTATCTTTTGCAGATGGAATATACCTTGTTTTTTTCACCTCAATAACAGAAGGGCAGTGGCTTTGCCACAGGACAGAAACAGAACTTCCACCCTTTAAGACCTTCCGTTCACTATGTGCATTTCAATTTACATCTTATTTGCTGTAACCAAACAAGCAAATGTGGAGAGTGATCAAATGCAAGATCCACATGGTAGGCTTATGGTTTTATTGTTGTTGTTAGGGTTTTCATTTTTCATTTTTCACATCTGGGCACAACTAGATGTGATACCCAAACATTAAGTATTTGTTGTTTGTTTTAATTTTACCTGACCAGATCTCAAATTTAATGACTGCAACAGCATGCTGGAGGGGGTAAGAATGGACATAATACTTGCCAAACTCCTCATTCTTATTGATTTAGGTTTCTTGACACCATAAGGCTCAAGATCAAGACTTCTTCCTCATATTACAAGGTTCCTCCCCACTGAGACTCTGAATGAAGCTTTGGGACTTTGGCTTTGCAGCTTCTCTCCCTTCCCCAGTATGAGCAAATGGGAAGAGGAATGAAGCACTGTCAGCTAGCCCTCCGTGAACAGCCTGTGCCTTAGTTAGGACTTAGCCAGTGCATGCAAATGTTGAGTGAGAGAGCTTGGCGTCACATGCTGCTCTACCAGTGGAGAGGGAGAGGAAGTCCCTTGGTTATCTAGATGACCAAAGAGCTCCTCCCTACAAGGGGTGGCCTCTGTAGTTAGCAACATTCTGGGCCTACATGGATTCACAGGTTTGTTGTAAGGATTATAGGTACAGGGAATGCTTTTATCACACTAATTACTTCGTCTCATAGGTACTATTATGACTCAGTCCAATTGGTCTAGTTAAACGGTGTGTGTAAAAATATTGGTTGCACCTTGACAGCTTAAGAGCATTGGGTAACAGGGGGAAAGTGAATTTGTTGGTTTCATTTACAGAAACTTTATTTAGACTTTTCACTTGTTTGGGTCTCCTCATATTTCCCTTAAGAATTTGTTGTTGTGAGTTTAGTAGTTAGAAGCTACTGAAATATTGTCATGTTCATTAATTAAAAGGTCTAATTCTTCTGAGCATGGTAGCTGGTCATTCGATGAGAGCTGTCTTGGAAAAGAGCTGGTTAGTGCCTTGCCTATGCTGTACCTTTGGGAGCTTCCTGTATAGTTTCCCAAGCAGTGTGCTGCATCCTATGGTGCATATCACATTTTGATGAAACATCAAAGAAAGTACATTTGACAGCAATGAAAAGGAAGACAAAATGGAAGGGATAATTTCAGCTCAGCCCTATAGTAGCCTCAGAATACAATATTATTGCTGCACAAGAGTACAGCAATAATTCTGAGCTGGCAAAGCAAATAATTTTGAGCTGGCAAAGCAACATTCTATAAGGCAATTTTAACAATGGGGGCAGCCCAAACAAAAAAAAATTATAGCTTTTAAACTGGACTTCAGATCAGCAACAAATCTGGCACATTTGTAGCAGATAGTCTGCTCTTTCTTCATGCCAAATTTGAGAAGTCTGAGCAAAGGGTTTTTGAGTTATGATTATTTAAATAATAAAACTCCCCCCTCTGTTCAGAAATAGGTGACCCTAAACATCCCCAGATTTAAAACAAATCTCATAAATTTGGGGGGGGGATCTTGAAAGAGAATGGTTGCTCATCTTGAAAGAGAATGGTTGGCCCCGCTCACTTTTTTTTTATTTGGAAAGAATCCAGACTGCAGGGGCTGAAATACACTATCCTCAAAAAAGGCTTTTCAGAAGGGAAAAACATCTACTTTGTTATAAGACTGAGCATGCATGGTACAGGCTAGGCAGCAAGAACTTTGCAAAATGAAACATTGTATACATTCATAGGCAGGGCGAGAGATAGATTTAGAGAGAAAAGTCACAGAAACAGACTGAAAATAAATGTTTTCTTTCAAGAGTTTTAAAATCAGTTTTGCTTTAAAGAAAGTAATGGAGTGACAGTCCTCCAGAAAGGGGGATATATATCTTCAGTGAACATTCTCTCATGATTTCTGAGACCAGTCTTCTCACATAAGTTTTTCAAAGGGAAATCAGCTTCACTGCTGAGGCAATCTGAAGCTTTGATTCAGGACTCAGTTAACTGACATTTAGTTAACTTTTTAACCTTTTAACTCCTTCATGGCCAAGCAGGCTTATCAGAATCATATTTGCAAGAGGATTCAGTGCCTGGTCGCAAAAATGGAAACACAAAAAGAAATTTATTTTTTTTAAAAAACTACAGATATTTATAATATTTTAAATATATATTTTGAAAAGAACACAGAACAAATATTCAGAAGCTCAACCGTTTAAGCTTTATGAATGTAGCATATTGTGCTTCTTTATCCACAATTCGAAATAGCCAGAAATGATCTGACATTGCAGCCCAATATCATGCCCACATTCCTAGTGGGAAAAAGGATGTCAAGATTTACATAGCAAAGGGCAGCGTGAATGTTGGTGACACCCATGTCAGCAGACAAGATGGTCTATAGCAGTGCTTCCCAACCTTGGGTCCCCAGATGTTCTTGGACTACAACTACCAGAAATCCTGGCCGGCATAGCTAGTAGTGAAGAGTTCTGGGAGTTTTAGTCCAAGAACATCTGGGGGACCCATTCATCTACAGGATACCCTCCCGTGCTCATTACCATTCACAAAGAGACACCAAGCTGGGGAAAATCCCAGAACCTTCTTTTTTTTCATCAGTTAACCACTTCTCACCAAAACAAAGCAATTGTCAGAGCTGTTTTTCAACAAGTTCTCTAGGTATCAAAATGCCTAGAAGAAATGTAGTGAACACAAGAGAGTATCCTGTAGACCATTTTGACAGCTGACATGGATATTGTCAACATTCAGGTTGCCCTTTTCTATGTAAAGTTTGGCATTCTTTTTCCTGCTGGCAACACGGGCATGATATTGTGTAGCAGGGCCATTTCCTTGTGTTTTGAATTGTGGAGACAGAAGCACAGTATCCCACATTCACTGGACAGTTTTGAAGAACTGAATAATATATGTGGTTACTGTACCCCTTGTGTTGAAGAGGCCACCAGCATTTTCAACAACAGAGATCCAGAATGCGATGCAGAAACTGGGTGGCTGGAGAACAGTCAGAATCCTCAGAGAGGCTGAACGTTTTAAAAGAAGCCCTGGACAAGAAATAAGACCCATGACACTGTGATCAGGCCATCTCTCCTTGGCACAAAACAGCAAAGGCCTCTGTTGCTGAGATATTATTCTGGTTTATTCCTGGCTCATTCCTGTTGAGAGAATGTTACTGCCAAATTCAACAAGAATTCGTTGTCTCTTTCTTTAAGACACATTCAGCACAGGAAAAAAACCACACAATTTTTCCTGTTTTTTCACTGCACACTCTATTCCACTAGAGGTCAGCCTGCCACAGAACCCAAGCAGGCTGGGATCTGTTACCAAGCGCAACTGGCTGTTATTTCTCCTTCTCAATCTATTAACAAAGATTCCTTCAGAGCCATAAACTTAGGTCTCACACTAAAAAATAGAGCAACTGGAAGATATAGTGAGGCATTTCGTTTATGAATGACCTGCAATAAATTACTGTGAAGTATTCTGACTGACAAGAGAAAGAAAGAGAATGCTTTGTCTGCATATGAACTCTATTTTACATACTTTAATTTAGCTGACACATAAAGATTATCTGACATTTGGCAGAGTCTCCCCTGCCACCCCTCCCTCCTTTGAAAGGATATTTGGTTCTTGTTGAGCATCAGCGTATGGAGGTGTGGTAACCTGGGTAACCGGAGGTCATTCCCGAGGAGATTGTTGTCCAAGATGAGTTCTTCCAAGCTGCTAAACGTCTCCAGTCCTTCCACTGACCTGCAACGACAAAGGCAACAGGAAAAAATGATACTCCAGTAAATCAGGAAGGCTGTTATGAGCTGAAATAAATATTTTAACCTTCCCTTTCAAGGAACAGGAAGAATTTTGGTTTAGTCCTGTCAGGAGACTGAATGACAAGAATTAGTGGCAAGGGGAGTGCCGGTACAACAACACATCCTTCACATGCTGGCAGAATGAAGGATGGGGGTCACTTAGTGAGTAGCCAGGATCCAAAACAAAAGGCTTCAGATATGAGGCCTGCAGGATGAATTTGTCAATGTCTTGTGCCTTCAGGCACCCAGCCTCGCCTGACCCTAACCTCCATTCCCAAGATAAATAACTCTGTCACAGTTCACCTTCATTCCCTGGACACAAATTTAAGTTGTCATCCATCATTTCTGCCATGAAATATCATACCCCACTAACAATAATAAATACAACTTCAAGAATTGTTCTCAGCAGCTACCCTATATATAAAACTGTAGGGAAAACATGATTGCAATTTTTTTTCTTTTGCGGTTTTATTTTATTAACTACTGTATTTTCTCTAGCTTGACGTTCTCTAGTTTCCTATTCAACATACAAAAAGACAATGTTATAGAACTGGGCAGAGCAACTCCAGACCCCCAAACATCAGCATTTTATTTAAATTAGTGCTCTCTCCCTCTCTCTCTCTCTCTCTCTCTCTCACACACACACACACACAGAGAGAGAGAGAGAGAGAGAGAGAGAGAGAGAGAAAGAGACAGACAGAGAGAGGCAGAGAGCACAAACCAGTTTTACTGCTAAAAAGCGAAATCTTTTTAATGAGGAAGCAAAGCTGCAAATACACAGACCTTAGTAGAAATTTGGCAGCTAGTTAGGAAAGCTAGCAAAGAGCAATTAAAAGGTTGGCATTGTCACTTCCCTAAAGCTGTTGTTTCAACATTGTCTTCATTTCATAGCTTTGCAACTTCTTACAGCAGTGGGTGGAGGGCCCTTCACATTAATCAAGTAAGATAGGCATGGTATGTGGAGCATACACATGGACACACATTCACAGCTCATTCACCTACCAGACACCTAGAGATATGCTGAGGTTGCATGACTTGACAGCTGAGCTAGTATGCCTACCAGTAGGAAGGATCATCACTTTATCTCCTGGCTTGCTCTTTTATAAAATGTGATGAATAAGGGAGATGCAAGTCTACACTATTTATTCATTGTCCAATGACATTTATACTAAAGGGAATTCTCCTCTCCATTTTTAACACCCTTCATCAAGGTCTCTATAAGAAATATTCTACAAAGGCTATATTGCAGCCCCAATTTAGGCAGAACAAACACATATTTATTTATCCCACAGAAAATGTTAATGTGTTCGGTTGGACGTGGTGAAACACACATCACTGCATCATCTGCAAATCTTGTAGCCTGTTAGTAAAAAGACAGAGCTGAAAACTCCTCTGTGGGAACACAAATATGTGACCTTCAAGCTTAGGTTTAAGGCTGCTATGGAGTGATCAATAAATCAACAGCAGAACTCTGTACTTCTCAGTGGTGTCTTAAATCTGAGGGTTCCAAATCATAGTGGAGCTGTGTATGTTTCGAAGGCATAGCAAAGATTACTACACGTCTCATTTTTCTGATGCGGAAATTAAGGCATATAAAGCCAAGCCATAAGAAACTTCTCAAGGAAGCGAATGCAGCAGGCAGCACTAGGTGCAATGTCTTCTTTCACAGTTGGATTACTACACAGTGTTTTGCAAAAATGCCTTTTATTCCCCCTGCAGGGTCTCTTTGAGGGGGGAACCCTTTAAAAATGAACCAATGGCATTTTCACTCACATTGCAAATGGTGGATCGAAACTGGTATCCAGTGAGTTCCTATCTGAGATTAAATGTGAACTTCAGACATCTCATAACCTCTCTCTGAAGATTATCTCGAATCGCACAATGACTGGGACCTCTTGTCCTTCTTTACTCCCGTCCCATTCCCATATCACCAAACCCAACACCAAACCTGCCACAAACCAACTTCAGACAAATAAACAATTGTCCTGCACAGTTGCATATTTGGTAATATTGAAGAGCGTTTAGGACTAGGAGTTGCAGAATTTCAGAGTCTCGGTACACAATTATTACCAAGAGCCCGTGATGGCCACATTGCTGCTCTGACACATGTTACTGCCAGAGGTAGAATAGCAAATCACCCTCCCCCCACCCACCCTCCACCCTTCATTTACATAGCAATCAGTGTCATCTTTTTATCAATATCAAAAGGCCGGGTGTCACCATGGTTATATTGACTTTGGATGTGGCAGCTCTAAACAACTATGTTGTGTTTCATCCAAGCCACTCTCCTCAGTTCTTCAGCCAGTAGGTTCTTCTTCCTGTACTTCTTTTACCATGTAGTTTGTAGTGAAAGATCAGCTGTAACAACCTGTTATTTCCATTAACCATTATGTGAGCAAAGTCTTTCTATATTTTGCGTGTTATACAACTTCACTGCCTTTATTGATTTGTAGATAGATAAACTTTATTGCAGTCAATGACCAATATCCATTATTAATTTGTACTTTTTGTCAATCACTATATTGAACTTCTGACCCACTGTCAATCAAATTATTTGGCACTTGAGGCAGAAAAGCACCCGGCCTCCTCTAGTAGGAAAAAGCTGCTGCTGCTGAACTAATAATTCACTGATCTGTCATGACATGCAGAACCTGCTGTCCAAGGGAGAAAGCTCACTTTGCCTAATGGCAGAGCTGGCTCTGACTATGGTTAAGAGATTGGAAGTTCAACTGCATTATGTTATAATGATTCTGACCTCCCATTCTTCTGTAAGCCATCAAGGAGAAAGGAACTGTAAATGTATCCTTTGGTTATAATTGTTACTTTCAGCTTATAATAAAACCTAACTGACAATGCCCATGTAAAAATTCTCTCTGTATAAACAGTTTGTAGTGGATTGAGTCCAATCTTCAGTTTATTGCTTTTTTTATTAAAAAAAAAAAGTCTTCCTGCTTGCCAAAAGAGAGTTCACAAAAGGCCATCATCTTGTCAGCACCACAGAGTCTTATGGGACACTAATAGGCCCTTTGTGAGTATGCATTACTTGGGCTCTGTTCTGTGTCAGCCCAGAAATATACATGGTTCATGAGTTGTGTTATGCAAACATAATGCCCTTATCATGAGAATCTGCAAATGGTTGGCAACTGGCAGAAAGAACAAAGCACACATCCAAAAACCAGCTGCAAGTAAGGCATAAAACAAAATGACATGCCATGAAGTGGGACAAGGGGGGGTAGGGGGTGGCCTATTGAGGTTGCCCCCTTCTTTCCAAAATAGTGGCTAAGGTACAATGCCTACACATGATTTCAGCAGGAACAGAGAAAAGTCCCTCTCCACACCTGGATTGATTCCCCTTCCCCAAATACTGATCTTGTTTGCTTGCTTGCTTTTCAACATATAATGCTTCACACAACAAATGCACAATATATTTATTAAAACCAATTAAGTACTGAAAAAGAAGTCACAGGGAAACATTCAAGATCACCAGATATCTTCTTGAGGATGGATGAAGAAAGTGAAAAAGGAAATGGAATGGCAGGAGATGGCTGGAGAAAGAATAAGTGGGCAGATGCTTTTGAGAATCCAATCTGCCATTTCCTTCTCAATCTTAAAATAGAATGGAGGATGTGTTACCCAGACTTACCCAGGTTAAACCCTGCCTCGTGTTGAAGAATCTTCTCGGGTTGCAGCAAGACACACTGGAGCGATGGCTATTCCCCATTTGAATTTATAAAAGTGAGTAGTTATTTGGATTGGTTAGGCAGAGGTTCATTATGGTGTAGTGGATAGAGTGCCGGACTCCTGGGTTCAAATCTCAGCTCAGCTATGAAAACTCACTAGTGGTGGACAATGGTAAAACCATTCCTTATATATCTAACATGTCCAGAAAACCCTTCTAGGAGTGCCATAAGTTGGATACAACTTGACAGAACATAACATATACATTAGTTATGCAAGACCTTGCTCACTCATTCTTATTTTAAAGCCATCAACAGGGCCATTGTGCACATGACAAGTAGTGCATTTAGCACAGCTGCTGCTTAATGTTCGTTACTGTCAGCAGTGTCTGCATGGGGGTACTAGGTGTTTTGCCCTGTCACTATTTAATCAGCTAAACTTTCAGAGCAAATGGTGAAGAATGGGAAGGCTGCACAGTAAGAGTGCTTACAAGCTTTCCTCCCTGCTCTTTGAGAGTTACAGAAGTTTCAAAAATGCCTGGAGGGGAGACATAAAACAAAACGGCATGCCATGAAGCAGGACAAAGTTTGCCACCCTACTTATCCAATGCTTGCCCATCCAAAGCTCCTCTGTTTCCAACTGCCTTTTCCCAAAATGTCCCTTTTAAGCAAAACTATTACATGATGTTTTGAATGCACTGTGTCATGTGCTCCCAACATCAGCTCCATTCGGGGAATCTTTGTCTAGTCACCATGTACAGAGGGAAGCACTCTGTCCCCTCCCATTTCTGGTTCCATTGGCTTCCTTCATGTGGAGAGTCATGCGCCTGAATTGGAGATTTCCCACTCTCTGTGGACACTCTCCAGCTGAGTCAGCACTCTGGGTCACAGCTCCTGTGGAGAGTGTCCATGGATAGCACGGCCCTCCCACTTCAGATTCATTGCCATCCATATATAAGAGGGCAGTGAAAATGAAGGGAGAGAGGCAAGATCACTCCCTTCTACCCATGGTGAGTATACTCTGATGCCTAACGCCTCAACAACTTTTTGTGTCTTACCACTATTGTTCTCTCCATATCTGCCGTCCTTTGCCTCAGTTCCCATCTCCAGTGAATGGGTGTAGAATGGAAAGAATAAATGAGTGCCTATTAATTATCTCTTATTGTTTGGAACCTTCCATTCCCATTTTCTAGAGCTGTCTTCAGTGAATTTATGTAGTTTATATGTGCCTCAGTTTTCCATGTACTGTACAGAGATCAGTCTACTTACAGTTTTACACACAGAGACGACTAGAAAGCTTACTCAGTCTGCAGAGCATTTTTAAAAACTTCAGCAGATAAGAAGTGCTATTCAAATGAAAGGGATTAGCATCACTGTTTTACTGGATGTTTGAAATAGGCTGATTCTGTACTTGGAATATTCCTTTTATTAAAATTCTGCAAAACTCAAAGAGCTTCAAGGAAAGCCTATAAGCTCTCTTAGTTTGTAGCAAAGAACCTTCTGTCTGTCTTAGTGAATTAACAGCAACAAAGCACAGGCTCAATACCATGAACACCACTGAGGGCTTAAGGGGTAGTGGCAGGTAGCCGTCCTCCCTAGTTGGTTTAGAAGGCTAATAAGCATCACTCAAATGCATTGCAGGTTGATCTGTCCCTGCTCTAATGACATGAAAGCTGGCCATTATCTCACCCACAGGTACCATCTCAGTTACCTCATTGCAGGCCTCACACTCCCACTCCCAGAGGACTGCAAACGTTGCCAAGAGATTTTCAACAACATTTCCAAAGTCACATCAAAATGACAAAACATCACAATGCATTCCACTCTGCCTGATTCCAACAGAAAGAACTTTAAGTTTCCACTGTAATTAACCCTATCCTCGTTAAGATAATTATGATCAAGCTCCCTGTCACAGCTAATATCACAGCATCATTGCCTATGGCTCACGCGTTGCCCTCATTAGCTTACAAAAACAGTGTGCTGAGCAGGCAAACTGACTCCCTCCCTCCTTGCCTCCCTCCCTCCGTCGCTGCGTTGCGACTTAGAAGCTTGGTATCCAAGGCAGTACAATAAGTCTTTGGAACACAAAGTTCTCTAGAAACAGTCTGCCTATTTAAACCTTTCAAACCATCTATTGTGTTCTCCTAAACTCAGACACTTCCTCTAAATTGTTCATAATCTAGTGAGGGAAAACATTCTCTTCACTCTCAAAGGAATGATGCCAGTGACTGTTTCTCCTGTGTAGATGGGGAATAACTGCTGTCTACATACTGGTCTGGTGTACAAAATTTGGAAATGAATTTGCTTATAATTCATATTTTTAAAGTTCTTACTTACTGGTTATTTTGGATTGTACATTCAAGAAGCAAAAGACAAGAACAGGGTGCAGCAGCAATCTTGTTTCAGTTGACAACACACACACACACACACACACAAGTAATTCATGTAGGTTTTGCCATATGGAACTCCAATCAACAGAGAAGCAGCACAGAAGTGAAATATTGAGAAAAACGTATTATGCCTCTTTCAGTATAAGATAGTTAACACGTCGAAGTGATATTTCTCTCTCCTTTTTGCTGCCAACCTTATATGAACAAGAGTTACAGTAATCATTCCTTGAAACTTATTTGTTCTGTATGGACAAGAAACAACCATTACCAGAAATTAAAAGACCCTCTTTTTACAAGAAAGCACATCTACCTGTCTTATTTTAAAGCAGATTCAAACAAACATATTCAGCTGCAGTGAATTGCTGATGGCTTCATTTAAATGGAAGTAACGACTACTGGTTTCTAAGCCTACAACAAGCATCAGTTAGTTTGCAAAATAATTTCCAAAACCAAGTTCACAAGACAGACAGCTGATTCATGCAACTAGATTTCATGACAACATACACATTAGAATGATTGTGTCAAGTATTTACAGAAATGCCAACAAATGGAACTATGGTCCTGCTGCCTCTTCCTTGTACACTGCTGCCATCTTCAGAAACAGCAGTCTGGCTTCCCTTCTGGGAGTTGGGACTGCTGTCCCTAAAGATGGCAGTGATGAAGAAGGAAGAAGAGGAGGTTGCAAGACCAGATAGGGAGGCGCCAGGGACAGCGGGAAGGGAGTGGGGCATTAACCTCCCCTCCCCCACAGGCACAAACCAGAAAAATGAACTGCAAACTGGTTCATTTTTCTGGGGTCCGTGAGTGGTCCATGGTTCATGGGTAGCCACAAACCATGAACCACCCCGATTTGGCATTCATCCGGTTCATGCCCATCTCTAAATCCAACCATTCCTAGGAAGGGATGACAATACAATTCAAGACAGCTAAGATTCCCCACAGGATGTAACAACCTATGGATAGGTAGTGGAACGTCGAACTGTCCTCACAGATTTCTATTCAGTAGAAACAGAAATATTTTTGAACTGTTTCACTTCATGAACACATACACCAGGATGTCACCCTTGACTATTTCATAGTCAATTCAATTTTGGCTCCACTAAATACAAAAATATAAAAAGCCCATAAAATGTTTTGGGACAAATAATCTGTTGTTCATCGGCTCTGCAACAAAATAT
This sequence comes from Intellagama lesueurii, assembly GCA_037013535.1. Taxonomy (NCBI): domain Eukaryota; kingdom Metazoa; phylum Chordata; class Lepidosauria; order Squamata; family Agamidae; genus Intellagama; species Intellagama lesueurii. The sequence continues at coordinate 156,267,098 of JBAJHW010000003.1, read as the reverse complement.
TGTAGTGTGGAAGAGTCCCTGTTCATGATCCCAGCAAGTCTGTTATATGGACAGAAAACTGCCTCTATTTCTCTTACCCCCAGCAATTAGGCAATATTTCATAGCCACTGAGAACTCTCTTTACGGATTAGGCTGTTTGGGGTTTCCCCATCCCATTATGTGTTCCTCCACTTAATATTTTTGTACATCTGCAAACCTGGGAATGCCCCAAAGCTACATATGCACGAGTGGCACCATTTTGGCTACAGCGATTATCACCTCACAGTCAACATTGCTTGTCATTGTGAGATCATTTCCTGTTGACATTTAGAAGCTATTAAAATGATCTGTCCACAGAGGCTAATGGATTTTTGGAGTACTCTGGCAATATTCTCCTATTGGTAGGGCTGGTGCTTCTATCAATGCCGTTCTGATATATGAAGATGTGATCACATATAAGTGCCCTTTCCCCTGCCATAGAGCTCATGCAGCACCTTAGCATGCATATGAGCTGTGGATAATGAAGCATATTGTATGACAGATAGAACATAAATGAGAGGGGGGAAACCAAGTCAAAGCAAACCAAAAACAAGTTAGATGGGCAGCAACCCATCTAGTGAAACAAAGGACATGTGGTCATAAACAGGATTTGCTGCAAGGAAGACAGAAACATCTGGAGTGGATTTCTTAGAAGACAGCGAAATACTGTATTTTCTAGCCTTTTCAACTCTTGTTTTGAAAAGAGATGTTTGCTGTGCTGCACTGAGGCTTGCCAAGGAAGCAGACACAACGTTTAATTCTCAGAAAGATATCTGGAAGGGGCTTGGGCTTACAAGAAACAATGCCATGTACACTACTACCCTTTCTCAATTCTGTGGAAAGGGTGAGCTGCAACTCGTTGGTGGAAAGGGACAGGCACTCTGAACATGTGCCCCTGCTCTTACATCTTACTTTCACTGAATGCTGAACATGGACTGCAAAGATGCAGGACTGAATGCCTGCTCAGCGACTATATTAAAATGTGTCTTTGGGGGGGAAGTAGCCTAATTGATACGAAAAGTTTATTGTGAAGTTTATGGAGTGGAATTTTGTTGGAGAAAAGAACATGACACAAACATGAGTAATATATTATCACTTGGGTCCTTTTTTAAGGAGAAAGGTGGGTTAAAAATATGTTAAATAAACAAATAAAGAAATATTGTTTACAATAGGCAACAAGAAGAAATTATTCAGGATTTCAGGATCAAAGGTGCAGCCTAACTATTCTTCTTTGGACTGTCAGGTTTTAGTAGTTAGGGATGTTACAAATCAACTTCAGGCAAAGGGTGGCCTTTCCACATGTTGTTAGACTGCAACTCCCAGCATCCCTCACCATGGGCTAGGCTGATGAGGGCTGTTGGGAGTTGCAGTCCAACAACAGCTAGAGAGCTGCACAGAATCCATCAGAAATTACAGTATGTCTATACTCATACCAAGAGCATCCTACTGGTACTAAACTTTTAACAATGTTATCCTGAAATACAATTGCAGCTGTGCATTGAAAACTGTCCCCTCCCCTTTTAAACCAAAAATAGGAGAACAGAGAAAGCAAGGAAGGATACCGCACAGTTCAACTATCAGTGAAGGAAGAAAGAGCTGGAGGGGGAGGGGGACGGTTAGAGGGAAAGTAATTTTTCTCCCATCTTCCACAACAACCAAGGCTGGGGAGTGACAAGCAAATTGACGCACTGCTCAGAGGGCAAAAGATAAATGTTTGATGAATTGGCCATCGCTGGAGGAGTGATGGGCTTCATATGTGCATAATGGACTAGCTGCCTTTCAATTGAGATTGCCTGCCAAGATAAGAAACTATAATGAATGGACCAAGCAGAGCCTCTACCATAAGAAAAGTATAATCTGACTAGTTTTAATAAACTTAATAAAAAAGATGAAGTGGAGAGAGGCCAGCGGAAAACCAGCCTTTTGTGACTAGCTACCAGAGGTGTGAGTGAGTAACAGGAGGATTCATGCATGATGGCGAAGGGAGAAAACAGATGCCATGGAAAAGTTGCACCTGAATCATTCTCTCATTGTTCACAGATCAGTTCACAACTTGAATTCAATTGTATCAGAGCAAAATGCATTGTAATCAAAGTTCATGTTATGCCTTGTCCCACACATGCCTTTTCAGATTGTCCACTGTCTGCAGTGATATGGAAACACTTCAAGAAGAGGAAGAGGAAGAGTGATGATTTTATCCATATTTACAAAGTGGATGAAGATGCTTCTTTCCTTTCTTCTATCAACCCCCTGCCCTGCAAATCCTTTGCTGCCACTTCAGTGTTAGCTTGGCTGCCATCTGCAGCCTGGCAGCATTCCTGAAATAGAGCGCCCACTATACACACAATACAAGAGGTAGAAAAAGAGCATGACCTGTATTTTTTTCCCTACTGTTATAACTAACTTATTCAACTGAGATCATTTCTGATCAATCACATAAATCTGACATTCGCCTAGACAAGCCGCATATGGGCCACAGTGAGTATGTAGCAGAGCTTATTAGCTATCTGCAACTGAAGACTGGACGAGCTAGCTTGGAGGAGCAATGCATCCCCACACTACGTCTAACCTCTGACTCCTTTGGCTAAAAAACAACAACTTCCTTTCTATTTGCATCCCTTTTTGTATCTAGGTCCTGCACTAGGCTGCCTCTAGTTTAATCTTGTCATATATGCCTCTCTGTTAATTCTCTGCCTTTTGCACTGATGTCTCTTTTAAATTCCACCTTAAAATCCAATTTTTAAATGTGGTCAATCTCCATAATCTCTATTTTTAACTGTACTTGAGTTTGTTATATTTGTCAACATTTACCCTTCCCTTCCCTGACTTTGCTCTCTCTGCCTATACATTGTTAATTCCTTGGTTGCAGAAACCTGTCTATTCAGCTTGTGAGACTTCACAGGGTGTGACATGGAAGTGAATATCCAAATAATAATAAGTAATCCTGTTCATTATTTACTGCTAACTTTTGTTCCACTAGCACTTTGAATATAAGCTTTTAGCCTGCAATCCCATATCCACCTACCTGCAAATAGGCCACACAAAACTCAATGGGATGTACTCCTGGAGAGACATGTGTAGGTTCACACGGTTAACTCAAGTAGCCCCCTAGGTCTGCTCACAACTTTCCAGACCTTAACCTCCTATCTTCTACTACTCCTGAAAGTAAAACTAGTACATAGGGGAGGCTGTGTAGGACACATCTCCTTGTTAGTCTTTCTTTCCATTTGCAGGGAATTTTCATCATAGGGGAACATAAATACAGTAGATGATCCTCTCATTTACAGTTTGAGTGGTGCTGACCAGTCTTTGTTGTTTTGTGTTGTCAAGTCAGAACTGACTTATAGCAACCCAAGCAGGGCTTTCTAAGTAAGTGAGATATTTAAGGAGTGGCTTTACCAATTCCACACCCCCAGTGAGTTTCCATGGCTGAGTGGGGATTCCAACCCAGGTCTCTTGAATGCCTCAATGACTATTCTACCACCTGAAAAAAATTATTCTCAGAACCCCCAGCCAGCCTAGCTACAGGTCATTTGGCCTTATAGGCTCCTGGGAGGTAAAGTCCAAAACAGTAATTTTTAATACCCTGTTCATGCTCTCTCTCTCAATCTCTCTCTCTCTTTGGACATTGTGAGTGCAAGAAAGGCATCAGGAAAATATACATGAAATATATCTAAAATAAAGAAATCTACCACAGTGTTCTCGGTAGGATGTAGGTGAGGGAGCTGTGGAATCTTGCACCCAAGTCTTCGACTGCGAAGTCTTTCTACACAACCTTTTAATGCTTCCCTGAAAGCCCGTTGCACATTTCTGCCAAGGAGGGTATTAGATGATTAATGCCTGCATTGAAGGCACACACAGAATTGATCCAACAATATCTGTGTGAGCCATTCCCATTCTAGTTTTTTATTGTTGTGTGTAACTACAAAAGGGGGGGAAGGCATTTTTATTCCTAACTGGAATACCCAGCAAAGGCTCCCTCTATTGAAGAAAATTAAAAGGAACACGGACTGCAAAGCGCTGTTCTTCCTTTTGCGTGTAGATAGGTTTGAGAGTGAGAGAGCGAGGAGTGAGAGAGACAGAAAGACAGAGAGGTAAGGCTCAGGAGTGCTGGGTGAATTATAGACTGCCTCTCAAGATTCACAGCTCTTCAAGGTAGGAGGTTAATATTCTCACATGTCATTGGGTCTGCTGGCTCTACTGATGGCTCATTGAATCAGGCAGCAAATTATTTCCTCATGCAGTAGAGGACATCACACTTCAAAGGAAAGGAGCCAGGGTCAAGACGGCTCTCCAGTTCGATTAATGAGTTGGGATCAGCAGAGGTTGCCTGTAGGTAAGAAAGTGACTGAAGCTTTTGACAAAGCTGACTTTTTGAACAGGACCTCCCTTGCCGTTACCCCTCCCCCTCTTACCCAGCACCAAATTTTATTTCCAACCATTGCCTCTGACTGACCTGGCTTAGGCCTGCTGGGATAGTTTTGACCTCCCCTTTCTTTGTTACCAGACCTAGGAGCTGTCTAGCTGTGGTGGATATGCACCTCTCTGGGGGCCATGCTAATTCACAAGATGCTCAACAAAATTCTTTGGAATCACAGAATGGTCAAAAGAATTTGAATATATATTTTTAATGAACACGTTCTTATCAGAAGAATGGAAAGGAATAATGTCTTAAAACAACTGTTATTTTATTTTATTTTTTTAAAAAAAAAACCAGAACTGAGCAGGTCACAGTTCCCTACAGCAAGAATTCTTTAAAAACACAAGTTTTAAATGTGCAAATACACACATACAGACATGCAGAGATAATTAATAATATACTGAAAATATATTATTATGGAGGGTGGACATGGAAAATATATGCACATCTGCAAATAAAGCATAATGCCAACTCTTTCTGTATGTTTAAAACAATATTTATTGCCATAGTAGTAGCAGCAGAAGCAGCAGATAAGAAATAATTAAAACTTAAGAGCCACTTTACTCATCTATCCCAATCCCTCTCCCTGCAAAATGGAACAATACACTCAGTTTAATGTTACTCCAATATTTTAGTGTATATTTAACACTGAAATGAGCTTCATCATCTTAATATAATTTAAAACACATTATGTTCTGAATCTTCACACTTTCTAAAATGGATGAATAATTCTATCAATGCAAGAGTGGATGACTTATTTATAAAATTATTGTTTACTTTTACTGAACCTAAGGCTCAATGAAATGCAGCTCCAGAAATAACAACTGACCAACTGATACAATCCCGCCAGAAGAGCTACTCACTGACTCCATCTGTAGCTATATGGAAGCATTGCCCATCCAGTTATAATAAGATGTTTTTCAAAATTCTCCAAAACTTACCAAAATCAATATTTGGAACACTATTGAACTTTTGTATTTTCTGATTGATTGAGTTGATGGTTTATTGATAACCTCATTAATATCTTCTCTCTCACTTTAATTAGGAAAGGGAAAAAAAGCAAGGATGAAGTGTTACTAAATAATACCTGACAAATACTTATCTGGTTGGAGACCATTGTTTGCCCACAGTTCGTGGCAGACCAAGGCATATTAAGACCCAGAGCAGTGTGACTTACTTTCTGATTTGTGGAAGAGGTGGGGCAATGTAATCTGTTTCTCTGAAGGGGTAAGGTTAAGAAAAGCGATATCTGTTCCCTCTTTCTATAGCTCTCCCCCCCTTTGTTATTTTTTTGAACTCTGGTAAGAAAGGAGGATTAGAATAGCCACAACTCAACTAAATAAATTGGCTATCAATGATGATCCCTTCCAGTTTTGCAATGGCAAGATGATGACGATGATCATAACTTCTTGTTCTAAAAGAGCCAAAGTGCTACTGTTTTATTTTATTTTATTTTGGCAAACAGTGAGAAATGAAAACATGGCCATGTGCTCAATTCGATCACATAATTTCCTATTCTATACCAGCTTCTTTTGATTTAATTTCAGAGATGTAGAGAGAATAACTGGGCCATGAATTGGACTGAAGATCTTAATTCCGAGGGATTCCACCCATCATTCGGTTATATCAATAAAAGCAGTTTCTCCTTGCCCCCATCCCAGTGTTTTTCAGCTAGCATTAGACTCTCTTAAGTATTTACATATAAATTATCATCCTAGCCACACACCACTAAGTTCTTCTCTGTGTGTCACATGTTCCATCTTTGGACAAAAAAACTCCTCTTTTCCATTCCTCTCTTTGTCTAATCTCCCTCAATCTATCTCATAAAATCTTGCTACGACATTCACAAAATATTGCTATCCCCATTCTTTTTACAGATGCCTTTCCTTTAAGTGGATGACCTTTTCCTGGGAAAGGTGGTGAAAGACTGAATGGCTCTTTAGGTTACAAATATAGAGACTGGTAATGGGGCTGAAAGAGATTGAAGAGGAGAAGGAAGACAATGATGAAGACAACACCTGCATATTTATACACTCTAACTTTTGTTAACGTGTATCATGCAAAAGGTTGGAAAGTATCAGTATTCTGTGGCAATCACACCGAAGACACCGGAGCTCTATTGGATTTAGAAGCACTGGCACTAGTTTAAATTTCCAGGAGGTAGTTGTTTCAGTCTGTAATTGGTTGTAGCAAAAGCAACAAAGAATTTCATTTGGAAGAAGCTTTCGTCGACATTATTTCTTTGTTTGTTTATATTACTTATATGCCGTCTTTCTCCCATAGGGGACCCAAGGTGATTCACAACAGATAAAACAATGTAACTTGGCTTATTTGTTTCTCTCTCACATATAGCCGTCTTGCAAGGTCAAACTCTAACATGGCATATGTTTTGGAAGCTGGTGTTACATCAGTGTCGTATTGGACATTTTGAAACATAGAGTAGCTGCTTAAAAGGGGAATGTATTTTAAAATAAAGACACCAAGTAGTGCTGTAATGGTGATGTTATGTAACAGTGCCAATTACTACATGAATAATGACTGTAGTTAGTATTAGGTATGGCTAGAGTTCTTAATCCAGGATCTTAGGTCATCGTTTAAAGCTTGTTTTGGGTCCTCTGAGTTGCAAGTAGCACACAATTCTCCTGTTTTTAGGACCGATGGAGGGCATTTAAGCTGTAAACTCTTGGGTGGCTAGGCAAGCAATGTGCTATCTATAATTCAACAGCAGCATTACTATGTCAGTTCTATGTCATGGTAGCTTTATGGTGGGAATCTACACACACCTTTAGCAGACCTTCTCATGCTCTTCTACCCTACCACCCTCAAAGGCTAATGTACTGCTCCTACACAACACAAACACTTACAGAACAGCATTGAAGGTGTTAGAAACACCAAATTAGCTAGTCATGTATCTGTTGAAATGATGCTTCATCTTTACTGAAACGTGAAGGATGAAGATATTATTATTATTATTATTATTATTATTATTATTATTATTATTATTATTATTATTATTATTATTATTATTATTATTATAAAACAAAACCTAAATCATCTTATTATGTAACTGGAACTAGGCCTTGGGCTTTTAACAGTAAAGAAGGGATTAAGGCCTTCAACCACCTGGGTTGTCATTCTCTTGGGCCCCATTATGACCCCCTTATTCGTTTTTATAGCCAACAGATTAAAATGCAAGCGCCACAATCTTTGATCTTTCACTTGCTGACACAAATCCTTTCAAGCCTCCAACGTTTTTCTGCTGAAGTAATTAGTACTAATTAAAAGGTTTCCAACAGCCTTTGCTCTGTTTTTTTTCTCCTCCTTCCAAAGAAATTGCTTTTACAAGTGCCTTCCATCTTTGAAATGCATGCATCGCTCACTTTCTTCTTTATCTGACTCAGAGAGATCAAGTAGATTAGTGACTCCATTATTTGCCAAGACAAAGCCAGACAACAAACAGGTTTTCACTATCTCCCTGACCTGTTGAGGTGCCAGGTTTATATTCAGAAACAAGTGCCTCCACATGTATTAAAAGACAGTCCAATTATGTATTAACAGACATAAGGCAGGGTTCCTGCATTTAAGCCTGGACATCATTTAACGATCCACTGTTCTCTCAGAAGGGAAAGAGGTGACTAATCAAACTGACAACTTGTAGAATAAATAATGGAACTGGTTTGTTTTCATTCTTCTCTCCAGGTGTCTGTCAGGAAACGTGCAAACATTAAAAAAGATGCTGTTGATACCTCTTCATTTTAAAACCATGTTAAAAACATATCCTTTGGGGTAATTTAGGGAAGCTGAAAGCCGCTTTGGATAGGTTTTTTGTATACACAGTATTTTAAGTAATTGTGTGCAGTCAGGTCGATTCCAACTGATGGCAACCCTTTTGAGGGTTTTCATGGTACTGAGTGTACAAGTACTCAAAAGTGGTTTACCATTCCCTTCTTCTGGTGTCACCCTGGAACTGTGCAGCTTGCCCATGGCTACACAGGCTGGCTCATTTCCTAGGAAGCATAGTGAGGAATTGAACTCCCAACATCTGGCTCCATAGCCAGATACCTAAACCATAGAGCTAAACCACTTAGGAAAAATGTCTTGTGTAAGTAGCACAGCAGAATGGGAAAAAGAAGACTGCTTATGACTAAAGGATTACTGAAATCAACTCTTATTGTTTTATAGGTGACCAAAGTAGATTTAAAATATGTATAAGTGGTTGCTAAAAAATAAAAACAATACTGTATCCTGAGAAAAAGCTGATGTTTTGATTGTACATTTTTCCAGAAAAACAGTTAGCCATCATGGGCTCTATACACTATATATATATTGTGGTTCTTTATGAAAACTTGGAAGCTTTGTGCTTAAAATGATAAAAAATAAATTATACCTCATGCAGTAAAAGTGTTATTCAGAAAAGAGGACTTAAAGTTCTCACTTTCTGCAGAATTTGACAGTAAGTCTCATGTTGCTGTTTCTCTGGCACAACAGATCAGGAATTGCACACATACCTACAAGAGGCTGTCTAACATATCATTACAAACACAGGGGTCTATTCTCCTCTCGCAAGGCAAGCACAAAACACCTGCCAGCACTAATGGGTGTTGTGTGCATCAAGGAAGGGCATAGTGAGAGAATGCAGCATTCTAAATGGAAGGGACAGAAAAGCTTCTAAGGCCAAGCCACAAAAACAAGTCTAAGACTCAAACACCTGTACTAGGTCTTAGCTTTCAGCTCCTATTCTAATAATGTGGTTTGTAAACAAAACATATCAACATCCCTGGTGAGCCTACAGACTGACCATAGGTGAACTGCCTCCCCAGCTGGTATCCACATGAAGCATAGTTGCCAAGCAATTTAAATATTCCCCTCAAGAACAACTGTTAGAAACCACATGACATCTTCATTTGAAACTTACAGAGGGTGGGTTCATGCGGCTCCATGTCAGATTAAAACCTAGTTGAATTTTGTTGATTTGTATTAAAGAACTGGGCCTTCAAATCTGTTCACAAAGATTCAGAAATGCAGGATAACTGGCTGCATTGCAAAAAGCTATGGTAGAAAAAAGACAGTGTATAATTTTGAGCCAACAGGTAACAGTAAGATCGTGATGGCCAAGGGGTACATGCCACTAGGTTTTTGTATCTCTTCCAGTACTAGTACCTTACTGAAAACCCTCCACCCTGCACATAGATTAGACCTGTAGTGGAGACATCCAGCATTCATAATGACACAGCCAAGGCACCAGACCTGTTGTAACACCTATTGATAGAGCCTGATAACATCTAGCACACTAATAAATATAGCATCACGAACCAGATAATTAAGAAAAAAAGAAAGATCACATCATTTTGCCTTTTCTTTGGCCCTAGTTTTGCAAGTAACTCAGCTTTGAGTAAGGAGTAGGGATAGATAGGTAGGTTAGCTTTTAAAAATATCTACAGTATCTATCTGATAGCTCCTATTATCACAAGTTCTGCTCTTACACATTGTCTCTGAGCAGATCACTGAATGGACCAGGGGCCATTCCCAAAGGTCTGCCATTGCTGAGACATATCACAGAAGTTGTAATAGTTACACACATTGTGTGAATAATCTCTCACACAATTCTTTTTTCCACAGCTAGGATCAATTTTTCAAAAATGCCATAAATGATACCTATGTAGTTTGAATAAGAAAGAAAGAAAGAAAGAAAGAAAGAAAGAAAGAAAGAAAGAAAGAAAGAAAGAAAGAAAGAAAGAAAGAAAGAAAGAAAGAACAGAAAGTGTATACAGAGAGAAAATGCTAGAATTTTGAATAGGAGAACCCTGAGCCTTACATTTAGCCACTGAAAAGCATCCTGCCAAAAGGTGCCTTTTAGCAGTAGAAAGATGAAAAGCAGAGAGAAAAAGTTGCAGTCTGTCACTTAGTGACATCATTCTGCAAGCTGATGTCAAGAATGAATATTTACAAAACTCTGTCTGGGTTGTTCTTTTTACAAGAGAGAAAAACAGTCATTCAGTATGCTACTGCATTGATCATTATGAAACATAGGCCACCTATTAACTGCAAATTTTGGGCAGAACAATATCACTGGTTAACCCTCTCCCACTGTTTTGTATAACATCCAGTGTGATAGAAACTCCTGGGGAAACTCTTATGCAATTTATATAAGTCCTGATAAAGGTATTACCATAGTCTCTGTATGGTGGTTTGTCAGAATTCTCCACAAAACCATTTAATAGATTTGTATCAGCATTTACAAATGCAAACAAGACTTGTATATCTGAAATGTAGAGAACGCAAAGTGCTCCTATCTTAGTGTAAACTCATGGCAGAGGACACGAAATAATTTGCAAAGCTCATTCGAGCACAGAGTACCATGGTGTGAGGCTAAAGAATCTCTAGATGGGATCACTGGAGCTACTCTGAGTTTTTTAAATGGAGGAGGTGGGATGTTAACTTTAATCTATAGAACAAACTGAGGCTGTTGAGAGGTTACCCAATTTTAGCAAAATATGTTAACAAACAAGATACTGGATATGTTTTGAGATTATTTTTTTAAAAAAAACCCACAATGAGTATATTTTGAAATTTTTGCACCTTGTAGAAACAATTGTATCAATACAGGTTAAACCATCACTATTTTATTTATGAAAGGGGATTTGTACTTTTGGCATGCATGTATCCTATAATATGTAGGGCCTGGGGCATGACCAAAGGGCAGTTGATGCCATCTGGACACACTGCAGTGCAGTATCTTGCCACTTTCAAGTAACGGTTACGATATCTCTTGTTTATAACGATAGTCCTTCTGAAGCTGAGAGTTTGCTATTTTTTAAAAAAGGTTCAATATAGCTGGATGGTTGCAAATGTCAACTCTGTTGACAGCTTTCATGAAGAATCATCTATAACACATCAGGTATCTGCTGTCTATCAGCCTCAGAACATTAAGAGAGATCTCTCTTGAATGACTTTTGAACAACTTTGTAACCATGCTTCATTATACATTTTGATAATTCTAGCAGTACATTGCATGACACACACATTTATATTTTCTGTGTTTTCTTTTTGCCTTTTGTAACTTGAAAATATTTCCTGGATTGCCATTGTAGTTTATTATTTCCAAGTATATTGCGCCAATATAATGGGAATTCTTTTGCTATTAATTATAGTTAATAGTACTGGCAATGCTCCATGAGCTTTGGATTATTTTAAGGACAGATGCCAGTTTTTCCACCCTGCTGAAGCTAAGCAGGTTTAGGTTTGATCAGTATCTGCAAAAAAGACTATCAGTGTTCCCTGCCTTAAGCTCGCTAAACAAAAAGTGGGTATCCAAGAAATAAATAATGTTTTTTAAAGTTTAAAACTTGAAGCATTTTCTTTGTTCCCAATGCATGTGTGAGGAAGTAACCTGATCATCAAAGCCCTACAGAATGATACTCCCCTTCCCCAACTCAATATTTCTCTGAAGGTATATTAGCTGGCTGGATAACTCAGGAAGTTAGATCACCCGGGGTTGGGAGTTCAGTACTTCACTGTGCCTCCCAGGAGAATAGCCAGCCCTTTGAGTAAGCTACGTAGCCCGAGAATATCCACAGGAGAAGGAAATGGCAAATGTCTGAGTAGTTTACAGCTAGAAAACACTGGGAATGGTCATCATAATCAGAAATCAACAACACATAACTTTTAAATTTGTATTAGAGGTCACACCCATTTGAGCAATTGCTCTGCCAAAACACACTAACATCATTTCAAATAAAGCTTTGAAAAGACAGTCTACCTTTCCCCATACCTTCGATAGCCCTATTCAGTCATTACCTAATCTTACATCACAGATAAAGGACCAAGCCCCATCTTCCCCCAATGCTGATTTCTTCAAATGAACAGGAAGGAGTCAAAAGAGAAGAGGTTCTTGCTTGTATATAGGCTTTGGGTGCGTTTCTTCTTCGGACATATCCCTGCTCAAATGGGAGAAAATGACGAGGAAGGGAACAAGACTAGCCACTCCTCTCTATTTATTTTGAAGGCAGTAGAGTAAGCGGAACAGGCCCGGGGTGTACGGGTGTGGGTGGGTGTGCACACACACATGCATGTAACACACCTGTGTTCTCCCATGTAAGAGTAATACATGGGAGTAGTGGTAGCACTACTGGAGAGGAAAAAAGACCAGTGGGTGTCTGGAAGCTTATCCCATCTCACATGACTGGAAGCCCAGATGAACATTTCTTATGCATATTCCCTACACACAGAGAAAACTGCTGCATCAGGAAGATGAGTCTATGTTCATGAATGTATTTTTTTGTCACTGTGGGGTTTTTAGTTTTAATCTTGTAAACCACCCAGAGTAGTACTGGAGTTTTTTTTTGTAGTAGGTTTGGCTAGGAGGGACCTTTTTGGGCTGGGGTGACTGTCAATTTATCCAGCACTAATCAATCATTCCTTCCCTGCTTCTGAATTCAAAGAGAGCCCCGCCTCTCTGCTGAGTGCTTTTTCCCTCTTTAAAGTCTACTGAGGCCTGTTGTTGAAAGCAGTCATTTTTGTAAGTTTGCTGTTTGCTCTGTTCAACTGTAAGTAATGAAACTTTTTAATTGTTTTCCCCTACATCAGAGTGAGTTGTTGAGACTGTAAGCGCCAGTTAACGAGAAAAGGGGTGGACTAATCTGAGGAACTTTAAGCTATTTTATTCTGTGAATCACTGCACTTCTGCTATGCAGGTAGAGGAATTTAACCAAAAATTCAAAACTGCAACAAGTAATGTTTGCATTAATGGGGCGGTATATAAACTGAATGAATGAATAGTAACATAGCCTTTGTTCCCTGACAGTTTTTTTCTCTCTCTCCTCTCCATGTGGTATTTATGTACAGCTGCCTCTAAGATAGCCTTGCCTCTACATGATTAGGACAAGATGTATATTAAAACCTTCACTGACAAACAACAGAAAACTAGCACAGAAAACTAAGGAGATGGTGCAACTGAAGTCTAACTAAAGACACTTTACTATCAGTGAAGAATGATAGTGATTCCTCTCCCTATATAATTATTGTGCAAACACAACTGTAACTAGTCAATGATAGCATGGGGGGAAAAGCCCAGAAAGAAGGATATTATTGAACATAAGTATGGTGCAATTGTGGTGGTAATGGCAGTGGTGGTGGTGGTGATGGGGGTAAATTTGAAAAATAGCTATGTTTATTAGTCACTGCATTAACACTGTTAAAGTTTAGCCAGTATCTGTATGAGCAGAGCAATTTGTATTTTAATAAACTGCATGCATAGCTTATAAATCCAGTCTTTATTTCAGGAAAATAAGTTTTCTTTATATTTTTGGTTGTCTGTATTTTATTGTCAATTATTCTCAGCTCCAAAACAATTTACCATATTATTCCTCTTGATGTAATGATTCTTCAGCAAGCTGATAATGTTTGCTTCTTGCTATCATTACATCTGTGGCAAAAAAAAGAATTACGTAGTCATGTCCTTCCGTATCTCACAGTACTTATTGTTGCATAATTTTCAAAACAATTAAGAGTCATAACGGCAATAACAACAGCAACCAGGAGCAGCAGCAATGATTCAAATGGAATATAATAGGTAGGTAACACTGTAGAATGTTCATATTTACAATTATGTGCAGCTGAATATATTACTTTTGTATCTGAAGTACAGTATAGTGTTCAAATTTATTGTTACTGTAATTCAATTGAATTTACTATTATATTTTATTTTCTAATAATGATTTTACTGTTTATATAAAATAGGCATGGTATCACTTTTTCTTCTATGTAAATCCTATCTTCTCTGCCTTCACAGCAGATGTTGAAAAACCAGGAAGAAGCTTACAAGATCACCTTGTCCAGTTGAATCTACTGGCTGAAGAGAGATCTGATACCAGAACTCTCAGTTCCCAGTATAAATATATCCCTGGATCACCACCATATATGAAAGCCTGTCATACATAATTCTCCTTGTGCTTTACAATGTAGAACAACTTTGGTTTTGTGTGACATACGCTCATTTGGTCATATACATGTCAGTCTTCTTTGTATGTGTACTCTGTGAATGTTTGTAACTTTAACAATTCAATAAAAATATGTGCACTTAAATGCCACAAAGCTGCCTCAGGCATCTGAAACAACACACCGTTTCCATCAAAAACAGAACACGACTTGAGATAACGCATCTCAAGGTCAATTGAAACAGGGGCGCACCAGGAAAGAAGTGCTTAAACTGCAGCAGATTTAACAGCTTAACCAATAAAGCTACTCCAGCCTTCAGTCAATGGGAATCAAAACAATGATTTCAAACTATTTTATTCAATCTACAGACGGGATTAGTAGGTGGTAGAGCCTCTCCCCCCTCCCTTTCTTCTGAACTGTAGAAGGTAACCCTTCTTGAGTTGTTTTTTTTTAAAGGATCCTTTAAAGAGGAGTTCATTATGCATCTTCCTATAGGTGCAATCACAAGGACATAGATAATATTTTAAAAATATGTTTCAGATTCATTCTGGGTTGCTCAAAATCTTTAAGTCGTTCAAACCAGAGTTCAAATCCTCTCATCTGCAGTTCTGTGGAAACCTCAAATAGCACACAGTATGAAATTCTGCCATTTATTAGTCATTGATTTCTTTCAAATCCATGGTTAAGACCCCCAAGTTGCTAAAGAGATCAGGTCATTAATAATTTTTTTTATGGTAAATGAAGTCATTTGCTGCCATAAGCAGAATAAAGGTAATGACCCAAAATAGTATAAATTACCACATCAATCATTATCATTAGGGGTTTCTCTCTCTTGAAATAATTTGAAAACTGTCAATAAGGATTTCAAAAGATCATGTAGATTAAATTCCAACCACCTTTTTCTCACAGCCCCTTCCCTTTCAGTCATTTTTCTGTTTTTTAAAATGACAATTTTAGCTTTAATAGCAATTATGCTATTTCGTAGCACTGTACTAAGTTCCTGTAGTAAATTAATCTGCAAAAATTGCCTTAACTGTTACACTCAACAATGTCTTCTCGGTTTAATCTTGAGAGAGGAGGGAATCTGTCTGTCTGAACACCATTGTGTGTCATCCCGGCTGAGCCTCTTGCCTGGCGGGGACATTGAATTTGGGCAGTGGCAGGAGGGGCATCTAAGGCTTTAAAGACTACAGTAAATCTTCAAACAATTTATCCAAACAAAGGCCAGTGTGTAGAGAGAGAAATACACGGGAAGCAGATGAATAAGCAACATCAATTATGGGGGGGTTGACCTTTCTTGCCCCGCACCATGGCACAGATTTCACACCAAATCGCAGCAGATTGAAGTTGACATGCCTGGAGTGAACGCACCGGTCTCCACAATGTTGCCACTCTGCATTCACCATGACTGCCGAGAAACGGAGAGGAGGGAGAAAAGAAAGAGGTGTGTGTGTGAGTAAAGGGGGGGTGCAGGGAGAGAGAGAATGAAAAATCACACATAATGGTCCTGGGTTTATTTTTACAGAGAGCAAAATAGCTCAATTTGAGCACTTAGGTGGTTGAAATTGGCTCATGTGAGATACAGAAGGTATATCCAAGAGGACAGTTGAACCATGTGCCTTGTGCTTTGTGGACAGGAAAGAAAGGAAAAATTAAATACATCGTAATTAAAATGAAATCAGGTGTAGCAAAAAGAACAGCAACAGCAATAGTATACACCATGAAATATAATGATCAGCTTTGCAGAGCTGTTAAAATGAAAGGATTAGGAAAGAAAACATTAGATTTCAAAAGTGTAATGCTTAAATGTAGAGTCTGGATTTTGAACTTTGAGGTGTAGTGATTCATAAAAACAATAATAATGTATGTATAAGTCTGTTATTCGTAATCACAGGTTTTGATACACTTTCACACAAGCATACCTTTCCGCATGCATGTGTGCACATGTGTACATGCACAAGCACGAACGCACACACACACCAAACTTGGTGCACAGATGCTACTCTTCTCATTCTGAGGAAACAAATGGATCAAGACAATCAAATCTACCTTGCAAACTTTTAGCTCCTTTAGGTTGCACTACAATAAAAAAGGGCTGCTCATTTAAAATGGAGGGTTTATCAGAGATATAAGTCTTAAAAAGAACTGCCCAGAAGAGATAAAACTATTCAACTCATGAAAAAGCCACACTGGCTAATGTGTATCAATTAAAATTCAGGTTCTGGCCTTTGGAACTGTCTAGTTAAAGATTCCCTTCTCTGCATTGGCTGTAGACAGATGATTATTAAATATTTATATGTCTACAAAAGGCCATGCAAAACCATTTTCATTGTTTATCCAGGAATATCACTCCTCCCCACAAGCATTTATAGGTGATTATTTTATTTATTTGCTCCATCACCTAGTTATTCATAAAAAACCTCAGTTGAACAACACACTCCTTTTTACTAGTACTTCGGTAAAAGTTTTACCCATATTGTGACACACTGAGAACAATCCAGAGGGAGGTGTTTTAGGGTAAGCCCCATTTAAATGAACGAGAGCTGCTTAAGAATGCCATTTGGATAGCTTAGTGGTTTAGATATCTGGCTGTGGAGCCAGAGGTTGAGAGTTTGATTCCCCATTGGGCCTCCTTTACAGGGGATGAACTTGATGATCCATAGGGTCCCTTTCAGTTATACAGTTTATTATTATTATTATTATTATTATTATTATTATTAGTAGTAGTAGTAGTAGTAGTAGTAGTAGTAGTAGAGCTTGAACACAAGAATTTCTTATAAGAGCATGTGCACAATTTTTGTTGAAGATACATATCCATATGCTGTACCGTCTGCTGAAAGTTTGCTAAATAAATGGTAAAAGTGGTATTATTGCTATTTATATGATGGCAATCCTGTTTCCATAGTGATCTCACTGGTTTGTGTGTACTAGTCTGGTAGCCTTAAGTGAACCAATACACCTAAGGTTCAACTCCCTACTCATAATTTCAATGTTGAACATTCTCTTCCAAAAGACAAAAAAGAACTCAGATTTGTATATGTAGTATATTTTTAGGGATAAAAATTATTAGGGCAATCTTTTTTCTTCACCTGCAAGTTGGTAAGATGTTTCCTACTGTTATCAGTAAGACAGTGATGGCGAACCTATGGCACGCGTGCCCCAGGTGGCACGCGAAGCCCTTTCTTATGGCACGCAAGATATTGGCCTGCCCACCCTCCCTTGTGGAGGCAAATCTTATGAGCCGGCTGCAGCCGGGATTCCCCCTTCCGCTGCCACTTCCTGGTCCTCTGGGTTCGTCGCTATGATTCCCCCTTCCACTGCCACTTCCTGGTCCTCTGGGTCTATCGCTATGATTCCCCCTTAAACTTCCTGTTCCTGGTCCTCTGGGTCCGTCCCTATGATTCCCCCTGAAACCGCCACTTCCGGTTCCGGACTTCCGGGTGGCATTACAGCCACTGGTTTCTCCCCCCCCCCCTCATTTTGGGCACATGAGCCCAAAAAGGTTTGCCTCCACTGCAGTAAGAGTTCTTGCATTTTTAACAACAATTTTTGTGCTAATTGCATAATTTTGCAAAATTATGCTAACCGCTGTCATGGTGCATGGACTTTTAAAAATCCATCAGGTGGAATGTTTGCATCCTTTTGATCAATCAGTCAGTCCTTCTGATCTTGCACTCTCTCTGTGTGTGTATGTGTATACATATGTTTGCTTCAGAAAGGGAAAAGGCACTACATTTGCACACGGTTTGAGCGAATTGCAAAAACTTAAATGAAAAACTCTTCCTCTCATTTCACATTTAAGGCAAAGAGTCTTTATGAATTGCTCTCCTGTAGCCCTCTTGCAAATCAGGAGGAATACAGAACTACCTTAATAAATTATTAAGAAGGGGCGAATGGCGATTTCCTATTCTCCTCTCTTAAATGCAAATTTAAAAATTATTGCCAAAATTCAAAGAGAAATGCAATAGACCTCAACATAGTTGCTCACATGCTAACTGTAGATAGCTGTTAGTATTCTTTATCTTTAACCACACTTTGTGGTAACACCAATGTGAGCCCTAACTAGAATAGCCTCACTGCAATGAAGATAACTTGTTGCATACTACATGTGTAAGTAGCATTGACTTCAACGGGCCTTCCCCATTTTGGACTTAGGGCTGTTTTGCTTAGTCCTTAGACTGGACAGCCCTCCCAAGAGGAGTAAATTACAACAGCAGCCTGGAGATTCCACTATTGTGACAGATACTGTGAGATAAAAATATTTTAATACATAACTATCAATGGCTGAAATCCTGTTGTGCACAGGACAGGATTATGACACAACAGAGATGATGTCATAATCAGCAGAAAACCATTGCTGGTTGAAGGAAAATCACAGTGGATTAAATGGAATTTTGGGGTGCATGCAATCTATATGCAATGCAACAAAATAATGTGCACATTGAAATCACAAAAGGAAGCCTTTAATTATCAGCAATTTGCAGCTACTGATGATATCAGCCCTGTTGCATACATGAATTTTTGCAACAGGATTTCAGCCAGTAAATTCTTCTATACTAGTGGTTCCCAACCTTGGATCCCCAGATGTTGACTACAACTCCCAGAAATCCTGGCCAGCACAGCTAGTGGTGAAGGCTTCTGGAAGTTCTAGTCCAGAAACATCTGTGAACTCAAGGCTGGGAACCACTGTTCTGTGTCAGCCAATATCACTTGAGTAACAATTCTCATTATTTATTTACCATGAAAAGATGTCTTTTTCTACTTCAAGTACAATTAGTCACTTGTGGGTCTCCCCCCCCCCCTTGTTTAATCTCCCAGGCATCTTTGGTCATTAATGTTCTCTTCTCAAAGTATTTATTTTTCTCCGATTTTCAACTTCTTCCCAGTCAGGAAATCCTCTTCCCACCATTCAGCCGAGTTTGTTTTCATATAGTATCATGGGTCTTATGGACTCACAGCAGAAAAACACCCTGTTTTAAGCAGCTTATTCATCTGAAATATATTTCAAAGTATTTTGTGTCTCTGGTTCTGGTGACTCCCTAAATTCAAGAGCTGACTATTTCTAGAGATTACTCATGTAGTGTAGTTGGTGTTTCAGGTTTTCTAAGCAAAAGGAAAGGACCACCAACAGAAAAGAAGGAGAAATTATTTGCAAAATATCTGATAGGTAACCAGAAGATTTCACACTTGCTTCCAAAACTCACCCTTTTCCTGAGTGCCTGAAAAGGGTAAAGATATTGCTGTACTTTGGGTTTGTAGATTGAGTTATGAGTTTTGAACAGAGATATCTGGCTTGAAAGCCTTGCATAGCCATAAAGCTCACCAGGTGAACTTGGATCAACTGGTACCTTTTAACCTAGTCTCTCTCCCAGATTTATAGGATAAACCAAGATACCCACCTCTGTAAGCCACACTGAGCTGCTTGAAACAAGGGAAGGATACAGATATGATAAGTGAAAGGAAAACTAACTTACTAAATATATCCAGCTATTAAATACTGCTTCTCCTACCACTCAGATGAATTATTGTTGGAGGCCAATACAATTTTTATACTAAGACAAGAAATACTCACCATTGCAGATTCCAATATTTGGAACTACAACTCACAGTTTGAAACTCTTACAAAATACAAGTTGCAAAACCAGTCACCAAATCCTTGATATCTCAGGGTTAATGCCTTATGTTATGGAAATCAACAAATACACATGTGCTCAGCACATATCTACATAGTTCC
The DNA here is from genome assembly GCA_037013535.1 of Intellagama lesueurii. Taxonomy (NCBI): domain Eukaryota; kingdom Metazoa; phylum Chordata; class Lepidosauria; order Squamata; family Agamidae; genus Intellagama; species Intellagama lesueurii. The sequence continues at coordinate 156,246,990 of JBAJHW010000003.1, read as the reverse complement.
TCACTGTTTGTGAGAGTCATTCCTGCTTTTTATCACTGTGCCAAGTGAAGAGTTTAGTTTTATTTAGTTTAGGTTAATGTAGTATAGCATCCCACTTGTTTCTTTGTATCATGGTACTTCCTCTGAATACAGAGCTCACAGAATTAAGTGGAATATTAATGTTCAGGATAAAATTATTCATTTTACATTCAAGCATCATCAGCTTGACCACTCCCAAAGAAAAGAAGAAAGAGTCCCCCCACCCTTCTTTAAAGAGGCGCAGTCAGGAGTACAAATATTCTGAGTAAAATATACAATAACAGAATGAAAGGGGGTGAAATGGTGATTATCTAAGAATGCACCTAGAGTTCAAATTTCTACAATGACTCAGCCCACATGCCTGTTACCAAGAAGCAGAAGAAGGAAAGATGCAAAACATATTGAATCCTGTTGCTTTATATGTGCATGTGAGAACAATAACACAAGCAATGGTATCTGTTCAACTAGCTGGATTTTGCACTCCTGTGCATCTGATCTCTGGATAAACAATTCTGCACCTAGCTGTGCGCTTAACCTCATGATGGACAGAAAACCAATGAGAAAAGCCACTTCTGCAGTTTTCTTCTTATAGAATTTTGGCCACTGTAACACAGCCTCCCACTTGGGTGTTCTGAGATAACAACTTGATATACATGTTTACAATTCTCCATTTGAAGTTCAATTGCCATCTTGATCCATTTACCCATTTTGAAAAGCAGAGAATATCTTAAACACATTGCAAAGTTATTATCTGAAGTAAGGCTCCCAAACTTACCACATGAACAGTTTAACTACAGGACTTATGTCTTTCAGATAATTCATGGAAAGTGAAGCCAGGGAATGGGGCTGTAGACACTCATCCCAGCATCCTTGTCTCCATCCATTCAATTATTCTACTTGGTTCAGTTGAATACTACTAGCACATCCTTTCAGATTTCCCTACTCCACTGGGTGAGGTTTCGGATGTGCAGTTCATGGGGCTGGACGTGCAAGGGGGCATTGCCGGTGGAGCAGTCACACTTGGTAGAGTCTTCAGTTTCAAATGTCATACATTCTTCAACATGCATGAGGAACACAGAGTAATCTGCATACACACGGTATTGTGACATAGAATCACTCAGTGCCTCATAAGTCAAACAGATTGTAAAGATTTGTAAAAGTGTTTAGCTACATTTATAGCTTTGGGGCACCAAAAAGTAATTAGATGTTGTTATATATTTGTTTAAAAAAACTCTTTATTTTCCCATTTCTAAAAAAAAAGTATACAGTTATTTTTTTAAAGTTTTTTAAAAGCCTGAATACTACAAAAAGCTACAAAACACATTCTTCTCCAGTCTTCATCCATAACAGAGCATGAGACACAAAATGAACCAGCACTTGGACATGTTCCTCCTCCACCCATGCTAATAACTATAAAAGTAGCTAAATGATACAACAACATGGAAAAGAGAGTAATATTAAGTTACAATTCTAATGCAAGCTAGTTGTACTTTAACTATTGCAGAAAGGAATTACAATTAATTAGACATTTATAACTCCGGGAGGCAGTGGAAGACAAGAGGGCCTGGCGTGCGCTGGTCCATGGGGTCACGAAGAGTCGGACACGACTAAACGACTAAACCACGACTAAACGACTAAACAACAACAACAACAAAAACTTATTTATAACTACATATAACTAGTTAACTTTCAACTGCTGGACAAGTCAATGATAAAAATGCAATACAATCTAAATGCAAACATATTTTCACATTTTGCTCTAATATGCACAGCAGTCCTTCATAATGACAGTCTTAATAAATAGTAGACATGAATGAACTCGACAGCTAGGTGGCCAAACATGATTTCAGAATTTGTAAGATTCAAGATGCTGTAAGGTTCTTCTCCATACAAAAGTGCTCAAAATGTGCTGGCAATCATGCTTTAAAAAAGAAATCGTTCAAGAAGAATAGAAATAAATGCTAAGGTTCTTGCTACTTATTACCCAAACCAGATAGTATCAGATTAGTCCAGATAGTCCATTATTTTAGACATATGTATCTTTACACTGACAGAACTGCTACTTATGCAAGAAAGAACAGCGGTAACTGTCTTTTAAAAAAAACATACACTTCACACATTCACTAATTAATTCAAGAAGACTTCCAGTTTTAGATATTATTATTCCTTTTATCACTTGCCATCCAGCACTTGGTATAATGTCAATACTTACATCTTTCCCCCACGACCAAAATCATTTTAAAAACGTTTTTTTATCCTAAAATGTTCACCTCAGTTTTAAAAAATTATCTCAAGGATAAGAGATTTCTTTCCATTTCCGTCCCACAACAAGGAGAATGTCAGCACAGCTTTTTTGACAGACAAATTATTGAATCAAAGAAAGAATATGCCATTAAAACCCACAGGTTAGGAAGTGTCAGGAATGGCTTAAAGAGATATTCCATTTATCTTCAAAACATGCACGGAATGTCACTAATGTGTGTTTATCATGTATAATCAGACAAAGAAAATATCGAAATAAAGTACTCCTGCATACAATAGAAGTCTCCTTCCATCTCTCAAGATATCAGTGCTATTCAAATAGAATAATAATGATGAAACCCTTTTTTCTTGAAAATGGAAATCAAGCGAAATGTAGATAGAAATGATTTTCTGTAGTTGATGTACATTTCTAAAAGTGCATTAACAGGAAATCCAGAACTTTTTAGGTCAATTATATTGTCAGCATTGTCAATGCCACTGAAATGAATACCTAAGCAGCACATACTCCTACTGGAACAGAGATAGAGAGTGAAATCCTGCATTCTTTTATATTAGGAGACTGCAGGGATAGATTTAAAAGGCTACTTTGTTATACAAATGCTATGTTCCAACAAAATTTTCTCCGAACACTATACAGTTTTACCCCACGTTGCATACAAAACAGCAGCCGCATTTCATTTCATCATTTCCCACCACTTCTCACGTTTGTTTAGAACCAACTGCAGGAAGCTGTCTGAGGGGTTGCCCTGCATTACATCCATATTCCATTTTCCCTCCTGTGATGAAAGACTTTGCACCTGGCTCTCCCTACCACCATCACCACTCATTCATCCCTTGGGAAATAGGTTAATTTGAAAGACGGGCTAAGATTACCCATGGTGCTTTACCAAGTGAGCAGATATTTGAAAGTGGATCATGCTTAATCCAGTACCCAATACTCCACTCTTCAGTTGCAACATTGGGATTCACAAATGGGTCATATTGCACCCTTGCCATATGCCTATTACACCAAACACATTGCTACATTTCCCCTTATATCTTTGTTAAAAAGCAGGATAAGGAGTGTTACAAGCCCTAACAAAGGACAGGGCTTTATAATTGTGTTAAAGGAATGCCAACAGGTGCAGCTTTTCTCATGATAAGTTACACCTACCGAAATAATCCTTTTCCCAAAATACTTAAAATTAGAGAAACACTTGCCATTTTTGTATCTTGCCAACCTAGACACTAAAGAGAAAGATAAGGAGCAGGGTGTGCATAAAAGCCCTCCAACCTGCTCTGTACCAAAGCTGAGAACATGGCAGCTTTTCCTTCACCATATCACAAAGAAGCAGCAGTTATTTTTTAGGTTATCAGTAGTATGAGAACATCATCTTCCAAGGTGTAAGGGACCCAATTCTATGTCCAATCTAGTTCTTACAAAGGTTTTCAGGCAGTACCACTTCAGATGACAGGTAGATGCTCATACAGTGAACTACAGTGGTGCCTCAACTTACGAACTTAATTGGTTCAGGAAGATGGTCGTAACTCAAAATGGTCGTAAGTCGAAGCACCATTTCCCATTGGAATGCATTGGAATGCAATTAATCTGTTCCGGCTGAAGAAAAAAATCACCAAAAAAAAAAAATCACTGCAAGACCGGTCGGAAACACGATTAATCCCTTCCAGCCGAAGGGGGGGGGGGGGGGGAGAAAAGCAATCAACCGTGCAAGACCCATTGCAAATGCAAACAAGACAAAGCAAAAAGCAATCAAGCAGATCGTGCAAGATCAGAAATGGGGGGGGGAATTAAAAAACAAACAAACTCCCCAAGACCCATCGGAAATGGGGGAAAAAATCCAAAAAGCAAGGAAACCCCCCAAGACCCATCGGAAATGGGGGAAAAATACAATAAGCAACCAAACCCCCCAAGACCCATCACAGCACAGAAACATAATCCCCCCAGCTCAAAACCACACTGCAAAAACACCCAGAACAGTTTTTAAAAAGCAGAAAACAGCACCTTACCTTACAAGGCAGCCCGAAGCCTCCCTGCAAATACACACACACGCTCTCAGAAGCAGAAGGAGGCAGTCCCAAGTCTCCGACGACAACGCACACTCTCTAACTGCTGGGGCGAAGGAGCTACAAAGAAGCAGCCTCGTCGCCACCTACAGTTAGAAATTTGAATTTCCCGCCTTTTCCCCCTGCCTTTTTCTGTTCGTAAGTGGAAGCTCCGGTCGCAAGTAGAAGCAAAATTTTGCAGCCGGAGCCGGTCATAACTCGAAATGGTTGTAAGTCGGGACGTTCGTAAGTCGAGGCACCACTGTATTCCATATGAAAAAATCCCTTCACAGAGAACACAGGATTTCAGGCTGCGGCCCTACCTTGATATGGGGGTGCTCACTACCTTGGTGCATGCGCTCGTAATCTCAAGATTAGACCACTGTAAAGCGCTCTACGTGGGGCTGCCTTTGAGGTTGATGCGGAAACTTCAGGTGGTGCAGAATGCGGCGGCCAGACTCCTTAGGGGAGTGAGAAAATACCAGCATATCTCTCCTATTCTGGCCGCATTGCATTGGCTGCCCATTCGGTTCCGTATTGACTTTAAAGTTTTAATGCTTACTTATAAGGCCCTAAACGGTTTAGGACCTCGATATTTGGCGGAACGCCTACTCCCACCAAGGTCTACCCGGATCACCCGTGCGAGTCAGGAGGTGAGGCTGAGGAGCTTGACGCCGAGGGAGGCCCGTAGGGAAAGAACAAGAAATCGGGCCTTCTCGGCGGTGGCTCCTCGCCTCTGGAATAATCTTCCTCCGGAGATTCGTGCCGCCCCTACGCTGGGTATCTTTAAAAATCAATTAAAAACATGGATGTTTATACAGGCCTTCCCTCCAGTCAATACCTGATCTTTTTACCTTTTCTATTTATCTTTATTTTTTGTTTTATAATTGTTATGGAAATTGTTTTTGTAATAATTTTGTGATTTTATCTGTTGTTTTATGTTGTTTGGAAGCCGCCTAGAGTGGTCGCAAGACCAGATAGGCGGGGTATAAATGAAATAAATAAATAAATAAATAAATAAATAAATAAATAATAATAATAATAATAATAATAATAATAATAATAATAATAATAATAATAATAATAATAATAATAATAATAATAATAATAATAATAATCTCCTTGGCATGCTAGGTGTCAAGCATGCAGAGAGTCAATCAAGTGAGCCTCCCCCACCTATAGTCTGAAATATTACAGTCAGAGGAAGGTTTGCTACCTATGTAAAAACTAGGCTCAGGTGTTAAAGGGATACATGAATGTTAAACAAATACATAAAATAGGAGGACTCTGACAGTGTTATGTGCTGCCAAATTTCATCTGACTTACAACTACTGAACAGTTTTCAAGGTAAATGAGATGTTTAAGGAGTGGGTTTTTTTATTAGTTCCATCTCACCTACTAAGTTTCCATGGATGAGTGGGGACTCAAATCCAGGTTTCCTGAGTCCTAGTCCATCACTCTATCAACTACACTACACTGGGTACCTTAGAAGGGCTTTAGTATACACTATTGTCTTTAGTCCTTTACCCTGTTCTGTGGCACAATAAAATGAAAAGTATAGGATGGCATAAACATCAGTGGGATATTTATCTAAATATATATGTTTAGGATACAGATAATAAAGTAAAAGCAAAATATGCTGCTTACATGCCACCCCATAGTGCTTAGAGCTCTCTGTGGATGGTTTACAATTCAATTTTGTAGGCTACACATTCCCTCCCCTGCCTGCCCCAAGTGTGCTGGGTACTCAATTTACCAACCTCAGAAGGATGGAAAGCTGAGTCAACCTTGAGACGGTTACCTGAGCCTGGAATCAAACTCAAATCATGAGCAGAGTCTTCACTGCATTACTGAAGTTTAACTACTGCACCATGAGGCATTCAAAAAGTCATATCATCACATTTGTTCTGCAGTCCTGGAAGAAACAAATCCTCATTTGGGATCTTTTATTCAGGACTCAAAAAGGCCTGCAAAGCTGAATGGTTTATGGGAAAAGTTGTAAAGCGAGAAGGCTTTGGAGGAGTTTGTCCTGACTCTGAACATCCATGAAGGCCTTCAGGTTACATGCCTTTAAGATGGAAAGCATAATCTCAGTTTCATAAAATGAATTTGAGCTGTGACGGCTCTGTTGGGCTCTTTCTTTGTCCATAGAGTATCTCCCCTGGCTGAGGAAGTCAAGTCAGCTAGTAAAAAAATGAAGTTAAGGCCAGGGCCATCCCACCTGATGTAATCCACCCCATTGAAAGCTGGGTTGGGAGAATCTGCTCCTTCCCCAGTAATGTTCCCTACCCTGTCGTAGCTTATATTTAGGTAGTTAATCCAGCAATGCAGCAAGTCTGTTTTTCTCCCTCCCTACCCAGATTCCCATGCAGGATACAGTATAATGCATATTTATTTTTATATTACTTTGTTGCAACAAGCACAAGTTAATGTTTCCTATCTTAAATAAAAATTAGTGAGGAGAATTTGGAAAAACTTAACTCATTCACTAGGAATATAAGAACAAAAAACACTAGAAGATGAAGAACACCAAAAGGGTCACACACATGCGTGCGCGCACACGTGCGTGCACACACACACACACTGTGGTATAATGCAGCATTTCAACACTTTGCCTCTCGAAAATTTAAATGAATGCTCCTTGAGAGCAAACTACAAAATGCTAACCTTGAAGTGTTGAGTGGCAGAAGGAATTATGGGTTATTGTACTGTCAAAATGCCAGACAGCTGTATGTTGAGTTACTGTGTTATTTAGACAATCAGAAACTTGGAAGCTAATGTGACTTTTTTCCTCCTGTGTGAGAGCGCCTGACATGCGTCATGATAATTTCTAAAAGGACAAAATGTGTGGTTAAAAAAAAAAATCTAGGGGGGAGGAAACACCCAGTGAGTTTAAGAAACTGCTTCACAGGTAGAACGGTCCTGCTTCCACAATTGATGGGGTTTATCTCATGAATATTTCAAACAATTCCCAAATAGAAGAATAGAAAGGTTCTTCTATAAGGTAATGATAATAATAATTATGCGCAAAAAGATCATTTCTGACTTACGGCAGTCTTCACAGGATTTTCAAAGGAAGAAAAAACATCCAGAAGTGGTTTACTGGTCCCTTCTTCTGGTGGTGCTCTGGGGCTGTGCAGCATGTACATGCTGCACAATGGGGATTCAAATACCCAGCTCCCAGTCAGCTGTTCCAAACTAGCTTCTCTGGGGTAACAATAGGCTTGCGTGGAGATAACTAAGCATATGGAAGTTCAGCAAAGGTGGAAAGATTTCATTTCTGGGTCACAAACAGGCACTATGGGCCATAAAGTCCATTGCTTGCTTACCTGAGATAAAAATGTTGGCAATCTAGTTTAACATCATGGTAAGAAGGCTGCATGAGGAGTTTCAGATTGCTGCACATATTCTCAGTGACTTGGGTACATGTAGTTTTCCCATGTCCTTGAAGTTACAGCTTCCAGGATTCAAAAAATTTGTAAGATATTCATCAGTTTCTTTTCTTTGTTTGCTTACTTGTTTTCATCAATTTCTATAGATTTACATAAAATATGTGTATGTAAGCACACAATACATACACACATGCATGTATACACACACACACACACACACACACACCTCCAGTGTGTAAACCTCTGAATTTCCCCATCATTCTGAAGAAGTGCAAGCTTCAAGGTCAAATCATGGTTTCTTAAGATTTGCTCCATCTTTAGTTTAGCCTACAGTGTGACAAATACAGACATTAGAACCATAAATATTAAACCCAGGTCATGCTTACATCTTCAGAACTACTTAACAATATCAAATACATGTAGAGGTGTGAGTTTCAGTTGAATTAAAGCTAACATCCCAGGTGGGGGAAAAAAGACTTTTCAATTATGGTTGGCTCTGGCTAAGGGGTTTAAATGAGGAATGCCTTGTCTTTTCTTTTTTTCCAGCTTATTAATTTTTATTTTTATTTGACAGTTAACCTAATGCTAAGATAATACTGTGTAACTTTAATGCTGAAAATTGATATATAGCTATAGGCTATGCTTTCTGATGGATGGGTTCTGCCTTTGCAAAAGGAGCCATGCAATTTGATTACTACTGTTCATATTGAACCAAGCTGATGAATATTCGAAACATTAATTTTTGTCTGAATAACATAAGGATTGTTACAATGAGACTGCATTATGGCTACCTCTCTGGAGCACTTTCTGTATTTAATATAACCAACAGAATAAAGTTTGTTATACATCCTCTTCGGATTTTGTACCTTTTCATTTGATCATTTCCTAGTTTTGTTCTGTTTTCTGCAGCAAATAATTAACTTCTGTAGTCTTAAATAATTATTTATGGCTTAGAATCAATCAGGTTTCTTTAAAAAAAACATATTGGGTGATTCTTAATTCAACTGGGTCTTTTCCTTCCACCTACAGACAGCAGCCAATTCATAAGCATTGTAGATTTCCACCTTCTTAAATACTGCTGGTTGGATCTAGCCAAATTTAGTTAAAAATTAATTACTACTTAAATCAATGGGGCAAATTAATCAAGATTTTAAACTGGCTTTGATCTCAGCAGAGAACTAATCTGGCTCCAACATAAGGGATTTAAGCAGAAATTTGCTGTGTAACACAGGGGAGGAGAGGCTCTTGTTCAGAAAGGAATTTTTTTCTCTGTATGCTTAAAGCATTTGCTCCTTACAACCCAAAATAAAGAGTACAGACATGGAATAAACTAAGGTCACAACTTTATTGAATTTTATAGTCAACCAACCCACATTCCTAAAGTGCAGAGCTGAGGCAGAGGCAGATTCCTCTATGGACTCCTCCTCTGTCTTAAGAGTTAGTTTTCTTACCCCAAGGGCATGCTGTAACTCACAGCCTGACCCCAGATGGTCCTACATCTGGGAGTGACCAGACCAAGCCACTGCCCCCTGTCAACTCACAAGAGTCAAAGGAGGCCATGCCCCACTGGCCCAGAAGTTGTTTCCAAAGAGGTGTCTCAGGATCACAAGATCTTATGAGCCCATCTGCCAAGCCCCTTCACAAAAGTTGTCCCAAGTCATCCCAGCTTTTCTTCTTTTTAAAAATTATTCACATAAATACAATATATAACACAATATACATAACCTAAGGGGGAAAACAAAACAAAACAAATTATACATAGACATACCTTAATACTTATAAGTGCTCTAAACAATTCAAATGCAAATTTAACTAATATTGGTGAACCCACCACTGGAACCAGTAGAGATAGAGATATATTTCCCATAAATAATGTTGTTATGAAGCTCCATAATCTTTCCAAAATAGCATAATCTCCTGTTTGGGAAACGGCCTTCACCTTTTATTAGTACATAGTTCAAAAAATCTTGCCATATCCCTCTTTGACTTTTATATCCTATGTCAACTTCTCACTAACAGCTAATTCTCATACTTTGTTACACCATTCAGTTAATTGAAATGTATCCTCCAGTTTCCAATTTCTCACAATCACTAATTTAGCTGCTGTTACCATTCTTATAATTAACTCTTTTTTTACCCAGTCGTATCGTTCTTCTTCAAAACTAAGCAATAACGCAATGTCTGGGGAAACTACTATTAGTAATCATAAAAATTTCCACATTTTTTAAAATATCAGTTTCCAACATTTCAGTACTACTTCACACTTCCATCACATGTGGAAACAAGTACCTACATCTTCTCTGCATCTCCAACAAATTTTACAATATCTAGAATCTATAATATTTAATTTCGCAGGAGTCAAATACCATCTCCATATTAATTTATAAAAACATATTTTATTCTACCAGAAATAGATTTTAAAATTCTCTATCTCTATATACTTTTCCACATGTTGATACTGATTTCCTTAACCAAGTCTGTTTCTTATATTACTTTAAGATCTTCTTGATAGTTTTCTACCCCAATAATGTCTTATAAACCTTAGCCACCATCTCTTTCATAAGCTTATCTTTTCCCTTCTCTCTTTCTATTATAATTTCCTCAAATTTTGTTAAATCTCAGCATCTTATACTTGTCTCATTCTTTCATCCAATGATTTAAATGAATCACATTAATCCATGTTGTCTTCTTACTTTCTAGCATTTTCTTTATTTTTTCCTCTAGAGTTCATTTCCCCCAACCAATGTTTTAATCTACATATCTGTTTCCTTTTCAATATACTCTGGAAAAAACCTTTCAAATTTTCTAGAAACTTCTTTAATTTGGCCACAGGCGTTCAAATAAAGATTACTGGCAAAATTTTCAGAATAGAAGCATGAACTATACCTCTATATATGAACAATACCTCTAAATTGTGTACCAAATCCAAGTTTTTCCACTAATCTTTTTAGTGTTGGCCATTCCACTGAATCAAAGGCTTTGAAAATATCTAATTACATTATTCCTGCTTTATTGTTTTTTTTAGATACCAAATGCATACATTATGTTTAATACTCTTCTTGCAATTTGCCTTCTTTTTATAAATTCATTTTGATCATTCTTTATATGTTTAGCAATAAAACTATTCATCCGTTTAGCCAATAATGCTACAAAAAAAAAATTGCATCCTGATTTATTAACAAAATAGTTCTATCAATTTCAATATCCATAGGGTCTTTATTAGGTCTTAATATTAAAGTAATCATCAAATACCTCCAGGAAGATGGAATTTCATCTCCTTCCCTCATTTTATTGAATAAAATTTTAAGATATGCTACTAATTTTTTATTAAAAAACTCTTATAATATTCTGAACCCAAGCCATCAATTCCCAGCCATCCTTCCACACTTCCACCAGAAGCAATGGAGCAGAATCCCAAAAGTCCAGCATCTGGGGCAGCAAGTGCTTACTAGCCCTCTAGTCCTGCCCCCACATTGGCATTGAGGAGGTGGGGCAAATGCGGTTTGGACTCCTACAGTGGGCTATGCCTTGGCCTGGAGAAAAATGAACAGATTATTATCTAACTATCATGGATATTAAAGATGTCATCCTTTTAAGCCCTACACACATTCAGGCATAATTATGGCATGACAGTAGGGGTGCCCCAAAACAAAAAATTGTAACTATGAAATTGGACCTCAGATCCGCAACAAATCTGGCATGGATGTAGCAGAAATTTGCTCTTGCTCTGTGTTTGGGCAAAGGGTTTTTGAGTTGTGATTTAAAAAAACACACCACTCTTTTACCCCTGTAAATACACATGTGACCATTTCGCCAGCTAATAGAAAAGAGATTAAAAATGTAGATAAGACAAAATTTGCATACCTGGGGAGAAAAACCTCAATTTTAACCTCTTTTTCTTCATCCACAGGAATTGAGGCAATTATGGCTCTAATTCAGACCATTTAATTACTGCTTTTTAACCCCCTAAAACCTCTGAAATTGCTACCTTTTAAAAAAATAACTTCTGAGGATTCCAAAGAAACTATTTGCATAGCATAGCATTCTGGTCAATCAGAATGCGTCTCCAGCCAGCCCACAGGGCAGGTGTCCATCACTTTTAACCCTGCCATGGCCTTCAGTGTGAAAGAAAGCATTTAACTTCTTCCTGGCCACACATTCTTAGTTTTTGCCTGTGGAAATATTTTAACAGTTATTTTTAAAAAATAGATAATAATATACAGCAGCTCATTCATTTAAGCTGTGAAATTACTATTTTTTCCCTTTGTGACTTTGAATGATCTCCAAGCATGTTTTATCCAGTTTGCTCATGAATAAGTTTATTCAGTTTACTCATAAGTTTATGGAGCCACATGATTTCATATGATTTTTAGATGTTATCCTCCCTAAAGCCATGTCAGATCCTATTTGCTCTCAGAGATTACACAACAGAAATCATGGGTCCTTCAGCACATGGCTTTGCAGTGGCACAAAAACATGCATATGAAGCATGGACCTTCATAGATCCATATGATTTTTACGCAGGATGACCCTCAAACCACTCTCCAAACATAGGCCCCATCTGTGCCCACAGACTACACCACAGTAATAATAGATCCCCAGAGCATGGCTTTGCAGTGGTGCAAAAACATGGATGTGATTCATGGATCCCCATGAATCCACATGATTTTGATGTAGGATCATCCCCAAACCATTGTTCAATCATAGGTCCCATCTCTGCCCACACACTTAAACACAGAAATTGTGGGTCCTTCAGCACATGGCTTTGCAATCGCACAGAAACATGGATCCGAAGCACAGATCCTCATGGATCCACATGATTTTTCTGCAAGATCATCCCCAAACCACTGTCCAGTCATAGGTCCCTTCTCTGCCCACACACTAAAACACAGAAATTGTAGGTCCTGGCTTTGCAGTTGCACAAAAACATGGGCCTCCTGAAATATCTTAAAAAGCAGGTGGAATTGGATGTCATCAACTCACTGGTGGTACCAGACTACAAAATTCTGGACAGCCTCTTTCACGTTTTTCATGTATATGTGAAATAGTATGGGGAATCATGGGACCCTGGGACACTCCACAGGCTAATGGTCAAGGTGTTGAACAGGAGCCCCCCAGCATCAATACCATTCACAAAGTGGCATCACACAACGGAAAATCCCAGAGGTTGACTCCATTTCCTGGCTTTTTGAATCGTGGTTACAGAAGCACAATATTTCACACTGATAAACCAGAGGGTTTTAAAAAAGAATTGGATACCTGTATAGGGCTCTAGATGACAGCGAATCAACTAAAGCTCAGGATAAAGCTTCAGGCAGTGTTGATAAGCAATTCAGGGGTCGAAGAAGGCACTAATGTGGGCAAAAGTTCCAACACAGGAACTGATCAGAATGCTATTAGAGCTAAGATATATTGTATGTGCATGTCCAATGGAGAACAAAGCACAAAACGGTCATCCCCTGTTGTAGTTTAATACGGTTTAGCCCATTCTACTACAATCATCAGAGGGAATGACCCAACATGATTAATAACAATAAAAATAAAATCTTTCTCCTCTCATCTATCTCCATTCATTTAAACCATTCAAAAAACCTCTTTTCTTCACACTTTGGTGGCTCTGTGCTTTGACATGAGACATATGTTATGTATGACCCTTCTGAGTACACACTAAGCTTCTCCACATCTGTGGTGTCACAGGGTTCTTAAATATTTTACAGAAAATGTATCATCCACTTTCTTCCCAGAGAACACAAGCTTCACGACAGCAATATACCGAACACACGGTTCACTGCATCAGGTTATTTAGTCTTTATTATCTATACAAATATTCTTAATCATTTCCCCTCATACCCAGAGTGCTTATTTCTTATTTATAGCTATAAATAAAAAACCTCAGTAAGGTCATATTTTACAGACAGTCGTTCCAACGGCACCAGACTCTTTCCAACATTACGAATCAGCATTCCTCTATTTTCATGCACGTTTTATTATAAAAGGGGTTTACCATAAATACTGGAGTTTGAATTCCACCCAAGTAATGCATTAATAGATACTAAACCATTAATAATTCTTGTACTTTTTTCACAAATGGGTAAAGTCCAATAAATAAGCGATAGCTCTTACATGCTGGAGCAGGGTTAACAAGTACCAAGGAGGTTTCAAAGACAAACTACTTCCATGGCCTGCCAGAAGATAAGATTCATAATGATGCCACAAATTCCAGGGGCCCATTTTTTACTGTCCACTCTGGCAAGTATCTGAAATTAAATGCTAAGCAGAAATTTGTCCCAGGTTCTGACATGCCGTAGTTAAGGGTAAACAATCTCTAAAATTAAAAACAGATTCTTGATAATAAATCCCACTGCATATATCTTCATAACAGATAACTCTCCCTGTAAATCAGAAGCCTAATCCATCCATACAGAAGACTCTTTTTTTCATATTAGAACAGATGATCACCTGAAATATTCTGTCTGTCTCCACTCCTTAATGAATGCTTGCAATTAATTCCAATAGGGGGAAAATATTTCACAGGTTATTCCTAAAGAGATGACAATATCTGGGATAACTGTCACATAAGGATAGGAGGATAGAACAGTGTTTTCATAGTGCTTGGCCTGGTTTGAACATACAACAGAATGCGGTAGCAGAGTGCTAAGGTGGTAGAATGAACTGTATTGAGGCTGTAGGTAAGCAATTGCATTTCTAAAAGCTTGCACATGTTTACAGGAAACCCCCTTGCAAGGAAATGAATGAGAACAGTAATGCTAATATGCTAGAGTTTTTCTCTCTTTGCAGAGAGTTTTTTATGTGAAGGAGGAATTAAAATTGCTCCTGAAAACCTTTGCTATAAGGAAGTATATCAATTTTTAACTAGCTAACTTGGAAAACTCCCATCTATGCCCGAAGAGGAGTAATCCATTCTTACTTCACCTCCTTGCATGAGGAAGGAGACCCCCAAAACTATATAGACAATATCTGCAGTAAACCATTTACACAGAGCTAAATGTGATGTGGCAGAACAGCCAATATGCTTGGTCGTGTGTCTGCTCATTCTAGTGGTCAGACTGTAAGATGGTAGATGCATTGTTCTGAAGATATACAACAGCCACCCATGTAAGCTGTGTCTGTGCAGAGACACATCTTGTTCTGTTTAGTAGGGAATTCAGAAGTCTAGTCAGCAAACATGAGGAGGATTGCAGGAAAAGGTCAAGTGTGGAGCCCTTACATCTCCCTTGGCAAGACAAATTTAAGCTGAAAACCATGGAGCAAGGATGCATTGTCAGCTCATGGAGCAACATGTAAGAGGGACATTGTAGCAGGGCATTCTACACAGGACAGAAGATTATATACCGGATCCAGAGGTACCTTGCTCATGTAGAGGGACTTTTCACTACCTGTACAAGAATGTTGCATAAAATGAAATGCAGTCCAGACACCTCTCGCCATTGTAAGAACTTGTGTAATATTTTTAAAACAACGATAATAACAATAGCTGGCCTGTGAACCTTCCTCTTGTAACACTCCTGCACAAATATTTGCTGAATATGACTAACCTCTGTTCTCCAACTTCTCACCGCTCTTTGGATCCAGGCTCTGGACAAAAGCAGAATGGCCAAGTTGGAAATCAGTGCAGGGATGGTATTGGTCTGCACAACTACTATTTTCCTAAACCTCGTTTTAAAAAATCATGTTCTCTGTTTCGGAGTAACACCAACCTGAGGCTGGATTATGACAGATTTCAAGTATCTGGATACACTGCATGCTTCTCTGAAAGTGAAAATCTGGCTAAATACAGCAAAGAATTTTTCCAAGCATGGGCCAAAGCCAAAATGATTTTTTTAATAGAACATCTACAGCATTTTGGAATTCAACTAGGATTGAAATTTTGCATTGGTTTAAATTGAAGAGTTTTAAGCACATATTTAATTTACCGACGGAACTAAAACGTGTTTATGTTCAGGCTGGATATTATTATGTGCCTAACTGAATAAAGGGAAACATGTAGACAAACATTTTAGTCAACAGATTGTGTGTTGCTCCCTCGTATAGAAAATTAGTAAGGAATGGGTTAAAAAAATTGCAAGAAATGCATTTACAGCATGGGAGCCATATTTTATATGAATGCTACACTTGCAAGTAATGACAAATACAACTGGAACATGAAGAACAATCTTGTCTTGGGCTTCTTAACAGATAATGACTTCAAGGTCATTCCATTAGTGATCACGGCAGCTTTTAAATGAAACACATATAACCCTAATCCAATTAATGAAAGTATCCTACATTTCTTATACATGCTAATCTTGAATGAATGCTTAAACCTTGGTCATTCACCAGAGCATGCATTATAACTCAAAATGAGAGGAGCACAATAACATTAGAGAGCAAGGCAGAGGGAAGGCTATGCAGGAGGAAGAGGAAACTATGCTTGTGTCTCGATAGCCACTTTCAATTCCTTTGAATTCCCAGATACTACTTTGCTTGCTTGTTTCAAAGTTAAATTCATGTCTAAATTAAAATAGAAATAGAAATGAACCAGTTTTAGGAGCCACATATTTGCCATTTCTGTGAATTCTACTGAATGTATATTTATCTCCTGTTTACTCTCACCTCCCTGGATTCATTTCAGATGAAGGAGGGTAAAAATTGGTGGGAGAAACATCAATAATTTAAAATATGAAGATTATACTATATTGGGGGCAGAAAGCAGCAATGACTTGAAATTACTAGTGGTGAAGGTGAAAGATGAAAGTGCAAAAGCAAGATTGCAGCTGACAATTAAGAAGACACAAGTGATAACTCTGGAGGAACTATATAACTTCATTGTTGACAATGAAGAACTAAAAATGGTTAAAGATTTTCTGTATTTGGTTCAAATAATTAATCTAGATGGAGACAGCAGCCAAGAAATCAGAAGAAATGATCCTCAAAGGCAACTATGTGTTACTGGAGATCAAAGACAAGGTAATCTTCACTACAGTATTCCTGATTACTATGTAAGGATGTGAAAATTGGGCAGTAAAGAAAGCTAACAGGAAAAAAAGAGATTCACTCAAAATATGGTGTTGGAGGAGAGCTTTATTGATACCATTGAGTGCCAAAAAGACAAAAAAAGTGGGTGCTATCCTGTTTCCCTGAAAATAAGACCTAACCTGAAAATAAGCCCTAGTATGATTTTTCAGGATGCTCGTAATATAAGCCCTACCCCCAAAATAAGCCCTAGTTAAGTGAAACCCCGCCCTCCACCAATGTGCCGCATTGTGCAGCAACCAGAAGAAGATGACATGACTGTAAAATAAAACATCCCCTGAAAATAAGCCCTAATGCGTTTTTTGGAGCAAAAATTAATATAAGACCCTGTCTTATTTTCAGGGAAACACGGTAGATCAAATCACTCCTCTCTTGAAACAAAAATGACTAAACCAAAGCTATCATACTTTGAGCACATCATGAGAAGACAAGACTCAATGGTAAAGACCTGCGGACCTTCTTCACTGCTGCCATTGATGTCATCAACATTCAGGCTGGCCTTTGCTTTGTTACGCTTGGCATACTTTTTTCTGCTGGCAACATGGGCATGATGTTGAAAGGCAATGCTGGACCACTTCCTGGGATTTTGAATCATGGATGCAGAAGTAACACCCACATTCATAAAGCAGAGGGTGGTGTGTTTTTTTGGTGTTTTTCTTTTTCTGGTACAAATACTGTTTCATTATGTGACTCAGGATCCAGCAACTACTATAATTCCAGCATGTTACCCCTGCACCTTTCGCAATTGCTTTGACTGATTTTTAGTGAGACATCCCTCACCATTTTGGCAATGGTCTGCCTAACATGGAAGCAGTTGGAGCTGACTCTGTGGAGGACTCTGGATCACACAGACAGCCTCAAAGGGGTAGAAGAAACTACCTTCTTCAGACCTGTTGCAATTTGCATGAGCAATTTCAGAGTCAGAAGTACAGCACTCTAAATCTCCCTTCATCTATTACTTCAGAGGTCCCCTACCCCCGGTCCGCAGCCCAGTGCCGGTCCGTGGCCTGAGCCGGACCGGGCCGCCAAGACAGACCTCCCGCCCCCCCATGCACTCACCCCTGCACAGCCGTGTGCGTGCTCCAGCACGCCCGTGCGAGCGCTGCACCACAGTTTGCGCATGTGCGCAAGCGCACCCAGAGAAGCGTTGCGCCGCCGTTTGTGCATGCACACGGGCACGCACGCGCTCGTATGAGAGAGCTTGTTCGCGCATGCGCACGAGCGGTGCCCCGCCTTCCCCAGCCGGTCCGCGGACCAAAAAAGGTTGGGGATCGCTGTATTACTTGACTGAAGAGGTAAAATATGCAAAAAGGGGCTACTGAATCAGAAGAGGCTGCATATTCATGTGGGTATGTATAAGACTTTGCCCATTGACCTCTGTGAATGAAAGCTTCTCTGGGAAGCCAAGAATGACTAAACCAATGACTACCTGCCCGGAGTAGACTTTGTCTAAAAGGGTGGGATAGAAATCGAATAAATAAATAAATAAAATAAAATAAATGAATAAAGAATGTCTTGATAAGACTACAAACATTTATTTTGGGATGATAGGTTGCATAAGTCTACAGCTGAATTGCACTCAAAATAACCACTGTGGCAGATCTGGATAATAATCAATATTCTGCTTATTTCATCTCCTTGCAGGGAAAATATCCAAGATTTTTAAAACAAAGCTAAAATAATGTTGGCACTGTTGTTGTTATGTGTTGCAAATGTACTGGGATACTATGAATGAGTGACCTCCAAAATGCCATCTCATTGACAGATTAATGTTATTTGCTTATTATAAAATGCATACTCTACATTTTGACCAAATGAATCCCCAGTCAGCTTACAATAACTTATAAAACAATAAGTGTAAAAGCAGTTAGCTTATCTCTTGATTGCAGGTTGACCAAGAGAGATTCTGCAGTGGGGGGGACATGACATTAAAGTCACTTCCTAGTTTTTTGGTGTTCTTGCTACTGCTAGACATACAGAACTCACAGTGAACCAAGGGAAAAATATACTGCCCCTCCCCCCCCCGAAGTGTGGTGTCAGGTATCACAAAATGTTATCCATCACTAGGGACTTGGGCTCCGGCTCATACTAGCCAGATGGCTCATGGCTCATGTGGTAGGATATCTAAGATGCTGGAGCAATAGAGCATCAAACCTCTCTCCAGCACCTCCTGCAGAAGTTATTCATATACTGTCTGTGGCAAGCCCAAGGAATGCAGCTTTACCTGGCTGAGAAAATGTACTTTAGACAGCACAGTCCTACAACTGAGCAAGTTACTAATTATATGAAAACTTCCATCAGCATAAGGCTGTATCTAAACATTTTTCTCACAAAATCCTACAAATTGTACCCCAAAATCCTAAAAAATAAAGTCCTACAAAAGATAACAGAATTTTCCCTGCCCCTAGCTTTCCCATAAAAAGTAACAGACAATCCAAAACACAAGAGCTGCCGCCGTAAGGCAATCTCCTCCTCGGACATTGTGGTGTGCCATCACAATTCTGTGACTAGTTGGCCTTGTGGGTGGGAGTCCTGCCAAGTAGCAAGCTGTGGACAACAGAGTACACACATTAGCAATCCATTTGTATCAAATTATCATTGCATTAGGATGAACTGCAAGTACCACAAAGGGATAAAACAGCCTCCATTCTGGACCAAGTCAGTCACATCTCTCTCCCTCCCTCTTCCTCCATGCACATCCTTCTTTCATATATGGGGCAAACCTCTCAAATGGAAGGGCGAGCTAACCGTTTTGGAACAGTACATCAATTTTTGCCTGGGGGGAAAATTAAAAATTATACGGAAGCATTTCCCTTAAATGCTACCTCCTATATTTCTCACTTAGACCTTCAAGGTATTCAACACAGAGCGTTCTCACAAATGTAGGACCTTGTGGAAATGACAGTATGATGAAATGAATAGAATGAAACAGAGAGACAGATTGGTTATGAAAAATCACTGGCTAGCCTACCATCTTCATTTTACTTAATTTCAGTCCAGGGCTAGTGCCCATTTTGAGATGTTAGAGAAGGCAGCAGCTAAATGCAAAAAGGAAAACATAATCGTATACAGGTGGCAGAACGTTTAGGACTGTAAACATATGGACTGAGAGAAGAACAACAGCACTGGCAATAAAAAAAAAACCACCCTCCCTCTTCTACAGTACATTGTCAAGTGTAAACTGGCTTCTGGTTGAGATTAAACACCTTGGAAGAAGCATACCCTGCCCTTCTGTGTGCTTTGTCAATAAGAAACACAAGCTCATTTGTTCCCAGTAAGCATAACTTTCAGTGACTGAGATAACTCCTTCAAACTCATGCTTGAATTTTAGCCACATTTAGCTTTTATTTAAGGCTCTACTAAATTTTCTCAAGTTACAATTTACATATAGAAACCAACACTTTTTACACCAAAGCCATGTTAATTACATGCCCATTGAAGTTAATACTACTGCTACTAATATGGAAACAAGTCACCATATCCAAACCCATGTCAGTTAAAAGCAATCTAAAAACTAATCAATAAAAAGCACAATATTCATTCATGAAAAGGACAAGACACAGCAAAATCATTCTCCATGTCCTTCAAGAAAATGAGTTTTGTGTCCCTTTTGGCAAAAGAGAAGACTTTATTTATTTTTTTGCACAAATGCAGAAAAATGTACAAATAACACAAACTGCACAAAGTGACAATAATGCCTGCTTTGCTGCAGGGATATTTTGCATTAGAAACGTCCAATGCATTGTTTGCATTCTTTAAACAAATAGTCCTTCTATACTTGTGACTTGTCCTCCTTTCAAAAGTGCAAAGACACTAGTGTTTGACAGAAAAAAATTATGTGGAAATAAAGAAGAAAGAAAAGCAGAGCTCTTAACCTAGAAGTGAGGAATATTGCTGAACTTCAAAATTCCAGAAGGAGGTATCTTGGCAAGTCAGGACAGCCCAAATCAATGAAAATGAAGAATTTAGCAAGTACTCTTTGCATTTTCTGATCAAGCAACCATTCACTTGCTAAAAATCCCTGCTTGTCAAAGGACAGCAGAGAGGAAACCAAGGAACCTAACAGACTTTCATAATCTGGGTGCAACCACTGAGCAAACCTTCTCTGGCTTCCTTCGCACCAAACATGCCTCTGAGGATGGCTAGACCAAGAGAAGGGCCTCCTCGGAAAATCTCAACATCAGGGCAAGCTCTTATGAAAGAATACATTCCTTCAACGAATCTGGGCATCATGATACACCCTCTTAATACTTTGACCACTCTGTCCTTTTCACACCTTCTGAGATTCCAGGCATTTCCCACAAATTTTGGCACCATATTGGCTGAAATCTGGAATCTCATGCTGACTGCACAAACCTGTGCTTACACCAAATCACAAGAAATGTGCAAGTTGTATATTTTATTGTTTCTTTGGAATTAAATATCAAATACAATAAAGTTGGGAAGATTGTCCTGGTAAAGTTTTTTGTGCTGTTTCAGGCTTCATGTTGCCCAACATTTCTTCATATTATTTTGGATGATGCAAGGGAAGTGTCAAAATCTGGGCACTGATGAGTTAACTAATATTTCCATGAGCTGGCAAATGTTCAGTCAAAAGCTGGCCAACTGCCTGTTGTTTACTGAAGCTAAGGAAGAAGCATCTGCAACATTACCAAAAACATATTGTAAAAGGCAACACATGCAAATTAAACCTCTTGAGCTATGAGTAAATTGCTGGGAAAATTTATAACTCATTTAATAAAACCTGAAGTAAATACATTGGCTTGGCTCCTTGAGAGAGAAAAAATATTTCCCATGATTCTTTCTTTTTCACCAATAGAAAAAAACACACACACACAAACCTGCATCCAGACTGCTACAATATTGAATTTCGTATTAAACAAGTTTCACTGGAAGGCATTTTCTTGCAGTTTCAGATTATTACAAAAATATACATTTGGATTAGCTTTAATTCTGAATATGCATATCTGTGTGTCTCTATTAATTAAAAGTGAAGAGGTTTTGGCTTAAATTATCTTGCTTTTGTAGCCCTATGCAGGCCTAATAGCTACTCCTGGATGATTTTTCTTAGCCAAGGTAAAGTGTTATGCCTGCATATATAAAACAATGATCAAGGAGATGAAACATTGGTCCAAATTTTATCATTTTCATTCCCCAGTGTAAGTTGAACAATGTAAATCCCAGCGACAAATTGCCATTATTAAAGAGTTGACACTTGTCATCCTTGTTGTGCACCAAGCAATGTTCCCTCTAAGCTACATGTACATGTGCAATACTGGATAGGGGCCAGAAACCCATGTGCATGGAGTGGGGGGCCTGCCCAGTGCTCTGGAAATTTAGAGGGAATGCTGGCACCAAGTCATGAAACTGGTTTACAATGAGAAATACAGGTGTCAACTCCTTAACCCGCTGCAATTTACTGCTGGGTTTTATACCATTTGACTTAAGCTGGTATATGTAGCGATAGTATTCTAGCCAAAATGTTTTCATCAATTGCCAATATGTATTATGTTTGTTATCATTAAAAGTGTTACATGTACATTATATTGTAGAGAATTCTCAATCCCCCACAGAAGATCCTGCTTCCAACGTGAGATTAAGACACTAGGTCCTGATTCATTTTCACTGTGGCTTGCTCAATTTGTGCAAAACATCACTTGATGTCTTTTCCATTTTTGAAGCTAAATGTACACACAAAACAAGTAGAAAAAGGTGGAGTGACTGGTCACAAATACATAACCCATTCAATGCTACAGCATTCACTCAACAAGACAAGAGTTACCACAGTTTTACGTTTTCTGAAATTGCACCAAAAATTGGTTTTGAAAAGACACAAATTCTCTCTGAGATTGAGGGAAAAGACTCTTGTTGTGAAGAGATTCGCCCTTCCCACTTTGTACGTGACAGCAAACCTAGTCATGGTTTACATCTGTAGACAGACCCTCTACCAGGCTAAGATCTTTGGAAATTGTCCAGCAGTGGTAACCTCTGAGAGTGAACCAGGGTGGCTCCAATCATGGTTAGTCAGTTACTAACGGCATAGTATGACATATAAAATAGTAATCCAAACATATTTTTTCTGTTAGTAGCTTGTGACGACTACCTTGTTTAGGGCCAGAATACTGACTCTATAAAGCCTATCATTATTATGCAGAAAGGAACAGTCTGTTGTTGTTTTGTTACATGTAGAGATACAAGTTGAATTTTTGGATATAAGGAGAATATTGCTTAATTAAAAACAAGACTGCAGAGGACATCTTAATAGAGACTTTCCTATGAGGAATGGATTGTCTAAATCCTTCCATTACATATTTGTGCAGGTTTTTCTCAGAGGCAGATTTAATCAATCTATTAAAACAGATACAATTAATGGACAAAGACTTCTTAAATCAAAATGACAGCCCTAGCTTTTGGTTGTTCTAGACATAAAAGAAGGTATCCAAGACCTCATGGAAATCTTATTCAGTCTCTGGCCTCTGAGATTTATTACTTGCATGCTTCCAACCCCATCTCTACAGCTAGGAGAGCTACAAGCTAGAAAGAAAGAAAGAAAGAAAGAAAGAAAGAAAGAAAGAAAGAAAGAAAGAAAGAAAGAAAATTTTAGTACCCAACAATATATTTTCCCTTTTGCTGTACTCTTGTGGTGTCACAACAAACACACAACTCACACATATGTATATAGCATCAAAACTATTATCTCTTCTGTTGGGTTGGAGTAATTTAGGAAGCAGCCAAGGGAAAGAGTAAAAAAATTCCAATATGAGACTGCCCCCACAACTGTAGGGGGAAAACTATATGAAGAGGATGAAGCATATAAGTAAGTTGGAGGAAGTCACCATTACTGCCAATGTACCTTTCAGAAAGATGCATGCTACTTGTATGTTTTCCTCCCTCCCTATCTTACATTTTCATATGTGTACTAATGATAATGATGAGCTGGCTGGATAGCTCAGTGGTTGGAAGTTTGATTCCCCGTGATGCCTTCTATGAGTAGACCCAGCCTGTGTGACCTTAGGCAAGCCGCACAGTCGCAGAGTGCCCCCAGAAGAAGGGAATGACACACCACTTCTGAGTATTCTTTACCTGGAAAACCCTGAAAAGGGTCGCCATAAGTCAGAATTGACTTGATGGCACATTGTTATTGCGGTTGTTGCTAATGTTAATGGTGCAATGACTGTTGGCTCCTTTTTTTTTTTTTTTTTATTTTTTTTTTTGATGGGGAGAAAGGGTCACAAATGATGTCCTGGGTGGACACACCTCAGACTGAAAATGAAGAAGCAAGCAGGCCATGACTATGGTTGCTTCTTCTCTTCCTCTCCACTGTCACCACTCAACATGCTGAACACCATCCCACAGGGAAAACCAGGTCAGTGAGAGAGGGCTGGTGAGCAAGTGGATTAACAAGCATATTGTGGTGAGAAAAAGCAGGGGCACCAAACATTTATCTTCCCATTCCCTCTCTTCCCCTGGGCCTGTGCACATGAAATGGAAGGGCATAAATGACAACAAGGAGGAGGAAAGGAAATGGCACTAATCGGGCAAACTGCTGACACTAGGCCTCTTTGCCCTTTCTTCCCATTTGTATTCTGTTTTCTGCTTGGACTCTTTCTGGGAAGGTGGAGTTTTTAGGTGTATGTCGGCAAAATTACATCCCATGTGCTATCATCCTGGATTGCCAACACTGTCACGTTACATTTAGACGACACTACACCGATTCCTCTCAACAAAACTGTAAGGAGAAGAATCACAGAGGAGGCTGAGCCTTCCTTGACAACTGACTATCTCTTGCTCCAGAAGCAGGGATACCTTGTGAACTACTGAATGAAGAGGGCTTTGTTCTCAACTGTAGTTTCTTAAACCATACGTTATGGCAAATTTCAAGGAGGATATGCTTTGTGCAGCTAGTTTCAGTTGTCTGGTTGTATGTTATGCATAGAGATAACAATATAATGCATGGATACTACTAGCAGATTGTCATATGACTGCAATAATCAGAAAGCCAGAACTGGTTAGAGTACCCTGTCGAATGCACACTCCATGGCAAAACATGGGTTTACTACCATACAATTGTGTCACACCAAATAAAAGTTATATGCTTTTTTTCCATTGAAATCAATTAGTTTTCAAAGTGCTCCACTTTGGCTGGAATGTGCCCATATTGTTAAGATGTCAATGAACACATTATCAGGCCTCTTATCTGTAACACTGTTTTTCTTTAATCAGTACAATTCCCCAGAGTAATGTGCCTGAGATACAACACACAGGCCATTTTCCAACAAAAGTTCTGCACATAATAATAAAAATAGAAAATTATTATTTTAGATACTACATTCAGCACCCTTTTCCTGTTTCTCATTTTTCCCCCATCAATCACAGCCCTCAGACTTCTGTGACTGATGTGTGCTGACTGACAACAGAAAGAAAAATTCTGAGGTGCCAGTGAATGACAGAGCTGTCATGGCTGCTTTAAAAATGAAAAAGAATAGATAACACTTTAGAAGGTGGATGGGGATGGGGGAGTCACAGACAGACAGTACTGATGTCCTCTTAACACAAGTGTTCAAAGTCCCATCTGCCCTATCCTGAGCACTTTGGTCTATACGGCTGACACTGTTAAAAGAAGCCAATTTTTATAGCTTGAAATACATGAATAAGCAATGCGCCGAATATGAGGAAGAAGGTTTTATGAATAAGTGTTTTTTATAATTATTATTTTACTGTTGTGGGACTAGATGAGTGAGAGTAAGTGGGTACTGCTACTCAGGTCCTATCCTGGAGACACCTGTATGTCAAGAACAGGGAGCTCAAAAGGGAAACAAAGCAGGAGAAGGGGCAAGAAGATGACTCAGGTGCAGGTCTGGCTCCCATAAAGGGAAGGAAATTCAAGCTGCCCGGAAAATAGTACGCTGGGAATATCTTCACGGTACTTCTTTGAGCCCAAAACAGTGGGCCAGTACGGAAATGGAACCATCATGCATAGACCCCTGGAAAACTATTACCCCATGAGCCCTGGGTGTTTGTAATACAGACATACGGTGCCTATGGTTAGACCCTACCCCACCCCAAAAAAACAATAGAGAACTGTTTTCACAGGTTTTGTCCACACCATTTTATTCACCAGTGAAGAACCATCCTGTGGTTAGCAACTGGGGGAGGAGGTAAAGAAGCCAATCAGGAAGCAGGAAACTTTAGGGGTATAAATGGAACACTGCACCCTGAGAGAAGCTTTTTTTCCCCTCAGTCTTTTCCTGATCCCTTTCCCTTTCCCTGGGACAAGGACTTTCCCTCTCCCTAAACCATCTTTCTCCCTAAACAATGTTCCTTCTGAGATCCCCATCTGAGGTCTAGGAGGAGGTTCTGCTGGACCTACCTATCTGGACCTATGGGACCAAGTCCTTCCCACCTCTGCATTAGATTAGGAAGATATAATGTTTTACTTTCTGTTTTAATCATATTTTGATTTTCCAGCTTTACTGCTGTATAGTTGGGAACTTTTAGGCCTGCTTCTAAAAGTCAAGGCTGGAGGGAATTTTAAGTGGTGCTAGAAAATATTTCAAGTGGCTGCTCCTTTCATAGACCTTGATTTTGCATGCCACAGATTTCATTTAAAGTGTTAATTTACTTTATTTGGGACTGTATTTATTCAAATGGCTTTAGTGAAAATGAAATCATACTCTGCTCTGTGAGGGATATTATTGTATGTAACACCTTGGCTTGATTTTTGTGAATGTTATTCTCTTCATGGAACATTGCTGTTCTGATTGAAAATGTTTCATCCTCTTCAAACTAACAAAAGACATTTATAGTTTCTCTCTGTTCTCTGTGTTAAACTTAAATAAACCTTCCCATTAATTATATACCTGAAAGAGGCCTAGTGTCATCTCTGGTTATGCTCTCCTACCCACTGGGGCAAAAAGGACCTCATTTTCAGATGCTACAGCTGGCAGTGAGATGGGACTGTTAAGCTGAGGAGCCAGTCCAAATACAGTAAATTTACAGAATGTGGAACTCATGGAGTCACCTGAGCTGAGTCTCACAGCCTTGTTTGACCTTCTGGTCATCTCCAGTAGAGGTGCAGAAGTCCTACACATATAAAGTGTCCACTTAAACATCAAATAATTTTTAAAAAAGGAGGACAAGCATCACTAAAAGGGAGGGGGCAAAAGAGGGCACTGATTTGCATAAAACTTATGGTAATTTACACATTCAGATGCAAAATTAATTTAAGATAGATACACAAATAGATATGAATATACTTCATACTTTTAAAATAGCAACCATGAAAGACAGAAGCTGAAATGTTTTGCTAAAATACTTCTTTGTTAGTCACTATATAGATATAATTTAAACTAAAGTACAATATATCGCACTTGAATGGGGGAGCACTCTGATCATGTGACTTGCATCACCTGTTGAGTGTGTTTTCCAGGTGCCAACTCTAGACGGCCAGCTTCTCAATCTCTGATCAATTTCTTTCTCCTTATGTTTAACTCTAACTTGAGCTGGGTAGCCCTTTAGATAGAGAACATCTCCAAATACAGGTGTGTTCTCTTGAAAGAAGATACATGGTCACCCTAGGCTCACAGCAAGCAAGCCATGACGCATGGCAAGCAAGCAAGCCCCTTCTTCTGGCTGTGTTGGAGCAGACATTACAGCTCTTGGCCTCAATACAATGCTACAATCCAAGCTAAGACTCCTGGCAAGGTAGTCTGATCCAATGCAAGGATATGCCATGCCCCATTCTCTATGTCTTTTCCCCATAGATTTTGCTAACACTTCAAAATCTTGCAAAATCTATATGAACAAACATAGTAGGAAAAAATAAAATATAGATTAACATCCCTGAGCAATGTCTGTATAATTCAATCTTAATAATAATAATTATGTGCAGTCAAGTCCATACTGGGCATCATTTCTGACCCTTCCCCCTCAAAAAACCAAGCCAACTGTTTTTGCACCATTAACATTAACAACAACAATGTGCCATCAAATCAATTCTGACTTATGATGACCCTTTTTAGGGTTCTTCAGATAGAGAATATTCAGTTGTGAGTTACCATTTCCTTCTTCTGGGGGCACTTCTCGGACTGTGCAGCTTGCCCAAGGCCAAACAGGCTGGCTCTTCTCCTGGAAACCACAGTGGGGAATTGAACTCTCAACCTCTGGTTCTGCAGCTAAATATCTAACTCACTGAGCTATCCAGCCAGTTTACCATCCCTCTTTATCACTTCTAAAACTAGTGCCTGTATTCAAACTCAGATTATAAAAAAGCTGCCACCACCACATTTTGTGGCCTAGGTGTAAGTACATGTCAACACGGCATAAACTAACCAAACAAACCAGAGTTGTCAATATTAGTTTAATAATTCCCCCCTCCCTTTAAAAAAGCACACAGATGTTCTCTGCTGGAGATTAATTTTCTTTGATCTACCCAGACAACATAAAAGAAGCAGTCTTTTGGTTTCATCCACAGGGTCAAGGCATCTCCCCCAGCGGAATCCTGTTAGTAAAACTAAAGCAACTAAAATATAGTCATCGAAATCAAATGGGAATGTTAAGCATAACAAATTGCCATTTTAACTCCCAGCTCAACCCCCCCCCCCCCCCGAAATGTATGATAGATGTGTTTGTGAGGCCAGGAAACTCCATCACAGCATGCAAAAATTCTCCTTTTTTGTTACAACCCACAAATTTCTACAGGATTGCTGATTGATGTAACCCTTGAATTAGAAATACACAACATGAAATAAAGTTCCCAGAGTAGAAAAAAAAAAGGAACTCCTTGATGAGACTGTTGAAAGAGCGATAAAAGCTTCACTCAAGGACTCCACTTTAGTATCAGATTGTGGGAAACTTTCATTTAAACAGCCCAATGGAGTCCATTAGCCATCAATCTGCAGGCACTAAATAAACCCTTAACACCTCTTCTTAGAAACTGCAACATAATCATCCAGCCATCCTGCTGGAGTTACTGACA